>OU342784.1:8050714-8670000 GCA_910591435.1 Acronicta aceris
GGATACAACCGTGATGGTATGTTTTTTATTTTGTTGAAGCTTATGCTAACGCCTATGCTAATTTAACCAGTGGTCCTTTGTTACGCAGAAGGACCAATTTTTGTAAGTCCGTAGAAGCATTTATCCAACAGTGGCTATAGCATTTGTAATGCTTATAACAAAACACATAGCCCAACATTGTGGGAAATCTAACACTTTTTATAATCTATACATTCTACAATTCTTTTCAACCTGACACGTGATCAAAAAAGAAGTAATAATCAGTGGAAATAGAAAAGAAATAAAAATGCACACTGTATAACAATAAAACAATAACCTAAACATTAAGATTGTAGTAATTTATGTGATTAGATCTATTTTAAAAATCAGGTCACCCACCCTTTTCTAAACCTCACGTACCGTCGCTTAACCCTGACGATGCACGCGTGTAGTGTGACCTTCCAACTGTATGACTAACGAGTAAAACAATAACAATTATGTCACTTTGTATAACAAACGGTACTTAGTTATTAATTTTTACCCCATTATGCTCCTCTTCAAGATGGCTCGTGGCTTATTTATAAATAGGTCCCATACCTAACTGATCAGGATCTTTGAAAGCAAATAAATCCGTCAATCTCTGAATAATTATTATAATTTTGGATTGCTTGAATTTGTGTTCGGTTAATGACGATAGGCATCCCAAACATATCGGCGAATTGTGCATGTAGATCAGTACACCTCTGCCTAACCCTTCGGGGAATACAGTCGTAATTGTATGAGAATAATATTAGTGGTATTCCAGTCCTTGAAATACCACTAATATTATTCTGACAGCCAGATCATTCTTTGCATATTGGAATTACACAGTCGTTAGAAAGCTTACTTAGGTATCCTGTCACGGTTTTGGTATATAGGGCAAGCGAAGGTGATGTAAGGTTTTAGTCCATCATACCCTAGCGCCTCCCCAGGTGATAGGTTACGTAGGTATATGGCGCTCGCTTTATGTAAAATACTAATAGAATCTGAAAGATGTGAATAGAATGATAACTGATCATAACGTAGTGAGGATGATGATGGACTAAGTTTAAGGGATTTATTTTATTCACACAAGAATTTGTTTCCCTGAAATAGAGTTTGGCCAGTAGCAGAGCCAAATATAGAAAAGCAACATGTCACTTGAAACATAATTATGGACAATTGTAAATCTTTTACACGTGGCTTCCATGAAACGATGCCAAAACATAATTATAATTATGAATATGAATCGTTAGAGTTTTCTCATGTTTAATATCAGCTTAGTAATCAATTACCAATTATATTAACGGTAAATTATACATTAATGATAAATGTTATTTATTTCTGTAAATATATCTTTTAAGGACACTTTTACAAGTCTAATGTTTTTTATTAACTAGATGACATCGGCATTCCCTAACTGTTGACCTATGAGAAGAAACACCGAAACAAACTCAGAGAATCATGGTCTCTTTTAAAGTCCAGACATAATACTTAGTTAGCAAATAGGTGAGTTCCAATGTAAGGCAATGTCTGAAATGGCCTTTAGAAGAAAGAGCCATTGCGGCTTTAGGTAGAAGAAATAATCTGCCCGCCTAAAAACAGGTCTCATCATCATCTTTTTTTTTTATTGGTGATAGGCTTACGCTTGACCGCCAGTTCGCCTGATGTTAAGCGATCTTAACCTTTTCCCAATTATTTTGGGGCTGGCTTCCAATTTAACCAGATACTGCTGAATATTATATAAATATTTTACACGAAGCGACGGCCGCCATAAGACCAATTCTGGTATTCAAAAATTTACATAAATATTCCTGTATGCCTCTTATCCCGTACTCCTAGTGTGGTGTTACAATTTATCCATCCAAACAAGCCAGGGGCTAGTCACTAGTGACCTATATTTAAAAAACCTTGCAACAACACCACAGCATTTTATAGTCTGCAATAGACTTTTGACGCATATCAATAACAGAAATTATACACCATTATTGCCTATCAAACCCTTACAGACACGACACCGTCCTCCATTGGGCACAGCCCTAATTACTTATGCATAATATGTACTAGAAAATTACTGGCTAGTGGCAGGTCGCCAGGGCTGCACCGCTCACAAGCCACCACGTCACCTTCTGCAGTTGAATATTTAATAAACCTTCGCAAATAAAATCGATGTCTTTTTATTATGACATAATTAGTAGCGACGAGTGGCATGCATATAGGTTAAGTATAGCGCGCAAAAGTCGAATGAGGTCAAAGGTGGCTTTGTTATTAGTGGGACTTGGTAAAGTGGGAATGTTTTTAAACATAATTGATAACAGATTTTAGCCTCTTGTATGGCAAGCATAGATAATATAATATACTAAATTCCATGATTGACACCCTTTACAAGATTGTGATGTATGTATGTATGAGAAGATATATGAATGTGGAAGAAGTATGCAAGAATCGTAGCAAGTGGCAGTCTATAGTTTCTGCCTACCCCTATGGGAGAAAGGCGTGAGTGTATGTATGTATGTATGTACATGATTGACATGATGTAAAGGGTGAAAAATCATGTGATTATTAGTCGGTAAAGGTTTGACAACCCTTCGCCTTCCCTGGCGGGAACACCATATGGATAAGGAAGCGAATCTATTGACTTTAGGGCTTGTACACAAAACTGCGATGCGACGTCGCATCATAAAAATCTACCTCGAAATTTAATGATTAATCTCGTAGATTTTTACGATGCGACGTCGCATCGCAGTTTTGTGTACAGGCCCTTTGCTAGGAACAAAACTTGGCTGAATTTTATAACATGAAATCCAAAGCTAGTCCCAAACATGGAAATCAATACTAGGACTTCACGCTCAGCAGTTGAGCTTGCTACTGTCAGACCAATAAGGCAAATCTTCATTGAAACTATTGCAAGATCTGCAATCTCAAACATGGAACCTAATATTAACCCACGGGGCCTCAGCGTATCCGAGCTATCAAATATGGTTGTCACAAACTATGTTATAAATATTTAACACACGCTCTTTACTGTCTGTAATAACTCGATCATATGAGAGAGACACACATGCCAACGATAAAGACTAGCTGTCCTTCGATTGGGACTTTTAATCACTGTTTTTACCTAGAATTAGAATTTTCAGAAAATGCTTTCTTCGTGGTTTTTTTGCGATATCCGTGTCTCTTGTTGTTGTTGACTTGAATTCGTAAGACTAGTTTTACCGCTTGCAAAGATCAAACAGTCTTAAGATGGAGCACCAGAAAGAATCTCAAAAACCGGTTCCCAAAATTTGAAAAGTAACTGGAGCGCAATGTGGCCTGCTTTACAGGACTTTTATTAAAAGATGGTCAAAGCGCACATTTTAGTTAGCTTCTAATCAAATTAATTTGCTCCCAATAAACTCCTTCTTTTGTGTGTTTTTCTAACTACTATTTATTTCCTAACCCGTAATAAGTCGAAAACGTTTCTTATTATTCAAAAGCTCATATAATCAACACAATTTTCAGCTATGTGTATAATAATCAAATGTCCTATTACAAAATGATCTGCTTATTACAAAGTTCGTGTCGAGGCTTTTTTACTTACAATATGTCTACTAGTTAGATAGCATTTTGACCTGACTACGCATCACTTAACATAATTACTATCTACACGTTTTCCCTGTCAAGCGTACTGCGCATAACATCACGCGTATCTAATGCGCGCGCGCAGACCGCGCGCCGCCGACGCTTGCTGACGTAGCTGCCCACGGATGTACTAGGCAGTAATGTATGCTGATAAATGACAATACAACATAGTACCTTGATTGGGGTCAGTAGAGATTGATGTACTGAACCCTCTGAAGATGTGTTAGTCAGATTTGGAGGGCTTATATGTAGAGCTAGGAAATCTTGATGTAAGAGGCTAAAGCTGAAATCTCTTGAGCCGATTTGCACTCAGCATAAACTAAGGCATCTAGACTTCGCTTGTCATTGGTCTTACTCGATTCTGATTGACTTATTTTGGTGGAACTTATTTTAAAACCAGCCTAAGACTTAACTAACTGTCATAAGCTCTTTTTTACAGTGTGTGTTTAGCTTTAGAGTTCAAAATCGAGTATGTTACTTTGTGTATATACAACACTTACTGATTAGTTAATTAGATTAACTAAAGTCTTAGAGAGGACTACACAAATATGATCGTCCCATGTAATATAGCGCGAATCCATTTCTATTCACCGAACACAAATCCGAATCCGAGCTGCTAGTGAGAATATCATAGAAGAACAATAAAAACTGCTGGTCCTGGGAACCGAAACCAGAAAACATATAGCGTAGCAGTCGCTTTTACGACCACTAGACTAATAAGTTAGTTCTTGTATATTTCATAGAAGAAAGTAGTGATTGAGCATAAAAAAACTGCGTGTCCAAATATTAGTCTATCGGTAGCTATTGGCGTGACTTGGCACTATCGTAGAGGTGTCGGGTTCGATTCCCGGTAACACGAGACGCTCCCGGGAACTACTTCCGTTAGCTTTCACATCCGCTCACTTCGATAGATTGTTGCGACGTGATTTTTTATAAAGATATTGTGTATTGTATGACAATATTGCTTGGGAAGGTTGATTATTCCCGAGAATCATGCATCTAAATAGTTGAGTATTAGCTAAATCCATGGGTTCACTCGCGTATAATGTTATAACGTAGGTTTTTAATGCAATAATTAAGTCCTGCAAGCAATGCCACGTGTAAAATAGGTACAATTGGTAATATTGAAGACACAAATAAGGATGCAAAGTAGTTAACTGCCGAAATTACCGGATTGATACACAACAAATCTTTTTCAATTTTCAATTGTTTGTTCGAATATAAGAACTCGTTAAAAAAAGACTTCCCGTGCATTGAAGGCAGGCCTTCAATTTGGCTGTTAATGTTAAGCCTGAAATGCAGAATTTACCAGTTCAGACACATGTATCACGTTATTTATGAGACATTAGGCTAGTCGTCCATGCCACCTAAGTGCGCGTTAGCAGACATCACACACCATTCAAGAACAGTTCGTCGAGGTTTCGTGGCGAAGTTTTCCTTAACCGTTATAATATAATTAGCTAATAAATTATTCTCGCAGCAGGCCGCAAGCCTACAGAATACTTAGCTCAACAAAAGTACATTTGATTTTAGAAAAGCCCCCAAAAATGTTGTGTAAGCAGGTCAAAATAATCGTAAAGTTAGGTGCGCCCGCGCCGACCGGTCCCCGTCGGGTCCGAGCAGGTGTCGTCTCGAGTTGGACGTTCACGCTTACTTGTAA
Organism: Acronicta aceris; assembly: GCA_910591435.1. NCBI lineage: Eukaryota > Metazoa > Arthropoda > Insecta > Lepidoptera > Noctuidae > Acronicta > Acronicta aceris. Next base: position 8,055,993 of record OU342784.1, read on the forward strand.
CGGTGTAGGCAGGTAGATTATTAAATTTGAAGGACCTCGATACAATATTTTTAAAACTGTTACGTCGAAATAGCAGAAATGATTCTGCCATCTTGCCTTTTAGCCCTGTCCGCTGCTATCTATGACAAAACAACCAAGTCACAGGTTGGTGAACACCCATGCAATTTCGTATTAAATCTTTAAAACTCGGTTCTCAATTTTAAAATGAGGTCGTATTCATTTTGAAGTCACGTTTCCCTTACAGTCCGGAGCAAAGGACCAGACTGGCCACTGTGAAATCGTTCGCTTTTGTACTGAAGCAACAGGTGGGCTTTCAATGAGCACTAAGCGTGGGCAATTATTACAATAATTATGGATTCGGGTACGGGGACTTTTAACTTAATTATATAGGAATGTATGAGAATATATTCGATCGGCTAAATATAAGTAATACCGATTTCGTGTGAGTTTAGTTACTTATTAAGCTTTTACTGATTGTTTTAGCGCCTGAAACAGTTTAAGTTACAAAGTATTTATCTTAGTGGAAATTTGTTGTTGAGCCGACGAATACAACTTTATTTATAAAGCCAAAAGGACGAATTATTTTACAAAAGTTTTGCCTTTTGAGTTTGGTTTATTTATGAATGTAATACATACACACCCACGGGGTAAGTAGAAGCTTCGGAACACCACGTGCTACAATTATTGAATACTCCTTTCAATGTAATTGTTGAAAATAAATATTCATACAAAAAGTCACCCCCTATTTCTAAAGACACGTCAGCGTAACATAGCCATTGAGAAAGCACCACGTCACACTGTAAAACCTGTGTTTAAAGGTGCCATGTACAAACACCCCCTGCTTTTGTTTTAGTGATTAAATTATAGAGCTAGGAAGGGGTTTTTAAATATTTATAGAATATTTCCCACTGTTATTGTAATTTAAAAGAAATTCTAAGTTCGAGGTTTTGATTATTGGCTGTATGAAAAAGGTGATGAAAGAACGTTTATTACGCACACACGGAAAAACAAATAATCTTTATAAATAAGTCATCTTGTACAGTCGCGCTCATAAGTGCAGTAGCAATCCTACGCAACTATAGCGTCAACACTAGCACTACTTGTGACCTTTTTCTTTTAAGACAATTCACACGCATACATATAAATTGTTCTTCCGTAGGAATATTATCGATAATTTCGTTATAACTACGTAAGCGACCGGTGGCCGAGTGGTTCTAGCAAGAGGTTTATAATTAATATTAAGGTAGACGGTTCGAATCTTCAATCCTGCTAATCACTTTTTGTATTTCATTTATAAATAAAATATGATTCTTAAGTAGAATATTATTTGTTAAACTTTAGCAAAGATCAACATAAAATGTAAAAAGTATGAAGGTAGATTTGAAATAAAATGGAATTATTACTGACTTAGAGAAAATAAATGACGTTGTTGGTTGGTGAACTTAGTTACGAGTGCTTGTATTATTCTCGTCATTCGATTCAATATTAATTTCAACATGTCTACAAGTAATATAAGTATGGAAGTCAAAGCTAATATTGTGGCTTTACATATGAATGGATTAAATATAAGTCAAATAGCAAATGAAACTGGCTTATCCGTAAGTATATTATTATATTTTTATAATATATAATTATTCAAATAGATCTGTTGTTTTTTTTAAATAACTTAATAAACCGTTGCTTACATTAATGTGTAAAAACTTTCTTTTTAGAGGAATACTGTGAGCCGTTGGGTGAAGAGGTTTGAGGACGAGGGTAGCCTGAAGGTTCGTGCAAGGAGTGGAAGGCCACCGCTGATTAACCATACCCAGCGGCGCTATATGGTGGCAGAGTATGAAACCAATGGTTTCATACCAACACGTCGATGGGCTGATGAGTTTGACACGTCATTGATTACTGTTCGCCGCGTACTCCATGCCGAAGGCCTGCATCACCGGATGCCAGCAATAAAACCGTTTTTAACGCAACGGCATAAAGACGATAGGTTACGTCTCGCCCGGGAATACCTAGATTTTAACTGGGAAACTACTATATTCTCGGACGAAAAAACTTTTAAGTCTTGTCAGAAGGGAAGGATGCAGTTGTGGCGTAGAAACAATACACGCTGGTCTGACAGTAACATTGTTGCTAACACGGAGTCAGGCAGAATAAGTGTTAATATGTGGGGGTGGATCAGTGCGCAAGGATCGGGCGAACTAGAGTTTATTCCGCCGCGAGCAAACAGCAGCAGTTACGTGGACGTTTTAAATAATATAATGTTACCTACAGTGCGTAATGTTTTTCCCCGAGAAGAATTAAATAACTTTAGTTTTATGCACGACAATTGTCCAATACACCGTGGCGTCATAGTTCGCGAATGGCTTAGGGAACATGCAGAGGTCAACGTTATTCCTTGGCCAGCACGATCCCCTGATTTAAACCCAATAGAAAATATTTGGGGTATAATGGTCCAAAGATGGGACTCACGGGACGAGAGATGTCCTGAATCATTAAAGCAACATTGCATTCAAATATGGGACAATTTACGTGAGACAGATATTTGTCAGAATGTTGTGGGGTCCATGCGCTCACTTCTACTCAGCTGTATTGAGAACAACGGAGGCCACACAAAATATTAATAATTATATTATTAGCACAATAACTTTAATTAATTATTACTATTTTTTTTCCGCCTACAATATTATTATTGATTATACTTAATTGGATTTTAAAAAAAAACTTTTGTTACATAACTTACAATAAGTAAGTAAACTATATCTAATGATCTTTCCATTTATTACAAAAAATATATGGGAATTTGGTGAAAAGGGGACGTGCTGGCTATAGGACAAGTAAGTTTAAGATTGTAAGATTGAGGTTTAAGTTTCAATCCTCTTTTCCTTGAGAAAACGAATACTTAAGCTATAAACCTCAATTGAGTAGGTAGATGTAAAAATGAAATAAATTAGTTACGAATCAAACATTTTGTCTCATTTCTTTTCATAACCCCATAATTAATCACATAAATAATAATTAATGCCATAAACTTCATGCAAGATTACTTTATCAATAATTAAAATTATATTTTGTCATAAATATAAAAAAAATCGTTATAAGCTGGAATCGAACTACAAATATCTCTAATCACTATGAATCAATAGTATCTTGCTTCAACCACTTAGCTACCAGGGAATATACTAGATAATAATACCTAATATAAATAAATGTTACTTCAAATTACCTACTAGATATTATTTTATTTCAACCTAAAATATTATTCCTTTTTATTTGATTCCTTTGTAATTGTTGGTTTAAAAGATAATTGTATCAATTTTAACTACATACTTAAAATAATAATATATAATAATCCTTATAATAAATATAAAAAAGTAATTAATAACAAAATCGAACCAGCCAATCCCACCCGGATTTGAACCGACGGACATTTGTTTCCAAGTCATGCATTGTTACATTTAACCACACGAACTAATGATAACAAGTCTAAATTTTTGCTTTACTTCCTGATTCGCTCGCTGCTAACACTAACATGAAGAAAACAAGTATATTGGTATCTTTGTCTCGTATTGACCTCACACACTATCACCTTCTCGTAGTTATACTATTTGACGTAAATGTAAATGTTTGTATAGGTAGCAATCACTCACACATGTATGTGTACACGCAGTTACCGTGCAAGCGAATACGATCTTAGAGGTGCTACTGCACTTATGAGCGCGACTGTACACCCACAGTGCGCCTGTATGTTTTTAGGTTCCATGTAATAGCGGCGAGCCTATTGCCATTAACCGGGCACAAATCCAGACTCCGCGGTGCTACTGAGAATTTCATAGAAAAACCCAATAACACTGCTCGACCTGAGGATCTAACCCAGGATCTCTAGCATAGCAATCGCGCTTGGGCCCACTAGCCTAATGAGGCGGCCCGGCGAACTGTGGGTGTAGAATAGTACAACTTTGCCTAACCCTTCGGGGAATACAAGCGTGATAATATGTATGTAAGTCATCATAAGCAACTTTTCAGAATACGTCTCGTATCATACGACATGATGCGTGTTATTTGGTTCTTAGATCCCTTGTTGTTGAATAAAGCCTATTTCTTTTTAACCGAGCACAGATCTAAACACCGATCTGCTAATGAACTGCCAATAATCTGCTAATGAACTTTTTTCCTCTGGCAACACTGAAGCTAACAGCTGATTTAAATTTGTTCTCGTATAATTTTAATTTATAAATTTGAATAAATCGTATGTTTATCCCCAAACCACAACTATCTAGCATGTATATTAGATAAATTAGGAATCCAGTGTGTAATTACAGTGTAATAAGCGGAAATAAAGTGTATTTAATGCGTATGAATCGGTGACAGCTACCGGCAAAAGTGAATGTTGCATTGTCATCTCGATATCAGGTATTAAACTGTTTATTTTACTTGGTTTTTAGCATAAATCATTAGTTAAATATAATCTCTTAACACCGTTATACGTTTTAAATCTAAATACCTGAAAAATACAAACATAACCTTAATCTTGTTTGGTGACACAACGTCTTACTTTTCTTCTATTTAATCTCACGTACTTTCAATTCTGCTAAGCTTATTTCTAATTTACTTTCTACTAGTCCTTATTTCATCTCTTCACTAACCATGATTATGACTCGCAAAGCCTCCGCTCGCCAGGAGGAGTCAAAACTCCAACTGGCTTTGAGTGAATTGAAGGCATCCAAGGAGTTGTGTGATCAGCTGATTAGGGAAAGAGATGATAGTGAGGGGGAGCTATTAGACTTACTGGAAAAAAACAAAAACTTAAAATCAGAAATGGTACAGTTGCATATAAAGTGCACTGATGCCATTAATGCCCGAGACAGCCTCCAACTCGTTGTGGATGGGTTTGACCAATGTGGCACTGAGTATGTACATGCTCTTAACCATATAAATTCCCTACAACAGCAGTTACATGAGGCTAACAATAAAATCTGTAAGCTTGAATCCAGTCAATTAGACATCACCGCCTCGTTGAACCATAATCTATTCAATGAGTTGGTGGTCAATGGTTCGGTCATGCCTTCTGCTGCAATTAACATACACCCCACACCCACCATAGATTTAACATGTGACGATGACTTTGCAAAGTCAAATAATTCAGTCAGGGTAGTTAAATGCAGCAAGAATAAATTTAAAAAATATGTAAGAATCAATAAATTTATAAGGAAAACCCAGAAATTAGTTCATAGGCAAAAGTTTTTTATAAAAAATGTAAAATTAAATAGAGAGCGGCTTTCATTGTTGGAAAAATTAGATATATACTCTCAAAAATGTAAAGATAACACTTTAAAATACAAAACTAATGTACAAAATTTGAATTTAGAATTAAAACATCTTAATGACAAACTAAATTCTATGACAAATAGGTATAAAAGCTCTGAACTGCAAATGAAAGAGTATGTGTTAGCTATGAATGAGCTGGTGACCTCATGTTCATGTAGTCATGAGCGCTCACAATCAATAACAAACAATAACTCGATCAACTGCCAGCTGTCACCGGCTCATTCAAAGTCAGTGTCTGATATTAAGATATTACATACCAGTAACAATGAGACTAATACTAATAGTTCCCCTATTCAACATATTAGAAGTGTATTAAACCAGAATAAAATAAAAGATAATTTCCCAACCGGAAAAAATAAAGTAGTGATATTTAGTGATGAAATTGGGAAAGATATGGGTAGATTGTTATCAACTACTTGCACAGGAAAGTCTGTCACAAATTATTGCATGCCTGGTCTTAATTACCTTGATGTCATGAAAAAAATTGTCAGTTTAAATTTTAGCCCGGACACAACTTTAATTATAATGATTTCAAATAGAGGTACTGCAAACCGAAAAAGCCTACTTTACTACTATGATAGATTATGTAACATGAATATAAAAAACATTATTATTTTCACATTACCTTATAGCGACAGTTTGCCCGAGGAAGAAAATAACACTAGATATAAACTAAACTTGATATTACATACTTTTACTTTTTATAATAATCAATTTAGTGTTATTGACATTAACAATTATGTTAGCAAAAATTTATTTTTCACAAAAGATATTTACTATCTTACATCTCATAATAAAAGACAAGTAGCTGCATCGCTATCATATTTTATTGATATTTCAGCCAAAAATTTGGCTGATAGTTTTTTAGATGTTGCTTCTATTGAGCAACTTTCTGACATTTCTATTGACATTACAAGTAATTTAAATTAAATGATGAGACAATAGAGGCAACCTCTTGCTTAAATACTATGAAAATTAAACCTATTTGTAGTAATGTTTGTAAGGTCCAAAACACTATCAATCTGGTTCATCAAAATATTCAAGGCATGTCAAACAAAGACCTAGAAATTGAGTTATTTATGAACTGCAACAATATTGACTTTCTATGCATTACTGAACATTGGCTCAAAAGCCACCAGTTCATGTTTAACTTCAGTAATCACCAGGTTGGTAGTGCATATAGCAGAGAACACGCAATACATGGCGGCTCACTAATTTTAATTAATAAACAATTTAAATTTAAAGAACGTAAAGACATAGTGGGCCTCTCTGTTGAACGGACAATTGAAATAGCCTGTGTGGAATTGGAGCGTCTTGTTGTATTGAGCGTGTACAGGCCACCATCATCATTATATGATTGTTTTGAGAGAGTCATGGATGATGTGTTGCAAAAATTATGCAAGTTAAGTAAAAACATAATTGTATGTGGTGACTTTAATATTAACCTTTTGGAGGATACCACAGTGTGTCTAAAAGTTAAAAATTTATTTCAATCCTATAATCTTGATAATCTTTTTTTGGAGCCTACTAGAATCACTGCGACAACGGCCACATGTATTGATAATATATTTACAAACATTGTCCCAGATAAAAAAGAAATTATTAATTTACTTGACTCTGATCACTGTGGACAATTAATGACATTTCTCAAGCAGACTAAACATTTGACAAAGAAAGATATTATTGTGTTACCTAAAACTGCAGGTCGCTTGGAGGTTTTTAAAAATAAACTTATTAGTAAAATGTATTATTTAAATTTCAGTGAAGATCCAAATCAAATGTATAATTCTTTTTTTTCTTTATATTGTACGGAATTCAGTGCAACGTTTATCCCCAAGAAGATCTCGGTTAAAGGTACGGCAACTTTCAGTGAATGGGCCACTATTGGTATACATAGAAGTAGGAAAAGACTATATGAGTTATATGCAAAAAAAAATTATAACAAAAGTGAAGAATTTAATCTATATGTCAAAAATTATTCAAAATTATTTAAAAAAATCTGTAAAGTAGCCAAGATTAATTATTTGAGTTCTAAGATTAAGACTAGTTATAATAAAATTCAAATGACCTGGAATATTATTAACAATGAGACTGGAAGAGTTGCAAATCGAGATAGCGACTATAGCCTTAACTTTGAAAATACTATAATTAAAAAAGATGAAGAAGTTGCCTCAGTTTTTGAAAAATTCTTTACAGACATTCCAGTCTCTACCACTAAGTCTTTAAATTCTTCACCCACTGTCGCAGAGTCATTATTAAAACAAAATGTAATCTCTTGTGAGAATGATTTCACTTTTCATTATGTAAATGCCAGAGACATTGTTAAAACCTTTAATACACTTAATGTAAAAAAAACCGCTGACCTATGGGGAAATTCAGTAGAGGTTACAAAATCAGTTATTAATATAGTAGCCTCCGAATTAGCTGTAATATTTAATCAATGTATTGACTGTGGTGTATTTCCTGATCTTATGAAAAGTAGTAAAATAATTCCATTATTTAAATCAGGTAGCACTTCAGATCCCACGAACTTTAGACCAATTTCCGTGCTACCCACCTTTAGTAAAATATTTGAGAAATTAATATTAGACCAATTGCTAAGTCATTTCAACAGGAATCATTTGTTGAGTAGGAAACAGTTCGGATTCACTAAGGGCCGCTCGACAACCGATGCAGGTGTTGAGCTTCTTGAACATATATTCGATGCCTGGGAGGATTCACGTGATGCCTTAGGCGTCTTCTGTGACTTGTCAAAGGCATTTGATTGCGTTTTTCATGAAACGTTGATCAGGAAATTGCACCACTATGGAGTTAGGAACATTGCTTTGGATCTTCTTATTTCTTACTTGGATAACAGGATCCAAAGGGTGGACGTTAACGGAAAGAGATCTCCGGGGTCTGTGGTAGCTATGGGAGTTCCGCAGGGCTCAATTCTTGGCCCGTTCCTTTTTTTAGTATATATTAATGATTTACCTTACCTTGTAAAAGATGGCCATGAAATAGTGTTATTTGCAGATGATACATCACTTTTATTTAAGCTCAAACGGCAACAGCCAATTACAGACGATGTAAATAACGCTCTTTCTAAAGTAGTGCACTGGTTTAGTGTTAATAACTTACTTCTTAATGAGAAAAAAACTAAATGCATCAGATTTTTAACACCTAACGTTAGGCAGGTGCAAACCAGTGTACTGATAAACGGGGAAGAGTTGGATCTAGTGGACACCACATCATTTCTGGGTATTACATTAGACTCAAAGCTACAGTGGGGCCCACATATAAATAAATTATCGAAAAGACTCAGCTCTGCAGCTTACGCAGTTTTCAAAATACGCCAGTTGACTGATGTTGACACAGCAAGACTTGTATACTTTAGTTATTTTCATAGTGTTATGTCTTACGGTATTTTGTTGTGGGGAAATGCTGCTGACATTCAAACTGTATTTGTGTTGCAGAAAAGAGCTATTCGAGCAATTTATAACCTCAGTAGCAGACATTCACTGAGAGAAAAATTTAAAGAAATTAATATAATGACGCTAGCATCGCAGTATATATTTGAAAATATTATTTATGTCAAAAAAAACATTAATAGTTTTTGTAAAAAAACCGATATTCACAGTGTCAATACCAGAAACAAAAATAAACTGATATTACCATTGACTAGGCTCCAAAAAATTAGTAACTCCTTTAGGTGCCAAGGTGTACGTTTCTACAACAAAATCCCAAGTCATATTCAAAATCTAAGTTTAAATAAATTCAAGACTGTGGTCAAGCAAAAACTGTGTAAAAAAGCATTCTATACAGTCAGAGATTATATAGACGACAAAAATGCTTGGGATTAAGCCGCTCAAATGAACCGGGCTCTTTCATTCATGGATGACACCTCAATTTTTGACATATTAATTTCCTTTGGACATGTTTTATTTTTCCAAGTGACATGTTTTATTTATTATTTATTATTTACTATTTCTGGACTTTTTTTTTGTCCTTATGTATATGGTAACAAAAATTTGTGAAGTGTGAGTATTGTGTAGACTGATGTTACGATCACAAAACCAGATCAAAGTCTTTCGATTTTCTGGCAGTTAGAGGCTGTCATGCTCACTTAAATGTCCTGCTGATGGTGGCGTTGTGTGTCGGGTTGTTTTATTCCCTACAACTTGGTTGAGTCGAACAACGCTGATACACACGTCATGCTCGTGAACGGGTGCTGTCTGTCGGGACTGGTCAACTCTTACATGCCATGTCAATTCAGTTATGTTATCTTTTGGAGGGTAACCTACTTTTATCACTCACATCAAACTCCACAATACTCACATTGATAGAATAAAAAATATGTAAACATCAATTATTTATTTAAAAGAGTATCTATGGAGTTTCTTGCCGGCTCTTCTCCATAAGACCTACTATTTGGAACCGTGCTTGTAGTTTTGACATTTCAAAAGTACCTGTATATGGTCTAATTGAAATAAAAAATTTGAGTTTGAGTTTGAGTTTATTACAGGCCTACGTTCAGCAGTGGACGGCGATAGTCTGATATGATGATGCCAATTACACTAACGTGACTCTATCTCGATCTTACGATCACTACTACGACCGTGCTTACGACTACTCATCCAATAGACGGTTATGCAGTAAATATTATATTCTCTCCGCTACCTAACCTTTATAGGATTTCAGGCTTGGTGATATATTTAACTTCAAAGTTGACACGCGTTGTACACAAATAACCGTACCATTGTATTTATAGTAAACAATACAAGATGGGTATGTGAGTGGCATAGCACCATATGACAGGTGGTCGTGTAGCAGATGTGGAAGGTCAAGGACGAAGTTCGGTGCCCGCTCCACAGTTTTTAATGCATTTATAACGTAGTTCTGTGTTTTACTGTTATTGTATTTTTTTAATGAAATGTTCACGTGTTTTCTGATTCGTAGGACCTTTTATTAAATTCTCACATACGCGAACACACACACTCCTAACTACCTGTAAGCTATACAAATATTTGTTACGCGTAGGAAACGATCCCGAGACACGTGGCGCAAAAGCAGATCGCTCTGCCATGGCGCCTATATTGCTTTTTCTTGATCTTCAAAGTCGTTATTTCAGTCAAATCTAATCTGCGTACAAACTTCACCGATTACATTAAAATAATGCTAGAAATAAATAGAACTTCTCAATACTCCCCGCGTCTGAGCGATTACGTATGACGTAATACTTATGCATGGGGTAGTAGACGTAATAGGCTGAGGAGGGTTGAAGCGATGAATGAGGAAACCGATGAAGTAAATAATTGTTTTAGAATGGACTTGTTTTGTAGCTTTATTATTGGTTCCGGAGGTGTAATTGATTCATATTATAATCAGAAAAAGGGAGGTAGTACATAGTTAAAAAATATATATGAGTCATAAAAACCTAAACTTTTCTTTTGAAATGTACAGATTCTATCTTTCAAAAATGCGCACTCTTTTAAATACAAAATTAATTATACTAGTCTAAAATACTAGATCTATTTTTAAGGAAAACTATTCATATGTCACTTTCAATATTTTCAAAGCCTATTTTGTTGTTTAAGATGTAAGTAATTAAAACATCTTAATAATATTTTCTCATTATAACGTAAGTACATTACTACTTCAAGAACAAAGTGACCCAAGGACCAATATGTATCCCAAAAGGACCTAAAAAAACTCCTAACATAATCAGCCCGTATTCGCGACAACTTGACACCTCGTGCACACAAAAGGATGTACATACATAAGTTACATACGTGTACATAGTGTGAATCAGCTGATCGTGCCAGTGTCGGGTTACGCGACCGCGGTGGCGACCACCCGCCGCGTGGGAGAGGGTTGCATGCCTGATGCAGCTAAAGGGTTAGGTTGGACTTTGCACGCCAGGCGTAGCAAGACAACTACGGACAAATGTTTAATCTATTCTCTCTAATCGGTAAATAATAATGTTATTAATACAGTCTTGTCTAAGTTTTTCTTGTTAGAAACGTAAGAAATACAAGACATAATAATGTAAGTAGTCTTGTCAAATTTGTCCACTTTATTCCAACGTGAGTTTAGTTGCCTGTTGTCGCAACTATGTTCCTGTAAATGACAAAGGCATAGGTTACTTGACAGCTTTAGATCTGTATATATTATGTGCCCCTTTTCCAGTGATGGTTGTAAGGATTATATAATGTCACAATGATTAATTTGATATGCAATAGAACATATATTTTGTGTATACACCAATTTTTTGTATTTGTCATTCTACCGATAAGGCCATAACTCACGTGTCAGAATAAAAAATAGCGCGACTTTCTTGATAACAAGATTATAAGTTGAGATTGAGTTCGAGGTATGCATCTTCAAAAAAAGAAACTCAACTACCGCTACTGGTCATTGATAGTGTTAGCGATCCAAGACCTTTAATCTCTTTCTTTTTTCATTGACTGACCGTGATATCGAAATCCGAGGCCTACTTAAAACTGTGTTGGCGTATAAATGCCACGAATACTTGCGCAAAACCATACTTGGCTAAAAACAGCTGTCATCTGGCAGACTGAGTTAAGCATCTTTAAGACATGTTTGTGAAGAAACCTTAGGTTAAGCAAATCAACTGTTATTAAGAGCAAAAAAGAGTACCCTCTGACGACAAGTTAGTTTTATTTTATTATACATGGGTTTTATTTTACTATATATTTTTTTATTTTGTTTGGCATCTAAGACCCAATATAAAAGAAGAAATCGCTGACTAACATTTGCCGCAAAGCTCAATACTATATTTAGAATCTAGATATTTTTCACAGGTGCAATAAGAAACATTAAGGGATTTTGAAAAAATATATCCGTAATTGACATGATACATTACACTACTAAACATAGATTTCCTAACCATCCTGTCGAAAGCTGCGCCAAAACCACCACGCTTTGCCATCTATTCCGTGATCGATGAAGCGACAAACTGTCCTACAAATAACAATACCTGGCCCGGACCACACCTTGCAACTTTGACATACCGACACTTTCAATGCACTTGTCAAAAATATGACAATTGTACTAGAACCCTTTCGCAAAGTATAAAACATACCTGTAGCCTTAGCACGAACAACTTGCGAAAAAGTATTCGTATCGTCACGATAGAGGCGCTGGTCCAAATCTCATACAAATTGGTCTCCATGACGATGCTAAGGCTACTGTTCAGTAGCCTTAGCACGAACAACTTGCGAAAAAGTATTCGTATCGTCATGGAGACCAATTTGTATGAGATATGGACCAGCGCCTCTATCGTGACGATACGAATACTTTTTCGCAAGTTGTTCGTGCTAAGGCTACAGGTCCTTTTATCCGACCAAAGTTTCACCGACTGGACTTTTGGAGTTAGGCCCTTTCCCAGGGGATTTAAAGCAAGGTGTTATGCTCATTTCTATGGGATCAAAGACCCGTGTATGATTTTGTTTTTTTTTATTTGGTCTTCATTGTTTATGATGTTTTGCGGTCAGAATGTTTAGGGTGGTCGATCACAAAGTGTTGATGATTAGCGAAAATTTAGTCATGTTGAAAATTGTTTTTTTTTTATGTTGGAATTATGGTGGCTGTTTTTTGTCAGAAAGTCATTTTGAAATTGATTGCTTGCTGTGTCGAAAGTGTGTGTTAGATGTATAAGATAATGAGAGTATGAGATAAGAAATTGTAAATATATTTAAAAGTAAGTGTTAGCCAAAGCTCCGAAAGCTCTCAACCGGGAAGAGTGGAAGAAGAAAAGGGAGGCCTTTGCCCTGCAGTGGGACGATCACGGCTCATAATAATAATAATAAAAGTGTTAAGATTTTTTGCTATTTTTACATAATCAAAAAATATTTGCCGCACCTCTCGACAACTTATAGGGTTGTGAAAATTAGGGGGCATTGCTATTATTCTAATTTCAATTTGATTTAGTTTGAAAAAACGAAGAGAACAACGTGCTACTAAATTTTAAATTGCGTAATAAATACAAAGTATAGTGCAAATTGTTAATATTATAAAACAAGTGACAAACTAAAACAAAATTTTGAAACCACAAAAACAAAGTGATGCGTCCAAACAAATGCAAGAAATTCAAATTCAAATGATTCCATGACGTCGCGATGGCTCTTCGGCATGACGTCAGTAACATGGAGACCAATTTCCTCCCCGCGGACCCTCCACCCATGACAGAAATCAACTACCAACCAAAGACGGACCTAGCCACAGAATACTTCAATACCTTCAACCAAATATGCGAAAATTACCGAAGTGATTCCGATGTGAACCTTCGACAAACTTCGGATAGTCTTCGGCTATCCTCGGAGATCCTCGACGGTGTTCGTTCCGAGTATGTTAGTACAGACTTTATCGGTAAAGACTATGAATTGAATCCGGAAAAAGTGTTTTTAAGTGGGAAGGAGGAGCATATATTCCAGTTTGGACAACCTGATGCCTCTGCCTTATTGAGGCATAGGGCCAGGAGAAGATTCAATGAGGAGCATGGACTGCAACCTCCGCCTACTACTAGTCAAGAAAGTGGGGTAAGTTGGAACAACCGCAACTGTTTCTATCTATTGCAAATAAGCAAATATCCTGCTATTGGCATTGTTGTCATTGAGCTCCCTGCAATATAGTTAAGCTACACAAGCAATGCTTAACGACTATCTGGATTGGTCAACTAAAAGCTGTTATGGGTCTCCTTCAATCTTCCATTCCGGACATTTCCCCTCTTTGTGACACATAATTACCTTCAATGTCTGGACTTTGAAAGAGACCATGATTCTTTAAGTTTGTTTCGGTGTTTTTCAAATAGGTCGTCCATTAGGAAACCGCAGCATCTAGTGTTAAAAAAAATAAAATCATTGACTTAAAAATGTTGTTGACAAACATATATGTATTTGCAAAAGTTAATACACAATCACTTTTTGTTATCACTTAAGTAAAACCGAAGGAGTGTGATTACTATCTGTGACAGTAGTGTAGACATTTCTTTCGAGTCTAGGTGTACTTTGTGTCCGTTAATTGTATGTTTGTGTACGACATAGGACGTACCCTTTAAAAAGCGTATTTAAAAAGAGGGGAGAATTCTGACCTTGACTTTGTTCAGGAAGTCTTTTGAGGCAGCGAAAAACAACAAAATATTACAAAACATTATTACTCATCACGTAATTTTTTTCATATCTATCATCGTCACTCATTGCTGAAACATGCGCAAGCGACTCGTACTATCTCTAGTACTATTAGATAATCGTTCAACTACCCACGCGTTTTAAATATAGATGCCGTCAATTATACTGGTCACAAACAGACAGCAAGTGTATAAACTTACATGTCAAATAATGTTGTTGTAGTTTCTGTTACAGCGCCCTCTTAACAATAATTTTAGAGTTCAAAACCTACCGTGACTTTTGGAACGTTCATTGTAATTAAGTTAATCTAGTTAATCAAAGAAAACGCTTGGTAAACCTTAATTAACTACACTACCCTTTTATAATTAGCTACTAATTTATTTGTCTATTTGAGGTGAATAAAGTGAGGCAGCACTAAAGACAGCTATCTCTTAAGCTAATGAGATCGGTTCCTTTCCCTATAGTGCGAGATATACTACTATACTATTGGCGGAGTATCGTTTTTTTTTGCTAGTCTTGTCCCTGGGTAATCTGAATTCCTAAGAGTCCGTCGGACCTAATTTCTCTTACAAACGTAATACCGAAATAAATCGTAATTCCAACACAATTTAATCAAATTCTGTTATTATTCGGATTCCGATACCGTTAATCTAGGTTCCTACTCTAGCATTTCGTCCAAAATAATTTACTGGAAATAAATGTAAGCGAATGCAATATTTAATAGATTACCAAGTTTGGAACGATTTTCCGATTTTTTATTTCAAGTGAAGCACTAGTATACATAATTAGTACCGTAGGTAGGTAGTATCTAGGTACCTAGATTAACAGTATCCAAATCCGAATAATAACAATTTGATAGAATATTGGCTGGATTACGATTTATTTCGGTATTACGTTTTTGTGGGCAATTAAAGCTCCGTCGGACCCTTAACTCAATAGGCTGAGGTTCAGTCATGAGAAATTGTGTAATAAATCAAAGCAAAGGTTGACCCCTTAGACTTCTCTCTGAATTAAAGCCAGTGTCTTGAAAATACCTCAAATTGGTCCTTAGATACAAATATATAATAATCCAAAAGACTTCTGTCTTCCCACTTATGCCACTTTTTTCGGTCCTCTGTCGAATTCCCAAGACAAAAAAAGACTATGTTCTCTAATTCTTCAGTAAAGTATATTGAGTATTTCCAGTATATTGAGATGCGTTTTACCTTCAAACCGTACAAGGAGTTTCTATAAATCTATACCGATATTCAAGTAACGACTCTCTTATTCAAAACTGTCTACAATCAGTATTTTTTGTTCGGCACCGTTCAGTAATTCAATATTCTTTTGACGCCACTTTTGACATTGCTTAATGGATTTTTGTTATGTGATACAAGCCGCCATCTTGTTTCGTCAATATAATGTGCACGCCCCTTAGGGTGGGATGGTTTTAGAAATAAACATTGATCAATTTTGGTCCTAGGATTTATTCTCCGAGTTTATTTAAGGGCACTCATTTCACATGCACCAACACCCAGATCCAGTACAAATTATAAGCTACCCATGAGTCCAATAGCCCCCACCAAGGGCAAGTGCAGTTTTTAGTCGGGATGAGTACGTTTTCAGACCAGAAAAGGAAGGTAAAATACCTAACCAAATTCCTAACCAACGGCTCTGAGAAGAAACGCTGAAAAGATTATGATCTCTTTAATCGAAGGATAGACTACTTGTTAGACTTAACGATTGCCATAGGTATTCGTATGAAAACCCGAACCAACAGTACCGAGGCACGGACAGGTCTCGATGTGTTAAAAACAGACTGCCGCACTAAACTTAGCTTAACCTTGCTGACATGAAAGATCGGTTGATCAACGTAGTTTACTTGGCCACAAGTTCCTTCAACATAACAATAACTAAAAACCCATAGCATATTTCAATGCACTCAACCAAACATCCAATGTGGATTATCTCAATATAATGATGAGTCATTAACCATTCTCTGTAAGAGTAAAGTCCATACAAAATCTGTTCCCGTTCTGAAAATTAAAATGATTTCATGTTATGAATATATTACGTAGCGATATTGTGGTACATTATATAAAAGGTCGCGTGTTGATAAGCGGAGGCGTTACAGTATACATAATAACTTGTTTGGTGGTAGAATCCAAAGCTCCATCTGCGTGCCGGCTACGAGTACTACGCGCCTGACCTTTTTGAAAGAACTCACCAATAAGATAGCTGTATGTCTTTCTATCCTAAGAAAACCCTTTAGGCGTTTCTCTGAAGTAAAGCCTATGTGTTTTGAAAAACATCTGAAATTAGTCCTTAGGTACGAATACACAAAAATAGTGATCCTTTTTGTGCTTGCCATAAGCATTTCACTAAAATAAAACGCATTCAAGTCAACATTAACAAAAACTGTGCCGGAGGTTATTATGTTTAATAAAGAGTTGTATGGCTTCACAGCTGTATAATCACAATCACATCCAGCAGGGCATGTATTTAGCAAAATATACCAATCAAATTATGGACATGAAGCAACTTATCCTGAGCTGTTCTTATTTTACACACCAGCCTATAGAATCTTCACATTCATAGAACAAAAATGTAAACAGAGGAAAAACATTGTAAACATTTTATTACTTATAAAAGTATCTTTTGAGTCTCTTCTCCATAACCCACTATTTGGAACCGTGCAACTAGTTTCTGACATTTCAAAAGTACCTGTAATAATGGTCCAATTGAAATAAAATCATTGACTTTGACATAGCAACAGCTGTCGACTCGGAATGGCAAAGTGCGAGTGATATTACTGGGGTTGCTACCGTCCAATGTTTCGTAGTCTTATTTGCCACCTGTGGCATTAAAAAATATGAATGTTGACAAAAATTGCAGTCTGTAGCCGCTGTAGCCAGTATCTTGTCCCCTACAATCCCAGTACGCAGCAGCAGGAAGCTCGATGTGGGAACAATGATTTAAGTTTGAGTCATCGTCTCGCCGTTAATTAAATGGTTTATTTTTATAAGCTATGTTAGTTATGCGGATGTTAGAGACTGGCGAGTGCATTATGACGTGTTATGAAGTGCTGGTGTGAACTAGGTACCTAGTTGCAGTAAGTTTGCCTGTTAGATAGCGATAACGTTTTAAATCATTCATTCAGGCCAGAAATTTACATGCAGACCATCACGCCTGTTTTTCCTGAAGTTTTAAGTTAGGTTAGGTGTAATAATGTACACCGACCCAGCTAAATATCAAGGTGTACTGTGCGCACACGCAGTTCAGTAGCAAATACTTTCGTAAAACGCATTCAACTCCACCCCATGAGGGAATGTGAAAGTGTCGGATATGCCCCAAGTCCTAATGACTCTGTGGCTTCGGTCCAACATTCTTATACCGGTGCATTGTTAATTACCCGAGAACAGTTGACAGCGGACCCTAGGACCATTGTTTTATGTACATAAGTTAACGCTGTACCGTTTTGGCAAGAACGGTCTTTAGCTTAATAGTATTCAGGCTGCAGATCCTGCAGTACAGGAATTTTGATTTTCTACTATATCGACCGGTGTCGAACAACTACATACATGTCTGTCATACAAACATTTGTTCTGTGCGAGAATCGATCCCGCGACGTGTGGAGTAGAATAATCTTTATTTTACACCGTTGTAAGAAGCAAAATTTTACCAGAATTAATAAAACTGAAGGTACTATCGGCCAACGCCATATCTAGCCACCGTAAGGGCTATATTTGCTTGCAGCTTCGGCTGCTATACCAGTGCTTACCTTCGCTTATCAACCAATAGCATCATCCTTTTTATGAAGTCAAAATCATATCTCTAATCATATAAACAAAAAAACAATTGAAATTAACCTACTTTTTATGGATTTTATCCCGTCATATTTATATTATTTAATTCCTAAAAGCTAACACCACGGTGTGCACGGGATTTTGTTTTCAAAATGGCTAGATATGGAGTTGGCTGATAGTACAATTGTAGTGCAATCCTTCGTTCTGAATAGGATAACAATATATTCCAGGACATAAGACAAAAAAAATCATGGGTTACGCATACCGTTACATGTTCAAGCTGTCTAAGGGGCAGCTGATCCCTTTTATGCTTCGAAGATTGCACCCAACGATTCTCTTTTCCTGAGAAAAGAAGTTAGTTTTATCTCTTTTCCTCAAATACTATACACATGCGACTGTGCGCACAATAATCACAATTACACAAACTTTCGACATCTCGCAACGCCACTAATATGGTCCAGCGCACACTTGCGACTGCTATTGTAATGGAGACGATTATGGTGATACCACCGTTATGGGGATAGTGGACAAAGCCGTGAAACCACCTGGTGTTTAAATACGAACATTAATTGTGAATTAAGTGTTACAGTTACTGTTTTGGTTATCGTAATTATTACCTTTTAGAGTTACTTTATAGAATTTTGTGGTCACTTTAGATCAGGGCTGTTCTATTGCCGGACGCCCACTAAACTGGTACACTGCTGGTAAGCGGCAACAGCAGCCTATAGATGCTAGCAACTCCAGTGGTACAGTATAGTCAATTTAACTAAGCGCGTCTGGTGTTAGCCGCAGGTGATTTTTCAGCGATAAATCCAAAGTCCCCCGAAGAGTCTGTCTGTCTGTTCGCGATAAACTCAAAAACTACTGAACGGATTTTCATGCGGTTCTCACTACTGGACAGAGTGATTCATGAGGAAGGCTTTTAAGCTATTTGACATCGCGCTATCACTCTTACGAACGGAACAACTTGGGTGAAATTGCGAGCGGGTCGCCAGTAAAACCTGGAGTCGTAAACGATTCTAATTCGTGATTACCTACTGTCCTTATTAAATGAGATATTTCTGTACAAAAAGTGATTTATTTCACACGCCACGGTAATTTCGAACGTAGCCCATGTGAGGACGGGTTAGAATACAGTTCCTCACTGCCTTTCAAAGAGGCATCCCGTAAGAGGCGTAAAAATATCTGACTTGCTCGGTGGTACCGACTAACCTTACGTCGGCGTCTGTTGTAAAGCAGTTGCTGTTCTGGTAGTCTGCAGTCCGTAGGGGCTCTTATGGGTCGGCAACGCATCAGCAACTCTTCTGGTGTTGCAGGTGTTCATGGCCGATGATGAGAACTTACCACCAGGTGGCTTGTCAGCTCATTTGCGACAATTTATTAAAAAAACCGGTCGGTGCGAGTCGGACTCCCCCACCGAGGGTTCTGTAGGTACATATTATAATTATAGTTTTCAGGTTTTTCCCTATACTTATAGTATAAGACGGTATTTCTTTCCAAATTGCATAGTTCTAGATCAACGGAAAACACCCTATAAATTTTGATTCCCTTAAAAGTGTCGAAATATTATTAAATTAACTTAGAAATGTGATATTTTCACAGCTTTAAGGGGCGGCAGACCTGAGTATATGGTTTTAATTTCAACTCAATACCTCTACGCGTTCCTAAAGGGTCTTGACAGACAGACGGACGGACAGACAATAGAGAAGAGTTTTGTTTTTTCCTTTTGAGGAACGGGACTCCTAAAACGTAATGTATATTACGCTATGTCATAATGACACCTCAGTATTGTTACATCTCATTGGCACAGTATTTTCATTAGCTACATTAACTTCAAACCGGAATCCAATAATGTTACCACATTATTTTTTAGCGACACAATATTTGGCAATACGATGGCAGTATTAGCATCCTGGACGAACTCTAGCCCCTTTGGTCCTTTGATCTGTTATGAACCTATGATACGGATAAGATTGCTAAACGCAGTTCCTATTACGTCCGAGGTCACTCGCTACTATTGTTAAACCGCTTTAGTACAGCATTAGCAGCACTTAGTCACAAATTGTATCCCGAAATAATTCATTATGAGTAATTCTAGTTTTTAGAAGTGGGTTCTATATTGGGAGTCGGTTTGTTGGTTTAAACTTTTGCTATAATAATTTAGTACTTATTTTATTCTTAGTCACAGTATTGTTGGGTCTTTGTTAGTAAATCATGACCTCATTTGGGACCTAATAAAACAAACATGCTTTTTTTATGGGATACGGGGACAAACGAGCAGGGGGATCGCTTGATGGTAAGCGATTACCGCCGCCCATGGACACCCGCAACACCAGAGGAGGCACAAGTGCGTTGCCCGCCTTTTAAAAGGGGATTGGGCCTCCGGTAACCACAATCACTCGACGAAACACAACGTAAGCGTTGTTTGACGCCGGTTTTCTGAGAGGCCGTGGTATCACTTCGGTCGAGCCGGACCATTCGTACCGAAGCATGACTCTCCCACGTTAAACATGTTGCCTGCCTGCAGACTCGCTTTTGGTCGGACTTTTGGTTTATCTTTTAGATAGAAGGTGCGCAGGAAACAGTCTCTATCAGTGATAGAGACAGAGTCTTTGTATTTTTTACCGACTTTAAAAAAAGAGGTTCTAAGTTCGTCTTTATTTATTTTTATTTTATCTATGTTCACCGATATTTTCGTAAGTTATGAACCGATTACATTTAAAAGAGATGGTGAGATGGTGTAATTTTTTGATAACAAAACACCTTTAACCAACAGTACAGCGGTTTTACATTTTGTTAGAAGTTATTACACCTTCATTTTTCTTCCCAATCCCATTATTTAGTTTTAATTTAATTCTCTGTATTTAGAAAAAAATTCCCAGCAACGGTATATATCTACATCTTACCTACAACTTAATATAGTAAAAACATACCGGCGACCTGTGGCTATACCTCTGCCTAACCCTTCGGGGAATACAAACATGATGATATGTTATGTATAGTTTAATTTATTTGTCGAGGCGCTTGTTTTTGCGTTACGAAATGCAGTGTACTTGTGTATGTATGAGAAGATGTATGAATGTGGAAGAAGCAAAAGAAGTATGGAAGAATCGTAGCAAGTGGCAGTCTAAAGTTTCTGCCTACCCCTGTGGGAAAAAGACGTGAGTGTATGTATGTATGTTAATACAAGATATTCTCAACACCTGGCATTAACGGCGGTCTATCTTCTAATTGTAGGCGCTCACCATATAGGTCTGGCCAACAATAGTAAACGCAAGTGTGCGCCAAATCTGTAGCGTTGCGACAGATGAGAAAGCTTTGTAATTGCGATTATTGTGCGCAGCCGGACGTGTGCGGCCATGCGGACTGTGAAAGGAACATTTTGAGATTGACATTTAGTGGTAGTTAGGTTAGGTACCTATGTGTTCTTTCCGAGATGTCGGCGCGGTAGGTGTTGCCGCGCCCCAAGTGGATTGGCAGGTGGAGAATCATAACAGTCGCCCTCAATTGCGCTGGAGACCGCAATGGTGGTCTGCCAGTGCTGGGGTCGCGGAGAAACGAAACCCCGCTCCCATCACCCCAGCAAAAAGTGTTGAGGCGATCACAGGTTTTAGTCGGTAGGTCACCAACTCTAGAGTGGAATCCGACACGTCCCGTCGCCTTCCCCGGGCGGCGGAAGTCCATGAGGATTTCCACATGCAAAACAAAGATAGGTGTTCTTTGCCGCGGAATACCAGAACTCCTCTGCCACCAGCACTAAGATGCAAAGCACCCGGGTGATTGTAGTCGGTAGATGACTCATTAAGCTGCGTTTCCACCAGTAATTTTCAGGGAATGACAGTATGATGTCACATCGTGCTATTAGTACGCTCTTCGTGTAACAAAAACTGCTAACAGCATCCTTATTTTTTAACCGATATTCATTGTTTTATCTATTTATGGTAAACTTATTAAAGAGATAAAAAGAAAAACAGTCACTCAATTCACTTTTTTTTAGTTGCTCAGACTATGTTGATCTGTTTGTCAAAATATGTGTGATTCGGACTGTACCTACTTATCCTAAAATTGTTTTTATAGGCCCGTCTCAACATCTGTCTGCCGGGTTGACGACATAGTAATGTATATCAGGACATTCGTATACTCATAAATTTTCAGCAGACACTGTTAAAAATTCCCATCTGAATTATGTACACCTTTCAAGCTGTCAAATTGTGGAAACGAATAAATATTTAAATGTTTAAATCTACAGGTTACTGATAGACAGACGTCTGCGCTTTCGCATTTCATAAATAATACCATGTTAGGTATAATTTGCGGTACTTTATTTTTATGGACGTTTCCCATAATTCAGTGCTCAATCATGATCTGATTATGATATTATCTATGCTACATTTGTGCCTATCTGAAGTTAGGCTCAAGTGGATACGGAGTAGTGAGTTCTATGATTAAAACTTAGAAAAGACAATTAGGGTCCTAAATGTATCGCGTTCGATTATTTTACTCAATCTTCTACCAGTTTTTACGCGACTATTATAATTATGTTACAATGAAGTTTGTTGCGCCGCTACCTGTCCAGCGAAAACACTGAGAAGAACGGTGAAGGGCGTTTTGGGGGCTGTCTATTATGTAAAAATGACATTCAAAAAGTACTCCCCAGTCTATCTTGATTTCAACGTTGACTTCGATTAAAGCCGAAGCCATTTTTAATCCAAATACTCATATATCATCTCTATCTTCCACAGTATGGCAGCGATGAATTCGGTCACGACTCGCCGAGCCGGTACGCGTCCCCCAAGGGCGCGGGCGCGGGAGCCCCCTACCAGGAGGCGTACTACGCGGGCGGCGAGTGGGCTGCGCCGTACTACCAGCCTCCGCCAGCGTACCAGCACGACCCGTACGCGACCTCGCCCGGTATGTACTGTCCACTTAGCTTCCAGAAGGCGTATTTAGCTCGACGTACCTCCATGAGCTATGGCCTGCGGGCGGCCGACTTCGTCTTTTTTTTATTGGTTAATTCGGCAAACGAGCTGATGAGTCACCTGGTGGTAAGTAGTCATCGTCGCCCATGGACACCTTAACCTTAACAGGAAATAAAATTAGCCAAGCAATTTTACTGGGTTCCCTCGTGTGTATGTAAAAACCAGATCCCGAAACTGTGTTTGCTGGAATTAAGTGATCCTGTCTATGATTTCCATATAGGTACAAGATGGGCGCATACAAGATAGTAATGAGAAATGGAAGACTTCTATCCTAAAGGGGGATAACCTAAGCCAATCAGTTAAAAGCCCAATATTTAAGATGCATAGTAGCAACAAAATGTCAAGAGTTAGACTTCCACCTGTTGCATTGAATTTGAGCCAATCACCCACTTGGAGGGCAGCCTCTACGAGTGACGATACAGAAAATGCTTATCGGGACTTGCTAATTGGAAGTGTAATGCGTACCAATAAAGAAAAGCATTGATATACTATACAACAACTGCCGATCTCTTGCCTTTTCTCTCTCGCAGAGTATTGCACTGTTTATTTCCTAATTTTCTCTGACTATAGTTTCGTCTCTTGCAGGCATAGCGGGCGCGCCGGTGGGCGAGGCGGGGGGTGGCGGAGCGGAGCTGCCTCTGCCGCCGATGTCATCGTTCAGAGCCGCGGCGCCCCACCACTCCCCCACAGACGCCATGCTCGTTGCTAAACCCCCGTTACAACCTGTAAGTTTCTTTGTTTTAGGGATGGGAAAATGAAAAAATTACGATATTTATCGTATCGATATTTTAAAACAGTATCGATAACTGTTGAGTGAAAAATATCGATAATTCCATACATCGTATTTTAAAAAAGGTCATCTAGTAACATTAAATAGCAGAGTAGCGTAAAAAATTATCGAAATTTATACTCCAAAACCAAAAATCAATATCGATATACGTATCGTGGATTAAAAATATTGACGATGTATATCGAGATAATATCGATATTTTGAATGTCTATATTTTTTGCCCATCCCTACGTTGTTAAATATCAGTAATTCAGTATTTTACAGGAAACGAAATAAGTTATATTATAATTATAAGTTTGGAATGCATAGGCTACTTTTTATCCAGGACCCAATTCTGAAGATGACGCAGACAAAGTCGCGGGCAGAACGTGAACTAGTACGTGACATATTATATGCCTACGTACTTTATGTAATGGTTGTTCGCACGTTACAGATGTACGGTGGGTCAGCGAGCACTCCCACAGTGGTGGGCGGCGAGGCGGGCAGCCTGTCCTCGTACGGGTCGTCGCCGTCCACGCCGGTGCACTCGCCGCCGCCGCTGCACGCGCGCCTGTACGCGGGCCCGCCGCCGCCCGGCGCGGCCCCGCCCGGCCCGCCCGGCCCGCCCGGCCCGCACGCGCCCGCGCCCGCCGCGCTTAAGCACTCACCTGCGCACGCGCACCATGCACATCACGTACATCACCATAATGGACAGGTATGGCTAGATAAACATATTCAAAAAAGCAGTGATAGCCTAAAAGTAAGAACATTGGACTGCCGTGCTGTTCCAAGTTGGTCGACGTCGGCCTAGGGTGCTGACCAAGCTATACGCGTTCGCTACAATCCATGTTGCGTTGCAAACTTCACTTGCGCGATTCAGAACTTATCGGTCTAGTTTCTATGTGGCACGGTAGATGTCGCTACGGATACAATCATGATAATTATTGTATTAACACTATCATACTCGGTTCCAGCAATCAAACTGGGTATCAACAGGGGTATCGTCGCCCCCCTCGGCGTCAACCCCTCACGCGCTGGCGACCCCCGTCATCCCCAACGGCCACCACCAGCCCATGGTGTTCCAGCCAGCCGCCATGGTGAGTCTATGTCTTGTAACACACAGGACTGTGGAACGTGTGTGTGTTATAGTATGTGTGTGTGAGTGACGGAAATTGTGTTGACGATGCACGATCAATGGTTCCCAAAGTTGACCACAACCCATCTCTTAGAAACTTCCAAATTCGAGATTCGAAATTAGAAAAGGGACAACCATATTATGAATAAAGGACTGTATTTTTCAAGGCCCATCCAATATTCCCCGTGACCAATCAGTGGGTATTAATATTCACCCATAGTTATTTCATATTTATATTTTATACATGCATACAGGGTATTTTTTTAACATTTACTTAATTTGACTATATTAATTAGACGATTTTCCTGATATAATGAGAGGTGAAAATAAATAATAAACTCATAGTGAAAGCAATATTTTTGTTATTGTTTTAAGAAATATTTTTGGAACAAAGTTCCTTATCGCGCGTTGTGAAAGGGGGCTAGACGGAAAAAATTCTTACGAAAAGTTGTCACGACACTTTTTGTAGTACGCATTTTGTCTAATAGATGGCACTGTACTATTGACGTCATAATCTGAACGGCGGTGTTAAGATTCTCCGCCGTTCAATGACCCCCGCAGTACAAAATTTATATATTGAGTTAAAATGAACTAAAACTGTAAAAGAAGGTCAAGTTCCAATAAACCATTAGTTCAACGGTCGATTTGGTTTTACTTTTTGCGATTTGAGTTCATCCCCAAACAAAGCTGACTTAATGAGGTCTGAGGAACTTCGTTCCATCCGGGTGTCCCTTGACACCTCTCAAGTTTTTTTTAACTATGTATTTCTTAAACTTCTGAATTTTTAAGTTGTTGTTGATTTGTAACTGACGAACATAATTATTAAGAAGAGTGACGGATATTGGAATAAATACTATAAAAATAAAAGACAATGAAAAAATAACAACAAAAACAATACTTTTTATCCAAGTCAACACAATTTTTGTCTTGTTAGTGAATAAGTTATACCTAGCTACCTACTTTTATAAAATGGCAATACTAATTTGATGCATTTGCTTAAAACCTTTAGCCAGCATTTTATTCTAGCACTCACTCAAAAACTATGGAACTGAAGGAATTGGGACAAGTATTGCATTTTTTAATAAGTTTACAGTAGGCCTACAGACATCACAAATATATGCCCAATCTTACCATATAGCTACTAGGTTATAACAGTTTTTCAAAGGCTCTCCTCCTTTATTTTTTCTTTGTATAAATGGGGGGGTCGCATCCATAAATTACGTCTCATTTCAAGGGGAGGAGCGGGTAGTAAAGAAATGTGTCATTGTGTGCCCATCAACTTTGTGATGTCACATGTAAAACATCAATATTAGATGAATGATGACGATGGTATATGGTTGGACCAGGGAACATGCGTGACGTCACACTAGGGGGGAGGGAGTATCACGAATTTGAGCCCTGTCCCAGTAAAAAACATAAAATTAGTGTTACACAAGTAATTTATTTTATATAATTAAATTTTAAACGGATTGTTGCACAATATGTTAAAATGAACCAACTAAGAATCTTATCTGTTACTTATAGCACAGCTTGTAACCTAGTTTAAGTGACAGTGTAAAACATTGTAACCTCAACTGTTTGAACCAATAAACGTTATTATTATTGTTATTATTAATTAATGGTCGGGCCCTATTTGAGCAGTACTCAGTTTTACATTATATTTAATTTATCCGACTGGGCCCGAAGGAGGGTTATGCTTTATAAGCGTTTTTTGGCTAACTTTATTTCAGTTTTCTGTTTTTCTTATCAAATAATGTATTGGAACTAGATTTGTATATTAATTAAGTAAAAGATTGGGTCGATTTTTGATGTCTTTAGGCATTTTAAGCAAATGTTGATAATTAGTTATTTATTTTTAATTATAAATAAAATAATATCAAAGCATGTCCCCTTTTAGCATGGATGTAACTAATTTTAAATCTTCCCAATAATTATGATTTTTTCTTTTGTATTCAAAATACGAGCTTTTGGAGTTTCTTTTCTTTTTTTCTAAATTAATATTTCGGAATGTAATACGAACCGTTGTTACTATTGGCAATAAACCTTTAGAAATTCAAACTAGATGCGCCTAGTACCAAGACACATTAATCCTTCAAATGAAATGACAGACACTAATTTACTGAATTTAAACTAAAAAAAAAGTTGCTTTGTTTTATAAGAGTTGCCAGCCCAAACAATAAAACTTGTGACCTTATAGACATACGTTGCCATTAAAAAAAAATCAGAACTGTTCCTGTTACATTTTCTGTGTACATTTTTTGTGTTTTATGTTGTGTTTAATAGTCAGCGAGAAGTGAGGACTCGTGCCATAGACTTTTATTTTTTAGAACTAGTGATGTGTAGTTTGGTAGTTTTTGTAAAAATAATAGTTGCATTGGTAGAAATTGTTTCGTGTCGATTAGCTGTTGAATGGATAGATTTTTAAAGTGTAGACAAATACGTAATACGAAAAAAAAATGTGCAATATATATTCAAGTAAAACGCGTTCCAATACCTATTCAAATTCTGATTATTCAGCGATTTCACAATAGATTAAAAAAAAATCTTAATAGTTTTATTTTAATTATAATACTGCGTATTTTGTGTTTTGAACCGCGTCTGCGTATAAATAGTGAACCGTATCTTTTACTATCATCTAATCAAACTACCCTGCAATAAAAAAATAATCCACAATTTTTAGTTCCCTAAACAAATCACATCTTCCACATTAAATAGTCTTCTCCTGTCATACATGTAGGGGATCGAAGTGCAATAAAAATTTCGCATTTATCTTCATAAAACTTATTTTAATAAAATGAAAAAACAAATTTAACTTCTTTCACATTTTTCTCCATGCCGTAAATCGCCATATTTTTTCTATCGTTCTCTTTCACACATATCATCTTCACTCGTTCCATCTTGCGTTCCATACCACACATCTCACATTCTTTATTATTTTTTATCGAATCATCTTATTTACTTTTCGTAGCGAATTATCGTGCAATAATTCGCAATCGCGTTTTACATACTGCAATCCGTAAATTTGTACCATACTTTAACTCTACGTTATGTCCGTTACCGTTTCGTTCTAAAAAATCCGTGTTCAAAAGATTTTCATATCATATCCCGCAGCTGTTCTTACAATAAATAACGTCTTACCATAATTCGCGCTACGAACCAAATTTTCGTACTTTTTACTTTTCGCACCGTAAACCGCGTTTTTACGTACCACAACCCACAATTTCGTACCATAAACGATAACTTCGGACTATAAACGTAAGTCAATGGCGTGTCCCCGCTCCTCGCTACAACGCTCGCTTGGTCAGGGCGCGCCGGCCGAGCAGCGCCAGCTGGACGAAGCCATGGTGTTCCTGCGGGACCACTCCGACTGTGTGAGTACATGTCTCCTATGTGCTGTGTGCTGTGGGCCACAGGATCAGTATTATCTACTATTTTGCCGAAATCTGAATTATATATGTCGAAGTTGGGTTGTATAATACGCTGTTTAACATATGCGGTTATTTAAAACAGCTGGGCAATCTCCAGCTGGATCTTCATTGCGACACGTTTAACAAAATCGCGACCCACGTTAGTATTATATTGTTGAGTGACTTATCTGCAGTCACAATAAGCGTTTTGTGTTAAAAAGCAAATGATATTTAACTAGCGACCCGCACGCGGTTTCACCCGCGTTACCCCATTCCTAAGAGTCGTAGCGTAATGTTAAATAGCTTAAAACCTTCCTCTTGAATCACTATATCTATTAAAAAAAAACGCTTCAAAATCCGTTGCGTAGTTTTAAAGATTTAAGCGTACACATGGACAGACAGACAGCGACAGCGACTTATACTATGCAGCTTATACTATACAGCGTTATATACTATGTAGTGAAGCATTCATGAAAAACTGTTGTGTAAAACAGCGAATAATAGCCAACTGCGACATATACATGTCCATGAAAATGGAACAGGAATAAGAAAGATATTTAACTATTATAGTTAAAATTCTTGTTAAATTGTTAACTTAACTATGTATACTGATTCCAAACCTACACCATATACACCCTAAATATTATCTACTATTAAACTACATATTTAGTGTAATTGTCTTCTCATTAGAAAAATTATAGAAAGGTAATGAATTTGTTAAAAAAATCGATTCCTATTTAATAGGAACTCTCTCAGACTGATAGGCACTCTTAAGGCGAATCGTTCACCTGAGCCCGCCAAATTCAAATTTCAAGTGGTTTTTCGCAGTTTGTAGGTCTATAATAAGTTCTACATTCATGGCAATAGTAATTGCGACATTAACTATACAAAATTCACAACGTTTAACTAAAACCATTGCTTAAAAGTCATTATTGTAGCTAAAAATAGTGTAGAATGTCAATTTTGACCAATTACACAGTTTTTGGCTTGATATGGATTTATGTGTAAGGTTTTAGTTAGTTCTCAGTTGTGAATGTTGTCTATATAATGTCGCGATTACTACTGCCATGACTCTAGAACTTGTTATAGACCTATAAACTGCGAAAAATCACTTGAAATTTGAATTTCGCGGGCTCAAGTGAACGATCCGCCTTAAGAGTCCGGCGGACCGAATTTCTCTTACAAACGTAATACCGAAATAAATCGTAATTCAAATACAATTTAATCAAATTCTGTTATTATTCGGATTCCGATACCGTTAATCTAGGTTCCTACTCTACCATCTAAAATACTTCAATGGAAATAAATGTAAGCAAATGCAATTTTTAATAACTTTATTAAGTTTAGACCGATTTTCCGATCTTTTATTTCCAGTGAAGTAGTAGTAGACGAAATAGTATTGTAGGAAGCTAGATTAACGGTATACAAATCCGAATAATAACATAATTTGATAGAATATTGTCTGGATTACGATTTGTTTCGGTATTACGTTTTTGTGGGCAATTCAAGCTCCGCCGGACCCTTAAAGAAACAATTATCGAAGTCTCAAATAGCATATATGAAACCCTGAGCGCTGCACGGACCACGCACAACTACCATGGCCGGTGGCAGGGAAGTTTGGGGGTTGAAATCCAGATAATAGCTAGTTTATAATATAATCCATTTGGCACTTATCTCTGGTCCACACACAGAAACCTCCCCTACCTCCCCAAATGAATTCCTGGCTCTGGCCTTGATAACTACTTATACACTTTCTTAATTAAACAAATAACTTTCTTTCTATCTTTTTAACAATGGGACAGACAGTAACACTTTATTTTAAATGTATATTATGTAAATATGTATATACATTATTTGTGTAGATATTACGTGGCATGGTTTTAAGCTCTGTTTCTTTATTTGCGTTTGTATGTGATCCTTGCGTTTTAATTTTTACATCATTTTGTTACAGTTGTATCTTCAAAATGTATCATAGTCATTTGTAAATTATTTTCAAAACATTGATAAATTCTGTCCTCTATAACATTACCGTGGGAGAGCCATGCTTCGGTACAAATGGGCCGGCTCGACCGGAGTGATACCGGCCTCATAGAAAACCGGCGTCAAACAACGCTTACGTTGTGTTTCGCCGAGTGAGTGAGGATACCGGAGCCACGATCCCCTTTTTAAAAGGCCGGCGACGCACTTGTGACGCCTCTGGTGTTGCGGGTGTCCATGGGCGGCGGTAATCGCTTACCATCAGGTGATCCATCCGCTCGTTTGCCCCCCTATGTCATAAAAAAAACTTACGCGAATATTAAACATTGAAATAAAACTACTTTTTACGGATTTTATCACGTTATATTAATCCGAAACGTCGGGAATCAAATAATATTAATATAACGCGATAAAATCCGTATAAAGTAGTTTTATTTCAAAAAGAGGATCCTCCAACCAGGCAGCTGCTTAACCTGGCCGGCCACGATCCGACGTTTCATGTTGAGTTTTCTGCGTTACGAATGTTGCTTGCGTGATTCAGGATTTGTCCTAAGAGTTCACGAGTGTGTTGCCGATCTTTTAAAAGGGGATTGGGCCTCCGGTAACCTCACTTGATCGGCGAAACACAACGTAAGCGTTGTTTGACGCCGGTTTTCCGTGAGGTAAAGCCAGTAAATTGTCAGAAACCAGTAGGCGAGGATTGTTTGGAGCGACAACGCACCCCCCCCCCCCCCCTCACCATAAATTCAACCTCCCTTTTAAATTGTCGAGATTTTTTAAATATTGTGTGATACAGGGTGCGCGCATGGAGGAGCGTCTGGACGACGCCATCAACGTGCTGCGCAACCACGCCGAGGCGGCCGACCTGTACCCGCAGGACCTGCACCATCCCCACCAGCCCCACCAGCCCCACCAGCCGCCGCCAGGTAACGCATATTACGATTAATGAGCTTTTGTACTCTCATGCCTCTCCAAAGTTTTGCGCCATTAGCTGTGCAATAATTAATCCATATTCACGCTAGAGGTCCTGGATACAATTCCCTGGTCGAGCAATATGTTATTAGGTTTTTTCTTATGAAATTCTCAGTAGCAGCTCGAAGTTTGGAATTTATTCCTGGTTAATGGTAACAGGCGTGCCCCTTATTACATAGGACCTAAACATATGGCGAGCTGTGGTGTACATTAGTACACCTTTGCCTTCGGGGAATACAGGCGTGAAAGTATGTTTTATGAACTCTGTTTGTCTGTTATCTTTATTTGTTTAAACCGCTGAACTAATTTAAATTAAGTTTGGTATAGCGATAGATTGGGGCTTGGAGATATAGGCTACCTTTTCTTTCATAAAGTCCTTTAGAATGCGAGTGAAACTGCGGTCAAAACCTAGTTTACTCTACAATGATGAAATGTGAAGCAAACATTCAAAATGTATACGTTTGTCCCTTTCTTGTATGAAGTGTGTTGTATTGTATGTTGTCAGTGTCGCGGCTGGGCGTGGGCGTGGGCGTGGGCGGCGCGCTACCACAGCTGCACTCGGAGCCGCCCATCAAGATGGAGAGACACGTGCTGCCCAACACCAGTGAGTGACAGCTTCCTTGTAAACTAACGGTCTTGTCTCATGATCGGTTCTAAAGATATCCGGTTTATTTCGTAAAAGTTAAGAATTTTTTTTCGAATTCGGATTGATGAAATGCATCAACTGATTGATATATGGCGATGTCAATGAAATGCGCGGGAAAGTATGACACTTTTGACAGCTGTCATGTTGGACGTTAATGTACTGGAGAAAAACTTGTGTTTATAAAAACATACTATTATATCCTAGGGCTTTTTTTTAAAAAAAAGAAAAACGTTGCCCCACACTAGGATTTTCTCCTGTATCGTGGGTGCGTTTACAAACACAAATTCTCACATACACAAACGCCCAGACCCGGAACAACTACCTGTAGATCATACAAATATTTGCTCCGTGTGGGGATCGAACCCACAACACGTGACGCAGAAGCCGATCGCCCAGCCGCTACGCCAAACGTGTCGTCCATGGCTTAAGTCTACTATTACAATGAGGGCTACCATTATTAAGCTCACTAGATGTCACAACGGTTGAGTAAGGACCTGAAGTAAAGCTTTTAAAGTTTGTTATTACGCGCGTGAAAGCAAATTAACACATTAAATCATATTTAATACCTTTAAATCATCCCGTAAAAATATCTAGCATGCCGCAGAGATATGTAGTCTCATTTTGTTCGGATAAAAAGGACGACATAAGTTTCCGAAACACAAAACTGTCACAAAACACAAAATTCATTGACCCGTAACTCATATTTGCCATTTAATCTCAGGAAACTGCCTCATTAGCCCAGTCGTCCTGAGCGCGACTGCTACGCTTGAAGTCCTGGTTTCGATTCCCAGGTCGAGCAAAGTGTTATTGGGGTTTTCTATAAAATTCTCAGTAGCAGCTCGGAGTTTGGAATTTGTGCCCGGTTAATGGCAATAGGCTCGCCCCCTATTACTTGGGACGGTGTACATTAGTACGCCTCTGCCCAACCCTTCGGGGAATACAGGCGTCATGGTATGTATGTATCAGAGATAATATGCACTAAATAATTCTAATTAGTAGTAAACCCGCGTAGCCCGCTTTCGATCAGTATAATTTGACATTTCGGAGACCACACGCTACATTAGCGCCTCTAGCGGCGAATTCACACACAAACTAGATCACTAATAGAAGATAAGGACTTTATAGACAAAACTGTCAATAACTAACAATTCTGACGTCATTGAATGACTTTGACAAAATGAAATAGCAGGCTCAGACTTGTTACCAAACGGAGCTAATATATTGATATCAGCTCAGTGTGAAATGTGCAAATGTGCACCGAATAGAGAGTTAAAAGTCGGAGACTTAACGGCGGGGAAGACGTCTGCGCCTTTGATTAAAAAAAACACTCTCTGCTTTTTGAATGATAAAAACAAAACTGTCAACTGTCACTTGTCAATACGAAATATCTTCCTATAAACTCAACGACATTTTTTAGAGTTCAAATCAATTTAATTGTTAAAATTACTACATTTTTGGATAATACCTTATATATCTCTTTGTGATGTTTTTGCATTTTCCATGCTAAGATTATAAAGTTATTTTTTAGTAAAGGAAAAAATTCAATCGCGGGCAGGATTCGAACCTGCGTCTCCTGGTTGGATACACCAGACGCTCTGACCTCTAAGCCACCGCGAACCCTACCCGCATGTTTGAAATTTTGCCTTCACATTCTGAATTTACGTCATAAGGTGACGTTTGGTGACATCTATGAGAGGCAAGTTACCTTACTTCTCAACCGACACGACTTACTTTACAGTTAGTTCAGTGTCGTACGATGCCACCTCCAACGCAGGTTCGAATCCTGCTCGCGATTGTTTTTTTTCCTTTTCTAAAAAATAACTTTATAATACCTTAATGTTTAAAGATATTATAAACAGCAATTAATTCAAACCATACATCGTTTAATTTGAGCATCAAGCTTCAGTTGTCTCAAGCGAAGACAAATACTATTGTTTTAATTTGTTTTTTTTTCTACAGAGAAACGCAAAGAGCCGCCGGACGGTTTAGGGGAATCGAAGCCGTCATCATCTGCGGACGCGCTCGCTGCCAAGCCGCCCGCCAACAAACGCTCGCGACGATAGTGAGCACATTTCCTTTATTTATTTGCTAATAATGTATGTATGAGAAGATGTATGAATGTGGAAGAAGCAAAAGAAGTATGCAAGAATCGTAGCAAGTGGCAATCTATAGTTTCTGCCTAACCCTGTGCGAGAAAGGCGTGATTATATATTTAATTCAGGTTACAAGGCCTGTATCATATTATTACATCTTACTTTTGTTCAACTATTCACTAGTATAGTAGTCCGAAACGCGACTGCTATGCTAGAAGTCCTGGGTTCGATTCCCAGGTTAAGCAAAGTGTTATCAGGTTTATGAAATTCTCAGTAGCAGCTCGGAGTTTGAATTTGTGCCGGGATAATAGCAATAGGCTCGCTTTATTACATGGGACCTAAAAATATCGAACTGTGAGCATTGATAATAAATAATTTATTATCAATGCGGCAGTCATTGTAATTAATAATAATAATAAACTAATTGATTATGATACATACAATGATCCATACTATGAATACATAAATTAATAGATGTACAGTAAACGCTCAAAAGTCCATAAGCACGCTAAGGATTACATTGCTATGAACAGTACGAGCGAGCTCGATACAGCCAGTGCGTGTCACTTGTTAACGACAATTAATAGAAGGTCGTAAGTCTAACTAAACGTCAAGCTATTGCGTTGAGAGATTGCCTATGGACTTTCGGCCGTCACTGTACCTATAATTAAAAGTGGGGCTGCTTTTAACCGCGGAGCTCTTTGTAATTCAGTTAGGGAATGTTAAATAAGGAATTAATAAATTGTCTTTTTGTAATTTTTTTTTTTGCATTTTCCATGCTAAGATTATAAAGTTATTTTAGTAAAGGAAAAATTCAATCGCGGGCAGGATTCGAACCTGCTCCTTCTGGTTTGATACACCAGACGCTCTGACCGCTAAGCATCTTCACCAGAAGACGCAGGTTCGAATCCTGGCCGCGATTGAATTTTTCCTTTACTAAAATAACTAAATGAATAAATTGATTTAATACTA
Organism: Acronicta aceris; assembly: GCA_910591435.1. Lineage (NCBI taxonomy): Eukaryota > Metazoa > Arthropoda > Insecta > Lepidoptera > Noctuidae > Acronicta > Acronicta aceris. The sequence continues at coordinate 8,091,178 of OU342784.1, forward strand.
TGACGAGTGAATATTCGAACATTATTTAACAAATCGCGACGACACGATTGGCGTAGCGGTTGAGCGATCGGCTACTGCGCCACGTGTTGTGGGTTCGATCCCCACACGGAGCAAATATTTGTATGATCTACAGGTAGTTGTTCCGGGTCTGGGCGTTTGTGTATGTGAGAATTTGTGTTTGTAAACGCACCCACGATACAGGAGAAAATCCTGGTGTGGGGAAGGAAACGTCATCATTCTTCTCATCATTGTAGTTCTCTCTTTCATACTTCAGATTGTTTTTATTCTTGCCTTATTGCTTGACGGCAGTGATGCAATTTAGGTTTTCATTATCATAATTGTAGTCTTAAACATCTGCATTCTTAACGACGATGAAGTTAATAACGTTCAAATTTTTTTCAAATATTCACCCGACTATCTGTAACTTGATTCTTACCTATCATAGGTCAGTTTAATTTGAATATGCGATTTGTTTCGGCAGGGAATCATACCCACTATACTAAATATGCAATCAAAGTTATTAATCTTAAAGTTAATGAGCTCCATAGCTTTAAGTTAGCCCCACTTAGATTTTTCTAACATTTGAGATGTCTGACTTGCATCACTTATTTTAGACTAATCTATAATGTAATTTTGGACTAGTCAAATACGTAGTGATCTATTTTCTTAAAACTCTTTGGTATAAGAAACCTTAACACCACTGTACAAAGTTCAATTTGTATTGCAACACATTTTACTACCAATTTTTGTTCGACAATCTGAAATCATTGTATTCGTTTCTCCTGTCAATAAGTCAAAACAGTCAATAAGAATTTGAGTTAAACATGATTTATTGTATTTACTTACATTTATTTGCCATTTAATTTTTTTAAAATTTTATAACACTAAATGACCATTTCCCTACTATGTGACTAGTCCATACCTGTAAATGGGCATATAAATCGGTGTTTATCATAAATACGAACTATTAAACCAACTTTCCCGACTATACCACACAATACACCGATTTCCGTGCCCCAGTCATAAAAGAAAAGTCGTAAAAGTCAAAAAATGTCGTAAAAGTCAAAAAATGTCGTAAAATTCGAAAATGTCGTAAAAATAAAAAAATGAATAAGTGATACAAGTGAGTCCTCTCAAAGCTCGACCAACCCCGGCATGCCCAGCTGCTCGTCGGCCGACGAGGACGACATGGACCCCGACACCAAGGCGGCGCGCGAGAGAGAGCGCCGACAGGCCAACAATGTCAGAGAGAGGTGCGGATCATATGGGCCAACGGGAGATGAATTGTCAATTTATACATATTATGGTTCAAATTCGACTGCATCAACTGAACTTTTTATAAAAGATTGTGGCGGTAGCCTAATGACCAGGGCGTACCGACCCATTGCACTACCGACCTGAACCTACTCGCAATACAAGCATTTAGCTTAGCACGAGGGGTTAACAAGAATACTAGTAATGTGCGACCCACATTGCTAGTAAGCTTTTTTAAAGAAGAAAACAAAATCACTAAAATGAACCACCTGTATAAATTGGCAACACATCTCTGAGTCTCTTTTTTACGATATCACTTCCAAAATTTTACTAAAAATTATGAAAAACTACATCAAACGATAACATCTACCAAATTGCCTTTGGGTAAAAAATACTTCTGATTAATATGATTGGGGTAAATCATATTGTATATTAACCCAAATGGTTTACCCCAAAAGGCTAAAGTAATGGCTTTGTATCATAGTATTTACAAAAACTTGACATTTTCAATGACGTCATTATCCATCCATACTTATAGATGTGAAAATAGCTCAGTCTGCGTATATGTTTGTCTGTTACTTTTTGACGTCTAAACAACTTAATGTAAAGTTTGGCTAGGACATAAATAGTTACCTTTTCTTTTAAAAAATCTTTTGGGATGCTAGACAAGAGAAAATCCAAAAGCTTCTTCACCCAAGGCTCTTTCTGATGGGCGTGGCTATAATGGACAATGTCAATGTCATGTCAATATTATGACTGAGAAGAAAGTACTAAAGTAAACTTAACAATGTCAGGTTCAAAGATTATTTTTAGTAATATATTTGGAAATGATATCGAGGTACTCACATATTAGAAAGACAGGCACAAGACAATAATTAAAATAAATATCTTCCTTTACTAAAAATAATAACATTGAAAAATCTGAACGATTTGATTAGCTCATTATAGAGTGCTGGGTGGTATTATAACGTGTTAACGCAATCATTATTACGTTGTGAGAAAGAGATGCCGCTCTACATATTAAATAGCATCTCTTTCTTACAACCTAAAAATGATGGCGATAACACGTCATAATACGGCCCTAGATCTGATAACATATGCTAAATTGACAGATTTCCATAAGGCATTTTGTCTTTTAAATGTCGTGTACTCTGTAAGGAAGTCTGGCTAAATAGCATATAATTCTAAGTACATAAATTGCCATTATTGCCTAATTTTTTTTGTAGTCAGCCGTTATATACACGACGTTATATGATGACACGATTGGCGTAGCGGTTGAGCGATCGGCTTCTGCGCCACGTGTTGTGGGTTCGATCCCCACACGGAGCAAATATTTGTATGATCTACAGGTAGTTGTTCCGGGTCTGGGCGTTTGTGTATGTGAGAATTTGTGTTTGTAAACGCACCCACGACACAGGAGAAAATCCTAGTGTGGGGCAACGTTTTTAAAAAAGAAAGAAAAATATATATACGGTGGTTATTCTGCTAGTGCAATTGAGACCGTATGCTCTCGTAATAAGGATTAAATCTAGTCATCCGCTTGTGCCTGTCTTTCATTTTCTCCACATTACGGTGTCAAACATCTAGTTCATCATATTTCTAGACATACACTTAGTATTCCTGTAAGGGCGTCTTATACAATGTTAATTAGAAAGAGTTGTAAGCTGACTGGATACTCAGATACCCAGAAAATTAAGTAGTATTGTAAACTGTCTTGGTATCAACTGTATCAAGTGTGGTCATTTTTTTATTAGAAAAATCTCAGTAAAGTTTAGATTTGTGCTCGGTTATAGTAACGCTAGTTGATCAGTTTTAATCGGTTAATATTTAATTAATAAGCGACGGTAGCCTAATGATTAGGGCGTCGCACTTGCGATCATGTCGTTGCCGGTTCAAAACCCACCAATTGGACTACCGACGTGATCCCTCTCGTGACACAAGCAATTAGCTTAGCACGAGGGGTGAACAAGAATACTAGTAATGTGCGACACACATTGCTAGTAAGCTTTTAAAAAAAAATTCTATGTGTAAAGTATGGATCTGTACCCGGCAATAGGTCCGCCCCCTATTACACAGCGAATTTTGAATTAAGGGTCCGGCGGAGCTTGAATTGCCCATACAAACGTAATACCGAAATAAATCGTAATCCAGACAACATTCTATCAAAATAAGTTATTATTCGGAGTTGGATACCGTTAATCTAGGTTCCTACGATGCTATTTCGTCTACTACTACTTCACTGGAAATAAAAGACCGGAAAATCGTTCCAAACTTATAAAAATTGCATTTGCTTGCATTTATTTTCAGTAAAGTATTTTGGACGAAATGGTACAGTAGGATCGTAGATTAACGGTATCGAAATTCGAATAATAACATAATTTGATTAAATTGTGTTTGAATTGCGATTTATTTCGGTATTACGTTAATAAGAGAAATTTGAGTCCGCCGGACTCGGTGAGTAGACCTCTGCCTAACTTCGGGGAATGAAGGCGTGATGATATTCTTTATCTTTATATATATAATTCTTCTGTGAGTGTGTATGTCACTGAACTTCTCTCAAACGACTGGACCGATTTTGATGAAATTTTTTGTGTGTGTTCAAGGGGATCTGGGAATGGTTTAGATTCACATTTTTTTTTAAATTTATTAGTAGTTGTTGATTTTGAATGTTTTACATTAAAAAGTTTCAAATTTTCAAATTAAAGACGTGTAGACAGGACAACGTCTGTCGGGTCCGCTAGTATGTATATATAGCTATTGTCACTCCTAAATTTACTGAAATTTTGTAATTAACTAATTTTAGGAAAAAGTTGTAAAAACGTAGGTATTCTGGTATTTTTCTCTTTCCAAATAACATTGTATATAACATATATTATTTCTGTACATATATACTAACATGTGTTATAGTTTCAGCAGCGCACCATTCTAACAAGGGTCACAGTGTGTAATGTCCTATATTTTATACCTTATGTTCTATGCATTAAAGTTCATTTCTGTGTGGTACTCCTAGGTAGGCGAAAGGTAAGTTTAATCCGTTTTTTACAGAATTTTCCAGAAAAAAGAATCGTATCTATTCTATTGGTCATAAAACTTAAATATGTACATAAATTGTTTTGGAGTATTCCTCTTTCGGCACCAATTTTTTGAGCACCTAAGCTAATGCTACCTAAGCTAATATACCTACTGGTGCTGTATGTGTAAGCTCAGGTGCTCAAAAAATTGGTGCCGAAAGGTGGGTGGGTTCTTTTTTTTTAAATGGGTCGGAAATTGAAGTCCTAGTGATAATATATAAACGTTTTATAAAGAAATTGTGCTTTTTGATATCCCGCAGCTGTCCATAAAATCTAAATAAATAAATTACAATATTCCAGTGTGCGAATTCTTTTTCTAAATGGCTTGACCCATTTCGATGTTCTTTCTTTATACTTATGGTTATCTGGATGGTTCTTAGCTATAGTTAAGCTTATATTCGGTAGGTGGCGCTGTTGATGCCATTGTTTGTGATGCGAGTGAAACCGCGAGCCACCGCTAGTTACATTATAGTTTTGTAACAACGAACCTAACTGCTTACTTAAACTGAAGTTTCTAGACCGTAGGGTTTGGATTATTCAGACTACAGTTTTTGTCCTATTTTCCTATATCATCTAGAAATCCATTTTAACAAATCATTAAATCATTAGCTTATTAATTGTAGCGAGCTTGCTTTAAGCTTAGTCACGAAAAGTCACTTGAGTAATGTGTGTTTTACGTCATTTTTTCTTGTATTAGACTTAACATCATTTTATTATATTTAATACCGAGCAGATTAACAAATACGTGTGGCACTCGGGGACTGCCGCGGTAAAGCTATTGCATAGCGTTTTTTATCAACTTATGTAATACAACCAAAGCCACCTAAAGGCGGGTTGCTGAACTGAAGAGACATGTGCCGGTCGGAGTGGGGGGTGTTAGGTTTATTTCGTTACGGAGTTTCTGGATTCGGTCCCCACGCTCAAGGCCCGCGATAGAAGCTATGCAATAGCTTAAAAAAAACACCTCAAATAATATAAATCTTTTATTACTTAAACTTCAAAAATCGCAAGTTTACAGTATCCGTTACGTAGTACACCCACTACATTTGATCGATGTAAACTTATCTTGATCTGAATTATAAATCTAAGCTTCAAAAGTGTAAGGAACATTAGAGGCTTTCCCATGCCCGATTTAACATTACAACATTAACTATCCAGTCAATAAATTTACTTCTGAACGTTACGCTTGTTTGTGTAATTGCTTGTATAATAACTATGCGAAATATACATTACCTGCAATAACGACATTGCCTTTGACAGAGAGACAGACTCGCTTAGGCACTTGTCCCACCGCCGACGACGAACGAGAAGCGAGTAGAGCTAGAAACTAGAAACGAGTTGGCGAGCAGCGGGAAGCGAGTGTGTAGTTCCGATAGTTTTGTCGCTGAGCTATAAGCGAGTGTGCGAGTGCGACGGGCGATTACTCGCGCCACTCGCTCGCGCGATACGCATGTGTCCGACAATATCCCTGTCTTTAGATTACAAACGGAATTCATATAAACAGTTATAACTCTCGGCGTGAGTTCTGACTGCCTAGCTAGCATCGCTGAGCGAGTATTATCTTTGATAGCTCTTGTCGCTCAGTGACAAACTAGTGTTGCGAGTCCTCGACGGCAGTGTAAACAGTCAGCGATCAACTATTAATATATGCATCTCTTTTCTTTACACGGACTGTATATCTATTGTACGTTTCGTGAGCGAGACAATAGCCGATAGTTAGTCGTTTCCTCGCCGGCGGTGGGACAACTGCCTTACGTTCCGTCATCCAGCCGAAGTCTGATATTTCAATTGTATCAAAATGGTCATCCAGTGACATAAACACAATTTGGTAGACGAAACTGTCAAAAATCAACAATAGGGAAGTTGACTGGTCTTTGATGTTTTAAAAATAATGGTCCTATTGAAAAAAATTATCAAAAATAATTCCTAGACTGAAAAAAAATATTTTTATCGAGTCATAAAGTTCTAAGATATAAGCTTTTAAAGTTTTTGGTGGGGATTGAGTGGGAATGCTCTGTCCCTTTCTCGCTAAACGAATATTAGTATAGAATTTGTATGGCGCACGCACGGTTTGACGTCACAACGTGCTATAGTAAGCTCTCCGTCTAGCATAAAATGCTTATAATTTCCTTATTTTTGAACTGTCTTGCCTTGGTCTTGCCTACTTGATGAAGAAGACAGTATACATGTTTCACTTTTCATTTTCCCGACTTTTCACACAATTTTCACAAAATTATCTTTTTATTTGGATGGAAGGCTTACTTTAGAAGCTTCACTCACAGTTACATTAACCCCCTACAACACGCAGTGTTTGCTTCGACACTGATGCTTAACCTCGCTTGTTGGCATGCTGAGGCATATACATATCTGTCATTTCAATTGAACCAGAATGGTCGTCCAATGACATAAGGACTGACAGATTTGACAGACAGAACTGTCAAAATAAACAATTCCGATGTCATTGAATGACGATTTTGTATTTTTTAAAATTCGGCAGCCTTTTTTTAAGGCCCTAGTGCTTACCTCAAATGACAAACAACACATATAGCTCAGGTGGCTTTAGTCTGACACATAGGATATAATTACGCTAGATGTAAGTGACAGGGCCAGCAGATCTCTCTCTCGCGCCGCCTTCGTGGAGGACCAGTCACAAGGTTATGTTTCTTTATAATTTAATTTAAATTATACTCGAGGTTTGCCATCTTAGTCCGTTGAGATTGGAAATGTTGAATTCCCTGAGATAAGAATTATGTTCTTTTTCAAAATAATAAAGTTGATCTTTTAATATACATATTTATGCAAGAAAACACTCCTACATTTAACCCAATTCCTTGTATGCTACATAAAGTATTACGTTTAAAATTACTAGATCTTCATATAGACTAATTTTGGGATAATATTTAGCTAAAATTTTAATCTAACGAATCATAGTACTGACGACGTTAATCACTAATTTTACATTTACATCATCTATTTTTCAACATTTCCAATCAAAACGAGAATACTTTAAATATAAGGGTATAAGTCAAACATCTAAGCCTTATATCTGGGTGCCAGTTGTTCGTCAGCGGACGAAGGCGACGACGAGGCGGACCCACAGGCGAAGGCGCTGCGGGAGAAAGAGAGGCGGCAGGCCAACAACGCGAGAGAGAGGTAAGAGAGAGCGAGAAATGGACAATAGGGCTAGGATACAGAGAGACGATAGAGTTAAGAGATTAAACGTAAAAGATTGGTAACACGGGAGAGATGATAGATAAATATTGAAAGGAGTGGACGGAATTATGAGTTTGAACGTCAGAAAGGCGGTCAGCTAAGGTAAGCGCGAGGAAGTGATAAGAGAGAGAGATGGACAATAACTCAAGATAAAAAGAGAAGAGACACTGTAAAGAGAAGACAAAATTATTTGTCTGAACTTAGAGGCTGGAGATTGGCTAAAAATTTATGAATGTGGAAATAATAAATAAAGTATTAGAAAAACTAACTTTAGTAACGTTATTTTGGCATAGATTCACAAATAAAATGTTTTCTTCTCAACATATTAATGCAGTAAAGTGGTCATTCAAAAGTTAAGCTAATAAAAATTGTATAATTCAATCCAAAAAAATATATAACTAGTGTGTGTTTGTTTGTAAACGCCCCTACGATACAATTAAATTGTAAAGACCCCTCTGGCCATTGTAATCAACCCACCCACTGTTCCACAGCTGAGTTCTTTTCTCAGAATGAGAGGGGTTCGGATATAGTCCATGCCTCTAGCCATGCTTTCATATAATTATTCTGTAGTACAACATATTTTTTCCAGGAATTTTACACACTGTGACCCAAAATTTAACATCGCGCTTTTAAATGATTTTTTTTAAATTATATTGTCTTATATATATTTTTTGATCGACTGTACATACATTTGTTTTTAATACGATTTATCTAAATAATATTGTTATTGAATACAGGATAAGGATACGGGATATAAACGAAGCTTTAAAGGAGCTAGGCAGGATGTGCATGACCCACTTGAAGAGTGATAAGCCGCAGACCAAGCTGGGCATACTCAACATGGCGGTGGAGGTCATCATGACGCTGGAGCAGCAAGTCAGAGGTACTTGCGTATTCAGTCTTCTATCAGATAATAGGCTTGTCAAATGTGTCTTTTTTATCTGTACTAATATATAATGGGTTGTGAGTTTGTGAGATTGTAGGGGGTAATCTCTGGATCTACTGAATCGATTTTGAAAATTCTTTTTGTGTTGGATAGTCCATTTATCGAGGATGGTTATAAGCTATATAACATCCCCGTATACGTAAAGCGCGGGTAAAACCGCGAGTGGGTCGCTAGTAGCTCATAAATAAAGCCGATCAAAAAAAACAAAACAAAAACAGAGAAGATACTAACATACATAACATAAAGATGGCATCACTGCCTCTGCTTGTGCTGTAAATAGCTAGCCATGTGATCGTAATGTGACGTTACATCTTACAGCTGATGGCTCGAATACATATTGATATATTGGTCAGTTCATTCTAAGGTAAGCCATTCAGTAGCCGAATTCAGCCCAGACCGAGTAATGTTATTGGGTTTTTCTCGACAATAGGCTCTCCCCCTATTACAGGGACCTAAACATACCGGTAATCTGTGGATTTACATAAGTACACCTGTGCCTAACCCTTCGGGGAATACAGGCGAGATGGTATGCCAATTAAAGAAACCGTGACGCTCCAATTTATCCTTGATAATTTAACTATATTGGAAAGTTACTAACTAAGTATTAGGGACGTGGGAGAGCCATGCTTCGGCACGAATGGGCCGGCTCGACCGGAGTGATACCACGGCCTCATAGAAAACAGGCGTTAAACAACGCTTACGTTGTGTTTCACCGAGTGAGTGAGGTTACCGGAGGCCCAATCCCCATTTCAAAGGTCGGCAACGCGCTTGTGACTCCTCTGGTGTTACGGGTGTCCATGGGCGGCGGTAGTCGCTTACTATCAGGCGATCCGTCTGCTGGTTTGCCCTCCTATCCATAAAAAAAGTTATAAATCGGTATTCGAAAATACTATTCAGAGTCGGTGTGACGTAACTATGTTTTAGAGAGGTTCTAAGGAATTCGTTATTATCCCTTACAGAACGCAACCTGAACCCCAAGGCGGCGTGTCTGAAGCGCCGCGAGGAGGAGAAGGCAGAGGAGGCGCCCAAACTGCTGCCCGCGCCGCTGCAGCACTACCAACCCATGCCGGTGAGCACCGTCGTGTATCATCCCCCTACACCCCCGTAGTTACCCTTACCTGGTGGCCAGTGCTCCACCTAGAGGACCTTGAAAGCACCCGAACTGTTTTATGAAGTCATAAACGTTAAAGGCAATGACGCGCGTTACTATTGTATATTACTTGCGGTCAATGCCAAAAGAAACATTTTTATAAAAAGTTATTAAAATTTCGACGACACGTTTAGCGTAGCGGGTAAGCGATCGGCTTCTGCGCAACGCGTTGTGGGTTCGATCCCCACACGGAGCAAATATTTGCATAATCTACAGGTAGTCTTTCCGGGTCTGCAGGCTTACTCTTGAAAACAATACAATACCAATCCAAACGTGATCCGATCTAAATTTGGCTGTCGGGCGATTTCGTACTCTTGAGCACAAATCCGTTAACCTTGTATCGGCATCCTGATTGGCCAATGGTTGAGTCGTTTCCCAATCCTATTTAGTTCACTCAATCACCGCGCAATATTGAAACAATTTGGCGCTAGTCTCGGATTCAAGAGTACGAAACTTGACGAAACGGCACAATTCCAATGTCGATGTATCGGAATCGAGTTCAAGAGTAAGCCCCCAGGGCGTTTGTGTATGTGTGAATATATGTTTGTATAATCACCCACGATACAGGAGAAAATCATAGTTTGGGGCAACGTTGTATTTAAAAGAAAAAAGTACTAAGCTGCCTATAATATAGGCATTTAGTTGTAAGAGAATGGTCCTAAGCGGACCTGCTCCGCTATAAGTTCTGGGTCTGATTATCAGGTTGAGCAGTGTTATTTTGTTCTAAATTTCTCAGTAGCCACTCTGAGTTTGGGATTTCGGTTCGGTTAATGGCAATAGGCTCGCCCCCTATTTTTTTTTTCTAGCTTATTTTGTCCCACTGCCGAGCAAAGGCCTCCCTTCCCACTTTCCAAATGGCTCTGTCTGTGGCTTTAGCCACCCAATCTCTATCGTAAGAATCTAATTTATCACGCCACCTCCGTCTGGTCCGACCGCGCTGTCGTTTCGTGTGGAATCCAATTAGTGGTGGCTTTTGCCCTCATTGCGTTTGGCATTTGGCCGCCCAGTCCCATTTAAGTTGTCTGGCGTTGCGCGTGACATCAGTTATTTGAGTTTTGGAGCGCAGTATTGTATTCCATATACAATCTATGAGTTTTATTCTCAGAATACTGCGTTCCATTGCACTTTGGCAAACTTCGAGTGTGGACTGTATTACAAGAGACTTAAACAGACCGGCGAACTGTGGGTGTACATTAGTACTCCTCTGGCTAATCCTTCGGGGAATACTTTTGACATACCCGTGTATGAGAAGTGAACACTATTATTTCAACACTTCATTTTTTCAGGGCATGGGACAGTTGCCTGGTCAGCCCCCCACAGGAGGTCCGCCCCCGCAATAGCGACGCGCCGCGCGCTAGCTACGCACTGCGAGAACAATCACACTGCGACTGACTAGTCGCAACCACGACTGAACAGTCGCACCACGCTGCGACGCGCTCGTCGCCTATACAAGTGTGCTACGGATATTATTTGTTACTGGTTGGTGGCAGTTAGGGTGTTTGTTGAGGAAAGTTCTATTGAGACAAAAAGTTTGTGAGAGAATCTCAACTTGACAAACTTTTTAGGACAAATTGAGTAAAGATATTGTTTATGAGATGTTTGTTTTAAAGTAAGCAAACGAAATTTTCTATTGATCATTTTAGAAGCCTTAAATTATGAAAAAAAAAATATGAATATAGGATTTTTACGATCTTAAACTCAAAAAATCATAATTTGTGGTTACTAACGTTAAAAATATTCAGTGTGTTTTTATACAAAGTTTCTTATAATACTATAAGTTACCCAATGATGTTATAATTACTGTATAAATGATCTGAATCTTGCATGAAATACAATTATGCATGATAGTATATATTTATTTAAAGTAACTTGATAACATACTGTATATTTTTTATGTCAATTAAAAAATACATTACTTAATTTACAGTTAAAAAAAAGTTCGAAGTGATTGGCGATTCTTCTCCTCAACAAAAATCACAACTACCCGCAAACCAAAAATCGTTGCATTTTATTTTTAGTTCTCTTTATAAATACCCCGTTGAACGGGAGTGGGACACTGTCTTCCCAAGGGAGGAATGCCATAAGTAAACATTTTACTTAATTGTTAGTTTATTTTATTATAAGTACACACTTTATAAGCAGATTTTAACGAAAATCAAATGTTTTTAAGTACCCAGTGACTGTTGGATTTGGTGCGAAAAATTACAATTTTTGACGTATTTTTTGGCTCTCTGTTTAAATAATTTAAGTAAAACTATTTTAATGTAAAAATCTTCGACTTTTTCATTTTTAACCAAATTTTATTTTCATAGTGCAAATAAACTTTCAGTTCTTTCTTATTTTGGGCTTACGAAAAATCTTTAATCAAATATTTTCCCCAAACAACATTTTATTACTTTCTTATCATTTCAATTTCTCCTCCTTGTTACTTTTAAACGAATTTATTTCATACATGACATTTAAAATTAGAACCAAAATTTCCAAAAACGTCTTCGATAGGCAGTTACCAGCAATATTTTGCGTTTTTTTTCTACCCATCGTAAACTCTGGTAGCACTGGAGTCCGCCTTACACTATGGGTGAAATTGGTATGGTAAAACTGCCCCCTGACGTCATTCCACGTCACCATTGGTAATTTTTAGGCGCCGAATCCAACTAAAAACTCCGCATCGGACAAGAGTTCCAAAGAATTATTTAAAATATACTAAAATCTTGTTAAAAACTAAAAAATGGTTAACGGCAGTGCGTAGTGACTTGTATTTCGGACTCTGTAGAAAATAAGTGTGTATATTATTAGATTAGAGAAATAGTTTTATAAAAAAACTTAACATCGTACGACGCGGGATGAGTAAATAAAAGTTTTTTTTATGTCTTAGATCCAAAGACATGATCCATGTAAAATATTAACTTAGTTATAATAAGTATATGATAGATATAAAATAAATAAGAAAAAAATGAAGATATTTTTAAATTAGGAATATTTTATTTTTTATTCTTTCTCGATGTCGCTGCCATAGACACCACTTCACCGCTTTATGATCAGTTTTGAAAAGCTTGACAATAAAACTTCGTTTATTTTGTGATTCCTCACGAAATGGTGGTGTAAATAGTTATTTTTTTTTTTGTAAATTTGTAGATCGGTGATGTTTTAATATGAAAGCTAAATGATTGTGCTTGAAACGATGAAATACTTATGAAAACAGTACTTATTTGTAATATAAATTTGAGTTTTAAAGAAAATCTACAGATTTACAAAAAAATATTTAATATTAACGATGGCTGCTAACTTAGAAAGTACTTAAGTGACACATTTGTACCAAAACTCCAGTGAATCGTATCGTTGACATATTTTTGTTTTTTTGACATTTAATCACGGTTCAGATCTACGAGCTAATGCGTAGTATTATTATTATTTTTTATTAAAAATAATTTTCTTTTTTTAGAATATATTCGGTAGCTATTCGCCTTGAGATCGTAAAAGTACTTACACATTTTTTGTGAGAGTTATTATTATTTTGTTTTTATTTGTCATTTGCCATTTTTTCTTTACCCAGAAATAGTTGAAAATGCATATTTCATGCATCAATGGAATTAAGTGCATGAAATAAAATGAAAATATGGCAAATAACATCATTATAATTCCGTTAAAAAAAATATAATTGAAATGTAACGTTTTCAGACTTGCGAGTGTTGCTATTTTTCGTCGCAGTTTCTACCGTCTGCAAGGAATTGAAGGTATCTTTAGGATAGTAAATAAAACGCGACACTAACAAACTTACTCTATATTTATTTTGAAAATACAGGGCCGATTTTTCGATCGCCAGATAACTTTTAACTGAGGAATAAAATTGACGTTTGACAGATTTTGTATAGAAAATCTGTCAAAAATTCGAATTTATACCTCCGATAAAGTTATCTGGCGATGGAAAAACCGGCCCATAGTCTTTATAGTTTTTCACAACGCACAATTATAAAAAAATCGTCACAGTCGCAAGTCTGAACACTGAAATCGGATAAATGATTACACCGTTTGTATATATATTATTTAAACAATCTATATTTAAAATGTCCGCTCAATGATTTAGCTGCAATTCAATTCTCGGTTGACACATTTTTAAAACTAAATTATTATTGTTATATTTGTCATGACATTATATATTTTCGAAACGACTATGATACGTATTGTGAAAGTTACTGGTGTAATGAGGTTAGTATAGTATTTTTAGTCGTTTCGACTATTACGATAGGGTTTAGTCGATTATTAGTCGATTTTGACTGGATTATGGGAAAGGGGCTTTAACAATTTTTTCTGGGATGATAAAAAACTTGCTTTTTAAAAGGATAGTCATAATTTTGTTGATCGGTTGAATAGTCCACTATTGAGCAAACGTGCGCTTGTTTTATTTTATCTCGGATTATAAATTAAAACTAAATTAATTTAATAAGTTACCATAGGTAAAAATAAAATAATAATATTTAATAATGTAAATTAAATCTGCTAATTTTCAGCAATTCACGTAGAGAATATGGCCATAATATAGTTTTGGTCTCAACCTGTCATCCAGTCCTAAATTTACTAATAAGTTCATGTAAGTACTACAAAAAGATTGCATCTCAATCAATATTAAAATTCGGGAATTAATATTACACTGTTATGCAATACTTTTGTCGAACTACCCGACATAAAATTCTATTTTTAGTTTATAGTCTAATTAGTACTCTGTATTATATAGATTTAAGATTGATTTTCCTTTGAATCATGATGATTATGAATCGTGTATATTTTACAAGGTAATATTGATTATAATTTTATAAAAAATCGATCTAAAATAAAATTTTAAAGAATTAAATTAATCAATAATAACAAAAAACGTCTCGAATGTTTTTATTTAGTTTTTTGTTTAGAAATTATAATCAATATTATCTCTTTATAACATTGATTATTCCAATAATTTTGCTTGAATATGAATCAATCAGTAATTGTTCTCTCGAAGTGTTTTAAATCAGAAATCTAAAAAACAATGCTGGTCATATTAAAGTATCGTCACCAAGTGATAACGCTCATGAAATATAATATTAAAATGAATCTAGACCATGTAACAAATTATATATCTTTCTATAGAAATTCTATAAAAAACATGTCAAACAACCATTTTATAATTGTACGTTATTTTGCAGTCTAGACTTACCCTTATCGTTCACGATTTCGTTGCTAGCGACAACAGATCATCATTGCTTACGTCATCACTTGTTGCCTTTACTATAAAACATTGAAAACTGTTCCCAGTAAATCAAATAAGGTTACATGCCGAATTATTACCAGATATTTCTAATATGGCTTTAAAATCACTTACTAATAATGGAATTTGCTTAGTTTACTTTTTCTGTTTGAGAAGTTTGTGTAGCTTAGTTTTTGTTGAAATTGCATTTCCAAAATCTCTGTTTGACACATTTGTTAATAATAACATACTATCACGCCTGTATTCCCCGAAGGGTTAGACAGAGGCGTACTAATGTACACCCACAGTTTGTATGTTTAGGTCGCATGTAATAGTGGGCGAGCCTGTTGCCATTAAGTGGGCACAAATTCAAAACTCCGAGCTGCTACATACTGCGAATTTCACAGAAAACCCCAATGACACTTTGCTCGCCTTGGGAATCGAACCCAGCATCTCTAGCGTAACAGTAGCAGGACCACTAGGCTTATAAGGCAGTTATTAATGTTAATAATTATAGATATATTAAAAAAAAAACATTTTTCCGACTAATATGATAAATATTGTTATCTACAATTAAAACTAAGTTACACAATTTTCTCACATAGAAAAATAACTAGAGAATGCCCAAATTTGACATGTAAATCCCAACTATGACGTAAATGATCTTACCAAGTTCAAAATATCGTTTTAGTATTCTACTTTAGTTCGTAAGACTTACTATCACCCTTTTTAGTTTAGTTTAGTTGATTCCTCTTCCATTTAGCGATAATTAAGTTTTTTTTTTATTATTAATTATCTATAATTTGTTGTCTATGCGTACTATGTAGGTCGATTTTAAGATTTTTTTAATCTGTACGCATTCGCCTGTAATTTATTCGCAATGATGCTCAGAAACTATGAATGGTTCCATTATACACTGGTATGAACTACCCTGGAGATTGTGTACAAAATGAGGCTTTTTTGTTGTTTTTTTGTTTTTCAATGGCAACCCCAGCAGCCTATGTAACATAGAGCATTTGATTATTTTTTCTTTTCCTGTTCAAATGCATAGATTAAAATATAACTACAAGAAAGGTCTAATTATAAAAATGAATAATATTAATTAAATATAAATGTGCCATTCATTTTGCTAATTTCGTGTTTTATTTTACCTTGTAGCGATTTTTGTATAATGTGAATCTGTAAAGGGTCGTAATTAGGTATGCTTCATGATTGCTCCACAAAGTTATCCAAACGGAAAAATCCTCGCAAAAAAAAAATCGGAATTTATCAAAATCGAAGGGAACAAATCAAGAATTTGTCGTAGGTTAACACAATTCGTCAGTATCCTATCGCCATTCTCCTGCCAGAAATTCAAAGTCCGAGATAATGAGATTTTCCTGATGATAAAATCCTAATAGCACTTAACCCGACTTGAGCACCGAACTCAGGATCTCACGCACGGCAGGCGCGCATACGTGTCTATCTACACTAGACCAAACAATTAAAAATCATGTGTAAACAGCGAAAACAATTACGAGTTTTTTTACATAACATACCATCACGCCTATATTCCCCGAAGGGATAGGCAGAGGCGTATGTTTAGGTCCCATGTAATAAGGGGCGAGCCTATTGCCATTTAACCGGGCACAAATCCAAACTCCGAGTTGCTACTGAGAATTTCATAGAAAAACAAAAACACTGCTCGACCTGGGGATCGAACCCAGGACCTCTAGCGTAGCAGTTGCGCTTGGGACCACTAGACTAATGAGGCAGTCCTAATTTTTTACAATTATTGTTTTAATTATTATTTCAACTGACTGAATCATAAAAGATGTTTGTTTTATATTTCCACTAAAACATTACTACACTTTAACGCCAGAATAGCTGAACGGATCTGAATGAAATTTGGCATAGAGATAGATTATAGTCTGGAATAACACATAGGCACTTTTTATCCATGTCGGACCCAATCCTGAAGTCCACGCAGACAAAGTCGCGTACAGAAGCTAGTTGTGAATAAAACAAGAAATATCTTAAAATCATTTATTTCAATTTAGCTCTTTTAGTATTTGAGCAAGTACAGTGATCAACTTTTGGCAATAAAATAGATATTAGTAGCCACACTGTTGTAACAAGCGACATTTTGTAGCTATGAAATACTTTCAAAAGGTCGGCGGCAGTAAGTTTATATAAGCGTATTATCACGCCAGTATTCCCATACCGGTTAGGCAGAGGTGTACTGATGTACACCAACATTTCGCCGGTATATAATTATGTTGTTAATAACTTGCTTAACATTATTTTTAAAACTCAACTGTTTCACGGTCAATATATTTATGTAAATATTTACATAATAACACATTTTAATAAAGGCGTGTGCGATCCTAACCTATTCTGTTTTCTAATTTCTGTTTTTGAACATCACTACTATCATATTCATCAACAACAACCCATATGCCGTCCCACTGCTGTGCACGAATCATCTCCTCTTGAGAGGAATTAGGCCTTAGTCCACATTGGCCTAATGCGGATTACAGTGAATGAAAAACAGTGATGGAAGCAAAACATTAAAACATCCAACTAAAACAAGATATTGGGTACCTTGTTTTAGTTATAGGGATATTCTAACGAAAAATCATAATATACTGTGTTACTAAGTACATAAATTAAAAAATTCAAACGTCCTTCGAAGCTTGAGGAAAAATATAAACATCCAAAAATTTGTTAAGTGATATTTGCAATATTAAATACATCGCACACGACTTCCTCACTAACTTCACAAATCGTCCAATATACGTCCTATAAGTTAACCCTATCGCCTGTCGGTCTTGCCGACGCCTCGCTTGCCGGCGAACAGATGTCGCGGCATCTTGGTGCCGATGAACCTGTCCGCCTCTCCCTTCAGCCCCATGCGTTTCGTCTTCTTCGCGATGGCCACGTGGGCGAGTTTCTTCGCTTTTTGTTGCATCTGGGGAGAGAGTAGAATGAACAATTATTATAGTTAAATACAGCGCCATCTATGGCTTAAAAGCTATTAAAACCGAGGTCTATACAATACGCCCGAGATAACAACGTGTCTGAAGTTATTGCAAATTGTTTGCAGTGGTACATTTTTATATTTATATTAAATATAAATATATAACTTTATGAACACTTGCAAGGAACAGGGACCTCATACCACAGCAAGACATTGACAATTTAATTTTAAATATGAACAATCGATGTCGATGCGTAAATAATGTAAGAGGTGAGACTTTATAAGATTTTTTTCCATTTTAATTAAAATTAATAGTTTTATAAGAAGAAATGAAGTTTTTTTTTATCATACTACTTTTCTATGGCGATTAAAAAAATAACATATGTACTTAAAACAAAAATGTCGCGAAATGTTTTTTATTTTTTATTAAAGATTAAAATAACCTATCATTCTTCCATTTACTATATAAGATAATTCTTCATAAATATTTGATGGCATATAAAATATCCCTAGATTTTGTTGATGTGTGTATACTTACAAGAGCATTTCCGACGCCGGTGGTATCTCTGGCGGGCTTGCTGACGGAGCGGCCTCGCTCCTCGATCTTGGCGCGCTTGGCAGCTGGAGCTGAAGCCGACCGGGAGCGGGAGCGACCTCTGGATCGGGTGAAGTGGGCTTCTTTCGTTTCCGACATGTCCACACCTGGCGAAATTTGGAATTGGTAGATTAGTAAAAAGAGTAACCAACCGATTTTGATTCAGTTTTTTTTGTCCGAAAGGTGAGTTGATTGAGTGTTCTTAGCTATGATTTAAGAAAATCTGACCAGCTGTTGAAGATTATCAGCTTTTTCTGGTTGATGAAGGGATGTGAACAACTTTCACAAGTCTGATCCGGACATGGTAACCATGTCTTGATGCTGCGGGAGGTTTCTCAAATTTAAAATTTAATGTTTTTAATGTAATTTATAAATTTTATTGTCTCAATTAAATATAAAATTATTTGTATTTGCTATGGGTAATGCACGTCAGAGCACTGGCTCAGCGCGCGACCTTATAGCAAACGTCACTGTCGGCGCGGCGTGACTCACGCGCAGCATTGAGCGCTGTGCGCAGCTTCGAACGCGCCAAAACCATTAAAATCGTGTATTCCGATGGTTCAATGGGCATGGCAGAGGCGTATTAATGTACACCCACAGTTCGCCAGTATGTTTAGGTTCCATGAAATAGGGGGTGAGCCAATTGCCATTATCTAGGCACAAATCCAAACTCTCAGCTGCTCAGAATTTCGTAGAAAAACCCCATAAAACTTTGCTTGACCTGGGAATCGAACCCAAAACCTCTAGCGTAGCATTTAAGACCACTAGACTAGTTAGGCAGTTATAACAAATTCTTGAGACTGATTCCAATATTAATCTAATTGAGAAATGAGGTCGATACATGTTATTGGAAGAAGTGCCTTGGATTCTAACTCAAGACCTCGCTGTGGACCAGAGGCAATAAGCAATAACCTTATATAATACTAGCTGCCTACAGCCATGAGTAGAACTGTTCTGAAATATGTATCTACAGAGAAATTGTAATAAATTCATTAGTATGTCTCTATGTCTTCATATGGTTAGTATTGTTTACCTCAACTGAACCTGTAAATGTGTGTACATGTCATTGTGGCATGTCTGAGTGGACTTCTAATTGATATCCTGCTTTGATGATGTATGTATTTTACCACATAGTCCATTTATTTTCTTAGTAACTGAACCCTGCGGTTTCACCCGCTAAAAATGACGGAATTTTATACAAACTTTCACACCTTTTTCACCCCCTTAGGGGAAGAATTTCGAAAAATCCTTTCTTGTCGGATGCTTACGTCATAAAAAGAACACACCCTCCAAGTTTCAGGTCTCTACGATCAGCGGTCTAGGCTGTGCGTTGATCCGTCAGTCAGTCATTCAGGACAAAGCATTTTATATGTATAGATTATAATTATCTACTTGGTTTGGACAACCTGATATCGCAATATTGTACTAGTGAAGATTGTAACACCATTTATTTTAAAAGAGTGTCCATGGAGTTTCTTACCGGATTCTTCTCCATAGGATCAACCTTTTGGAAACGTGCAACTAGAATCATAACGTTTCATTAACGCTTGTAAAAGCTTATTTGAAATAAATATTATAAAGAGGAAGGATTTGCATGTAAGTATGTTTGTAACGAATTGACTCAAAAAGTACTGGACCGATTTCAAAAATTCTGTAACCATTAGAAAGCTACATAATCACTGAGTAACATAGGCTATATAACGCCACGCTACGCCTCTTAGGAACGGATCAGCGCGGGTGAAACCGCGAACGGGTCGCCAGTTTGAAATAAAAACATTTGAACTGGAACTTAAAAAGTGAAGTTGTCCATACCGAGTTTCTCCATTTCCTCGCGCAGTTTCCCGGTGGTGCGGTCCTTGCCCTTGGCGCGGCTGTTCCGTGGCATCACCGGCTTCGTCGACTGCTTCACCAGACGCGACTCGTCCTTCAAGATCGCCTTCTTGTTGCTGCGGGGGTATAACATAGGAATATGTATCATTAACAATGTAAATCATTGTCAATGTCAATCATTTTTTACGTGGGAGAGCCATGCTTCGGCACGATTGGCAGGCTCGACCGGAGTGATACCACGGCCTCAAGGAAAACCGGCGTTAAACAACGCTTACGTTGTGTTTCGCCGCGTGAGTGAGGTTACCGGAGGCCCAATCCCCTTTTAAAAGCTCGGCAACGGACTTGTGACTCCTCTGGTGTTGCGGGTGTCCACGGGCGGCGGTAATCGCTTACCATCAGGCGATCCGTCTGCTCGTTTGCCCCTATCCCATAAAAAAAAACTATAAGAAATGTAAGAAAGGATGTCATAATGTCATACCGTATCTGCCTGGCGAGGTCTCGTATCTCCTTCATGGTATGGTCCAGCTCTATCTTGGGCACTGCATACATGCCGCCCGCGATGCGGAGCTCCTCTTCCTTCTCAAGCTCAGCCAGTTTCTGGAGATTTATTTATTATTTATTGTTATTAAAATATAACAAGAAGTTGGCAGTGAGGTATCGAATGAACGGAGGGAAGACTGGCCATTCGGTACGTAGTACTATTATTTATTATATTACTAACTGTTGCCCGCGGATCATTTGTATTCCATAGGACTTTTTAGGATAAAAGGTAGCCATGTGCTTTTCCAAAGTTCAATCTATCTCTAAACTAAAATTCATGAAAATTGGTTGTTTGTTTTTTTGTTTTGTTTTTAAAAAAAAAACGTTGCCCCACACTAGGATTTTCTCCTGTGTCGTGGGTGCGTTTACAAACACAAATTCTCACATACACAAACGCCCAGGCCCGAAACAACTACCTGTAGATCATACAAATATTTGCTTCGTGTGGGGATCGAACCCACAACACGTGACGCAGAAGCCGATCGCTCAACCGCTACGCCAAACGTGTCGTCAAAGCGGTTCAGCGGTTTAGGTGTATTAAGTATGAAATTATTTATGTACTCTTTATTGTACACAAAAACAATAATACAGACAGGACATCTTACTAATATTATAAACATGAAAGTTTATGAGGATGTATGGATGTTTGTTAGTATATCACGCCAGAACGACTGAACGGATCTTGATAAAATTTGGCACCGTCATAGATTAAAGTCTGGAACAACACATAGGCTACATTTTATATTTATTTATTTATTTGTAGGAAGACTTACAGACAAATAACGAAACAGAATGCTTAAAATAACATAAAAAAAACCAAATTGCTAATTACAAGTCTCCACTGATAAATAGCCCAAACATTAACATTCTTGATAATGAAAAGTTAACATAAGAATAAAAATGAGAAAAGTAATTTTAAATTAATTTTAAAGTTCACACAAACTGCCGCTACCTGTTTCCTGTTCAAAAAATGGTTTTTTTAGTAGTCGCCTTGCCGCGTTTACACTAGTGCAGAATAAATCAATGTTTAGTTCTTTAGAAACTTCATTAAAATGACGTGCCGTTCTTAGGAAGAATGCAGAATGAATTTATCTATCTAATATTTGTATTTGCTATGGGTAATGCGCGTCAGAGCAGTGGCCCAGCGCGCGACCTTATAGCAAACGTCACTGTCGGCGCGGCGTGACTCACGCGCAGCATTGAGCACTGTGCGCAGCCTCGAACGCGCCAAAAACAATCTTATAGAAATTAGTAAGATGGTTAAAAATATTTGTTAACGTATACTACAACCCAGAGCTAGGACAACTTCCGATTTGATCATAAAAACATTGAAATATCAAAAAATAAAATAGCTGTTTTATTACCGTGATAGCCTAGTGGTATGACCGTTAGACTGCCATGTCAAAGGTCTCGAATTCAAGGTCCCAAGGCACGCACCTCTGACTTTTCGAAGTCATGTGCGTATTAAATAGTTAATTATCACGCGCTTAAACGGTGAAGGAAAACATCGTGAGGAAACCTGCATGTCTGAGAGATTTTCTCGATGGCGTGTGAAGTTTACCAACCCGCACTAGGCCAGCGTGGTGGACTATGGCCTAATCCCTCTCATTCTGAGAGGAGACCCGTGCCCAGCAATGGGACAGTATAATTGATTATGTTTATATACAAAAAAATGCATTATTTACCTACTAACAAATTATGAAATTAAAAATACCGGGCTGAGGGAAAAATGAAATGAAATACAAATCGTATTATGAAAAAATAATTTAAATTTGTTAATAAAGTTCAAAGATAGCATTTACAGTTTTTGGTGGGGATTGAGAGGGGATGCTTTGTCCCTTTCTCCCAAACGAGTTTTAGTGTAGGATTTGTATGGCGCATTGGTTTGTGACGTCACAAACCAGTATAGTACATTCTTTGTCTAGCATAAAATTAAAATGCTTGTAACTTCCTTAATCTTGAACCGATTTTAATATTATTTTTGTTGATGGGTTCTATTTATGGTAAACATTTGCATAAAACTATAAAAAATAATCATCTAGTAGCCTAAAAAAACTTGCTCGAAAAAAAGCGATTATGTAAAAAAATGATAACATCATTCTTTAACAATAAAGATTACAAATAAAAATATTTTAAACTTATTTTAGTGAAGGAAAAATTCAATCGCGGGCAGGATTAGAACCTGTAAAGTAAGTCATGTCGCTTGACGAGCAAGGTAATTTGCTTTTCAATAGATGTCGCCAACGTCACCTTATAAATTCAGAATGTGAAGGCAAATTTCGATCAAGCGGGTGGAACTTGCAGTGGCTTAGCCGTCAGAGCGTCTGGTGTAAGTAACCAGAAGACGCAGGTTCGAATCCTGCCCGCGATTGAATTTTTCCTTCATTAAAATAACGTTATAATCTTAGCATGGAAAATGCAAAAAATTCATAAGAAAATATTTTACTCAAATTTGAATCGTATGCATATTCCCTATTAAGATGAAAATTGCAATATAAATCACAATGACCTCCAGCATTCAAGCTAAGAATAATAAGTATAACACTCACATCAAATATTTCAGGATCAATGTAGTCTGCGATGTTGTGTCCCTCCCAGAACTCGGGGATGGGGTCGTGACGCTCCTCCTCTGGTATTTCCGCGTAATTCTTTTGAAGATCTGCAAGCAAATACAAACCACTGCCGAATGCCTCTTCTAGTCTGATTATCGGCTCTCCTCAGTCGTCAGTACGTAGTGAATCCAACTGGTCCTAGACACAAGTCTCCACTCAAGAACTCGTTTACTCCTACAGTTCTCGGTTTTCAGAGATTTGACCGTCCCATTTCCACATATACAATACCATCACGCTTGTATTCCCTGAAGGTTTAGGCAGAGGCGTACTAATTTACATATACAGTTCGTCTGTATGTTTAGGTCCCAAGTAATAGGGGGGCGAGCCTCTAGCCATTAACCAGGCACAACTCCCAAACTCTGAGCTGCTTACTGAAAATTTCATACAAGAACACTGCTCGACCTGGGAATCGAACTCAGGGCCTTTAGCATAACAGTCGCCCTCAAGACCTACCTAACCTATTAGCCTTAGGAAGCAGATTTTTTAACATTGCCCGACACTAGACTTTTCTCCTGTATCTTCGATGCTTTTATAAACACAATTTCTCACATACAGAAACACCCAGAACGGGAACAACTACCTGTAGATCATACAAATATATGTTCCCTGTGGAGATCGAACCCTCAACCTGCATCGTAGAAGCCGGTTTTCTCAGCCGGTACGCCAAAAGTAAATAAATAAATAGTGTAGTTATTTTTGAGGGTCGCTAGTATCACAATAAATCTCCCCACTGACCGAGCACATAGTCGTCTCCCTCCTCTATCTCAATCTCCCTCTCCAGCTTCCTCTTCCGCGCGAGCTTGTCTGCCTGCTGCTGCTTCTTGAGCGCGACGGCGGGCGGGATGACGGCCGGCCGCGGCTTGCCGTCACGCGGCGCCGGCACCGCCACGTGCAGACGGTTCAGGATGCCGTCCACCTGGAGTTAGAAGGACATGGAGTCTTATCACGAAGAAACAAAACTTAGTTCAAATAAATATCAATAGATGACGCCACAGGTATCGATTTAAAAAGTTAAAATTAAATCAAATCCCCCTCAATATAAGTAAAGAAACTAATATAAATATATATTTTTTATCAAATAATCTATACATATAATAAAATTGTACAGGCTGATGTCTGTGCATTATGGATACTGAAGGAAATCTAAAAGTCTTTACAGAGGCCAACAATAATTTTACAACAGGAGCACCGTGCGCTTCTTATTAATATTACTTGAGGTCATATGTAGAAAAATAAAAACATTTTTAACAAACTTATTTCAATAATACGCATTTATAAGCGTTTAACTACAAGTCATAGAATTTCAAACCCGTAAAACGCTTATTTGCTGAAAAGAATAGATTTTTATTCCAAAATGGGTCAAAATTGGCCCAAAGACCAACCGAGTTGTTGTTATTGTGTTATTTTAAAGAAGCATATGAACATTATTGCATGGGTGTTAGGATGATGTTGATATTGGAATTAAATAAAGATAAATTAACAAAAAAATCAGGGAGGATGCACTGTACCTTCTTAGTCCTCATCTTCTCGGTGACGCGGTGTCCCAGCAGTCGCTCGCAGGCCTCGATCTTGACCTCCTGCACGCCCTCCTCCGTGATGGTAGACATCCGCATCACTGGCACCACCGATAGGTCCGAGTTCGGATCCGCACTGGTCAAAAATACAATTGTGAATATTAAGGTGAATAATATAAAGTCAAAAATATCGGAAATGAAGGAAATCAAAGTAACTGTCTGTCTGTTTGTTGGTTGATTAAATTTTTACGAAACCGCTAAACCAATTTAGATGAATTTTGGCATAGAAATAGTTTGGACCTTAGAGAAGGACGTGTGCTATCTTTTGTCTCCAAAATCAGTTGTGCGAGTGAAATCGCGGGCAATCGTTTACTGTAAGTGTGGGTGCACATTAATATACCTCTGGCTAACCCTTCGGGGAATACATGCGTGATGGTATGTTATGTTTTATTTCGTCTACACTGATGAAGTTGTTGTAAATAACTTACTTGACCAAGTTTCCCTTAGAGCAGTTCTCCATGAGTTTCTCCACGAGCTCCTTCTTCCCCGGCGCCAGGTCCTCGGGCTGCACCACGTCCATCTTGTTCAGCACCACAATTAGAGGTTTGTTGCTGAACAAAGGCTTTATGCTCTCGAACAACGATATCTGAAGGACAAGTTCAAATCATTTATTTAAGACTCCGGCAAGATGGAGGACCCTAAATGTTGACCAGGCTCATAATCTACCTGTTCACCAGATTTCATAGAAATCCGTCAAGCAGATCTTGAGTTATAATGGGACGTACAGATGGACAACAATTCTAAAAATCCCGCCCTTCACCGCCACCAAATCTATTATATAATTATCATAATAATAATTATTATTTTTTGTTATTTTTTTCTTCTGCAAATAAATATATTTTCTTTTCTTTTTTTCTATCACTAGTTACTATGGTGGTCAGTTAGAAATTAAACCAAATATCTGTTCACTGAGGTTCTAGCAAACTACTTCTCATCATAAACTGACCTGTTCCTCAATGCTGTGTCCACACTGTTCCGAGGGGTCGACGAAGTACAGTACGGCTGCCCTGAGATGCGCGAGCGCAGTGACCGCTTGCATCTCGATCACGTTGCGTTCCTCCAGCGGATGGTCCAGAATACCTGGCGTATCTATCACCTGAAACAACAGATTTTTTTTATTGATTAAGTCGGTAAACGTGCTGATGAGCCACCTGGTGGTAAGTAGTCATCGTCGCCCATGGAAAGCTGCAACATCAGAGTAGTTGCTGATGCATTGCCGACCCTTAAGAGCCCCTATGGACTGCAGATTGCCAGAGCTGCAGCAACCAAGGAGAACTGGCTCTTACGTGCCAGTCGAAACACACACCGCAGTACTTTAAGACAAATTCTGACGCACCCTTACGTCAAAACTTGTCTTCACTGCGGTGTGTGTCGCCAGCCAGTCAGACCACAAGAGGTCCTACTACCGAGCTAGTCAGATATTTTTACGGCCCTTACGGGATGCCTATCTGAAAGGCAGTGTATTATAACCCATCCTAACACAGGGTAAATATTTTTGAGTTTATGTCGGCAAACTAACAGACGAGACATCTGGACCCAAAATCTGCTAAACTCAAACATTTTATTAGAATCTACACTAATATTATAAAGCTTAAAAGTTTGTTGGTTTGGTTGAACGCGCTAATCTCAGGAACTCCAAGTTCGGCTTGAAAAAATATTTTTTTGTTGGATAGTCCATTTGTCGAGGAAGGTTATAAGTTATATAACATCACGCTACGACTAATAGGAGCAGAGCATCAATGAAAAATGTCCAAATAATAGTTCGGCTGAATCTATATGTAGACCGCCACATGCTACGTTTCTTACATACTTTTGCTTCTTCCAAATTCATTTCTTTTTAAAGAAAAAAAAATGTATCGTACCTGCCATCTCAAGTACTTATAGTCGGTGTGTCCCACGTACAAGCTTTTGGTGGTGAACGCGTAAGGCTGCACCTCTACGTCGGCGCGAGTGATCTGTTGACAAATAATAACATAATTTTCACACATCTGTACTAATATTATGAAGGATTCTCCGGTAAGTACGTGGGAGAGCCATGCTTCGGCACGAATGGGCCGGCTCGACCGACGTGATACCACAGTAAACCAGCGTTAAACAACGCTTACGTTGTGTTTCGCGGAGTGAGTGAGGTTACCGGAGGCCCAATCCTCTTTTAAAAGGTCGGCAACGCACTTGTGACTCCTCTGGTGTTGCGGGTGTCCATGGGCGGCGGTAATTGTTTACCATCAGGCGATCCGTCTGCTCGTTTGCCCTTTTATCCCATAAAAAGTCTAGTAATATCTAGTAATGTGTGACCCACATTGCTAGTAAACTTTTTTTTTAAGATTTAGATCGCTATTGAAACCGCGGGAAAAAGCTAGTATGTAAATAAATTGCCAGGATTGCATATACACCACTAAAAAAACAAGATTGAAAAATCAAATGTTGCATATTATTTTTTTATGTTAAATTAGTCAAGAATATGAAGACAAATATAGATCTAGCGGGTGGGACTCGCGGTGGCTTAGTGGTCACAGCGTCTGGTGTATCTAACCAAAAGGCACAGGTTCGAATCCTGCCCTCAGTCGAATATTTCCTCCACTAAAATAACAAGATAATTTTTATTTTTTCAGTAAGAGTACTTACCTTGTTGATAAAGCTGGACTTGCCCACGTTGGGGAAGCCGCAGATGATGATGGTACGCGTGTACGGGTCGATGGACGGCAGACGAGCCAAATGCTGGCGAACCTGTGCCGAACAAATTACACTGTTAAAAAAGTGGAAAACTGTCCTTGAATGCATTTAGTTCTATGCAGAGAAAAGCTACCAAACTGGAGAATACAGATTTTAATCCTGCCTGAGGTCGAATTTTCCTTACATACAATTTATAACTTTGGGAAATGCAATAATAATCATAATTGTAAATTTCCATTTACTTATATTTATTATAGCAATATATCAATTATTGTATGCCCAAAGGATGGGACATAGCTGGCTAAACCCAACTTAAAAGTTTTTTTACTTTGTTTTCAATTAGGATTTTTTGCATTCCTCATTCCAAATTACATTTAATCGTATAAGTTGCATACATATTTTTGAAAGCCTTTGTTTTAATACCCGAATCGATAGTTATCGAGTGAGAAAAAAAAATTCAAAACAACATGGCGCCAAAATTTGGACATTTTAATTTACATAATTTTGATCTATCACAATTGAGACAAATCTAACGACGCCTCTCTACCTAAAATCCATCAAACCGTTTAGGCTGCAAAGCGTGACAAAGATATAGATATACAAACATCCCCTCGAATAACATGACCCTCCTGGTGCAGGCGGATAAAAACTGACCTGTTCTAAATACGTGAGGTTGGCGGCCTGGCGCTTCATAATGGTGGCCATGCGACCGAGCGCCGCCCTCTTCAGCTGCTTGCATCGGTACAACGAGTCCCCGTACTTCAACAGACGGACATAGTCTTTGGCTACACTGTGGACAATATGATTCTTTATTGTATAATAATCGATTCTATAGGACAATTAAGTTTTACAAAACATTTCTTAGAAAAATTATGATCATTATAGGTTCTAATCTAAATACAACCCCAAACTGCAAGACCAAAGGGCACAGTGTCACAATGAGCCCGTTCTGAGTGAATCAGATTGCCAATATTTAACAAAAATGTAAGGTTTCTGTTAATAATTTTAACATTAAGACATCCAACAACCTCAGTCTACCTGTTACTATGGATGCTGGAAAGAATCAGAGGCAAACGAGCATACGGATCGCCTGATGGTAAGCGATTACCGCCGCCCATGGGTACCTAACACCAGAGGAGTCACAAGCCTTTTAAAAGGGACACTCTTTTCTTGAAGGTTTGATGGTTGTATTGGTAATTCAATAATTCAATAATTGTAATACAACACTATAAATTATGTATAAAAGTAGTTTCATTCCAAAATTAACCTCAATCAAAACAACCTCGAAACCAGGACCTCTAACTAACAGCTAATGAAGCAGTTATAGCTAGTTACTTACGTATCAATAAGATGTCTGGCTGTGTTCAGCTGTCCTAGACCAAGTTTGTAATGGTCCTTGTCATACAGCACATTCATAAGATCTGCATAGAATGGATGCACATCATCTAGTTTGGGGAATTCCTGTTGAACAAATCACATATATATAATATATATATGTGGCTATATTATCTATATACCTAATCTATGTAAATAAAAAATCCTGATAAAAGACATGACATAACAAAAAAATGTCCTGAATTGTGACTTTGTTGCACCAAAAGTGTGATATTATGTTGATTTTGTCACTTGCACCCCTTTAAAGGGTGATTCTAGCAGTTATGGGTTTCATAGGAAAAGTTGGTCAGTATGACAAGTAGAATCACACCTTTATGAGGTAACTAAATCAGAGCCCTGTTGGATTAAAATTAAAGACAGAAGATAGAATACAAAAAAGATTACTGTTATTTATTTATTTATTACTAGCTTCTATATGCGGCTTTGTCTGCATGGACTTCAGAATTGGGTCCGACCTGGATAAAAACTATGTCTATATGTTATTCCAGACTACAATCTACCTTTGTGCCAAATTTCATCCAGATCCGTTCAGCCGTTGTGACGTGAAAGAGTTACAAACATCCATACATACAAACTTTCATGTTTATAATATTAGTAAGGAAAGGTACATTAACAATATACACATATGTAGATATATAATTTTGTAGAAATCATGCATCTGGATTGTATTTCTCATAATTATGTATATGAATTACAAATGTACACAATGTTTTCTGCAGATGATACTATAAGATATCATCTCAAATTATTTAAATTAGACAATAATAATATTAGATTTCAAAATTATTATTACATTTATATTAAATTAAAATTACATTATCCTTATGACACATCAAAAATAGTAGAGCAAAACAATATTGAGCAATTACTGAAATCACTCATAATCCTTCCACCATTAACCCAATTTCTGACATCATTGATCATTATACTAGGGTCACAGAGATAGCCTTGACGCCTTGACAGTGACTGGATAGAGAAAGGCAAAGATATGAGATGTTGCATTCCCTAAAAGAAGCTTATGTCCATCAGTAAACAAATATAGACTCGTGATAATGATGAATGTTACTGGTAATTTCGGGGCACAACCTGTTACAGACGTACATAAAGTAAATTGTTGACACTATTAAAATTTACCTGTATAATCCTAGAAAGACGGTCATGAAAGTTCTGTTGCGTAAATTTCACTTTTCTCATATAAAATCCACGAATCCTTGATATTTTATAATGTTTGTGGACCACTGTTGGCGTTTTCCTTTGTGTTTTAGACAATATTATGTCTATGAAGTCCTGAAATATAAAAATTGTGCGTAGTGTGTTAGGTTAGAACACATTATAAACATGTTCGTAAATATTTTCCTTATGTATAGAACTTTTGACGAATTACCTTTGCTGTAGGAACTACAGCGATCTTTTTAAAGTTGTACAAACTCATTTTTGTTTATTATATTACGCTTACAAATAAAAAAGAGCTCTGCATGAGCTCAACACGTAAACACGTGTTTAAAAAGAAAAAAGAAACGTCAAAATCAACTAGGGATACGCAAAAGTATCGATACCTCAGGGTACCGATACTTTTTGCGATACTAAGTACTTTTGAATGGATAATTTTTACTTTCCTTCTCCCCATTTCTAATAAAATTAAGAAAAAGAAAAATTATTAATCGATACTTTAAATTACAAGCCGTGATAGCCTAGAGGTATGACCGTTGGACTGCCAAGTCAAAGGTCTCGAGTTAGAACCCAAGGCACGCACATCTGACTTTCCGAGGTCATGTATGTACGTATTAAATCTTTAATTATCACGCGCTTAAACGGTGAAGGGAAACATCGTTAGGAAACCTGCATGCCTGAGAGATTTTCTCGATGGCGTGTGAAGTCTGCCAACCCGCACTAGGCCTGCGTGGTGGACTATAGCCTAATCCCTCTCATTCTGAGAGGAAACCCGTGCCAAGCAGTGGGAGAGTATAATTTGATTATATTATTATGGATTTATAGTTTAATTATAACTGACTATGACTCGAAAAGCAAATCTAGAAGACTCTCTATTTTTTAAAAATCATATTTTTTTGGAATCAATGTGTTAAATGTGTGGATTTAAATCGATGTTTTCGGACGGAATTCTTATGTTACGTCACTCATCATTACATCACTAGAGACAATGTCACCAATATGTAATATTTTTTATTTCGCTTTGATTATGGATTTCATATAGACATGTTTAGAATGTAGATTTTATATTACATTAATTTAATATAAATAGGTGTTTCTATGAATATATTTTTTTTATATAAAATAATTTATATTATTTTGGGATAATATTATAATTTATGTTATGGTAATTACCTTCTAAACAGAGTTACCGCAATAGGGTAGCTTTTCGCGAATCTGGGAAAAATAAAATTCTGCCAAAAAAGTAAGGGTTTAGGGTCAAAACATAATTGAACTTTGAGGGAAGTGAAACATGAAAAACTGTATTTATACAAAATGATAAAGATAGAAGATGAGCTGAGGGATGCAGTCTTAAAAAAAAGATTCGGGGAATTTAGTGTGATCGTATTTGGCAGCTTTGCTTAGATAGACGTCAAAAGAAATTAAAAAATAGACATACGCCGATTGCATTGGAAAGGAGGTTAGGCTTGATTTGGATTTTTAATCTAATAAAAAATGCCGGTTAATCTGTTGGAATTCATAAATTAACTAGAAAACAACAATCTCACATTATCTGAATTCCCAAACAAACAAGTCTCTGTGATTTATTGTAAGTATAATATTGCATCATGTTTCATTTGTTTTTCTCGTATTGTTAAAAATGTAATAAATTTACTGAAAGCGAAATGTGAATCTAATTTGAAATATTGGTTATTTTGCGTTTTACAAATTAAGGCCCTGTTTGTCGCGAAACATTTACATTTGTATCATTCTAATCCGGTCACTAACCAAAATGTACTGGTACTATCGCACATAATATTATTTGAGCCCCGGCGCGCGAAAACAATGGTTTTTTGTACTGTCTGTAATTTTGTTACTTGGTAGAGAATTATTCGATTTGAGGAAATTTCCTACAAAGATTGCCAAGAAGTATAGAGCAGGCATTGGGTACATTTTCATATAAAAACTGATCTGAATTTTATTCGATTTCTTTCTGCCAGACTCATAAATTCATAATACATGACTGAGACAAAAGCATTTGTAACTTCTAATATTTATATGTATGTCTTTGGTTAGAGATTATACTCGGTTTGTGCCCTCTACGCTACATGCGTGCAGCTATGTAAGAGAATAAGTTTTACTCAGCTGGGAAATGGGCATATTATAAAATTTTGTGATATATTGTAAGATGTGTAATGCTGAATAATGCCTTTTTATCTTTGGCCTAGTGTCAACTTAAACCATAACCCGCTTTCTTTTTCAATTTCCTATCACAATCTGTTAGCCTTATATTATTAATTTATCATCTTAAAATAGTGAGTGGTGTCTGTGTATTGCAGGAGTTTGGAAGGAAGGACTGAAAAATGTATTCAAGAATATGCAAGCTCAGGTCCAGCCTGAACCATCGCTTGATATCATGCAGCAATATGTACAGCAGTAGCATTTTAAAAAAGAAGGAAACTGTAACAAAAGCCATACAGCCAGGAAAATCAATTCATGGCTTCCTTGTCAATGAAGTAGAACCAATTAAGGAGTATAATATGACAGCATATTTCCTTGTCCATGAAAAAACTAAGACAGAGTATCTACATTTAGAAAGAGATGATTCTAATAATGTTTTCTCAGTTGGATTTCGTACAACACCTCTAGACTCTATGGGCACCCCACATATACTGGAACACACAGTTTTATGTGGCTCTGAGAAGTATCCTGTCAGAGATCCATTCTTCAAGATGTTGAACCGATCTCTTGCTACATTCATGAATGCATTGACTGGGCCTGACTACACATTCTATCCGTTCTCGTCACAAAATGAAATTGATTACAGAAATCTACAGAAAGTCTACTTAGATGCTGTTTTTAAACCTAACTTGGCTAGGCTAGATTTCTTACAAGAAGGCTGGAGGTTAGAACATGCTAATATAGAGGATAAACAATCCGAATTGACATTTAAAGGTGTTGTATATAATGAAATGAAAGGAGCCTTTTCTGAAACAAGTTCACTCTTTGGACAAAAGTTTATCAACACAATTCTACCAAAAGGTACTTATGGTTATGTCTCTGGTGGAGACCCACTTTGCATTCCAGGACTTTCTCATGAACATTTGAAGAACTTTCATGCTACATACTATCATCCAAGTAATGCTAGAATTTATTCTTATGGGAATTTTCCTTTAGAAGCTAATTTAAAATTTGTAAATGAGGCATATTTGAGCCAGTATGCATACCTAGATCCAAAGAATACCATAGTACAGCGACAGCCACGATGGAAAGAACCCAAACGTGCTGAGATATC
The DNA here is from genome assembly GCA_910591435.1 of Acronicta aceris. Lineage (NCBI taxonomy): Eukaryota > Metazoa > Arthropoda > Insecta > Lepidoptera > Noctuidae > Acronicta > Acronicta aceris. Next base: position 8,124,652 of record OU342784.1, read on the forward strand.
ATGTAGAGTAGATCAGTATGGAGTTCCTATTGAAAAACAGAATCAAATAGCGATTGGCTATGTAATGTCGGACATAACAAGCATTTATGAGACATTTATGATGATGGCATTAGCAGAACTTATGATAATTGGCCCCAATTCAGCTTTCTACAAAAGTTTGATTGAGAAAAATATATCAGGAGGTTACAATTCCCTAACCGGTTATGATAATCAGATACGAGATACATTATTTGTTGTAGGACTAAGAGATGTTGAAAAACAAAGATTCGAAATGGTAGAGTCTATAGTCAATCAGACCATTGCAGACATATACCGTAAAGGGTTTGAAAAGGACCATGTCCAGAGTGTTCTTCACGGATTTGAGTTATCAATTAAACATCAATCACCAAAATTCGGTCTCAATCTGCTCTTCAATCTAATGCCATTGTGGATCCATAATGGACCAATTTTAACAGCATTGAAAATCAATCAATTATTAGATCAGTTGAAAACTAACTTGATGGAGCCAGCCTATGTAAAAGATGTTATAGAAAAGTACTTTATTGTAAACAAACATAAATTGACCATGACTATGGTACCTGATAATAAATTTGATGATGAATTCAATGAAGCTGAAGGCACATTGTTAAAATCCAAAGTAAATTCTCTAACTGTTGATGAAAGAGAAATGATTTATAATGAAGGATTAGAACTTTCAAAAGCACAGAAAAAGGTACAAAATTTAGAAATCCTACCTTGTTTGAAGCTTGATGAAATCACATTAAACAAGACTGCACCTCCCTTGAAGCATACAGTTGCTGATATCATTCCATTACAAATGTGTGAGGCTAATACCAATGGAGTGACGTATTTCAAAGGCGTAGTAGGAACCGATTGCTTGCAGGACCAGCAGAGGCAAATGTTACCATTCTTCAATTATGTCATCAATAAATTTGATACAAAATCCTACAATTATAGAGACTTCGACAAATACATAAGCAAATCAACATCTGGGTTAGGTTTCCTCACTCATATTACCGAGCATATAGACCAACATGGACAGTATGAGCAAGGAATTCTTATAAGCAGTCACTGTTTAGACGAAAACCTGCCAAAAATGCTGGATATATGGGGTGAAATATTCAGCAAACCAAATTTCAGCAACAGTGAAAGAATGAATATGCTTCTTACAAGTTATTGCTCAGCATTAAGTAATGGAATTATTGACAGTGGACATACATACGCTATGCAGGCAGCGCGCGCATTAATAAACTCTGTAGATGAGTGCAAAGAAAGTCTAATGGGCCTACACCACATAATGGCTATGCAAGATATTCAAAAAAATCAAAAAATAGAAGAGATTCAATCTACAATCGATATAATCGGGAAACAAGTTTTAAAAGGCAGCAACATAAGAGCAGCTTTCCATTACAGCAACACAAATAACCAGATTCACGACGCTGTCGAAAAGTTCTGCAAATCACTATGTACAGGTATTGAACAAAAGGAAATGAATAGGATCAACTGGACTGACAGTAAGAAGATGCCAGAAGAAAGCCGTGGAGTGCACATAGCGATGAATGTCCCGGTCAATTTTTGCGCGAAAGTTGTTCCTACAGTGCCTTACACAGACCCTGACTATCCTAAATTGAGAGTACTCTCAAGATTCTTGACATCGAAGTATCTGCACCCAGTAGTTAGGGAACAAAATGGGGCTTACGGTGGTGGTGCAATGCTCACTTTAGACGGAGTCTTCAACTATTATTCTTATAGGGATCCAAATTCAAAGGTCACACTCGACGTATTTGATAACACAGCACAATGGATGTCGAGAAACACTAAACTTGTTGATGACCAAAATCTCTTTGAAGCAAAACTGTCCATTCTACAGCAAATGGACCAACCTATCGCCGAATACATGAAAGGGATTGACCTATTCCTATACGGATTATCTTATGACATCTGGAAGACACAGAGAGAAAGAGTCATGGCAGTGAAAAAAGAGGATTTAATTGAAGTTTGTGACAAATATTTACAAGGTAATCAGTTGAATGGTAAGTGTGTGATTGGAGAAGGTTCAAAAGACCTCAAAGAAGAGAAGGAACTTTGGGAAACAATCAGTGGTCCGCAACAATAATAGGATCAGTTTTAACTGCTGTAGTTTTTAATCATTTATATTGAAGTGAGAGATCGTAGTGCATAGTGCCTATTCTTGCGTTGTGGATCTTTTATTATTTGTATTAGGCTGGAGCCTTCTAGACGTCAATTTGGCTCATATTATCTGGTACTGGCAGCTAACATATATGGTCAGGATACTGGAATCAATATGAGCACTGGAAAATCAGTTTCAGAAGATATATAAATATATTGCAGCATTGCACTGAGTGCAATATTTCGTCAACATACTTATATACTTAAGTCCCTCCTCATAAGGCACAGACGTTAAGAGTATTCAGCCAATATTTCTGCAAAGATGTGTGGTCCAATTGCTAGTTAATTTGACTAGAAAGTGCTTGGAATGTTCAGGCAGCCAGTTACATCTCAGCATTTCCGAAGCCCATATGAACAGAATTAAATATTAAAACTAATAACGTCAGAGACGAAATTCAGTCTCCTAAACTCACGGGTAGAAATGTCCAAGTGTTACCTTGAACTAGGTACCCACTACCCTGTATAAATAAAACCTGTGAATTAGAAACGCCTTTGTAAATTAAAAACATATTGAGATTGTCTATAGACTACTTATCGTGATTGTTAATTTATTGCTGAGTACTATGTGATGTTGAGACTTGTTAAATAAATATTATTTTTGAATGCTATATCTGCTTTAATTATTTAATGCATCATTTACATACACTCATCAAGGATCAAAATTAGCAGACAGTAGAAATTGTTTCGACGCGCGAATGTTCATAATTAACCAAATAGTATATGGATGGATACCTTTCGCAGAGCTTAGTAAATATTCGTCGTCACAAGCTAACAGCCCTGATATCCGCCTAGCGTAGACCAACCAGGCCTAGGGGCCCAGCTCCTGAGGGCGCTCCAGCCAGGGTGTATGTGTTGACTAATCAGACAATCCGTCAAGTTTGAATTTTGGTAATACGTTTATGGGCGATAGACTCCGCCGAAGTCAAGATGCGGTGACCAAGGGTATCTCTTATAAGTGCGAGCCTTGCCATATGACTCAAATAGAGTATAAAATGGCAAGTATCTACCGGTAGGGAGTCACCGGTACGATTCTCTGTACAGGGTCGGATTATATCCATTACTCAGTGTAGGCAACTGCTGAACTGCCCAGGGTCCCGCGACCGAGATATCTTTGTTTGTACTTAGGTTGTCACCTGGATAATCCCTAGCTGTAGTTGGATTCAGTAGACGGCGCTGATCCTCCATCCTTTGGGATGCGAGTTAAACCGCGACCTACAGCTTGTTATAAATAAAATTGCGTTTTAGTTGATCATAATTATTGTATCTAGTAAGTTAAGGGCCCCGACACAGGCATTGCTTAGAGGCCCTGACATGGTTAATCCGGCCCTATCTGTGTAGGCACATCACACCACGTCACCACAAGCTAAACAGTTTGCTCTTTGGATGACCCCTATTCCGGCGCAATTGTGGTAATTTTTGAATGAACAAATGCCAGTCTGGCGCTCGATGAGCTACTTCGTGGTACACAATTTTCAACTTTATTTGAATTAGATAATACCGATATTTCAGTTCCCTCAGTTTCAGTACCTGAGAACTAAGATAAACCTTCTTTTCACTAGGTAAACATGGCACATTATTTGGACTGCCCTGAAGACTATTTCGAAGACTGCCTCAAATTCTTTCGGGCATATAAGTATTTGTACAGTTACCCTAATACAGACATACTTGTTCACAACATATTGGACAAAATTACTATAGAAAATGAGGAAATAGATGTTTTTAGAGAAGATTTCGACTTGTGCGCTCTCGATGATGAATTTTTAACAACTTTCTTTACGCAACTGAAGAAATTACAAGTTTTCTACGATGATATTGGAGAATATTCTTTGGATGACGAAATCAACGTGCCCCTTAGTCCTAAAAAGAAACACGAAATCATATATCTAGCTAAAGAGATACAAGAAATATGTGAAAATGTTGGTTGTGAAGTTGTAGTAGATTTTGGATCAGGATTGGTAAGCATGTTTTCTCCATATTTTTTTTACATTACCATTCCTTAGGTTAATGCTCTTCATCATCATCATATCAGCCAATAGAAGTCCTCTGCTGAACAAAGCTTCGGGACCAAAGACTTTCACAAGGACCGGTTATATGCCCCCTGCGTCCAGCGAGTCCAAGCGACTCCCTCTTCCTTGTTTGAAAATAATTACTATACAGTGCCCCCGAGATACTTAACGACGCCCGTCTAAAGTTAGGTATCCGCAAGTGCTTCCGCCGCGGTAAATTTTACTAAGTATAAAAACTCGATGTAAAGAGTTAGGGTCGTTTTCTAAATTGATTCGATTGGATTGGACTAAATGGATTGATTCGAATTCGTCAATATTGACCTTACTGATTTCGATATTTTAGCATTGAGCTGTGCGGCTGTTTGCAACGGCTAATTTCACACGCGGCCACGGGCGTTGTTATCTCGTAGGTACCTACAGTATTCCTGTGGGTTGCCATGAGATACATAAGAAGGTACATCACTGCGTGCATGCGTTCTAAGATTCAATGAGACTAATCTGCCGTTAGGCGCAACCGACTGGCATGGAAAAAGCGGGGTGATGCCTTGCTTCTGCAATTGCTAAATAATAATAATACCCCTACTTACGTATACCCCCAGATCCAGTACCTATTTACCTATTTCTGTTCGGGGCACAAAGAAGGGTCAAACAAGTAAGGAGTGTCGGATTGTCGGAAATTGACATGATGTTTCACTCGTGTCACTACGTCGATGATAGATGAATATAGATGAATATAAATATAGTAGGTACCTAATATAGATTGATTTTTGTTCCAGGGTTATTTGGATCAACTACTATTCGAAAAAACCAATTACAAAATTTTAGGTATTGAATGTAATGAAAGTCATTACGTTGGCGCCAAAACACGACAGCGGAAGTACCATTTAAACTCCATAGACAATGTAAAGTATATAAAACATACAATTACCCAAGATTCTCATGAAAAAATCCAGGAATATTTACATGATAAGTTTGAAAATTACAAACAATTTTGCATAACCGGCCTCCATGCTTGCGCCGATTTGACCGTAGACGCAATTAATTTATTTTTAAAGCTAGCGGACGCGAACGTCATGGTAATAATGCCATGCTGTTACCATAAAATGGATGGTAATGGTGGAATTTTTAAGAATTTCCCTCTGAGTGACTGTTTGAAGGATATTTTTCGAAAGTACCATGGGGAAGAGTACATGGGGGTGCCATTTCTTAGGCTCGCTGCTCAGCCGCCATCTGTAGGCGAGAAGTTGGAAGATTTAGTTTTTAATTTATTATCAAGAGCTATATTACAAAAGTTTGCGATAACACGTAAGTATACTCAGTTGTTAAAAGTTACTGCTGCGTAGCCATTTGTGTGCCTACAACACCAGAGAGGCAATTATACTTGTACACATTTAGGTAGATATGTAACTACCTACATGCATTACTCATGATTCAAATGCACCACACACACGTACTATGTACACATGTCATGTAGTAACGGTTTCCATTCATATTATTTTAATTATTTAAACATGATATTATTATATGGGTACCTACTTACATAAATATCATGTAATAAATTATATTTTTATTTTACAGATAACTGCAAATTGAAACGAAATAAACGCAAACCTGTGAAAACTAAAATCATGAACAATAATTTTGAAACCTACATTCAAGACGCTACTACTAACGGCTTTACGTTAATAAAAAATGAATCTACATTAAATAGCAATATTAACGAAAGTATATCGTTCAATGTTGAAGACCTCATGACCTTGTGGAAGGAAATTTCGCAGGTGACACTAAAAAAGGCGGGAATTTTCATTGTGTTACAAAATTATTTGCAGCCGGTCATAGAGAATTTTATTTTGTTTGATAGAATAGTATATTTAAAAGAAAAAGGTGTAAGAAATTGTGAGTTAAAAAAAATATTGAATGTAAAAACGTCACCCCGTTGTTTAGCTTTAGTAGCTTATAAGTAAAATGTATATATAGAAAATAATTCTTTCTTTACCTTCTATCGTTTAAACGATGGTAAAAAAGCTGTAGCCTCTGATTGCCAAATTCTCAACTCTGATTGCGCATAAAAACCGGATGAGTTGATACAGTATGCTCATAATAAACGAGGGCGTCTGAAGTTAGCCGTTACAAACAGCCGCGCAGGTCGATTAAATTAAAGCAAAAACTTTGAAATCAGAGTACACTCCTAGTGTCCTACACTCTTTGCGCTGTAGCATGGTGCGGTGACAATTGCCTGTATGACGTTCGTATGGCATTCCCAGGTCGAGCAAAGTGTTATTAGGTTTTTGTATAAAATTCTCAGTAGCAGCTCGGAGTTTGGAATTGGTGCCCGGTTAATGGCAATAGGCTCATCCCCTTATTAGATGGGATCTAAACATACCGGCGAACTATGGATAACCTCTGCCTAACCCTTCGAGGAATACAGGCGTGATGGTATGTATGTTAATGTATAAGTTAAAGTTTGTGAGGATGTATGGATGTTTGTTACTCAATCACGTCACTACTGAACCAGATCTGGATGAAATCCCTAATCCAGATCGGATCCAATTCTGAAGTCCACGAAGACGAAACCGGGTGCAGTAGCGTTTTATATAAAAAATGGTGTGAAATTTCCATTCTACCTGTATGTACTGTTTTCTATTGCTTTTATTTTGCTGCCTTTCGCTTTGCTAGGGTTGGCACCAAAAACCTTCAAACATCTGAGGTCGGCACACTGACTTCAATAATACTCTATAGGTACACATAGAGAATTATAGAGATCAGTGGGCTGGCAACACTGGTCAGTTAGTCACTCACTGTTTGGCACAAAAGCCTCAGTAGCCATGCCAAAATATTACAAAAAAAAAACACTCACTGTCAATGACTGTCATCACACTGTCATGTCATCTAAATAATCTGTGATGTTATCTTTGTTGTTGATGTTGATTGTTCTATCCGGCTTGTTTCTCTCTTTCATCTTTGATTTTTCTTGATGATCGTGCTGATAAAGCGCATAAGTTCCAGTTAAGAGTAAATTAAAGCATTTTTTTCTACACCCCAATATGGATATTGATGAAAATGCGTACTGCCGCCTGTGCGCCGACATGAAGCAATGCAGCGACCTCACTAACCTAGAACTAGAATTAAACGCGGAAAAACGCAGAGAAATCGTCAATAAGTTGTTGCGGTTTCATATACCAGTGGATTTTACCAACACTTTGCCTAAAACCGTTTGTTTCAAATGCGTAAACTCTTTAGAGTCGGCATATAACTTTGTGACTACAGTCGAACAGGCACAAGAAGCATTCAACACCGAGTATTCTTTATTCTTCGAAGAAAAGAGGGCTGAACTTTATTCAGACGGCGGAAATGTAAATAACGAAGATGATATAAGTGATACTAATGGCGAAAATAGCAGACCAGAAAAAGTTTCGAATGATAAGACTGTCACTAAAAAAAAGCGTCGACTAAGAAAACCAAAAAATGAGGAAGATAAAAAGGATATAGAGGTATGGGATGGTATTACTTGGATCTGTGGATACTGTAATGCTACATGCTTAACAGTTGATCGATTAAAAATCCATATGATGCAATTCCATAGCACATGTAATGTATACACTTGTTTTGAATGTAAAGGAAAACTATTTAGTTTAGATGAATTTATATCACATATCTGTAAACACCAGCCGTTTTTAATATTAACTTGCTATAGATGCTATAAGAAATGTTCATCTCTGAAAGAGATGAAAACACACATACTGAGCCACCTCAACTCTGAATATTTCTGCACCGGATGTAACACAAGTTTTTCGAAACCAGAAGAATTGGAGGGACATATAAATACATTCTATAAGGACAAAAAAGCAGAAAAATCACTGCCAGTAATAAACAATGATAGCCTGGTATGTGTTATATGTCAGAAGACCATGAAAAGTAAAGTTCTACTGAGTAGACACTTGCACATTCATACAGAGAGAAAACGTAGCCACACTTGTGATGTTTGTGGTAAAGGTTTCTACCTTAAAAAGATTCTAGAACAACATTCAGCCGTACACTCGGATGAGAGACCATACAAGTGTGAAATCTGCAAATTTGCTTACAAACTCAAATCAGAGCTGCGTAAACATATTGCCATGCATTTTCAACCAAAATCATTTGAATGTGTTAAATGTGGAAGGTGTTTTCGACAAGAAAAAGAACTTAAAAGACATCATATAGTCCACACTAATCTCCGACCATACAAATGTGCATATTGCAAGAAAGCATTTCGGTTCCAGCATCTGCTCACACAACATATACGTTTGCACACTGGAGTGAAACCATATTCCTGTGATATGTGTCCAAATAGTTTCACGAACTGGTCGAATTATAACAAACATATGAAAGAGAAGCATGGCATTGATAAAACAAAAAGGAAGAAAACTAAAGATGGTCTGTGTGCCCTTGACCAAGCTACTGGAAAGATTTTATATCCTGATAAAGAGAAAATGATGAAATGGAAAAATAAAATGCTAAATGAGCCAAGGAAGGGTAGGCCCAAGAAAATAGAGGATAGTTAGTCTTGTATAATGGTGTCTTGACTAAGACTAATTTAAAAAAGTTATTAAGACTTGACTCAATTAGTTTCTGAGCCGTCATGGATAGGATTGCCAACATTATAAATGTAAAACATACCATCATGCCTGTATTCCCCGAAGGGTAAGACAGTGGTGTATTAATGTAAATCCAGTTCACTGGTAAATTTTAGGTCCCATGTAATAGGGGGCGAGGCTATTACTATTAACTGGACAGAAATCCAGACTACGAGCTGCTACTGAGAATTTCATAGAAAAACCTGGGAATCAAACCCAGGAACCAAGCAGCAAATACCTATAATAAATTATCTATAATATTTTTGTGTAATATATTATTTTGACGACAGTTGGTATACAGGGTAAACTGAAAACATGCGACTGTAGCGACGTCTACCGACAAATCAAAATGGGAGGTTCAGTAAATAACCAATACCGTTCAACCGCGCTGCCATCTCATCAAATTGGATGAAATTTTGCCAAGAATTAGTGATAATTTGTCACTATACAAACCTCATTTCCTGGATGTATTGCAAAAAAAACTAAGACGCTATGACCAAATATAGTTAGCCGCTAGAACGGCCACTTGCCATAGCCATTGCCTGTGATGATTACACAGAAACTAAATAATGCAGATAGGTGAATGATGCATCAAGAGAAAGGTCTTAATTTGTTGTATTTGATGCAAAAATAAATCATAACGTAAATATACAAAAAGTTTTACAATATTTCGTTTCCAGGTTATGGGTAGGTAGGTATCTCACCATGCATATAAAATTAATAGAGTCAATTGTATTGTATGGACAATTAGTTGCTAATTTGTTGCAGTGAATAAACAAAAAAAATATTAGAAAATAGGTTCAATCATTTGTTAGAGTCGATTTTAGTTGGTCGCTCGGACGGCAATATGCCTAAAATACAATAGCGTTTATTTCGTTATTAAAAGTAGGTTCAAGCTTAGTTAGTACTAATCGACAAATAACGTAACCTATTTTGGATAAATTTGGCGAAAATAGTGGCTAAATTAATGTTTTAGGAAATATTCACTAATATATAGAAGGTAGTATGAACCTGTATGAGAGTAGAGTGACCATGAATTTTCACAATGAAGTGAGACTGAATCGTGGTTTTTGGAATGTTCCTATTTGTCGCGTCTATTCAATTTCACCCTGTTTAGATTATGCAGCCCCGATATATAGTATAATATAGTATGGTTGGCAACCATAACTAAAATTGCAGGACGATTTCCACGCTTCTCATCTACGTTATTAATTTTACAAAATATTTATGCGGTACGGCTTGCGTGCACGCGCTGCCACAATAATCTAATGACAACGAAAATGGCTGACGCGCGTCTACAGACTTCCACTGGTGTTCCACCCGTTTTCGTTGTCCATGTAGTTTGGACTATGGAATATATTTTTTTAATTGTAAGTTCAATAAAATCACTAGTAGGTACGTATGTATAGAACATTGTTTTATTTTTTTGATAAATAGGTACTTAGGTACCTACTCCCATTCAAATAGGGGTCCCGTCCCCATGTAATGGGGGGAGTCTATTACCAATAACCGGGCACAAATTCAAGCTCCGATACTGAGAGACGTTTCATATACAAACCCAATAACTGCTCGACGATCGAACCAGGGGTCTCCAGGGTAGCAATCGCGTCTACTATCACTACAACTTAGGTCTGTAACGGAAAATCTAAGAATTACATACTAAAAACAATTTAGTAATTTGTAATCCACTCCAGGGGTCGGCAAGCTGCGGCTTCCATACGCAAATATTAAATATAAATAAAAAAAAACATTTAAAAATAATTCTGAATCGATTAACGAGGATTAGGCACCATTTCTATGTCTCAGAAACGAATGAATAAATAGATTAGATTATTTTATCAAAAATCTTTATTTATGTAAGTAGGTGTAAAGTAGGTAAAATTTTTGTGGCTCTAAGAATTGTAATTTTTTACTCTTCCGACTTCGACTTCTATGTTACGCGTTGCTGCCTGAAGGGAATTGCTCATCCAGCGCGAATACCTTATTATCCAAACTGATGTCGAAACTACGATCGAGCCGCACTTAGTGTTTATTGCAAAATTAATCGTTGTAATAATTACAATTCTATTATGTATTCTTTATTCCCACTTCGAATAGGAATAAATTAGGTTAAATCATTTTATTTTATTTTTCAATCATCCGGGCGCAGTTAACGTAATTACTTGATTATCTGAATTGTAAAACTAAAGAATACCTATTTATTTAATTACATAATCAACCCATTACATTGTTCGAATGCTGGGCACGGGTCTCCTCGCCGAATGAGAGGGATTATTAGGGGCTATAGTCCATCACGGATCACGCTAGTCTAATGCGGGTTGGCAGACTTCACACGCCGTCGAGAAAATCTCTCAGGCGTGCAGGTTTTTCGCGATGTTTTCCTTCACTGTTTAAGCGCGTGATAATTAACTATTAATATTAATAAGCACATGACTTCGAAAAGTCAGAGGTGCATGCCTTGGATTCGAACTCGAGACCTTTGACTTTGCAGACCAATGGTCATATCACTAGGCTGCTTTTATTTAATTATAATAATAAATGAATATTCCATTCTTGTAAGTTCTTGTATTAAAAATACTGTAATTTAAAAATTTTTTTTTATTGTACACCATTTGAATAATATTGTTTCATAATCAAATTATTTAATGATTTTTTGAGGCTTATCTTGTCAACTTTCACTTTAGGCCTACGCGGTAGTGGTTCTTTCATTTTCTTCTTCCATTCAAGGACTTTGTCCATATCAGGGTATATAACATCACCAGTGGTTGGGTCTACAGCATGAGGCCCTAGAGGTGTACGCTTCGTTTTTGACTTATCCATCCCATGTTTTCGTTTCATATGCTTATTGTAGTTACTCCAACCTGTAAAGCGCCGCTCACAGATCTCACATGAATATGGTTTTTCACCAGTATGTTGACGCATGTGATTTTTGAGATAATCCTTGGTACGGAACTTTTTATCGCATTGTGTACAGTTGTAAGATGAATCTGAATGAATTAATTTATGTTTAGTTAGATAATGTTTTTCTCGGTAACATCGGTCACATTGATCACACTTGAATGGTTTTTCCCCAGAATGTGTTTTAGAATGATAACGCAATAATTTTAAATTTTTAAATTTATATTTGCAAATTTCACACTCATATGGTTTTGTGTCTGAATGTACCATCATATGATTAGTTAAATAAACTTTCTCATAGAAACCCTTGCCACATATTTCGCAAAAATGTTCTCTCTTTCTTGTGTGTGATATCAAATCTTTTGACGAACCAATTGAATTTTCAACATATTTTTTCCCCCATAAATCTTTAAAAAATGCTTGGACATGGGTTTCCAATTCATCTTTACTTGTAAAAGGAGTGTTGCATCCCAAGCAAATGTAGTTAGAGGTATTGTGTTCCCTTTTATGTTTCTGACCTTTCTGTGGAGTCGAAAATTTCATGAAGCATTTATAGCAGGAGTAATGTAAGTATTTTCTGTGTTCTCGTACATGCTTTATATAACCATTGAGATTTAACTTTCTTGCATTACAATCACTACACTGGTAGGAATTACAGGCATTGTGAATAAGCATTGAATGGGCCTGCAACTCTTCAACATTTGGGAATATCGTTTCACAGTGTGAGCATTTCCAACTAAAATCAGTCCAGGTCTTTTTAATTGCATTTAGGGGTATTTTAGCTAATCTATTTATTTGTTCAGCTATGTAATCCATTGAATATTCTATATTTCCATTAATTGCTTTAGGTGTAGATTTTAAAGTGTTTCCAGTATCAACTTTTTGAAATTTGTTCAAATCAATATTCAATTCTGCATTAGAAATCTTGTCTTTATTATTTTTTTGTAGTGTTTCAGTAAAAGTTTCATGTTCTATCTCAATTTCAATATCCAATTTTTCAGTTACTTCTTTTTCTTTTATATCAATACAACTTTTATCCTCATTTTGTGGCTTATAAAATTGTACATCAGAATCATTATTAAGTCTTTTAATTTTCATATTATTATCAGAATGGTCACTTTTTATGCCTGACTCATCAGCTATTTCATCAATACTATCCATGCTTGTATCAGATATGTCAATTTCCTTATTATTATCAGAATGTTCACTTTTTATATCAGACTCTTCAGCTGTTTCATCAATACTATCAATGCTTTCATCAGTTAAGTCATTAAATATGTTTACAGCAGCAGAATCATTCTCTTCTTTAACCTGCACTACAACAAAATCGCTTAAAGTTGCTTGAGCGTGTTCTACTGTGGTAACAAAGGCAAATGCAGATTCTAGCGATTTTGAACACAGGAAACACACAGTTCTAGGCAATATATTTTCGTGTAGATCAACGAATATGTTGAATCTCGTTAGTTTATCAACTATGTTTTGCCACCTTTCAGCGTTATTTTGGAGGTTTGCGAGTTTGTTTAGGGGTTTTTTCTCGGCACAAAGCCGACAATACTCTGTTTCTATGGTGTTCATAATGTTTTGTTTTGACTAGTGGGTCATTTAAATTATTCAATGGATGTAGAACCTACATAATATTGAAATGAACTGTAACGTGAATTCGTTTTTGAATAGATAGGTACCTGCTTACCTAAACACTGTAATATTTGGATTTTTCAGGACGTTATAGTTACAACATTGTTTTATCGAAAAGAAAGAGTAATTTAAGTCCGTTTATACAATGTGCTCTGTGGTAATTTAAAGGAAAATCGACAACCACACATAATTAAACTATTCCCCAATCACACAATTTGTCAACATATCAAATTGTCAACCAAACACAAATGAGACACAAGTACACAACTGCACAAATGAATGATTTAGAACGATCGAATGAGTATTGTGTTGTGTCACACACGGGTGTCAGTGTCACTTGTCACTTCACAGATAATCACAAAATAACATCATGAAATTTTATCTTCAAGAATAACAGCCTTTACACAGATTATGTACATCCGTACCAAACTGTATAAGTACCAAAATAGGTAGAATTCGAATCTGGCATTCGCCATTTATCCCCTTAATTTATTATTTTTATTATACGCACCTAACATTCTTGCGCACAGTGTACGCACTATAGTATGCAGGCTTCGAAATAGAAGTCAGTGATTATCTTAGACTAGCTAGTTATTGATTCTTGGTGGTTAAACATATCGGGTTGGGACAGAGTTACAACAATAGTATAGGGACACGTTAGGGTTAAATGTAGGGTGCATGTTCCTATACATTGTACGTACACAACACACTGACACATTCTTATATAAAGGGACTTCGAGAGACGGAATAACTGGATATTAAGAATGCCGAAAGGAAAGGCATTTGTAAATAAATACGTGTGGTATAAGCTAGGATCTAGTTAAAGTTATATCGTCCGGACAGCTCTGAATCTACGAATTTTTCGAACAGATGCAGAAACCTGATAGGCACCCTCTCTCTAGCGCTTGAGATATATGTTATAAAAACTCACAAGTATATATATTGGATGCCCCGGCTGCCTAGGGTGTAGTAGGGTAGTAAATAGGGTATATCGTAATCGCTAAAAAGAAGATTTTTATTAGTTTCAAGTTTAATACTAAGTATGTATTACGGAATAATGGGAATATGACATGTATGTTATACATGTGAATGTGTGAACTTTTACAATACATATTTTAATCAATCAAAATATGTATTGTAAAAGCACTGTAAAAAATATTCAAAACTGCAATCGGATTCGAGAGATTTAAACTTGGCCGCATGTACCGTGACGTCATTTACGTAAAAATAGTGTTTTATATATTAATTAACATCACGTAAACTGATGCCCTGAAATACAGGTTTGCATAGACCTAGATCAGGCAGGTCGCTACATATCTCTTCGAATATTTTTATTTGCACCTATTAGAAATATGTAGGTACCTACTTTAGTTTTATTTATATAAATACCATACCTGTTAAATTGTAATGTTGAAGAATTGTACACCTTTTTGTAAAATAATAATAAATAAAGATTTAATTTGATATCTTTTTGTGATTTTTTTGCATTTTCCATGCTAAGATTATTAAGTTATTTTTTAGTAAAGGAAAAAAATCAATCGCGGGCAGGATTCGAACCTGCGTCTTCTGGTTTGATATACCAGACGCTCTGACCTCTAACTTGCCTCTCATAGATGTTACCTACGTCACTTTATGACGTAAATTCAGAATGTGAAGGCAAAATTTCAATCATGCGGGTAGGGTTCCTTAATCCTGCCCGCGATTGAATTTTTTCCTTTACTAAAAAATAATTTACTTAATTTGATTTTATATATATATTATATAAATTATAAGTTTTCTAAATAATTAGAACATGGAAAAGGACTGAAATCAATTTTGTACCCATGTAATTACAAACCTAAATGCTGGTGACCTCACAACGTGGCATTTGACGTAAGTTCCGTTTTGATACGCTAAATTTGCCGCACATTTTTTCTTAAAAATGATTAAAATCTTGCTGAAAAGGCGATTATGTAAAAAAAATGGGATGGGCATCATTCTATAGCAACAAAGATTTGAATCTTATGCATATACCTTAGGGTATAGTACATATTATGTACTATGTACTACAGGAATTACTTATCATTACTTGTTGTTCTCTTGAGAAAAAGAAAACAATATTAAAAAGCTGCAGTTTAAAAAATAGAATACCTGAATAGGTGTGTTGATGAAGATGAATTAAAAAAATCAGGTTTTTTAAGTCATAATTTTAATAATGTAAGTACACCAAGTACATACTATTTACACAAAAGTATTTAATACAGTAAAATGTATTTAATACATTACTTTACTTAACAGGAAAAAAAATACCAAATATCAGAATAAACACTCTTTTTTAATAAACTATATTTTTAACCAACTTAATAAAAAGGAGTTTCCTATGTTCATCTGTATGTATTTATATTGCTTTTTTTAATGTATGTTTAAGATATAACATACTGCTTTTTACCCGGCTGTGTCAGAAGGAGAGTAATGTTTTTTGAGTGTGGATTCATGTAAGTATGTGTGTATTTCTCTTGCTTCATGTGCCGTGTAGACTAAAGACTTGATGGATTTTGTATTATGAGGTATGACCTATAACTTTATCTCACTAATAACTATTAATATACAATATAGGTACTTACGACCATAATTTTTAATATTTATATACCTAGGTTTTTCTCCAGGCATTTGACTATTTACAAAATTAATTAGGTATTACTTCTTTTCATAATTTTGGTTACCCTCTTTTTTCCTGCATTTTTAAGTTCCATAATTTTTTGTCTCCATTGAGTAATTTTTTTCTCTGAAGGACACATGACTTCTCCGGTGTTTGGGTCTATAGGGAATGAACCCGCAGGAGTACGTTTCGTCTTCGCCATGTTCATATCATGTCTTCGTTTCATATGTTTGTTATAATTCGCCCAGTTTGTAAAGTCGCGTTTACAAATATCACAAGAATAAGGTTTGACCCCTGTGTGCTGTCGGATGTGTTGATTCAGGAGTCCTTTGTTACGGAAACGTTTATTGCAATATGTACAGATATGAGGTAAGTTGTCTGTGTGTATTATCATATGATTAACAAGGTGTGATTTCAGTCTAAAACATTTTCCACATGTATCACAACTAAAGGGTTTGTTTCCATCGTGGGTGGCTATATGTAGGTTTAACCGTCTTTGTGTTTTGAATCTAGATGTACAAATTTCACATTGGAATGGTCGAGCATCAGAATGGCTGACCAGATGAGTAGCTAAAGAACTCTTTTGATAAAAACATTTACCACAAATCTCACATATGTTATTAGTGTGTGTCAATAAATGGCAGTTCAGCTGATTCTTAGTTTTACAGGTCTTATCACAAATGTAGCATGTCAAACTATCACCTTGCAATGCAAGTATTGATGTTGCACGAGTGTTTTTATAAAACTTCTTGGTATGCTTAAACCACTCGGTCTGACTCGAAAAATTTGTATTACAACCGAAACAAATGAAATCTGATTTCATATGAATTTCTCTATGTTGAGCAGCTTCTACCAGAGTATTAAACTTCATCGAGCACTTATAGCATGAGAATTTTAAGTACTGTCTATGTCTTTTTACATGAATTAAAAAGCTATTGAGATGTAACTTCCTTATTTTACAATCGGTGCAATGGTATGGGTTACATGCATTGTGGTATTGCATTGAATGAGTTCTCAATTCATCGAAACTTGGAAATTGTGTTTCACAATAGGAACACATCCAGTTATAATCATCCCAGGATAAATCTAACTCAGATAAAGGCAAAGAATTCCATCTATAGCAATGTTTTTTACCTTTGATAACCTTTTTACAGTTCTTAGTATTCGAGGATGCAGATTTAGAAACAGAATCAACTTTTTTTGATTCAGCTTTCGCATCAAGATCATTTTTATCAGTAACAAGTACATAAATAAAGTTGTTATCATCTGAAATGGATGCATTACTCTGATTAGTTTTCCCACTTTTCAAATCAACATTATTTGATTCATCTTTTACATTAAGATGATTTTCAGTACACTCACTTTTCAAAGGGACAGATTTACAAGAGTTAACAGTTTTTGACTCGCCTTTTATATGAATATTTTCTTTATAAATATCACCATTTGCAGATGCATCTGCATCTTCATTAATATTTTTAGGATTCTCGCTTCTCGACGGAGATGAGTTAGAATTAACATTTCTGGATTCAACTTTTATATCAGCATCATTTACATAAGTTTCGGTTAGAGAGTCGCCTTCGTAAGAGCAGTTCTCATCGTCCGAAAAATTTTCTTGATTACTTTCTCGTTTAATTTGTTGTGTAGAAATTAAGTTGTATAAAGCCAATTGTCCTTGCTCCACGGCCGCGACAAAATTAAATGCTCGTTCTAATGAGGTGACACATGTAATACATACAACTTTGGGTAACACATTATCGTTTAAGTTCACCTGTATATTGAACCGAGATAGTTTTTTGACGATATCTTGACATTTTTTCTTATTATTTTGCAATTCTACGAGTTTAATTTTCGGCTGGAATCCGGCGCAGAGGCGACAGTAATCTCTTTTGCCGTTATTCATGATCGGACATCATGGAGATTCTTGTGTGCAGTAAAAGAATTTTTAACAGATTTACGCTAAAAGTAAATATTGAATTATTTGATTGAATTTTTAATTTCAATTTACGACCAATTATGTTTAATAAAACTTGACATTGACAGTGGCAGAAAAATATATTTTTTTTTATATTTTGGCATGGCTGCTGAGGCCTTTGTGCCAAGCAGTTCTAGATACCTGTTAACCACAGATCTTAATAATCAACCATAGATAGTAAAGTCTGTAGCTAAAGTTGAAAAAGGAAAAACCGGTAACGACTGTAAACCTGAAGGATATTTATATTTTATTTTGATACAATTCACATTACTTGCCAAAATAAAAAGTACTTCGGAATTCAATCGGTATTTAAGAACCTTAAAATATGTACCTAAATAATTTATGTTTTTCACTCCATAACCTAGATTGTCCACCTCTGTTGCAATAAAAACAAATATTTTTTTAAATAATCTCTATCTTACTTTTATTTAATTATTGTAATTAAATTTTAAACATATTACATATTTTAAGGTGCATGGTACATATTTTAAGTGTACTTATTGTTTATATTCTATCTTTAGACCATAAGTTCGATTTCCAAGTCAAGCCCAAAAATAAACGTATTATTCCGGTTATTAATAAAGTATATCATCACGCCTGTAAACCTCGAAGGGTTAGGCAGAGTTCTATCAATGTACTTTAATGGTACTACCTCAATTCGCCAGCATGTTTTTGAAATGAAATGGTATTTATTCCTATAGATTCTTAAAGAGTCAGTTTTCAGTCATTGTTTTAATTATATATTTTTTTAACAAGATAGCGTCAGCATTTCCCAGACCTCAGAGTAAAGAGCCCCTGACAAATACCACAAATACTAAGGAGCAAGGAGGTGGTGTGATTACCTTCAAATCTTATTTTTTTTTGGGAAACAATTCAAACTCCGCATAACTAACTGGTCACAGAGGTTTCTATACCTTTGAGGCGACTAAACTTGATCAATTATGATCCTAATATCATTATTTAATTTGTAGCGACATAATTATACCGTGCTAGTTAGATAGTAACTAGACGAAAAAGTCCTGAATCGCGCAAGTGAAGTTTGCAACGCAACTTGGATATACGAGTATACAACCGCCCGACACGAACAGTCGGGTCGTGGCCCGCCAGGCAAAACACCCGCCTGGTCGGAGGATCCTCCCTTTGGTGTGAGGGGCAACACTCCTCGCCCCTCTTAAGTATTTTTCTTCCAGTCTAGCCAGATATCAGTATTTTACACGAAGCAACTACCATCAGACCCCCAGAACCCAATTTTTAGGCAATATCAATATTCCACGGCCTCACCGAAAACCGGTGTGAAACACCGCTTACGTTGTGTTTCGCCGAGTGAGTGAGGTTACCAAAGGCCCAAGCCCCTCTTTTAAATCGCGGTAATCGCTTACAATCAGGCGATCCGTTGATCCCATAATAATAAATCTGACGAAAGACTGGTCGTCAGGTTTTTAGCTTCAGACTACCACTAATGATTGCCATTTGATATGCCAACGGCTAGTTTACGTTTACGTCTCATTTGTTAAGGAAAGTCACCCATCCACAGAGTGACCGCGGTAAACGCAGCTTCACCTTACAGATACTTATTACTTCGCCACGAGCCACTCGATAGCAAATATATAAAATAAAAAACAAAATTTTAACTAAAATTTTAATTTACGTACTTAACACTTGTGTGCCTAAAATTGTATATAGTAAAAATATAATAATATTATTGCATTTCCATACTTCAAAGCTGTGTGCGACTTATACATAACTGTTAATGTACGAACTGTTTCTATATATATTTATATAGATAATACTTAATCTATTTTAATAATACTATTAACAATAATGTACAATGAATTCATATTTTAGAATATTTAAAACTTTTTAATTCGCTCATTGGGCCCGTAAAATTCAAAATTGGATTTTCAAACGCATTTTGGATGTAAACTGAACGCAAGACAAGAATTTAAACCGTGAATATTGTAGCGGTCGTTGGATCGAAAAAAATATTAAATTATTGGTAGGAAAACGCGTGGAATTTCATTGTTCGATATTCATAGTAGCGGCTTGCGAGCGAGCATCCACCACAACGAAAAATTGCAAGTTATTCCTTAAATGTAATGCTTGCATCTTTGGAATTGCATGCGGAGCTTATGGTGTATTTAGTATGTATGAATGCCATTCCTACGCGGATCCAATTTTGTTAAAGTGTAATCCTGCTTATTGAATTTGAAATGTAAACTCCACAAAACATACAACACTCCACAGGATAAAAATGGACTTAAACGGCTTTTTTCTGCATTATTATAAGTAATTTCTTACATAAATATTGTCATGTAACTTTAGCTATATTATACTCTCTTGTTTGATGACCTTTTTCTTCCCTCTCTTACCAGGGATCATGATTTTTGCCTTCCATTCTTCAGTGATTGAATCCTGAATCTGCATGATCTGTCCAGTCTCTGGGTTTACAGGAAACACACCATCAGGAGTGATTTTTTTCTTAGAAGTGTCTGTATTATGTCTCCGTTTCATATGCTTATTGTAATTGGACCAGTTTGTGAACTCCATACCACAATGCTGGCAAGTATAAGGCTTTGCTCCAGTATGTTGCCGCTCATGATTCTTTAAAATCTGCTTAAATCTAAACGCTTTATTGCAATATGAGCAAACATAAGGCATGGAATCCGTGTGAATGATTTTGTGAGCATTTAATTGATACTTTAATCTAAAACATCGACCACACTGCTCGCACGAAAAAGGTTTTACTCCAGAATGCATTTCAACATGGCGTCTCAACATATTGGGGTAGAGAAACGACCTATTACATATCCTACAAACATGTGGACGGTTTTTATCGTGGGATAAAATGTGGGATGTAAGTGTACCTTTGTTATAAAACATTTTCCCGCAGCGGTCACATGTGTAATTTTTTTTCCGGTCAAGTGTGTGAAGTTTCCTATGGTCCCGGAGGCTGTTGGGGTTCTTATAAACCTTATTGCATAAGTCACATGTTAAATCTTCTATGGTGATGGGGGTGCCAGGTTTTCTCCTTGGTCTCCGTTTTCGTTTGATATTGTTGAAGTCTCGTAGGTGTACATTGAGAGACTCCTCATTCTTAAATATTTCGCCACATAGGGGGCATGGTAATTGTGATTTTAAGAAGTGTATTTTCATATGAGAGGAGTTTTCTCTTTTGTTTAACTCTAAATCGCAGTAGTAGCAGCGGTTCCTGAAATAAAAAAAAATATACATCATAATAATAATGTAATATAAAAAACATATGTGGTGGTGGTAGGCACTTACAAGCGCGACGAAAGCGACGCAATCCTTCAACAATACTTGGTGATGTCTTATCAATTTATCATCAACTAGTTGCTAGCTTTTTAAATAACTAAGAACTACGAAATAAATAGTTGACTTCGTAAAACACAATGTCTTCCTTTACTAGGGGTTTTCTATTTACTAAGATAAAGTAAAGATATATCTTTCAGTTGAAACTATGTATTGACTACATTGGTTTTAACCAGAACCAAATAAAATGCACATTTGAGTATCACTGAATCTTTATAAAAACAAGTAAACATAAAATGCCAGTTTTCAAATGTTAATACATCAAAAACAGTTTGAGCTACATTTATGAGATTATGGATCCTAGACAAGCATGAAATTTGGCACATTTATTAAATGTACCAAATGTAGGTTAAATACTTTTCGAGTTGTAAATAGGTCAAAAGTATCGAGCGGTGTCGCCAGTTCCTTTTACTTTAAACTTGGCTGGACACACCACCGCATGTTTAGATTTTAAGTGTTTAATTCTTTTTGTGTTCGCCAGACTACCTATTTTTCGCCTTTCTTTTTCCTCGAGTCCCGTATTGCTTTTAGCGATAACACCACCCATTGTACCATTCTATGATTTATAAATTGTACTTTACATTAGTGTTTGGTGTGCAATAAAGAATAATCTATTCTATTTACAGTTTATTTCAATGTGTCATGAACAAAATAATCTTTGTCTCATAAAGAGATGGTGCTGGCAGTAAGAAATTCACATACCTACCATATATTTTCCATTCGTCCAATGTATGCTACGTAGGATTTCCCATTAAGACCATATACTTCATCATCATCATAAGACCATAAACTATATGATACTATTTAGATTAAGAAGAATTCAAAGACCTCATTTATTAAATTGAAGTAAAATATATTATTATTTGGTTCCCCTTTTTGTTTTTTTTGTTTTGTTGGCTATATTGCCTTATCAATTTATAGCCTACATCCATCTTACTGCAAAGATGAATCAATTAACACCTTATTTGTCAAAAAATGATCAGTAGTTTTTGAGCTAGGATTGAACATCAATAACATACTTTTTACATAGACTGTTAAACTCTATCCTTTCTTTTTTTCATCAGTTAACAACCTTAAAATTACGGTATATAATATGGGATATTGCTATCTTCCATGAGATGATCACATGACTTTCAGAGCTCTTTCTTAAATTTCAAGATTGTATGTCCAAAATTACTATGATATTATCAACAGCTACTATTGTTTTTTATTTTAAAAAAAGCTTACGAGTAATGTGGGTCGACATTTATACACACTAGTATTCTTGTTAAACCCTCATGCTAAAATGCTTTTGTTACAAGTGGGTTCACATCAGTAGTACATTAGGTGGGTTGAAAACAGGTAACTAGAAGATAAGTCCGACACCCTAGCCCTTAGGCTACCGCCACTTAAATGAATATTATAGATATCACCAATCATTTACAGGAGTAACCATTAGCAGATATAATAAGAATCTTTCATATCCACGCAAGCAAGCCTAATTAACTAAATACTAGTATATCACTGACTATCCCATTAGTCTAGTGGTCTTTAGCTATGCGTAGGTCTTGGGTTTGATTCCCAGGTCTAGTAGCGTTATTGGCTTTTTCTAAACAATCCTCAGTAGCAATTCGGAGTTTGGATTCTTGTCAGGTATTGCCATTAGGCAATACTGGGTCACCCCATATTAAATGGGATGTAAACATTATGGTAACTATGTGTACATTTGTACACCCACCGTTACTACAGGTATACATATTTAAATATGTATAGGAATACAGGTGTATAGTATGTTGAAAATTAAAAATGATTATTTCTCTCAAAACAGTTATGTCGCTCATAAATGATTCAATCCCAGTAAGTAATTGAAAATACTTGTGTTAGGGCTGTCTCGCTCTTTCCCTTAATTATTAACAATATTGAGACTATGTTTACAAATGTTATGTAAGAATATCAAAACACATACCTCAAGACTCTCCTATGTCTTCTAATATGTTTAATAAAGCTGTCAAAGTCCTCGTAGCTACCAGCTTTGCAGTCAATGCACATGAAGGCAGAGCACTTGCCATGGACCACTTTACAGTGGGACCTCAGTGTATCTAAGTTCAAGAACTCAATATTACAATTCCCGCAAACCCATGGATAATCTTTCCAGGAATTAACAACCCTTTTACCCAAATCAGACAGCTCCTTAGCATAAATTGTGATGTTGGAAATGCTGGGATAAGGCGTGTTACATATCGCCGCATCGAGAATGTCTTGTACGTTCAAAGAATCGTCGAAGTTGGTCTGGTCATCCAAGTCAGGTTCTTCCTTAAGTTCACGTTTTAAATTCAAACCTAGTTCTACCTGTGATTCTCCCGTGTATTTATTAGTATTACTTTCCTCTAATTTCACTACAGCAGGGTCGTCATTGGAAAGAAAGTCGTCGAAAGCTGTCATACGGTCATCGTCAGAAACATCGCATTTATTGTTTTCTGTAGCTGCAAATATGTTTGCTAGAACGTCTTGTGCTCGCTTCACATTCTCGAGGAAGTCATAGGCTTTGTTTAGATTATTATAACATACTAAACAAACAGTTTTAGGCAACATATCACTGCTTGATACGTTGACATAATCAGCGTTAACAAATGCAAGTTTTAGATGTATTTCATCGTGTTTTTCGGCATCTTCCTGCAAGTTTAGTAGTTTATCGGAGCTCTTAGGTTCAGCGCAGAAGCGGCAGTATAGGCTTTCCATTTTTCCTATATGATTATCCCATTACTACAATAGTTTTCGTAAAATAAATATAGGAATAATATTAGCCGTCAAACTCAAGTCAAGCAAGTAGTCTCGTCTTTTGTCAAATAAAACAAACAGTAGACAAGGCATAGCGTTGTTGGTTTTTAAAATTCGGAAATGTTCGGTTAATTTGGAATAGATGTTACTAAAAAAATTACCTATCGTTTTTAAACTCACTAGATGTCGCTACTGGCGACTATGGTCTTGAAGTATAGTTTTTAAAGTTTGATATTACGCGCGTGATAATTATATATAATTAATACCTTTACCGTAAAAAAAACCTAGCAATTTTAGCATGCCACAGAGATATGCAATCCCGTTTTGTTCGAAAAAAAAGGAGGACATAAGTTTCCGAAAGATAAAACTGTCACAAAACACTAACATTAATTGACCCGTAACTCGCATTTGCCACAAAATGTTCATTTTAATAATGCATAGTAAACCTGCGTAGCTCACCCACAAACTGTGTAATTTGGAGACATTTTGGAGACCTCACTCTACACTAGCGCCTCTACCGGCGAATTCACACGCGGTAGCCCTGATTGTGTGTGCAATGTCCAGTAAGCAACATCATACTAGTATCTCTTAGTAGTCTGTGGCAACATCCACACCACACTATGTTTATACATACTAGTATCTCTTAGTAGTCTGTGGTTTATACAGCCTGTCATTCTTCTGAGGTTTATTTAATTGTTCGATACAGGCAGCGTTGCCAGAACAGAAGTTACTTTTGTAACATTTTACGTTATTTATGACCCTCTCATGTTACACGACT
Source organism: Acronicta aceris (assembly GCA_910591435.1). Taxonomy (NCBI): domain Eukaryota; kingdom Metazoa; phylum Arthropoda; class Insecta; order Lepidoptera; family Noctuidae; genus Acronicta; species Acronicta aceris. The sequence goes on from OU342784.1 coordinate 8,149,469, forward strand.
ACAAATGTTACTTTTACGTTACTTTTAAGATTTAATAAAAAATATTAAAATATTTTCCAGCAACCAAAAAATAGTCGTAATACGCAACGATTGTAAGAATGTTTCGTTCGTCGTGTTGGCGCACTTCATTTTGTGAATTTCGTCACTTCGTTTTAGCGCAAATTCATTCACTCGAGTCTATTTTTAATTCTTCCATCCCGCTTACTTATGGCCAGTCCCTATAATAAATCCGTCAATTTATTTGCTTACTAGAGATAGGATTTTGACATAGGGTTCATACAAGTAAGGTCAAAATCCTATCTCTAGTAAGCAAATCTATCAACGGATTTGATATAGGGACTGGCCATTAGCCGAGCGAGCGAGCGTTAGTGGCGTCAAATTTTTAGTTTTTTCAGGATCATCAGTCAATTATTCGTTCAACTATTATTTTAATACTTTCGAAGCTTAGCTTCGAAAGAATTAGCTAACTCTAATAGGACTGAAATCCTTTCTACATATTTTTTGTGTAATAATAATAAATAATAAATACTTTTATTTCAGACCGTAGTCCATTTTGTTAGTATACAGGCAGTTTAAAACCTAATGTTAGTACTTATATCTATTACATAAATTAAGAAACTTATACCTATTTATACGCCACAATGGCATGTAGACGTACCCAATGTCCCAGTATGTGGCTGTCCCATCTGTCTGCTATGGTTTTCAGGATGCTATTGGGGCTAGCGCGTACTCTGCTCATGATAGAAGCGCATCGTTTGCGCAAGATTGCTGGAAAGCAATCAATACCGGCCTCTGCGAACATACCGGAAGCACTGCAGTAGCGCGGCAACCCCATCAGCACCCTGAGTGCGTTATTGTATTGAACGCGCAGAGCGTTGTATGCCTTCTGCGTGTATTTAACCCACAGACTGCACGTATAGAACGACTGACAGTATGCCGTAAACAGTGTGGCCTTTACGTCAGTCGAGCACATCGCAAATCTGCGAGCCAACATATTGCAGCGGACAGCCAACGCCCTGCGCTCACGCTCCATGTCCAAGCTGTCTTTCAAGTCCTCGGAAACCCAGTGACCCAGATATTTAAAAGTGGTAACCTGCTTCAAGGGACTACCACAAAGGTTCAGTTGCAGCACAATAGGGTAATATTTAGTGCCAAAGTAATAAAGTGCCTTTTTAGTGTAATAGTCATGTCCACATAAAATTAGGTAATTTTACTTTTTTGGTAAAAATGTTGCTTTTTGAGCTGACCCATGTTATATATATCTATCTGTCACTGGCAACACTGGATACAGGTTCCCTCCTGTACCCTGCCTTGCCTTGTCTGTATCTCAGGAGATAGTGTGAATCAGACAAATAAAATAACGATAAACAACCATTGTTATTTAATGTTAACGTTTAATTAGTTCCGTTATTTCACAAAAAATGTAATCGTACTTAGATTATATTACGTTTCAAATAAACTCTCCAAAATGCAGTCACCTCAACAGTATTTAATTATCTGTCCTTATTTCGCCGTAATTTGTCTAATACTAGTAACTAGTCTAAAAGTAAACTGTAGGTGAGTATGTACCACAATGTACCTACTATGTAATTATGTTTGAAAATTCATACTAAATTCTTTAGTAGGTACCTACGGCTACGCCTTATAGTTAGTCGTATATCTTTCCAATAACTTCTCGAAACGAACACTTTTTATTAAACTTGTAAAAAGGAAGCGGGTAGAACGATAAAAAATGAAACAACCTTATAACAGTACACATTTACTTTACGACTACAAATCTAAACAGCATTACACTTTGATTGCAGCTTCTTAACTAGAGAAAAACATTTTAACATTGAGCATAACAGGGTTGATTTAGCTTATCTAAGACAAATAACATGAGGGCATTTTTACTATGTTTTCCTTTTCAGACATTAACATTTGTTTTCAAGTAAATGCTATTCTTAGATGAATTTTATGAATAAGGCATAAGCTAATATTCAAGAAAGTAAGTAGGTAAGTATTATCAGATTTTTTTGATAGCTACCAAGGTTAATGGTACATACCTAAACAGTGAATAGATAGTTATCGACTCACTGATCTTTAAATTAATGTATAGTTAACGTTAGTATTTCTGTGAGAAACGAATCGGCCAGGGGCCTTCACTACTTTCCATCTCACACAGTTCTCACTCACACTTTCTCGAAATAAAGATTTTCGATTCTGTTAATTTTTGTCATTTCTGACACTTAGGTACTTACTTTACTTGTTTCGCGACAATTTCACATTTTGGGTGCCTACTTTTGGAATGCATCTGGCAGAAAAACCAATCCGAAGGTGGACAACAGTTTATGGGTCTTTTATTTCGGCAAATTGCTGACAAATTGCGGGCTCTACTACATAAAAATGTAGACATTTAAAATGCATGTGCAAAGACATGCATTTTAAAGGTAAGTATTATCCCGCCTTAGGGCTATCATTTTTTAGGTAACATCACCTTCCACGGTTAGTTCTTCCATATAACGGTACCAAGAGAAAAGATTTAAACAAAAATATCACAGGATCTTTTAAACAAAGGTATTAACACATACCTACTACAGTATTTTGTAATTATTTACATTATACATTGCACATTGCTAGGACACGTAGATTTATTTTATTTACATTATTTTTATAACTTTATACTTCCATGACTTATTAGACTACCCACATATTTATTTAGAAATCAGAATTTTAATAAGCTTTAAATGTCTGGTAAGCTAGAAGTTGATAGTTAAAATATCAATTATTATGACTACTCGCATGACTGCCACATGTTGTTAAAGCATCGTTGGTCATTAATGTAGGTACTCTTTGACAGTGGTCATTTTTTTTTTAATAATGGCATGTTTGCCGATGACGACAATTCAGCCAATAACAAGTAGGATGGAGAAACGTGTGAAGAACTAAACATAAATTTCGACAAGAATTAAAAGTAGGATATTAGTTTAATATTGTTGCCACGAATAAAAATCATCAAGGCTTCAAGTATTTTGGGGGAGGGGTATGTGAGAAGACATGAAAAGTTGATTGGGAGAGGGACAGTGGTCATTGGTATTGGCGGGAACATAAGATTGACATTTACAGATTTTTTTTCAACTTCTTTCATTCATTTTTTTTGTAATATTTTGACATGGCTACTGAGGCCTTTGTCCTTCTTTCATTCATATGTCTGATTTAGGTAGGTTGAGGGTAGTGACCCCCAAAATAACATCGCTCGTCTGAAGTTAGCCGTTGAGAACAGCCGCACGGGTCAAATAACATATCAAAAGCAGTAAGGACAATAATCGAATGCGAAACAATTATGACCCCAATGGTTTTTACACCGAGTTTCCACAAAGCTTTTTTTTATCAAAATTTCCCACGAAACCACTTGCGGATATCTTTAGACGCGCGTTTTTATTTCGAGGGTAAGTATCTATTGTATTTATTCTAGTTCCTGCTAAAGTTTAGCGTACATTACTTATTCCTCAATTACTACTAACATATTATAATTTTTTCATCTAGATATGTTATACAGAGTGTAACATAGTAAACCCAAGGCTATTTTACCCGTGATAAGAAACAACTACTCTTTAATTTTTAGAAATTTTCTTTACAATACCAAAAAAGTATAAGATTTGTATGTCAAGTGTATGTGAACATATTTTTTTTATAGTAAACTAACAGACGGTTACCTGAGTGTACGTTCAACAGCATCATAGTATCCAAAATTGTCAAATTTCTTTAATTGATTTTCAATTTAATCCCCAAATAATAGAGTTTATCATTCTTTGGGGAAATTTGACAGTTTGTGGTCACTTGATATGCTGGCGACTATACGTAGTGATCGCTGCCCATAAAATACATACCTGCAACATCAAAAGAGTTGCTAGTGATGTCATAGCGCAATGGGAAAACATAAGCAGGAGGACTATTTCACACGTTAGCAGTGCAGACGAGACAAATAAGCGACGTTCTGAGGTTCTTGGAGACTAAGGTGACCATAATGTTAACTTTTTTAAACTATAAATGTAAGTACTTCAATCATGCCTCCAGGGCAAAGATTAGGTCGACGGTGGAGCGAGATGGGCCTTATCCTGTGGCATGTGGTGCGGTGATAAAAGGCGAAGGAGGCACCATTTTTTTATGGTATAAGGGGACAAACGAGCAGACGGATCTTACCAGATAATAAGCGATTACCGCCGCCCATGGACACCCGCAACATCAGAGGAGTCACAAGTGCGTTGCCCGCCTTTTAAAAAGGGATTGGGCCTCCGGTAACCTCACTCACTCGGCGAAACACAACGTGAGCGTTGTTTGACGCCGGTTTTCTGTGAGGCCGTGGTATCACACCGGTCGAGCCGGCCCATTCGTGCCAAAGCATTTCTCCCACGTTAGAAATTTCAATTCAAAAAGTTCTTCACACGAGTAAGTAAATATTTTTTATAACATGCTTATTTGCTTAATTTATGTATCTACTTATTCAGCTATGCCCTTTTTTACATTACGTCTGTAGGTAATTTTAAGTGCCAAACTGGAAAACGCAGGTTCGAATCCTGCTTGAAGTCGTAACATTTAAAAAAATGTAGAGGTATCTTTCTTTGAATAGTATTTCTAAAAGTCAGGATAACATTGTTCTGTGACTAGTTTAGGCAATTTGTAACGTGTTTACGTTGGTAATTATAACGAACTGTACCTTATTTTTTAATATTATATCTTAATTACACATTATAAAAAGTTTCTTATTGTCTTCACAACAGTTATTTTCTACAGAGCTATTTTTTTACAATGTTAATTTATATAGGTACCGTCGATCTAGTGAACCGGTACCCTAATGCATCAGAAACAAGTTACCAAATTATGTAAACATTGTAACATCAAAACTCGGTGGGCTATTCACCGCTAGATGGCGCTACCAGAACGAATGTTGTGCAGGTTGAGATTATTTTATACATATTTGTTTTGTTTACTAGCATTTATTTACATAATATTTTATTGATCCTACTGATTTAAGAATAGTTTATACGAGTATAGAAGAAGTAGTCTGAATAACCTGAAGATCTTTTTTTTTATATAATATAATAATAGTTTAATAGTACTGTCGCAAAGATCTATAATCTACAAATAAAGTTTACAATGTTGAGTAAGAGGCTTATGAATATTTAAAAATAAGTTCAATATGATTTGGTTTTGATACCACTAAACTAATGTAGACAATAGAAATATGAGAATTCCCCAACCGAAAAACCCATTAAATAATCTTGCCCAACTTGAATCTGAATCGAACTGGATCGAGAAATCAATTGTATTCTCCTTTGTGAGCTCTATAAGCCTATGCAAATCTAGGCAAGTGTGGGCAATACTCACTCCAGCTAGAAATCACTTTGCCCTCTCTAGAAATATTAAGTGCTAAAGAATTACGGATCTCATTAAATGACTGTAGTTAGTACAGCTAAACAGTTACCCCTAGGATACCATATTAGTTAATCATACCATATCGAAAGATGAAAATTACATAATGTTAAGATTATTTTAATAATACACAGTCATTTTCCATAAATACAGACAAATATACAACCGCGATAGTGAATTTTGAATTTTAAAACATAATATAAAAATACGTTATGCACAAACTTCGCGGACACATAATTCACGCATGCATTACTTATTAAAAATTAGATAAATATCATCTAACTTAACAAAAATGGTATTGTGCGTTACTTTTCAACTTTTATGTACATAAAGCGCGCTTATACACTATCTTTTTACTTTAATATATGAATGTTTTGTAGGATTATATACAGTACAAATAAATGAAAGTTTCAAGATTTTTTTTTGCTATTTAACGAGAATTAACCTAATTTATTTCATGTTTTACCCAAGCTATACGTTTACCCTAGTAAAGTTAAATATGTTTAATATTTTTACAATAACGAGGTTATCGAAGTTAATTTCCAAAAAATATATATTTCTTTTAATTTATAATTAATTAATGTATTTTACAAACTAACCCTTATCTAATGGAAGACCTTTGTGATATTGTTTGTTGCGATTATTCTTGGTTGATTTAAAACTAACTCGCATACTCTTACCTGTACCATCACTCACTCTTCGTCGTCTGTCGGTCACATACATACACAAATATTCAAGACACTTCACGCCCAAGCAAGAGACAATGCAACTGACAAACACTCACATTCATACATTGACTCATTCGTATGCTCATTCCATCGACGCGCGCGCGACATGCTATGAACTATTTTGCAGTGCATGCATGCATTTTTGTGCAGTTACGCTTTACTAATAAAATACAATGTCTTTTTATCAAAATGGAAATGAGATAGGATTTTCATTGAAATGTACAGACCTGACAATAAATAGACGCCCTTTTTATTTTTTGAGTAAATACCTTAGATAATTTTTTTACTTTATATTTCTAAAAAGTTAGACTGCCACCCTTTTAACTCAGTAAGCAAGATCTCAGTTATTGAGTGGCGATTGACTAGAAGAACGGTTTAAATGACTTCTTACTGGTTGATTTGATACCGGAAACAAAATAAATATCGGAGTCCTATCCATTATCCTGCGTTATAAAAGGGAGATATTTTTTTTTTTAAGTAGAAGCACGAGAGAGAATAAAATATATTTCAAGGCAATAATAATAAAAGAAAATGATTTATCTCAAAGCTGGACCAAAAAGGTTTTATATACCTCATATGCCTGGCGTTGGTTTTGATTTCCGTTTTACGAGATTGTGGATTTCGCTGGATCAGTGCCAAATTATAAACATGCAATGACACCTGTATCCCGTAAGGACTAGGCAGATATATACTCTACTGACGTATACCCACATTTCTCCAGTAAGTTCTTAGGGTACTTGTAATGAGAGGTGAGCCTATTGCTATTAATTCAGCGAATGCGTTTATTTAACTAAATCATATGCAAGCAAGCTTAAACACTCCTTCTATACACTTCTTCAATCATATCATGACATAATTTTATGAACCGATCACACTCTTATATCTATTTGGAATCTTATAAAATACTTTATAGAATAGATATGTTTTAATATATTTTTTATTACCACGACATACACTTGCCGATGCCTATGCAGGGCAGAAAGAACTAATACCTATTAATTTGGTTAGACTTAGACTGAAAGCTAATCTTAACACCTAAATGATCATCTTTAATTTCTTTACCAATTTGTCTAGAAAAATCGTCGCTAGAGTTTAAATAGATAGAAGCTTGAGACGGCGTAGAATACAATAGGATATTTAAAATATAATAAAAGATTTTGGTCTTCATTTTTGGGTAATTCAGGAACTAATTACCTATGCTTTTGGTTAGGTTATATTTTGAAAAAAATATTCACAAGATTTTCCTTGTGAACAATTTAAAAAAAAATATAATTAAGTGTTGCTTATGTGAACGCCCAGATCATAGATAAATTACTATCTATATCCTACTAATATTATAAACGTGAAAAATTGTGAAGATGTATGGATGTTTGTTACTCAATCACGTCAGAACGGCTGGACGTATCTGGATGAAATTTGGTACCGAGATAGATAAGAGTCTGAAATAGCATATAGGCTTTTTATCCAGGTGGGGTACAATTCTGAAATCCACGCAGACGAAGTCGCGGGCAGAAGCTAGTAGACCATGTAATTATATATAAGTCACTCAGTTACTGAGATAAATAGCTAACTGTTAATTAAAATACGTATTTAAGCATGAGATACAATAATAAAAAAATCAGTTTAATAAAAAAACCTTCTTTCACCATAGTGTGCCGAAGGTGTCAGACACGAAATGGTATTGGAACAAAACATTTGATACTGTCTTTTTATTTTATTTTATCATTGAATCTTTACTTCACAAAACGCTATTACTAACGCCATACAATTCAAGATAAATACATCTTCAACATCATAATTTCTTCCTATTTGCCCCACAAAAATATGAAGATAGCAACATTCGGTATACAACTATTAAAGTAGTAATGTAACAATTAGCACAAAAGACTTGGTTGAGTCGTTTCAATTAATAAATATATGGGCTTGGAATGAAATAGAATTGTCCAAATAGAAGTTTGATGATTGAAGCGTATCTCAGAATTGCATGCCTGTGTAATATAGAAAAATTACCCACAGGAAAATGTTTTTTTATTCATAAAAAAATATACCCATATCTCAAGGTTGGATTTGGGACCACATGCTCAATACCTGCGTTAAAATTTCTATACGACAATAATTATTTGATTGCGGGTTCTATTACATTCTTATGTCTACACTAAATCTTATAAATATCGTTTTGTTAGTAATATATGTTTGTTCGTGAGTACAACACGCTATCAAGTGTTTGATCAATACAACATTCTGGGTATCGCTTCTGAGGGACTGCAAAATTTTGGCATGGTGCAATATTTTCACGTGATTTACTAATACAAAATTTGGCTACCGTGTTTTGAGGACTACAATATCTAGCATTTTGTGACTTAAAATAAAGTGACATTTAAGTTGAAGATGATTTTATCATTAAAGTGGCGTTTAAAAAAGGTATGTCATGAGATTATTTTATATCTTAAGTATTTGCAACTAGGAGCCTGCAGACAAGTGATATTATGTAGTTAATACTTCAAAAACACTATAAAAACTATGCAATTGCGGATGATACTTATCACATGATCGAATACAATGATGTTCATGTTGAATGGCGTGTCTTACGTGACACGCTATTATGAACATAATGTCATTGGGACTAGACCAGGAGCCCAAGTCTACTATTTGAATTGTATCAGAAATTCAAAATGGTCGTCTAGCGGCACTAAATGACTTAAGAACTGACAGATTTTGTAGACAAAACTGTCAAAAATCAATAACTCTGAAGTCATTAAAATACGATTGTGACACAGTAGGAAAATAGAAGATTTGACGTGACAACCCGATAGTATGTAACTGGATATGATCTAGTCAGTAATAAGCATGGAACATTTCGCAGATATCATGAGAAAAATGCTTAAATATTATTATTATTAAATAACTATTTTTTCAAAAATATATTAGGTTTTTTTTGTGCTAGTACTAATTTTAAGCTAGTATAGGTATATTAGGCTAGTTTTGCTGGCTATAAATCTACATATTACAGTGTTATTTTAATTTACGAAAACCAGAAAAATATATTCAAAATGTGATTTTAATCATGTCACATTCATATCCGACATTAATTTTTAATTGAAGTGGATTTTAGATTGCTAATTAATAATTATAACCCTTGGGTACTTGTTCAGCTGGTAGGATCCTTTTCGGAAACACTAGTTAAGATAAGCGAAAGATTAAAAAACGTGTAAGTAGGGACTTTCGTATGAAAAAGGTAATTAGGTAACGCTAAGGTAATTTGTTTTGTCTGTTTCTTGTAAGTTATGTTGGGTCTGTGTCATGATGAAAACCCTATTTTGTAAAAACTACGTACATTTTATACGACACTGACTATCACTACACATTTTCTCTATTTTTAATAACACGAATTATTAAAATTGAAAAATTTAGGGAGTCGAAATCAATAATTGACTGGTAGGTTCAAAATAAAAGGTGAAAAATAAAAATAAAAACAAAAGTAATGAAAACTGAACTTTAATAAATGAAATATAAATCACATTTAATGAAATGTTACATTTACATTTTACTCGTAATATTGTCGTTCGCGCAGATTTTTCATTTCTTATTTTTACAATTACATTTAATATTTAGTGATTAAATAGACCTTAAAATATTAATCGTTGATTAAACAGTACTTAGGTATATTTAAATGAATTTAATAATAGAAAATAATTATAAATGCTTACGACCTAATATTTTTTAAATGTCTGTACTTAATTGCAAGCCATGTACTTTATAGATATCTTAAATTTACGATAAAATAATTTAAATATGTGAGTAGTATAATAATATAGACATATTTATATTTTTTTTTAACTCGATAAATATTGACTAAAAGCTATTATAAAAAATTATGTAAAAGCGCTATAACATATTTTAATAAAATTGCTCTCCAATGTTATTTGTGCGATGGTGCGGGCAATAAGTGTGCCATACACACGTCAATATATTCAAATAAAGAAATAATTACAGTAACAAAAACATCATATTTCCTTATCTACTGTGAATTATTGAGAAGTGAATAAAAATTTTATAATTACGATAAAAGTCCGTAACACCTGATACTATATTATAACTTCGTTATTTTAGATCAGTTAGTATTAATTAGCGGCAGAACTAGATTTTTTTATAAAGGGGTAAACAAAATTAATTGGGTAAAATTCGTCAAAACTGCATAAAACTATAACACCGTTGACATATATCATTGGGATCCTGATCTCGGTAGACATTTTGAAAGCATTTAATGGAAGGGTAAAACATGTGAAAATTGATTACTGAAAAGGTGCGCGGTCGCAATTACAGGCCGCTCCTCCCTGACCCTGCCGACATTGAACGTTACACCATGCCGACCAACCTTCGTAGGTGGTGAGGACTCGAGAAGACTGCAAATTTGGTGATGCCTCAGTGGTTGCAGCCTCGCAGGAAGGACAGCCTGTGGGGTAAAATGTATTAAATAGGGTAATTTCGGACAATAATTATTTTAAAGGGGAAGAGAATGGTTAATCCCTCGGTGATACAGGTACACTATAAAGTGTTTATTCCGGATGGAGGCTATAACGTTTCATGCTAGGCTCATACAATAATCAGAAATCAGACTACTGGCCTGATTTTTCGGCTAGTTAGCTAAAATAAAATATATAAAACTGACGTTTAATTGAGACTAAAAGCCTCAAAATAGTAGGGTTAGGCGTGCATTTCGTTTTGCTGGCCAAAAGAGAGTGATGACATACCGCTAAGAACATATCCCTCGTAGCAGAAGGCGGTGCACACGGCACTCCAGTCAACTGCATGCTCAGTCTCGTGACTAGCGCAGTTGCACAGAGGTTCACCTGGGCAATAAAATTTACCATAAAAGTTTTATTTTCATAATAGTTTCGCAGCCCAGCAGATATGGACAATATGATATGGCCTAGTGATATGACCTGCCAAATCAAGGATTCCGAGTTCAAATCCAAGGCACGCAACTCGTGATTTTTTGCAATCACGAGCGTTTTTTATCACACGCTTAAACGGTGAAGAGGAAACCTGCATGCCTGAGAGATTTTCTTTACGGCGTGTTAAGTCTTACAACCCGCATTAGGCCAGCGTGGTGCACCCCTCACTTTGAGAGGAGACCCGTGCCCAGCAGTGGGTAAATATTATGGGTTGATAATCGTGCAATCATTCCAATTACCATGAGCAAGTGTAATGTCACGCAGAACCAATCCCCATGGGATTGACTCTTTGTTATTGGTAACTTCTCAAGGTAACTCAGAAATAAAGAAAAAAATCTGTCAAACTGAAACATTTAGAGCTGCTATAGGTCCACTTTACACATGTTAAGCATTGATGTCTTTACCCCCAGTTATAAGCGATAAATGATAGGCAGGTATTAGAGCTTTCTATAAATAAAAATCAATAAAGAAATTTTTACAAGTAAATAATTATTTTAAGGTTAAAATACGAGATGACACCGGCATTTTCTATTTGATGGCCTCTGGAAGGAATTCCGAAACAAATTCAAATAATTACCCCCTCCTAAAGTCCAAGTAGGTACATATGTACCTATCAAATAAGTGAGTCTTACAAAGCCTGGCTTTTTGAAGAAAGAGACGTGGCAGTTTAGAGTTGGCCCATTTTTTGTGCAGTTAAGTATCGGTTATCCACTATTTCAAATACTTACCCAGTTGGTTCTGGCACAGCGCTGGGCAGACGGAGTACCTCGGGTGTCCATACACGACCTCCGTCTGGTTAGCGTCCTGTAGGGCCGTCTGGAGCCCCACAGGCATCAGCTGGGAGCAAATGGTAGTCCCGCAGGCCTCGCCACCCAGTCCTATGGGAAGAATTTTATTATTTGGTAAGAGAGTCATAGAATTGACAACCCTTTTAATTTCGTTTACATTGATTCGATCACAAATGATACAGAATACCCTGGGCAAGCAGACTCGTTGACAAGATTTGATCGAAAAATTAACAAATGTTTCACAGGTGAAACCCACAGCGTTTTCCACGTATTTTACATAATAGGCTTGTGCACGGCATAAACAGAGCCGAACACAAATCAAAATCGAATCTCGAATCGAAACAAACGAACGAAATAAATGTATTTGAACTGAATTTCGGTTTAAAAATCAGGAAGTTATAAATATTTTATTATTATGCAAGACAGAGAGCGTATTATAGCGCGTTTTATGGGATAGGAGGGCAAACGAGCAGACGGATCGCCTGATGGTAAGCGATTACCGCCGCCCATGGACACCCGCAACACCAAAGGAGTCACAAGTGCGTTGCCGACCTTTTAAAAGGGGATTGGGCCTCCGGTAACCTCACTCACTCGGCGAAACACAACGTAAGCGTTGTTTAACGCCAGTTTTCAGTGAGGCCATGGTATCACTCCAGTCGAGCCGGCTCATTCTTGCCGAAGCTTGGCTCTCCCACGTAAAAATCGTGTAATCGTGCGTTGTAACGTCAAGCCGTGCGTGGGTCATATAAATTTTATACTGACATTCGTTTTACGCAGCAGCATCCCCACTCAATCCCCACCAAAAACTTTAAAAGCTTATATCTTAGAACCTTATGACTCGATATAAATTATTTTTTCAGTCTAGGAATAAGTTTTAATAACATTTTTCAATAGGACCATTAGGTATTTCTAATAAATCAAAGACCAATCAACTACCCTATTATTATTATTATATAAACTAAGAACTGAGCTAAAGAACACTTGGCCGAAGTTGTAGATTTATTAATAATACTGACTGCAAAAACTCCCAGTGATAAGATGATTTACTTTTTAAAACCTGTTACAGTTCAAATCCAAACAAAAATGTTTATATCCAAAATGTCGAGCTCATATTTTATTCCTACAAGCGATAACTGGCTGCGATACGACATTAGCAATTTTCAAAAATCAGAAAAACTGCAGTATATGCACAAATTGTTTTAAAAACGTAATGATTTGATTGATAACGCTGAAGTATTTACAAACGTTAACTCTCCAGCAGATGTGATCATCACCAACGGAACTCGCTTTCGGAATAAAATGGAATCGATAGACAAGTAGGTATAGCTAGAATTTTGTATATAGAATTAGAATAGTGCAGTTCCCGTTATCTTCTCTCCCTCCAACATCTGCTTCTGCTTATCAACACTTGTTTCGTGTTTTCTACCAAGTATAAGGCTGGGCAATGACCTGAATCTTGAAGTTTGGGCCTGGAAATTGATGAATAATAGTTTGGAGCCTAAATATTATATCGTAGAGTATTCCTACTAGGGAAACCACGTTAAAAAAAGCACCGAGTATGCTACCTCAGAGGTGGTACGGAAATGTGTGCATATTAATTATCGTATTTTTTTCAGTTATATGATATCCCTATCTAATTGAATATACGATTTTCCTACAGTCTGAAATCGCGATAACTCGAGAACGGTACTTCGTAGGAAAAACATATTGATAACTTTTTTGTAGGTTTTACGATCTAAACATTTTCCCATATCCATTTTTCCTTACCTTTGATAAAAACACAAGCGGGATCGATGGGAACTTTTCACATCTCATAAGTAATGACGTGTTTAAGTCCTACACAAATATACAAAAATCTAGCTAGATATTTTTTTGGAGAGGTAGAGCATAGTGGAATCGAATGATGAACGAATAAAGTAGCTTCACCTTGCAGAAAATCGTATCCAAATAACATAGCTCCGTGCTATGTTGTGTTCCTAACGGCGAGCGAGGTCGCCAGAGCTCCGCGAGGAAGCGTTGTGTTGGCAGTGTGGGGGACCGGTGGTGTTTTGTTACCGCGGCTGTCATGCATGGCAGCATGTCTCCTATGCTGCCAGTGCAACTAGTCCTCCTTAATTGATAGGGTCGGGAACGGCTACGGTAACCGCATACCATCAGGCGGGCCGTACGATTGTTTGCCACCCGTGATATAAAAAAAAATTCAAACGCGCTCTAGAATGTCAAAACATCGTTTTTTTACAACTTTGTAACAGACAACAGACAACTTTTGTCAGATTTTCAAAATGTACACTTTTTAGCTAGTAGTTAACCCACCATATCTTAATCTGATGGGCTGCCCTAGACGTTCGGCCCTATATAAAGGGCTCATTTATGGTGGAGGTACTCAACAGGGTCCAAGGTAGACATCCCCTTATGCAAATCTGCCATGCTCGAGTATAATCCAAATAATCTCATAGGTCCCACCGAGAAAAGTTTTTTGATGTCGGCCGAGAGAGGGACCGAGATTGAGAATAAAAAAATATCTTGGCCGAGACGTAATCTTTAGCCGAGAATGGTGGAGGCCGAGGTCTGGGTCGTATCTTAAAACGCATATCTGCCTAAGTATAAAAAATCTGTACAGTTATCCGCAAGTGGTTTTACCGTGGTAAATTTTAATATAAAACGTTAAATCTAAAAAGGTATAAAGACAGTTGTCCTTACTGATTTTGATATTTTTGCATAAGAACACATAATTATGTTATTTAAGGCTCCGGCGGAGCGTGAATTGCTCACAAAAACGTAATACCGAAATAAATCGTAATCCAGACAATATTCTATCAAATTATGTTATTATTCGGATTTAGATACTGTTAATCTAGGTTCCTACGCTCCAATTTCGTCTGTTCGGAAAATCGTTCCAAACATGGTAAAGTTATCAAATATTGCATTCGCTTACTTTATTTCCAGTGAAGTATTTTGAACGCAATTGTAAAGTAGGAACATAGATTAACGATTAACAGAATTTGATTAAATTGTGTTTGAATTACGATTTATTTCGGTATTACGTTTGTGAGATAAATTTGGTCCGCTGAACTCTTAACCTATGCGGCTGTTCGCAACAGCTAACTTCAGACCTGCGTTGTTATTTCGGGGTTATTATAAGTAAGTATCAAAATAATAAAGTACCGGTGTAATGCAGATATTTCGGAAATAACTGATGACCATCAAATCAGTTTGCTATTTTTTTTTATACCACTAAGGTGGCAAACAAGCATACGGCCCGCCTGATGGTAAGCGGTTACCGCAGCGTATGGATGCTTGCAACACCAGGGGTATCACTCGCGCGTTGCCTAAAGCAGGAAAAGTTAGGCTGGCAGCATAGGAGACAATAGCGTGATGCTTAACCTATCTGCCAACACTAAGCTTCCTCGGAGATCCTTCCCGGAGCTCTGGCAACCTTGCTCACCGTTAGGAACACAATATAGCACGGAGCTTTGTATTTGGCTACGATTTTCAGCAAGGTACTTCCCCAGTCGGGCAGCTCCAATTGTGAGTGGAATGTTTCCATTTTACTACCTACCTCTTTTATTGGACTATAGCTGTTCAAACACATGTTATTCAAATCGGTCTGTTCGTTCCACTTATTGCCCTGAGCTAAGTAGTGTGAAATGAATGATCGTCACTATTAAACATAATATTGCAGTTCAGTTTGTTTATTGCATTTTCATCGCAGTTGGGATGGACATCAAATAAATACGGATTACTTTTTGGGATTTTACGAAAAGTAATGTCAGTTTCTGAAGTTTGTGGATGTATGTGCTAATTCCTGTGCTATAGTGCTACAGATTTATCGTGAGTACTCTTTTTAAACTGGGTGTTATTTTTTTTATTTTGCTGTACCAAAGCCGGGTTACATAAAAAAATAATTAGGTGGTACCTATAATATCATACATATCTAACAGTCTGCCTCTTACATAATAGTCTTACTATTTAGATGTACGGGCTAATTTTATAAATATATTTTAAATATAACAATTTCCAGGTCATAGAAAATCTCTCAGAATTATTCACTAAAAATATTAAAAGCTATAGAAATATTAGAATAATTTGATAAATTCAATTTTTAAACAGCTTTTTTTTCCAACTAGGTACTCAAAAAGACTTCGGAGGTTTTGGTCCTTCGGTAGGTACCTGCTCAATTTTTAAGGTGCGTAATTTTCTATACCTAGTTGGAATGTATCTGGTGTTTTGAGACATCGTCAAAAATATTTATAAATATCATATTATTTAATATAAGTTAGTTTTAAAACTTATTGATTGTTTGAAATTTTTTTCTGGACTGTTTGCTGGCGTCAAAATTAGTAGCACAAAGCAATTACAAACATTTTATTTTTGCTTACAACACAAATACATGATTAATATTTACTTACCCAACATTGCCGTCCATTGTAACACAAAAAATAAATAAAACAAAAACACAAAAGTCACATTTAAACGTTACATCAACACAAAAAGACAACAAGGTCGCGTAAACATAATGCCTTTTACAAGGCAAAGGACAAAAGCATACAGCCAAATAAAAACCTGCGTGGCACAGGTCTGCACACAGGTTGTTTCGAGCCGATACTGACGGCACCCATACTTTCGTATCCTTTCTAAACTGAGTCAAATATATCCTATTCAGTTCCCCTCTGTCATAGTTCAATTGAAAAACGACTTCAGGAACGTCCACCCGTCTCGCTCCAACTTCATTTTCTTGTAATTCTATTGGTTCATTTTCTTTGTCGGCGTCCTCTGATTGGGCGGGGGTGGACCGAACTACCCCTGCTAGCGCCACGCCCACTATAAGGGTGAATAATTTCATCCTTGCCATCTGGAATCAAAGGTTTTTAGTTAAGAAAAAAAAATGGTTCGATGAAGAAGTAATTTAAGAAGTTTTTCAATTGAAGACTTCTGTTTTACGACCTAGATTTTTAAATATTAAATGCTGATTGATTTTCCTTCAATATTTTATGAAACTGCTGGGTAAAATGTATCTTTGGGAATGTTTGGAATGCGTTAAAGCAAAATATAATAAAAAATAACTAGTACACAAAATACATTTTAATATTTATTTTATACATCACTAGCGACTCGTGCGCAGCTTTGCTTGCATAAACTTAACGCAATCGGGTTCAATTGAAGAGACCCACTCAAAAACAAATAAAAATTTCATCAAATCGGTTCAGCCGTTCAGGAGGAGTTCAGTGACATACACACACGAGTATGTTCAAAAGATTTATATATATAAATACTTATTTAAAAAAAAGCTTACTAGCAATGTGGGTCGCACATTACTAGTATTATTGTTCACCCCCGTGCTAAGCATTTATGTGTTACGAGTGGGCTCACGTCGGTAGTGCAATGGGTAGGTTTCGAACCGGCAACCAAATGATCGCAAGTCCGACGCCCTAGCCATTAGGCTACCGCCACAATACAATAACTATCACTGTAATCCTTTTGGATTAGGTGGTAATAATATGTCTTGGAATGCCATTTTACGAACTGATAAAAATCTATCATCATCTATCAATCATAATAATAGAAAACATTACGTATGTGGCTCATAAAAGATTAATTTTCTGCAAATTTAATTCTGCAAATTGTGTAGCAGACTTTATGCACCTATTGTGTATTGCAGATATTGCAATACTTGATGCAACCATGCAATAAAGTCCGGTGTTCATATATTTGATGTAGATCGACGTACTCGATGTTTTGCTATCTTTTTGTGACTTTGCATGTTCCATGCTAAGATTTGTAAGTTATATTTTAGTGAAGGAAAAATTCAATCGCGGGCAGGTGTCTCTAACCACTCTGGCCTTCGGGCGATTGCCTTGGGGAGTCCGTCGCCCGACCAGACAATGGCCCCTGTAGGTGGCGCGCGTGTTCGCGTGCCACCTACAGGGGCCATTGTCTGGTGGTGTCTCTAACCACTGTGGCCTTCGGGCGATTGACTTGGGGAGTCCGTCGCCCGACCAGACAATGGCCCCTGTAGGTGGCGCGCGTGTTCGCGTGCTCTAAGTGGGATGCGAGATGAAGCCTCGGCATTTGAAGAGATCCAGAGAACACTGGATCACAGCCTGTCATGATCGTGGCAAATGTCATGAATCCCATGGCCATGACTATAGGGCAAAGCAAGGCATGTACGGTTTTTAGTCGGTACGAGTCCGACATACCCTGCCGCCTTCCTGGGTGGCAGACGATCAATGAGGAGTTTCCGTACAAAAAAAAAAACAGTGTCTCTAACCAGAAGAGGCTGGTTCGAATCGTGCCCGCGATTGAATTTTGACTTCACCAAAAAATAATTTTATTTATTTATTTTTAGTAAATCTGGTAACATTAGATATCATTTGACTGAACTGCAACATTTCTGGCAATCCATACTAATATTATAAGTGCGAAAATGACTTTGTTTGTCTGTTACCTTCATCAGGTTTCGAAAATTTGAAAATACTGAAATTGATTTGGAACTTTAACTGCTTCATTAGCCTAGTGGTCCTGAGCGCGACTCTGCGAAAAACTGAATAACATTTGCTTGTCCTGGGAATCGACCCCAGGACCTCAAGCATAGCAGTGGCGCTTACAAGACTAACGAGGCAGTTTGATCTTGAGACAAACTTTGATATCGATTTTATCTAATTTCTCCTTTTGTCAAGCTCACATGATTGACACTTAGAGCGATAAGTTGAGGTTTTCCACGCAATTTTTTTCTGCTATGGGTTTCATATAAACATAACACAATGACAGGACAGTGCATGCGTGCCGTCAGCTCCGACTGATCTACTGAAAACCGTTATGGATCTTTCTTCTAAAGGCCATTTCAGACATTGCGTAGCATTGCAACTCACATATTTGTTACAACTATGTCTGGACTTTAAAAAGAGACCATTATTCTCTGAGTTTATTTCGGTGTTTTCTTTCAGAAGTTTGGAAATGTCGGTGCCATTTACTTGTCAGTGTCTATAGAAGATCTATGTATCTATATATATATAAAAGAAGAACCTGACTGACTGACTGGCGTATCAACGCACAGCCGAAACTACGAGAGCTAGATCCCTGAATGTTTGCATGCTGGTTCCTTTTGCACTGTAGACGAGCACTAAGAAAGGATTTTTGAAAATTCAACCCCTAAGGTGGTAAAAGGGGGGTGGAAGTTTGTATGAAAGTCCGCACACACTACCATGCTTTTGACATACACACACACATGCATATATAATATTTAATAAACGATGACATCGTCAAGATTTTTTTTTTTATCCCGTTATGGTATATGGCTCCACACTTTTTGTGTATTTGCCAGTGTCAAGTATATGGAGTAAACAAGTAATATTTATTAATTCCCGTCATGGGATTATAATATATGGCGCCACACTTTCTGTGTTTGCCAGTGTCAAGTATACAGAATAATCCCCAGTAAGACAGTGGAAACTAAGGCTTGGATAGAGTTTAGGAGTGAACACAAAAGTCACGATTTTCAATTTTATATCATTTGCCTACACTTGCACACGTTCACGAACACTTAATGGTTAACTATCCACTATAATTACACATTAAACTTCGGAGAAACACAAGTTTTGGAAAATAATATAAAACCGACAAAGTGCACTTTACATTTTCCAGCTTAAACTCATCGTCAAGATTATTTACGGCTGTCATTCGCTGTTGACATTTTGACAACTGTTTTCTGCCTTTTAGTTAGACTTAACATATTGGGCACAGTATATTTTAGAAACGAAAATCGCAACTTCGCCTGCGTACTTTACATAAGCAATATATATCATTTAGCATGAAAAATATGGTAGTTTACAATTTAATGTTTCAAAGTCTAAATCCATCTTATATTTCTGCCGACCCCATTCACTATTATAATCTTAATTATATACTCAAACTTTTACTAAGCGAAAATCTATACCTCCACGGTACTCCACAACCCGTGTTAGCCTTCGGAGGAAAGAGAAAGGTGTATACCGTAACACCTTTGTGGGAAAGAGACAGGTATACGAGGGAGGTAGCGTCCGGTATTGATCCGGGACTGGTATTATGTAACTGTGCTATGTACTGTGTACTTGTGTGTGTGTGTCTATGTACTCTTTGTGTTTTGTTTCTATGTGTTGGTACAAGAATTTAATATGCATTGCAGTAATTACGTTGAGTGAAATGTTATTGTAATATTTTTTTATTGTTAACATACCAACACTACTGAATTCTCTGAAAGGTTGGGCAGTCAAGAGATCACAGTATACAAATCCTACCTCCAGACTACTACTTAAAAACATGATACCATACCATCACGCCTGTGAGAGGATAGGCAGATGCGTGCTAATGTACCACCCACATTTCGCTGGTATATTTAGGTCCCATGTAATAGGGTACGAGCCTATTGCTATTAACCGGGCATACATTCAAAACTCCGTGCTGCTTCTGATACTTATGGAAAATCCCAATATCACTTTGCTTGACCTGGAAATCGAACCTATGACCTCTAACTTAATGAGGAAGCGTTTCTTATTTTCTCATAAAAGAAGAAACAGTACGCTTCCGCAACGCAGCAGAACGCGGCAAACAGTTCCACCCCATAGCTGTATTGTATGAACATACAGCTAAGCCACCTGGTGGTAACTTACCAACAGGTGGTTCGTCACCTCGTCAGCCCGCAGGTGACGAGCCACCTGGTGACTACTAACCAGTGGTAAGTAGTCATCGTCACCCATGGACACCTGCAACACCAGAGGAGTTGTTGTTGCGTTGCCGACGTTAAGAGCCCCTATGGACCTCAGACTGCCAAAGCCGCAGAAACTAACTGGCTCTTACGTGCAAAAGTCGAAACACACACCGAGGTGCTTTACGACTGTGTCCGAAGTATTGTCGCCAGTCAGACCACAAGAGGTCCTACCACCGAGCAAGTCAGATATTTTCTGGGCTCTTATGAGATGCCTATCTGAAAGGCAGTTAGGAATAGTATTCAACCCCTTCCCCACAGGCATCTCCGAGATAGTGGTCAATATAAAAAATATAGGTAACTTACTCAGTTCCAAACGGTGTTATCAGTAGCACTTTATAAAGCCTAATGAACTACGCTACTGTTTTGCACGATCATGCAATACAACACAGAGTGCAGTCAGATACAGAGGCAGAAAGAGGGCCTGGGTTCTGTGATGTAAAGTGATGAGTTTTATAATAAGGTTTACAAGCAAGGAGATATTGTTTGTAAGCGGACCGGGGTTTGGAAGTATGAATTTGTGCTCAGTTAGTGGCAATAAGCTTGCCCACTATTATATTACTGCCTCGTTAGCCTACTGGTCCTAAGCGCGAATTCCGGGTCGAGCAAAGTGTTATTGGGTGGCGCCCATTGTACATAGGCGAAATCTGGGAGCACATTAGTACACCTCTGCCTAACCCTTCGGGCAATACAGACGTTATGGTATGTTCGTGTTGTATTCAATTACTATGTTGTAGCAAGTTACCTTAAACTATGGCTGAACAGCATCATCACAGGTGTCACGACTTTATGTATGTTTATTTAATTTTACAATGCAAAGAGAGCAAAGATTTTTGGTGAAGTTTATGTCCATGTAGATAACAACTTTTGAAGGAATTCACGAAAATTAGTCACTTTATCTAAGTAGGTTTTGCCGCAGTTAAAACCTCTCCACGATGATGTCATACTCAGAGTTGGTACAGATAAAAATATTAATTAATATTTTTCTCTGCGGCCTCTACAGTTGTTCACTACTCTATAACCACTTAAATCACTCACGATAGCGTATCTAAGCCAAAGCTTTTCCAGGAAAGTGTTTTAACTGATAAAAATAACTATAGCAGCACTCACTATAAATATATACAAAATTGACAAAAATGAGGTTTAACTTTACCAAAAACATATTTATGTATAATGGTAGGCTATTCCAAATTACAGTATATTGCTTTATGGCTTAAGCGCGCTTTGTTCACACACAGAAGCTACTAGCTTAAATGGTAAAGACAAGTTCGTAGTTAAATCTCTTTTGTAGCTAAAAACTCGTAGCTTACGACAAGTTCGTAGCGATAAACTAGTAGCTATATTTTAGCGACGAGTTCGTAGCAAATTTGGAGCTCGTAGACTACGATCGGTTCGTAGCGATTATCTTGTAGCTAAAAAAAACTCGTAGCTATAAAGTTGCTCGTAGTTCAAAAGCTTCATATTTATAAACTCATAGATCAAAGACTTTCGTAATAAAAGACGACCTCGTAGCTCACAAGAGGTTCGTAGGTCTCGCAGCTATAAACTCGTAGTACAGTCGTAGCAAAAGCTCAGAATTTTCGTAGCTATTAAGATGCTTGTAGCCCACTGGTTCGTAGCTATAATCATTTTAATTTGCTGTAAGTATTGGTGCAATGAAGGTCTTAAATTAGTGTCCTAAGCACTTAGCCATAAAGAAGTTCGAAGCCCACTGGTTCGTAGCCATAAAGAAGTTCGTAGCTAAAACAGAGTCTTCATGGCTACGAATCTCGTAGCCCACGATAGATTTGTAGCCACGAAGACTCGTAGTCTACAAGAGGTTCGTAGCTATAAACTACGTAGCTATTAAGTTCATAGCTATTAGCTAAATAATAGCAGAAAACTCTTCGACACGTATCTAAAATTGTGGTCATAGCAAGAGAGTCAAAGCTATTTTTCGTTTCTCCGTCGAACCCAGAACATTCCCTCTACTACCAACCCTAACAAGCACCAAACTTAAAACGAATTACAAAACCTAAGTACATATTTACTTCAACTATATTGTACTTTATAAAAACACACACATATTATACAACATACATATTATATAAATATATCTATATACATACATCTATGCCCAACGATGTGCGCACTACCCCCTCTACTGGGGCGTGGCTCTGACGTCACCCGCCCCTCCCCGTGTGGTGTGGGGTGACTGCCACCCCTTTTGTGAAAGCTGTCGTGAAAGATGTTTGGATCGACAAATTATTATTTGGTGTATTTTGAAGCTTATCCCAAAAAGGGCTTAACGAGTTGTGATTCTGTTTTGATTTGTTCACAAGTAGTTTTGTTTCAGGATACATACATTCTTCAAGATGAAGACTGCCTCATTAGTCTAGTGGTACCAAGCGCGACTGCTACACTAGAGGTCCTGGGTTTGCTCCAGGTCAAATGAAATGAAATGAAATGATATTTATATCTGTAAATAGATCATAAAAGGATACTTTTACAAGTCAATGCTTTAAATTTTTTTTAGACTAGATGGCGCCGGCATTTCCTAACTGACGACCTCTGTGAAGAAACACCGAAACAAACTCAGAGAATCATGGTCTCTTTTAAAGTCCAGACAGTAGTAGTGGTATTACAACTATGTATAATATTATATGTGTGTTACGGTCGAGCTGTGTTATTGGGTTTTTCTATGAAATTCTCAGCAGCAACTCGGAGTTTGGATTTATGCCCGGTTAATGGCAATAGGCTCGCCCCCTGGGACCTAAACATACCGGCGAACTGAGGGTATCCATTAGTACGCCTCTGCCTAACCCTTCGGGGAATACAGGCGTGATGGTATGTTATGTTTCAAGATTACACCCACAGTTCGCCGGTATGTTTAGGTCCATTGTTATAGGGGGCGAGCCGGGCACAAATCCAGACTCCGACCTGCTACTGAGAATTTCATAGAAAAACTCAATAACACTTTGCACGACCTGGGGATCGAACCCAGGAACTCTAGTGTAGCAGTCGCGCTTGGAACCACTAGACTTATGAGGCAGTCTAATTATAAGTTACGTAATAATTATACGCTACTCCAATCGTGTCGTCGTATTTGAAATCCTGCTATATAAAAAATGAAGAAACGTACAAGAGATACCAACATAGCGTTAGAACAAAGGGCAGTTGAAATATTGTAAACGTGGGAGATAGGCATGGAAATGATAGCTATTTTTATTCCTTTTTATTTGATAAAAAAAATACTTGACAGGTGTCAAGGGACACCCGGATGGAACGAAGTTCCTTTCGATTTATTAGTGAAGGAATTGTAATAAAATTTTATTAAAAAAAAAAATATTACAATTCCTTCACTAATTAATCGAAAGGAACTACTATCTTATTAGAGAGAGAGAGAGACAGACAGAGAAACATGCGCACGCCGCACAGCTTACAATAGCATAATATAGCAAAAAGTGTCGTGACAACTTTTCGTAAGAATTTTTTCCGTCCAGCCCCCTTTCACAACGCGCGATAAGGAACTTCGTTCCAATTATTATTATTTTTCATAGCGATTTCACATGCGTAATTTCGCAGCCTGCTACTTTTCGTCCGCAATGAATTTTCATTCAAAATCATTTATCGCCCACACTTGCTATTTCGCTACTTACAATGAATTCGTGCAAAATGCACGAATTGCATTGAAATGCGTTTTTGAGCAGGCTGTGGCAAAACAGTCACAGGTGTGACGTATGAAAAATTATATCACGTGATTTTTTTAATGCTATCTGCAAAATGTTCCATGCTTAGTGGGCGATGCATAGCAGTCGTTTATTTTTTAAAAACAACTTAGGTACTAGCAATTTGGATCGCATATTACTAGTATTCTTGTTAACACCTCGTGCTAAGCTGAATGCTTGTGTTACGAGTGGGTTCATGTCGGTAGTGTAATGGGTGGGGTTCGAACCGGCAACCACATTATCGCAAGTCCGTCACCCTAGTCATTAGGCTACCGCTGCTCAAACGTTTTGACCATGACCTTTGCGACGAAGCAATGTTTGAGGTATACAGAATACATAAATAGATATATACTGTAAGCTTACATACACTCACGCCTTTCTCCCGCAGGGGTAGGCAGAAACTATAGACTGCCACTTGCTACGATTCTTGCATACTTCTTTTGCTTCTTCCACATTCATACATCTTCTCATACATACACGCCGATTGCGAGTGGTACGCACCTGACCTTTTTGATGGATTTCGCCAATAAGATCGGCGTAGAGCGACCTCTGCCGACGTTGCCGCTGACATTCGCCTTATAAATTCTTTCATTAATTCTTTCAACATGTCCAAACCATCTCAGATACATATTACAACTTTTATTTGAACTTAAATGATGTGTATATTAGTGTAGTGGTCGTGAGCGCTAGAGGTCATGGGTTCGATTCCCAGGTCGAGCAGTGTTACTGGTTTTTATTATGAAATTCTCAGTAGCAGCTCATAGTTTATACAGGAATTTGTTTATAACGTAAATAAAATTTAAGTTTTTTTACTAACAAATGTAATAGTTACTTGAAAAAAAAAAAAATTGAATTGAAAAGTATCGGATTAATAAATGGCACGGCGGTTAATGTACGGCAGGTCTTTATAGTTAATTTTAAGAAGATGTCTCCGACTGCTTCAGATTCTTTCGAATCGATGAGATCTCGGCGTAGGGTGTACTCACAGGGTGTGGGACTGGAGACGGAAATAGGTCATCTTGTTTCTATGTTTATTATTTAAAATTCACTTTTTACACAGTTGATTTATTTTATTTACTTCTTATATATTTTTGTCATATATTTATTGGACTAATATTATATTATAAGTTTCTAATAACTAAAACTTAAATGAACTATCAGTAACCTAAATAACTAACTAAAACAGAAAGATCTTTATAAGGTTTATAAATTTTGTGAAACAAAATGCAAACGCAGCCAGGA
Source organism: Acronicta aceris (assembly GCA_910591435.1). Lineage (NCBI taxonomy): Eukaryota > Metazoa > Arthropoda > Insecta > Lepidoptera > Noctuidae > Acronicta > Acronicta aceris. Next base: position 8,175,041 of record OU342784.1, read on the forward strand.
TTTGATCCTGCCATCTTTTATTATTTATTTTTATGATTAAAAATCATCTAGAATCCGTAAATATAATATTTGAATAGGTCAATAAGGACACTTTTCATACAATTGTTGGTCAAATCGTAAGTAGGTTAATTGAACTCCGTATTTGGAACTTTGCCAACATTTATGACGGAACGAAGTCGATCCTTATCACGGCCCAATTCCGTCACCTGCAGATAGCACGGTATATCTCTAGATATGCTATATATGGTATGATACGAATAGCCTATTAAAATTTGCATAGGCAGTTTGGCGAAGAGAAATAATTGTACTTATGGGTCGGGCGAAGCTTGAAATGCCCACAAAAACGTAATATAAACGTAGTATAATAATTATAAATAAATAAAATTTATTTAATGTAACAAATACAAACTTACAATAAAACTTATTACAAAATTAGTGTTACAGGGTGTACTTATGTGGTAAGTTACACAGATTCTCTGGACCCCACACTAGGATTCCCTGTGTCGTGGGGTACAGTCTCTTCCTAAATCAATTTCTTAAACTAAGTATCACTCTGCTTAAAAAAAGGGAAAAGGTTTAATTTATCATAAAAAAAACGCAACGCAAGTGTGCGTACTTATTACAATTCATGAGTCTTATGTCCGGAAGAATAATTAATAAGTGTGTGTGCATGCGTGCGTGCGTGCGTACGAGCGTGCGTGCGTGCGAGCGTGCTTGCGTGCGTGCGTGCGTGCGTGTGTGTGTGTGTGTGTGCATTCATTTTATATCCCAACATGTATTAGATCTTCAGTATCGTTGTAATTTTTAGGTTGTAACCATTTGAAGATTGCATTTTTGCAGCAAAAGTATGTCATGTCAGTTACAGTACGCGCGGCATAAGTTGGCCGGAGTGAAGTTCGCCGTTTTAATGCGCAGTGGATTGTTTACGTTAAAAATGGTGTACTGCGCAACCAAACAGCTAACTTCAGTCCGGCCAACTTATGTCGCGCGTACTGTATGGATTTGTTATGATTAAAAAAATTTGAATAAAGGTAGGGCCAAAGAAATGAAAAAATTCTGCGTGCAAAAGCAGAGCGTACTCTTGGCCGGTCCCACTTCATGGTTCTATGAGTAGTACGAGCAATGTCCTTTGCATGTTTGTGAAATCGTAGCAAAGCAAAGGTACCGGATTCGATTCCCAATTCAAGCAAAGCGAAGCGGCGGTAGCCTAATGGACTTGCGATCATGTGGTTGCCGGTTCGAAACTCACACATTGCACTACCGACGTGAACCCACTCTTAACACAAGCATTTAACGAGGGGTTAACAAGAATACTAGTAATGTGCGACCCACATAACTAGTAAGCTTTTTTTTAAAAAAAAAAGTACAAAATACTGGCGAACTGTGGGTGTACATTGGTACACCTCTGCCTAACTCTTCGGGGAATATAAATATGTTAACATTAAAAAAAAACATCATTACAAAAGTATTAATGTAGTCGATTTCATCATTCGATTTAAGTTTTATCTGTGATAATAAATGTCTATGAAACTGTCAACCGTTTACGTTGCACGACTCGAGCGGGAAAAACTCACTTTTGTTCCGGCAGCCGAAGCGAGAGGATCCTTCAACGAACTGTTGACTTCGGTACGTTTATATTTCTATAAGTTTAGCATCCTAAACGGTTGACTTGGTTAATCTTATGTTTGTAATTTCGAAATAAGACAATAAATCGCGTCATAAATTTGTAGACCGTGGTATTCATTATTATAAACCTTTAAAAAATAACTGGTAGTGGCAGTTTATTGAGGTTAATTTTATGTATGAATGTGACTCAGTCGCGATATCTTTGTCAAATACCTAATTCTTTTATAAATTGAACATAAATTAACATATTAACATACCATCACGCCTGTATTCCCCGAAGAGTTAGGCAGACGCATACTTAATGTACACCTACAGTTCGCCGGTATGTTTAGGTCCCATGTTATAGGAGGCGAGCCTATAGCCATTAACCGGGCACGAATCCAGACTCCGAGCTGCTACTGAGAATTTCATAGAAAAACCCAATATCACTGCTCGACCTGGGGATCGGTAAAATAAATGATTGTTGAAATTCAATAATCATTGAAGCGAAAAAAAAAATGGCACCTACATCAATTTACTGAATACGAAATGCCGAAACGTGGGCAGAAAGCCTGTCTCCTGCGGAGTGTGAGTGCTTGTGTGGGTGTCATTTGTAAAGTGAACTCCGACCTTTTTGTAGAATATATTATTTTTTGTTTATTTATAGAAAACCTCAATACATACATATGTACATATACTCACACCATTCTCCCACAGGGGTAGGCAGAAACTATAGACTGCCAAACCTCGGTAACATTTTCTTAAACCCAGGAATCGAACCCAGTACCGCTAACATACAGTCGCGCTTAGGATCACTAAGTAAACTAGTGAGGCAGTGTAAACCATCTTTTAAAAGTGGAATTGTCAATTTTACGACCTCACTCTCAAAGGTATTCCTATTGGTTTCTGTTCTAACAGGTCGGTACTTATTTGGCTCCGAAAATGGCTCCCGATAAAGTCACGAAACTTACGAATTTGACAATCAGTGTTGCCGTCGATTGACAGCTTCGATACAAATATGGGAATTTTTAATTCACGATGCAAAATAAATTGATTACCTAGCCCAACTATTTTGTTTCGTGTTCTTTGTATATTTAGTTAAAAAAGTAAACTGTATATTACTAATTGAAAATTCCATTAATAAAGAAACATGAATGTGAAAAAATGTATCTTGCTCGGCTAATTTATTTATACTGGTATCATTTCAAATGATGACGTCGACGCGAGCCAACCATGTCACCTAGCTGTCACGGGAATACAATTCCTGATAACCTTCTGCTATGCTATTTCTAGTTGAACGTAAGCTGACGTCAAAACGTAGGCGTTGTGACAATGAGTGTAGGCGGATCACTCGTTAACTTTGACCTTTATGCATTGAAGAGTTTGTCTTTGTGAAATTCGTCAGAACTCTTAAATGAACAAGAAAAAAAAGTGTTCGCTTTGAACTAGAAAATTGCATACTTAGCTATGTTAAAGGCAAAAAATCTAAGTATTCTTTAAACCTGTGTATCTAACTGGACAAAACTACGGTTCGATGGGCACAGTAGTGAAGGAATCAGCTACAAGAAAAAAATATTGATTAATGTTTTTTTGTGCGCTCACGATACAGGAGAAAATCCTAGGGAGTGGCAGCGTTTCTTTAAATGATAAAAGGAAAGAAGTTGAACATGAAAAGCTAAAGGGCTAAGAGCTAAGGTTGCACTCTGTAGTTTCTGATTACCTCTGTACGATGACGGGGTGATTATATGCTAAAATTCAACTCACTTGAAGTAAGGCGTAATTACTTCCTACTGACTTGTGCATGTGAGATTTTGCGGGGTATATCCGATTTCCCAGAATCACAAGTTCACAAGTTTTGAGGCTAAATATACCTAAGCTCCTTCAGCATCAGCTCAGACCTCGCAACAACCCCTTACTGGCAGTACCGTCAGCGCGCACAGTGTCGCATGCCAATTCACAGCTTGTCACAATGAAAGTAATTTAAAATCATCGCAATCGCACACTCACTTCGCATCATTTAAATTACCTTGACGTAACTCAAAACACCGTAAAATTACCTCCATCCCCTAAAATTACCTTCCAAAAATGCACAAAGAGCTACGCCCATCATAGATGACCTGATTTTCATTATTGACCAGCTCCCATACCCTGGCACCCCCAAATGTCACCCGCCACGACCTTTAAATCACGCATGCGCGCGCCCTGAAGCCTGAAGCCTCCCCCTGAAGTGCCCAGATTTCAGTCTGCCTAATACCACAGCAGCAGAACCAGTTTCAGCGCTCAGGCTGAAAATATATCAGTTTCAAAATTCCTCTTACATTTATGAGAAATTCTAACTCAGTAACACTCAATCTGTATTTTATTAAATATATTTTTACTCAAAGGCATATAGTAATTTGTTTTTCGACCAAAAATATCTCGTACAAGTAGTGTTGGGCGAATACAGCATAATATAAGGTAAGTGTCTGAAAAAAAAAGTTTAGCTATGGATTGATAGTGATGTAACTAGATTTAGTTTTTTTATTCATTGTTTTTTCTAGATACATCTGTCATTTTTCTCACAGTGTGTGTTTTGTAAAAAAAATATTGCCGTCGGTAAAATTTCCAAAAAGAAATCACTCATTTGACAAATTTTCTACTAAAAATATTTTTTTTATCTGGTAACAATGTAGTGTCAGAATCTTAACGTATTTCTTTCTTTCTGTTCACAGAACTTTCTAGAAGTTAGAGTAATGTCAAAGCTGAGTTTGGACGGCTTTTTTTCCTACTGCAAGCAAATAGCAGAACATATACAATTGGTTCGTTCAAATCCATTATATATTAGTCCGCCATCTTGAATTCAATTCTTTGTTTCACTTGCTTGAAGTTAGTGCATGGTTTTAAATGTGGCTTTTCTGTAGTGCGTATCGAATTTAATATTATATTTGTTAATTTTCTTTGTTAAAATAAATATATTAAAGAAATAAAAGCATTATTTTAGCGCAACATTATATTAAATAAAGTCGCTTTAAAGTAGATTATTTGTTTTTTTTTTATTTATTTTTTCTTTTTTTTTAGTTATATGTTTTAGTTAAACTTATTTCATACATATAGGTATCGGAAAATGCTAAAAAATCCATGAATAAAATGGAGTAAGATATATGTAATATTTATTAAAAAAAAAACAACTAAGCTAAGAAAAGTTAAGCTACGCTTGTCGCAAATGTCATAAATCCGTCGGGCCTTGTTGTCATGTGAACGCATATAACAATCGTTATTGGTAGTCAGAAACTCAAAAATCCTGACAACCAGTCTGTCCTCAGAGTATCGGTATTACCCAGAAATTGGGTTGCGGACGTCTGATGATGGTTAATTAAAGTTAGTCCTTAGATAGTCTCGGTGGTTTAACTTTAATACTATAGTTTATCCGTGGTTTGGTGATAAATTTCATTGTATAAACTAAATAAATATTATCTAACGTTTAACGATAAGTTTACGTTACGTTCTCAGTGGTTAGCTCATGGTTTTAACCGAGTAATAAACCCAGTATTATTTTTAAACCGTGTTATAGAATAAGGTGGAAAATTTATTGACATTATCTTTATATATATAATTCTTCTGTAATTCCTCTAACTCCTCCTAAACGGCTGGACCGATTTGGATGAAATTTTGTGGGAATATTTGAGTGACTATAGCCTAATCCCTCTCATTCTGAGAGAAGACTCGCCCCAAACAGTGGGACAATGTAATGGGTTGATTATGTATATTTGAGTGGGTCCATAGATGGTTTGAAAATATAATTGGATTCAGTAGATGGTACTGCAATCGGGTTTTTGGATTTTTTTTCAGGGCAGGGCAACGTCTGCTGGGCCCACTAGTTACTTATATTTTTGTATTAACAGAATACACACTTAAAACGATTTATTTATTTAGTTAAGGATCACCAACGAATTAAAACAAAATTACAGGTTGTTTGGTATCACAAAACATTGACAGTTTAAGAGCCAAGATTTATCACATTTGTATAAACATATCTAATTTAATTTATAATATGGACTTAATAAAGATTATTACCATAATCAACCCATTTATTGTCCTACTGTTGGGCACGGGTCTCTTCTCAGAATGAAAGGGATTAGGCTATGGTCCACCACGCTGGCCTACTACGGGTTGGCAGACTTCACACGCCGTCGAAAAATTTCTCAGGCATGCAGGTTTCCTTACGATGTTTTCCTTCACCGTTTAAGCGCGTGATAATTAACTATTAATACGCACATGACTTCGAAAAGTCAGAGGGTCGTGCCTTGAATTCGAACTCGAGACCTTTGACTTGGTAGTCCAATTGTCATATCACTAGGCTATCAAATATTATACATATAAAGGTTTTTTTTTTTCCTGATAGGCTTACGCTTGACCACCAGTTAGCCTGATGTTAAGCGACACTGCGATCTACGATGGAGCGCGCTTGCCTAGAAGAAACCGATTCACTCGTGATTTAAAGACACCCAGATTATATTTAACGGGGAAGACTCACTCGGGAAGCGCATTCCACATTACAGCGGTACGCATGATAAAAGTGGACTAAAAGCGTTTCGTTCGGGTTTTCGGAATGTCGACCATGAATCGATGTGGCCTTTTCGTACTTCTGATCTATGAAGTAGTATTAATGTCCATGTGTATGTACAGGGCGAGAGGATGGCGTCACTATCAGGTCAGGGCACTCCCCGGCTCACCTCTTCCGTCGGCAATCTCTACTATGACTGTAAGTACATTATTGCACATATAATTATTACTTCACACATGGAGTTTCTTACTAGATTCTTTTTCATAGGATTGACTTTTTGAAACCGTTTATTTAATGTCATAAACACAACATAACATACCATCACGCTTATATTCCCCGAAAGGTTAGACAGAGGTGTACTAATGTACACCCACAGTTCACCGGTATATTGTAACATAGCTCCGTGCTATGTTGTGTTCCTAACGGTGAGCAAGGTCGCCAGAACTCCGTAAGGAAGGGTTTTGTTGGCAGTGTGGACCGTGATACGGTGAGCTAAATGAGCTCACCGTATCCGGCTCGTTCTGCGTGTATCGGATCGCCAATAATTAACAAAAATGTAGGGTAGCTGTCCAACAACTTAGTCTACCCGTGACCATGGATGCTGTAAAGGATCCGAATCGTCGGGAATCAAATATTATTAATTTTATCGCGTTGTATTGATAGTTAGAGTTAGTTAGATAGTAGTTCTAATTCAATTGATAACTTTACCGAGTTTGGAACGTATTTCCGGCCGTTTATTCCAGTGAAGTAGTAATAGACGAATTGGTATGGTAGGAACCTAGATTAACGACACAAATAATGACACAATTTGATAAAATTGTGTTTAGATTACGATTTAATTTGGTATTACATTTTTGTATTCAAGCAAGGCAATTCAAGCTCCGCCGGGCCCTTGTATACATGAGGGGTTAGGTTATGTTGGAAACATAGCTCGTTGTGTAGCCATGTGACCGTAAATTATATTAAGATTTATCAGAAGTTAGCAAATTTTAGCTCCCCAGCCATAACAGATATATTCAATTAACTTTGCTTTACAAAAATCTTCTCTGCCAGTCTCAATGGCAACGGTGTATCAATTATCCCCTTACAACTGAGAACATGGAATTGAACTTTACACTGTAATTAATGACGTCACGACGCGGGCAGTTTTAAAATGTTGATTAATTATGGCAATGAGTTTGCATTTTAAAATAGGTCTCTGATCTCGGAGTCAATAATTTAGTTTTGAATATTGAGGTGGATTTGTAAGTCATGGGGTACACGTGGGTTGGCAGTTATTATTGGTTGGTGTTTGGCGTTTACTATACCTATAATCTAATCTAATTCTGGCACTAAAGTTACCGAAATATTATTTTAATATATCACGTAGCGGTTGAGTGATTGGCTTCGGCGCCATGGGTTGTAGGTTCGATCCCCTCACAGAACAAATAATTGTAAGACCTACAAGTAGTTGTTTCGGGTCTGGATGTCTGTATATGTGAAAATTTCTGTTTGTAAATAGCACCCACGGTACAGGAGAAAATCCTAGTGTTTTTTTAATAATTATGATCTTGGTCCTGTCCAGTGACATAAATGTCACCTTTTGAATACTTCCTTACTAATATTATCAACGTGAAAGTTTGTGAGTATGGATGTATGGATGGTTGCTACCCTCTCACGCCAGAACGGCTGAATGGACCTGGATAAAATTTGGCACACAGATAGACTGAAATAACACATAGGCTTAAATAATCCTGAAGTCCACGCAGATAAAGACCCGGGCAGAAGCTAGTGTAAAATAAATCCATTTCGCATCGGCGCTCTTCACATTAGTATTTACAAAATTTACATAATTTAACTTTAAACTGATTAAAACTGAGCCACACGCGCCTTATCGGCACCATCCGGCGGCAGAGGGCGCCACTTCCGACACAGGAAATGACGCGCACACCCAACAAATCACATTAAGAGGGTAGATGATCTTTGTAACTGTAGCACTTCCGTAAACTGACACTAGGTGGCGTTTGAATGATAACATCGAAGATATCATTGTGATTTGCAAACTTATTTAGCTTTGCCATCACAAGTTTTCCTCGAAGGATGCAGCTGAGGTGTACGAATGTATCCCATAATTCGGTGATATGTTTATAGGCCCCATTATTAAGGTGGCAGACGTATTGCCATTAACTGGACACAGATCCAATCTCCGAGCTGCTACTGACAATTTTATAGTTAAAAAATATATTAGCAAATTCTAACGATTTTGCTCTACCTGGAAGTCAATCTCAAGACCTCACGCTTAGCATCCGCACTTGTGACTAGACCATTGAGGCACCTACTATATCAAGAACCTCGTTTTAAAAATCCAGGCAGACATTACATAAAGAAAAGCAGATTGCACAATACGGGAGGGTTGACTACTATATTCTTAATAAAAAAAATCACAACAAAACAAATATTTCCAAACTTTGAATACTTGACTTAACAATCATTCGCTGCAGCCGAAGCGAAAATAATTCCGGCCAAGAATTCATCATTTTCATTTTAACCCTCTTCTGCGACGGGGTTCTGACGACCGTGCACTGGCATTTGCGGATCAACATAACTATTATGTTCAAAAGGTCCACTCACATAATACTGCGTACTGCGATGTTTTGAAAAGTCTGTATTTTTTTTAATTTTACATTCTATTAAAGACATTGTATTAGACAATAAAAAAAAAGATCGAACGAACTCGGCAAGGACGCGCTCCGGCAAGATGCAGTGATGATTTGCGAAAGGTTGCTGGCGGAAGCTGGATGCGACAAGCCGAGGACAGGGACAAATGGCGCATATTGGGGGAGGCTTACTAGAACAGAATTTGACTGAAACGAAAAATACTAATGTGGAATAATAATATATACAAGACAATCAGCAACGCATCTACTTTTCTTACGGTCTGGGCCCGCGATTTGTTGAATAAAAGTATTTATTTTTTATTGAATACATACACTCACGCGGGCAGAGACTATAGACCGCCACTTGATACGATTCTTGCATACTTTTTCCACATTCATACATCTTCTCATACATATGCGCCGGTTGCGAGTACTATGCACCTGACCTTTTTGAAGTACCTCGCTAAATAAGATCGGCGTACGTCCTTCTAGGGCGCCCTCTTCCAACGCAGCCGCTGACATTCGACATATTTCTTTGAAAATGCTACTGATATCTGCAACATCAATACTGTATACCTACTCGAAACGTCTGCCGACGTACGTTGGACCTTTTGCACCCGATTTCCTTATTCAATGGATCTTTTGTAGATCTCTCCTTGGTCCGGAATGTCCCGCTCCCCTCCGATTAGTTACACGCGCGTGCCGGCTACATATTGAACAACACAGCTGCGCTTTACAGCTATTGCGAGGAATTTAATTAAACATTCTTTACCGCGTATGTTTGTATTGATAAATCGGGAGTGGTGTTGTAATCCTCTATAATGCTATTGTGTGGTTATTTGAACACACTCTGGCAGAATAACTTTCTAGGATTTTTAAGGTTTGTTGGGGTTGGTTTATATATTGATTTTGGTTTTAACCTTTGGGCTTGTAACAAAGTATTACGTTTAGTTGTGCGCATTTTTATAAATATTCTGTATTCTATCTACTATAATTTTATTATTTCCTACATCATTATTGGATCAAAGTGTTATTGGATTTTTCTATGTAGCAGCTCGGAGTCTGGATTTGTGCCCGGTTAATGGCAATAGGCCCGCCACCTATAGCCACACATGGGACCTAAACATACCGGCAAACTGTGGGTGTACATATTTATCTAAATACAGTTCAAGAGAAAAGTCACTGCATGCTAGAAGCTGCTACGGACTATGAATATTCCAGATGTTATAATCTATGAATTCCTAACTCAATATCTCACGAATAATATTATTTTCAACCCTCACCTGACCAAGCTATAAAACAGTCATAAATATCCCAAACAAATTAGACTCATAAAATCTTAACAGTCTTTATTACCGCCCCGTCAGATTCGTAAGCCCACGATTTATAATCGTCCACAGGAGCCCATCTTCATTTTTCGAGAGGTATTAAAAGCCCATCCCAACGCCAGAGTGGAGCAGATAGCCCATACGTTAGCTTGGTGGGCTACAATTGATAGACTGGGGGATTTAAGGGATTCACTTGGGGAAATAGAATACTTTTTGTGTATTTTTCTTTGTAATGCAGTAGTGTGGAGATGGATTTTATTTAAATTTACAAGCATATAGTTTTTATAATATAATGTTCCATTTTTGTTTATTTTGGTATTAGCACAATTATGTTACTTTCCAGTAAAATTATGTTTTCAATTCAGATTAACCCCTGAAATTGAAGTTTCCAGGCGAAATAAATTTTTGTAATTTACCAATTCTTGGATCACCAGGTGCTCAATTCAAATGCCGTCACATCAGATTTTCATGTGCCAGATGTTAGGCAGTGAAATGATTCCATAATGTTTTCTTCTGTTAAGTTTACAACCGTCTTGTTTCTGCATAGTTTCAAATAAAGATTGCAATTGTGTTAGATGAGAGATTATTGTCCCGTCTTTTAAATACCCAAAGAGACTCCTCTCCACGTTACTCAGCGCAGTGATCCTCACAAATGAGGGCTTCAGTGTAATACTGCGTCATTACTGTGCGGATCAACTTGTCCCATCCGCGGGTATTTACTGCATCCGAGCACTGGAGGGTTAGCCGACAGTGTATTGTACTAATTGAAATAGAAGTGAGATATCGTGGTATATTTTTAAGAAAAATAAAATAATAAACAGTTTTAATAGGTAATATTTTTTAAATTACATAACTCTTGTTAAACTTGCTATAAAATTTATGGAAGAAATATTCGACCTCTGGCGGCTCTGGCTGCATCGAACCTGTGTCAGCCGATTTAAAAAATGTAGCTATAACTTTACATTATCATAAACATAACATACCATCACGCCTGTATCCCCCGAAAGGTTAGGCAGAAGCGTACTAATGTACACCCACAGTTCGTCGGTATTTTTAGGTCCCATGTAATAGGAGGCGAGCCTATTGCCATTAACCGGGCACAAATCCAGACTCCGAGTTGCTACTGAGAATTTCGTAGAAAAACCCAATAACACTTTGCTCGACCTGGGGATTGAACCCAGGACCTCTAGCGTAGCAGTCGCGCTTGGGACCACTAGACTAATGAGGAAGCAACTTTACATTACTTCATAAAAATTACCTTAAATGGCTAAAATTGAGCTATAACTTTTAAAAACTCATCACCATTATCCATCCGAGTCATCATCACCTATCCATTACTAACCATCAGCCAGTATGTAAAATAAAAAAAACAGATCTTACCTAAAATGTCAATTGAAACCTTTTTGCACTCGAGCTTAGCACTATTCCACAGCCCACTTGTAACAGACAGACGTCCAGAAAATGTACAATCACCGACAATCGGCTTATGACGTCGACAACACAAAGTTCGCACCAATCTCACCGACTGTACCAATACTCTTTACATGGCACACTACCCTTATTACAAATGAGTAGAGTTCAATATACAGTTCATGTTATATTGGACAGCAAATAATATCTGGAATGCGTTGTAATGCTTTCCAAATGCCATCAAGAGCACTTACTGTTGGCAAATGTTACGTATATTAGAAAATACACTCTAATATAATCATATAGGGTTGCTATTTGAGTGGTAACGTATGGAGTGTGGCTTGAGTCTTGTGATTTAGGAATATAAACTCTATTTACTAAAGATAGGATATAATTTAGATCGGTTTGTTTAGGGGTAGGTTTTCCCTGAAAATGACGTGAGTGGCTCTTAATATATTGTCGGTTAAAATGATAAGGGATGAAGAAAATGTCAGGGGAACATATTTTAATATTTGCAACTGTTCTGTTTGTACTGTGTACCAATAATAGGATGAAAATACCTAGATGAAACATTTTGAAAAAGTTGGTTTGATAGTCCATAATATAGAAAATGATGATCATTTTATGCAAGGTAATCGGTATTATATTATAACTACTTTGTTCATTTTATTTCCATAAAGTAAAACAGATATTTTATGAGGATTTTATAATTTAGAAGTAAGTATTATATTGTATAATGTAAAGAAATCGATGTGAACATCGATAAAATTATAAGTCGATAAAAACGAACGGGTACATTTAGAAAATTACCTTCTAAATCATGTCACCCATGTCATGCCACAGTTCACATGATTAACACAAAAAGAAAAAAAAGAATAATTACATAAAATAATCGCGAAAGTCGTACACATTAAAACAGGCACAGGAAAATCTTCATACAGCCTAGTTCGGAGAAGTCTGAGTACAAATAGTTACTATAGACACTTAATCCAATAATTCCCAGCGCCATCATTACTGAGGGGTCATAGAGACCCTTGCGTTTGACAGCACTAGACATTGCCAGGCGATGCGTGGTATTGAGGGGATTACTAGCGAGCGCGAGTGGGTTGCAGTGCAGTGCTGGGAACCCACGGGGATGGCGCCTTGTGACAAGGTTTTTAACTTATAGGGGCTTAAGTGGGAACTGCCATCTCTGCCATCGTTCGCTATATATGTCTAGAAGAAAATAGTGGTAATTGAATAATAAGTATCGACTTCACCTTGCAAGTAGGTACTAGAGTACGTCTACGACATCATTAATTACAAGCAAACACAAATACTGACACTGGTTAAAATCGAACCAAACCGAATCGGTTTAAAAAATATTGTTAGGTAAATATTTTGCATTGGGTACTACTAGAGTACTATTATATTATCTGTGGTATTACTAACAACAGTGGTGATACATAATTTCTAAACGCAATTTCATATTATATTATCGTCAAGAATTTCTAGACGAAATTATTTTTCATGCCACCCTCAAATAATCTGAAAATAAATTCTAATTTTCTTTGCCTAATTTCGGGGTAGTTAGAGAAAAATGTAGAGCAGAAGACGACACTCTGAGCTACGTTCTTACTAAGAACTTTCTAATAAAACTTTGCTTGGCTTAAGAATCGAACCCAGGACCACTAGAGTCATCTTATTCTTGCCGTTATCGTAATTTATATGTAGTTTTCTCTCTTTTTATGCATCTCAAGTAACCTGTAGTTAGACAGGTACATCTGTGCTCACCCTCATCGCAGTCGGGTCGTGAGCGTGCTGATTAAAAAGTCACCGCTTTTAATATGCGCGCCCCTCTGTGTCCAGGCACGTGGGGTGCGCATGAGATGGAAAATTGCAGGAATTGAATATGTCTGGGTGAATTTTATGGCCCCGAAAATATTGCAAGGGAAGGCAAGTGTAACATACTTTTGCGGATGGTAACAAAATTATATTAGTAGATTTTTCTAAGCGTAACATACTTTTACACCTGTATTTCGTGATGGGTTAAGCAGAGGTGTACGCTAACAGTTAGCCGATAGATCATGTAAAGTATTAACAACTAACCAGGCACAAATTCTGTTACATTTAACTCTTAAAACTATTTTTTTATTTGATAGTTTTAGGAAATTCCCTAATAAAATTTGCTCGACCTGGGAATCGAAAGTGGCAGTCGCAATTGTGACTACTAGACTAATAGAGTAATGAGGCTGTCTTCAGCTTTTCCTATTTGTTTCAATTTCTTAAGTTAGTGTGACGGATGTCTTCTGAGATTGGAAGGAAATCTCAAGATTGAAAAAAAGGTTTTCTTTTTCCTCAAAACACGGTCACCATACAAAAGTCACATCATATAGCACGTTAAGCACAGATTACAGGATCAAACTCATCTCAAACAATCTTCAACCTTAATTCGAAGATATAAGATACAATATCACAACGCATCAAACGGATATATCTACGAAACTTTCCCAACAATACCTTACATTTTGATTCTCAATATTATAAAACAGACTTGAGTATTGCGGTCCCAAAACTCTGATCTTCAGGCAAAATGTTAAGCAATAAGGTTGAATGTTGCGCGTTGTAGGTGTATGTGTAAGTTGGTGAATGCTGGTATTGTTTGGGATACCATTGTGTCCTGATCAGCCAGGTTTTTGTTTATGTGAAGGATTGCTTGCCCTTTGACAAGACGGGAGATGAAAAATAGGGAAAATTGTTGGCTTTTATTTATTGTAAAACTTCTTTAATAATTCTAACCAGATGAATTGGTACAACCAATTGTACCAATTGGTATTGGTACTTTGGCGATCCGATTCACGCAGAACGAGCTCACCGTATTCGGTCTTGCAGTTTTGAGCTTGGATTTTGATTTTATGGAATTTATAATGGGGTTCCAAGCAGGCGGTAAGACCCAGCCATCTTCTAAATGGAAATTTGGATGTTTTTTAATTTCAAAGCCTCGCGAATCATCCTGGACAGAAATCGGTTTTCATTTGCGAGGACTTGTGGTTTATCAAACCAAAACTGCAAGACCAAAGGACACGGTGAGCTAGTTCTGCGTGAATCGGATCGCCAATAATTATCAAAAAAGTAAGGTAGCTGTTAGTAATTTTAACATTAAGACGTCCAACACCTCAGTCTTTCCGTGACCATGGATGCTGTAAAGGATCCGAAACGTCGGGAATCAAATAATATCAATACAAGACGATAAAATCCGTTAAAGGTAGTTCAATGTCTAATATTCGCGTAAGTGTCAGAAACCAGTATATTACTTTTGTTATAGCGATTCTCCCGTACCGCGAGGATGCGCACCCGCAGACGCGCGAGTTCCTGTCGCGCGTCGTCGACGTGCTGCTCGACTTCGTGCACCAGGTCAACGACCGCAACGAGAAGGTACTGTGACATATTTGACAAGAACACTACTTGACATTAACAGTGTGACGCATGTTGCTTACCCTGGTGATATGACCAGCGCCGGCTTTAGTGGGGGGCGACCCGGGCGGCGAGTCTAACTTAAAAATACTTCACTGGAAATAAATGTAAGCGAATGCAATTTTTGATAAGTTTACCAAATTTGGAACGATTTTCCGGTCTTTTATTTTCACTGAAGTAGTACCAGACGAAATAGTACCGTAGGAACCTAGATTAACAGTATCCAAATAATAATAAATAATCCATAATTTGATAGAATATTGTCTGGATTACGATTTATTTCGGTATTACGTTTGGAAGTTTGGAACTGTTTTCCGCGGAGTATTTTATTTCCAGTGAAGTAGTAGTAGACGAAATATTACGATAGGAACCTAGATTAACGGTATTTAAATCCGAATAATTATTTTGGTATTACGATTTACGTTATTTTACGTTACACAATTCAAGCTCCGCCGGACGCTTAATCACTTTTTAAAAATGAAGTGAAGATGGTTGCTAAGCAACTTTACATCGCTGTAGACCCTAAATGGTAATTCAAAACCTAAAAGTGATTTTCAAATACCTATTTAACGATGAACACCGCTTGACACTCATTTGTTGAATTTCGATTACTGTCATGTCTTTAGTGACACTCGGCAGATTAAGACAAATCGATTGACATAAGAATTATCGGCCAATGCTTTTGGTTTCTAATGTGCCACAAAGGACTACACATAGATATATTATAGGTTGATAAACACATTACTCCCCTTTGCGTCGCGCAGTCGCGTAAAAAGGCGCCAAATGCATGACTCGCCTAGGCGCCTAGATGGTTAAGGCCGGCTAGCACTGCCGGCACTGGAGTTTAGTGAGTCAATCCAAAGCCTCGAACCTTTCACAATCATGTTCGAATTAATAATAATTAATCGCTAAACGGTGATGGAAAACATCGTGAGGAAACCTGCATGCCTGAGAGATTTTCTCAACAGCACGTGAAGTCTGCGAACGCGCATTAGGCTAGCGTGGTGGACTATAGCCTAACCACTCTCATTGGAGTAGATGTTCCAAGGTGGATGATAATATAGCTATAATTAATAATGATTCCGATTTTCCTGTAGATCTTGGAGTTCAAGATGCCGGAGGAGATGATCAAGATGCTGGATTTCCAGCTGCACGACGAGCCACTGCCGCTGAAGCAGCTGCTCGAGGACTGTAAGGTGGCGCTCAAGCACCAAGTCAAGACTGGTGAGTCATCACTCGTAGTGCAAAACCAGAATCTCGCAGCTGCTCTGTGAACTCCTTTTTACTCAATTAGGAGGAAACGTTGTGTTGGCAGATAGGATAAGCATCACGCTATTGTGTCCTATGTTGCCAGCCCAACTATTCCGTCTTGATTTACAAGGTCGGCAACGCGCCAGTAATACCCTTTGTATTGCAAGCATCCATAGGCTATGGTAACCGCTTATCATTAGGCGGGCCGATTGTTTGTTTGCCATCTCAGTGGTATAAAAAAAGCTTCTCATCATCTACACGCTGCCCCGTAAACGCATCGTCTCTCATCCCATTTTAAACATCCACGTCCCCTTTTATTTACAAGCAAGTGTATCAAATCGGTAAGGAATGCAATTATAAATATCTGCAGTATTCCGCTCGGCGGAGTGCGAGCGAGGGCTATCATTCCGATACATTTGAGTGTGTAAGTGAATTGTTTGGTGGAGGAGGGTTCGGGAAACATCGGGAGAGCTCGGGTGAATTCGGTGACAGTGGACAATTACAAGCGAGGAAACGGAGTGTAGCTTTTTTCTAAACGCTTTTGAAAACAACAAATTGTGTCAGTAATTTATTCTAAACTTATTCGGATTTTATCTCTTTGGGTAGCTGTTGACTCTGGATTTGTGCCCGGTTAATGGCAATAGGCTCGTCCCCGTGGCAAACAAGCATATGACCCGCCTGATGGTAAGCGGTTACCGTAGCCTATGGACGCTTGCAGCACCAAGGGTCGAGCGTTGCCAACCCTGTAAATTAAGGACGAATAGTTGGGCTGGCAACACAGGAGACATGCTGACTGTAATTTTTAATGTATATATTGCAATATCTTTACCGAATTGCAATATTTTTACGTGGGAGAGCCATGCTTCGGTTGGAATGAGCCGGCTCGACCGGAGTGATACCACGGCCTCACAGAAAACCGGCGTTAAACAACGCTTACGTTGTGTTTCGCCGAGTGAGTGAGGTTACCGGAGGCCCAATCCCCTTTTAAAAGGTCGGCAACACACTTGTACGACTCCTATGGTGTTGCGGGTGTTGATGGGCGGCGGTAATCGCTTACCATCAGGCGATCCGTCTGCTCGTTTGCTCTCCTATTCCATAAAAAAAAAGAATGTCAAACGATTTCGACTTTTTTCAGATAAAATCACTTCCGACATAGCTATATATTGGTTGGTGTCTAATCATCGGTTACAAAGATAGATACATCACAAATACTTGAAATTGGTGTTCTTTTTCGAAAAAATTAATTATTTAACTTCTTCAAAATACATAGTATTTATCATTATACATTAAGATTTTTCTTGCATCATAGGTACACATGATACAGAAAAAAACATAAGCAACCAGGAACAACAATCTCGATCTCAACTCTACAATCGAATACACGACTCTTTGCATAAAAAGTCGCTCAACCATTGTGCCAATCGTGCCTGGCGGTGTATAGGGGCAATCATTCCGATACATTTGAGGACATAATTGAATTGTTTGATACCGCGGTCGAGGGGTTCGGGCGGTTTCGGGAAAGCTCGGATATACTTCAACGACACTGTGAATTTTATAGAAGCAGTCTTGCGAATTTATTTAGATTTTTTCTATATTTTAGGTTTAGGTTTTCTTTTTATATTTTAAGTTATAATTTCGTATAATATCTCGTATGTCTGGCAATTATTAAATGGATAGAACGGGGATACGTGATGTATAGAAATTAATATTTGATAGTTAATCAGAAAATTAACGGTGGTAGGACCTCTTGGGGTCTGACTGGCTGGCGACCCTTACGTCGGAGTCTGTCGTAAAGCCAGTTCCCCCTCGGTTTGCTGCGGCTCTGGTAGTCTGCAGTCCGTAGGGGCTCATAAAGCTCGGCACCGCATCAGCAACTCCTCTGGTGCTGCAGGTGTCCATATCCGACGGTGACTATTTACCTACCATCAGGTGGCTCGTCTGCTCGTTTGCCGACCTAATCAATAAAAAATAATAATTTAGACGTCCCATTTGACAACTTGCAACCACATTATCTAACTGGCGACGAAAACGTTAAATTAATCATAAAAACATAGGTCTAACTTTTGTAACGGCAAAACGGGTCAGTGTATGATAGATATTCTAACATCTAGCAGGTTACATATTTTTGTGAAGTGTCAAAAGGGACATCTTATGACGAAGCGATGTTAGTTTGGAAACGTGGTAGGTACACTAAAACAAAATTGTTTTTCATGACATCTTTAGTCTTAACTTGTCACGAGAAATAATTCCGACACTCACTACCATCAAACACATTCCTCATCCATTTGTCTCGAAAAACATCAAAAACACTCACCCCCCCTTTGCCCGCACGTATCATGTGCTTGGGCAAGCACGAGGTAATCGCTTGTCTGGGTCACCCCGGGCCCGACGAATGGATTGACGTCGAGTTCAACCCTGGTATTACTGATGTTTGGTAACAGATAGGAGAAATTAAAGAATGCTTAATGTTTTAACTGGTGGCAGACTAATTAACACATAAAAAAACAGGGGTTTTTAGATGTTAGAAAATTCTTACTTATAGTATAAACGCGAAAGATTGTATGTATGGATGTTATATTGTTACTCTTTAAAGCCAAAACGGCTGAACGGATCTGTATAAAATTTTGCACAGAGATAGAATATAGTCTGGAAGAACATATAGGCTACTTTTTATCCAGGTCGGACCCAATTCTGAAGTCCACGCAGACAAAGTCGTGGGCAAAAACTAGTATTATATATATGTATTTCATCATTAACACATAAACATTTATCTCATTGTTTCGGGCTGAGTAAAAAAACATAAAGGTTCAAGTTCAATTCAGATTCGTTTTACTTAGTTTTATAAATATTGCAATTTTTTTAGGAAATACAAGATACAGACTACCAACAAACTGAATAATAAAATTACTTTTAAGAAATAACAAGCCACCTTCACCAGCTTTTTAATAAAATCTCATCACTCCTGAGACTTATAAGCTTACAAGCAAAGTCCCTGAACCTATAAAGTGTTAGAAATGGCCATAAAAACGATAAATATGGCGGGTAAGTGGCACCGCCGCCGCGCCGCCCGGAGAGATCCACGTGCGGCCCGCCGCGCCACCGCTAATATTACGCAAATCATTGGATTAGAGCGCCGAGTAGGGTGGGGTTGTGTATCGAGCATTGGGGACAAGTTTTATAATTATATTGAGTTTACTAATCAGATGTTTGTTTCAAATTCAGTAATGTTTTTCACAATTTTTCTTTACTGTCTAATCAAATCAAATCATTAGATTATTAATGTCATCCATATGAAATATTATGGGATATACATGTTGCATTATGTCAAATTTCAAACGTATGTCAAACAAAACCCAAAAGTCTACTCTTGTACTCATACCTACTTTTCTAGTGATGTATGATTTTGATTGCCATCTGCGACGCCTTTTATTAATGTGATTATTTCTGGCTGTAACCGAAAAATCGAATCTTAATTTATGAGCATCTATCGTTTACAATACTCCTGGTAGAGCTGCGAGTCGAAACTCAAGACATCACGTACAGTAGCCAGGCTTGCAATTCCAAGATGTAATTTCAACTTAGGAATACACAATCAAGTGATTATTTTAAATTCCCACTCTACTCACACTATCTTTTAAACAACACAAAGCCTGATCACCCTAGTCCATCCCCCATCATCTCGTATTAACATAGTTTGATGGATCATCCCTGTCCGTTGTTGAATTTAGATTAGGATTCCACTGTTATGGATTGATTTTTATAGACTCTTTGTGTGGAGAGAGTGGGGGATAATAGTCGGATTTTGTACCCAGCAGGGGAAATTTTATGCGTACTCAGATTTTAGAGTATACATATTGTAATAAGGTAAAAGGTTTAGAAGGTGGATCAAAAAATTTACGATACCTTTAATTGTAATGTTATATAGGTAACAGGTTAAAGATTTTTCTTCTTTTGAATTTACTTTAGAATAAATTTTGTTTTAGAATGCTTTCACAGTTTGAATAGCTATTTATTTAATTTTGAAGGCTGCAATTGGTCTTTACAGCTATAAACTTAACTGAACAGCACATTAACTATTGAACTACAGCAGATGTAAACGAATATACTTATTAATATTCTGCCAAACATGACATCTAATATTATTAAAACTCAATTATATAGTTGAACAATAGTTCTGATTGCGGTTCCCGCAAGCTCAAACTGAACCAAACTAGATTAATCCGGATATATCCGGATGTTTCACTGAATACTCTCGTCAGCGATCACGTGCCGCCGCAAATTGAATCAATTGAGGACTTGTCGCATACTGAGTGGCTTGCATAGTTACCCTACTATAATATTTTTTTAGTTTTCACTTGAGAGAGCCATGCTTCGGCACAGATGGGCCGGCTCGACCAGAGTTAAACAACGCTTAGGGTGTTACCACACCAATCGAGCGATCGTCGATCGATGCCATCGATCGATGGTAGAATGGATTAGTCGACGTCGATCGATAGTTTCTACCACACCAATCGATCGTTAGCCGATAGATGCCATCGATCGATGGTAGAATGGATAAGTCGACGTCGATCGAGCTGCTTAAGCAAAGTGTTCTGCGTTTGCGTCTCCGTAATAATAGTACGAGCAACATCGTACTGGCCAACAACAACGCGTCCTCTTGTGAATACATTTCAAAAGAAACTGATGGGATTTAGCCGAGGTTAATCGATCTACGTCAACCGATGCCGTCGACCGATGCCATCGACCGGCTATCGATCGATTGGTTAGTCGACCGGTATCCATCGATCAATTAATGCTACCACACCAATCGATCAAGGACGACCGATGTCGATCGATGGCATCGATCGACTATCGATCGATTGGTGTGGTAACACCCTTACGTTGTGTTTCGCCGAGTGAGTGAGGTTACCGGAGGCCCAATCCCGTTGTAAAAGGTCGGCAACGCACTCGTGACTCCTCTGGTGTTGCGGGTATCCATGGGCGGCGGTAATCGTTTACCATCAGGCGATCCGTCTGCTCGTTTGCTTTCCTATCCCATAAAAAAAAAATATAAACGAATTAATTTGTGTTTTATTGTCACTTGCCGCAAATCCGATTTTATATGTATGAAATGAATATGCCTCTGAATAAAGCCTTAATTTTTTACGGTAGTTAAAAAATGTGATATATACGAGTACTCACGGAGTATCCCAAAACTCCCACAAACTGCACTACAAAAGATATTAATATGTCAAAAGGAATTTAATATTAATCCCCTCGGCTACCGACAGATGGGGTCCCGGTCAGGTGTTGCGTAATGCTGTGCAGTGGGGAACTAATGTTGGGGAATTCTGTTTTTGTTTGAGATTAGTTTTGATAAGAATGAGAGAGTATAAAATGGACTTAAAAAGAGTTGGTAGATTCTTTTAACCTGTGAGAATGAGCTGGCCTTCAATTATTGATACTTTTTATAGATTGCACAGCATTTCTTTTTACGAGTTATGCTCAGCCAAGTGATGGGGGATTTGCCCCACACTAGGATTTTCTCCTGTATCATGGGTGCGTTTACAAACACAAACGCCCAGACCCGGAACAACTACCTGTAGATCACACAAATATTTGCTCCGTGTGGAGATCGAACACACACAGAAGCCGATCGCTCAACCGCTACGCCAATCGTGACGTCTTTAACTCTACTCACAGAAGTTATTATCTATACTAATAACATAAAGAGGAAAGATTCGTATGTAAGTATGTTTGTAACGAATTGGCTCAAAAATTATTTTGCCGTTAGAAAGCTACATTATCACTGAGTAACATAGGCTATATAACATCACGCTACGCCTCTTAGGAACGGAGCAGCGCGGGTGAAACCGCGGGCAGGTCGCTAGTTTGACATATAAATAAACATATGGCAAATAACAGTTATATTTACGGAATATACCGTAAATGTAACTGTTATTTGCCACATTTAATTTTTTTTTCGGCCAATTTTGGCCGCGAACAATAAAAACAACATTAATCCTTTTTAAATTCTACCACATTGCCCAAAAATCAGGTTTAAAACAATGAAAGTGCCCCTAATTCATAATCCTGGTGGATTTAATTCTGTTTGCAGTTGATCCCCCGCATCTGCGAGGCGTGATAAACCGTCCCCGGGGACGAAGCCCCTCGTAGGGGACTACGGTTTATCTATTCACACTTTTAAAAGGCCCAAATTATTTTGGTAGGATTTTGGTTTTTGAGTATGAAATAAGTACTCAAAATAAACATAGTAATGTTACTAAATGAGTAGTTATTTATTTTGTTAATGAATGGGCAGAAGTGTACTGTTAGACTTTAATCGTAAAACAACCTACATACATGATATCGAAGAAAATTATTTAAAATAATGAAGTAATAATAATTAATATTGATTCATTAATAAAAAAAAATCTACTCCCGTGGGATGGGTAAGGTCTTGGATCTTGTGGATGCCTACGTCGTACGTAATAATGAAGCTTCAAATGACAAATTAAAATAAAACCAGTTTATGGATTCTATCACATTAACAAAATCCCGACGTTTCGTATTGTCTGCCCGTGACAATGGACGCTGTAAAGAATGGAATCCGAATCGTTGGGATTTGTTAATGTGATAGAATCCTTAAACTGGTTTTATTTTAATTTTTCGAATATTCGCCTAAGTCTCAGAATTTAAATGACAATCAATCAGACGGGATAGTAAGTCCCTGCAGCACCACTCACTCATCTTAAGACCTCAGTCGTTAAGACTCATTTAATTTTACTGAACTTTTGAACCACAATAATGTTAGCACATTATTGCTTAGCGGTAACATTTTTGGAAATACCGTCCACCCGAATGAATTCGGCAAAAGACGAATATTTTTTGGTGTGTCCATTATTTAACGAGTGGTAATATTTTTTTTTATGTGATAGGAGGGCAAACGAGCAGACGGATCACCTGATGGTAAGCGATTACCGCCGCCCATGGACACCCGCAACACCAAAAGAGGTGTCACAAGTGCGTTGCCGACCTTTAAAAGAGGATTGGGCCTCCGGTAACCTCACTCACTCGGCGAAACACAACGTAAGCGTTGTTTTACGCCGGTTTTCTGTGAGGCCGTGGTATCACTTCGGTCGAGCCGACCCATTCGTGCCGAAGCATGGCTCTCCCACGATAAAAAATATTTTGTTATCTTTATGATATGACAGCTTTTTCTCTGTAATTTTTATGGCTATCTATTTTGCCATAAAAAGCCCTCCAAACAGTATATCAACGTTCCCTTTTACAGTCCCTAGAGGGCGCTGTTCTCAATACTGTCATTTATATTTTTTATCTGTGTTCCCGCCTCTGCGATGTCACAAAAAAATATGTGTTTCTGATAAACTGCTCTTTGGGGGGACCAAAGAGGTCTTATCTTTTTCATTTGTGGGTTTGTTAGCTTGTCATAGACACATATCTCGCTTTTTTATGTGGTAGATTGTATTACAAGTGATGATAAATCGTTTGGTTACAAATGAAGGGGGAAATTAATATATTCTTTGTATTTAAAACATAAAATATGACGCGTGTACTAAAGGTTTAGGAGAAGGTGTACTAATGTAAACTCACAGTTCATCGGTAGGTATGTTAGGTCCCATGTAATACGGTGCGAGCCTATTGCCATTAACCGGGCACCAATCCAAACTCCTACCGCTGCTACTGAGAATTACATAGAAAAACCCAACCAAGCTGAAACTGGTTATCAGCTGTTTTTTAAATCAAATTTTACCCCAGTATTTACTTATGAGCTGAGTACGTTGCGCTGCTGCTGAGCGTGAGGTCCTGGGTTCGATTTCCAGCTTGAGCAAAATATTATTGATTTATTCTATGAAATACTCATATAACCCCTTGAAGTTGGTCTTTGTGCCCGGTCAATGGCATTAGGATCACTCGTATGATATTGGACCTTGGTATACATAAGTACCTACATCTGGCTGACCCTTCGGGGAATACAGGGTTGATGTTATGTATAAAACTGCCAGATTTTTTTTTATTGGATAGGGGGGCAAACGAGCAGATGGATCGCCTGATGGTATGCGATTACCGCCGCCCATGGACACCCGCAACACCAGAGAAGTCACAAGTGCGTTGCCGACCTTTTAAAAGGGGATTGGGCCTCCGGTAACCTCACTCACTCGGCGAAACACAACGTAAGCGTTGTTCAACGCCGGTTTTCTGTGAGTCCGTGGTATCACTACGGTCGAGCCGGCCCATTCGTGCCGAAGCATGGCTCTTCCACGATAATAACTTTGTTACTCGATCCATTTATTTTTTAAACTATAACGGTGAGCTTATTCTGCGGATTCAGATCGCTAATAATTATTATTAGGTAGGTAGCTGTTAGTAATGTTAGTGTAATTTTTTTTTATGACGTCCAACACCTCAATCTACCAGTCACCATGGAAGCTGTAAAGGATCTGAAATGACGGGAAATAAATAATATCAATATACCGCGATACAATCTGATACTGATGTCTTTAGTGACTCTAATAAGGCAAAATTCAAAACAAGAATTTCGGCCTCCCTACACATTGAAGAAACGTAGTCAAATCCATTTTTGTTTTACTCTGATTTTATTATTACTTTATAAGTCTTTTTTTATTATAACCTAAATTGTTTCTAATGTCTTCTGTTTTTCTTTCTGGCGTCTGTGTTGTAAATGTTGTGTTTACCCGTAATTGGCATATATATTAGAATGTTACCCCAAGATCTTGTGTATATATATGTGCTGTGGGCGAACCTAAGATAATAAATAAATAAATAAATCCGTTAAAAGTAGTTTCATTTCAAAGAAAATAGTGTAAAAATTGATTCATGTCCACAAAACAATGATTTCCGTTGACCACAAAGACGGTTATTTCCGGAGACAGATCGGATGTGATCGCGCGGTGTAATGGCGTGTGCTATTACATCCGAATCGGATAGCTACCGGACCGGAATGCTAGCTTGTGTTTGGTATTGACATTTTGTCACGGTACAAATATTAATTAGCTCAGAATGAAATGGAAATACATAAATCGAAGGCAAATATCATATGTCTAATTAAACTATCTAATAAAGTAAATAAATAAATGAATAAATTATATTTATTCCTGTAAATAGATCTTATAAGGACACTTTTACAAGTCATTTTTTTTAAACTACATGACACCGGCATTTCCTACCTGACGACCTCTGAGAAGAAACACCGAAACAAACTCAGAGAATCATGGTCTCTTTTAAAGTCCAGACATAATACTTAGTAGCAAATATGTGAGTTCCAATGTAAGACAATGTCTGATATGGCCTTTAGAAGAAAGAGCCATTGCAGCTTTAAGTAGACCAGTCCCATCTGACGGTAGCATACTATATATATTGAAATAAAACTACTTTTTACGGATTTTATCACGTTTATTAATATTATTTAATTCCCGACGTTTTGGGTCCTTTACAGCATCCATGGTCACGGGTAGACTAACTATATACTATATATAGTTCTGATATATATATATTTGATATTGACACCACAAACATATTAAACTCTTTGAATGTCGGCACCTTTGCCGTGTTGTGGGTTCGATTTCTATACGGAACAAATATTTGTATGAACTACAGGTAGGTAGTTCCGGGTCTGGGCGTTTGTAAATGTGATAATTTGTGTTTGTAAAAGCAACCACGATACAGGAGAAAATTAAAAAAAAACTTTTGTTTTTGTGTTACACAATCTGTTGGACCTGTATACTTACATGTGTGGTCTCTCCCCCCAGGTCACCCCCACTTCTTCAACCAACTGTCGTGTGGTCTGGACATCATCTCGCTGGCCGGGGAATGGCTGACGGCCGCCGCTAACACTAACATGTTCACGTACGAGATCGCGCCCGTCTTCATCCTGATGGAGAACGTCGTGCTGGAGAAGATGAGGAACATGATCGGGTGGAGAACTGGAGACTCTATCTTGGCTCCTGGTTAGTTTGCTAAGAAATGTTGTGATCTGCGCACAAATATTGTGTAATTGTATGAACGTTATTCAAGGTCTAAAGGAAACAGAAAAATCTATGCTAGTTATGTAATTTAGTATTCATTTAACTCATCAAGTCATCCAAAAGACGTCCACTGCTTAACAAAGGCCTCCTCCAAAGACTTCCACAGGGACCGGTTATATGCCGTCTGCATCCAAAGACTCCCAGAGACTCTTTATTGTCGAATCGAAATGTCACATGATCATCAGCTCTAGATAAATAAAGATAAAGATTAAAAGTTCGAGCAAAGTATAATTTGGTTACCTTTATTTTCGTAGATATTCTTTTTGCATTTTCAATACTAAGATTATAAAGTTATTTTAGTAAAGGAAAAATTTGACTGCGGGCAGGATTCGAGGATTCCTAAACTAAAACGACTATTAGGTATTGGGTTTTTTTGTATGAAACCGTCATTGCAGTGTTTGGATTTGGATTTGGTCATAAGCTCGCCTAACACGGGGCCCCAACATATCAGCGAACTGTAGGTGTACATTAGTACAAGGATACCTAAGCCTTCAGGAAGTACAGGCGTGATGGTATGTCAACCTTATAACTAATTATATAACCTGTTACCCAGGTGGTTCTGTGTCGAACCTGTACGCGTTCCTGGCAGCGCGCCACCACAAATTCCCGCAGTACAAGGAGAAGGGCCTCTCCAGCATCCCCGGACACCTCGTCATGTTCACCTCGGACCAGGTGAGTCAACACTCCGAAGTCATTTAAAGAGAAGACCACTCAATTATTAATTAGCAGATATTATAAAAAACAATTGTTTCGAATTTTGGACCCTCTGGAGGATGATATTATTATAATATTAATATAGTAATTATTATAAGAATAAAGAAAATAATATTTGTTACTGATTTTAAAATTCACTGGTGTTACTTGACACAGGAGAACCTGAGGCTGTAACACATTTTTATAAAGGAAAAAATATACATTTGTATAAAGGTTTAAAACCGTCTCTTACTTGACAAGACTGTTATTAAGAATCTCTGTAAATATATGGCGGATATAATGCTATTAAGCATTATCTCCCAGTGAGCA
This sequence comes from Acronicta aceris, assembly GCA_910591435.1. Taxonomy (NCBI): domain Eukaryota; kingdom Metazoa; phylum Arthropoda; class Insecta; order Lepidoptera; family Noctuidae; genus Acronicta; species Acronicta aceris. The sequence continues at coordinate 8,202,336 of OU342784.1, forward strand.
GTGATAGCCTAGTGATATGACCATTGGACAAGTCAAAGTCAAACCAAGTCAAAGGTCTCGAGTTCGAATCCAAGGCACGCACCTCTGACTTTTCGAAGTCATGTGCGTACGAGTACATAATAACATAACATTACACAATCAACTGTTGGACACGAGTCTCCTCTCAGAATGAGAGGGATTAGGCTGTAGTCCACCACGCTGGCCTAGTGCAGGTTAGCAGAATTTACACACCATCGAGAACATCTCTCAGGCATGCAGGTTTCCTCACGATGTTTTCCTTCACCGTTATGACTTCGAAAGTCAGAGGTGCGTGCTTTGGGTTCGAACTCGAGACCTTTGACTTGGCAGTACAACGGTTATATCACTAGAGTATCACTGCTTGATAGCTTGAAGTCATGTGCGTATTAATAGTTAATTATCACGCGCTTAAACGGTGAAGGAAAACATCGTGAGGTAACCTACATGCCTGAGCGATTTTCTCGATGGCCTGTGAAGTCTGCCAACCCGCACTAGGTCAGCGTGGTGGACTACACTCATTTTGAGAGAAGACCCGTGCCCAACAGTGGGACAATATAATGGGTTGATTACGTATGTATTCTCTCCCATGCGATGCAGTATTCTATATCAATATTTATGTTTTTTTTTGTGTACTAGTGCCACTACTCTGTGAAGTCGTGTGCGTCGGTGTGCGGGCTGGGCACAGACTATTGTATCTGCGTGCCATCGGACGAGCGCGGGCGCATGATCCCCGCGGAGCTCGAGCGACTCGTCCGGTACCACAAGGATAGGGGCAATGTGAGTATCTGCTATCAAATGAGTGTATGTGCACTAGAACTATAGTTTAATGTTGGTTTGTGCAGTAGAACTTTTTTTTGTCTGTGCAAAAGAGCTATAATTTGACTTATATGTTAGTCAATTTAAAGCTCTTTTGCACAGATAGTCTACATATTACTATTAAGGCGGCGGTAGCCTAATGGCTAGGGCTTCGGACTTGCGATCATGAGGTTGACGGTTCGAAACCCCATTGCACTACCGACGTGAACCCACTCGTAACGCAAGCATTTTCCTTAGCACGAGGGGTTAACAAGAATACTAGTAATGTGCGATCTACATTACTAGTAACCTTTTTTCTTTTTTTAAATATTAACTATTGTATGATGTACGTTTCTGTAATAGAACTTTAGTTTGATGAAAGTACGAGTATGTGCAATAAATCTATTTTTAGTAGATTTCTGTAGTTACGTTATATAAATAAAGGTATTTATATAAATAAAATTATGTATATAATTCAACTAGATTGCTAAAAGTTTATGCAGTAGCTCGTTTAAAATGTGCAGAAAAATGGTATAGCTACATAAAATAACATTACTTACATGTTTATTCATTTCTGTGCATTAAGATTGGGATTTCGAGTGTATCTGTGCATGTGCATTAGAGTATAATATGAAATCACTACATACATGTAGTTTTTTGGTTATTTTAAATAATTGACTCACACTTTTAGGCTTTTGCTCCACAGCGATTGCTCTTCTCGATGTCAGTGATGTGAAACCAACCATAAAACATACATCAAGTGTAAGTTTCAAATTAAATCTCTCTTAACAGGTGCCTTTCTTCGTGAACGCGACGTCGGGTACTACGGTGCTGGGAGCCTTCGACCCCCTGGAGGAGATCGCTGACATCTGTCAGAAGTACGACATGTGGATGCACGTCGATGTAAGTCATTATAACAAACCGCATCATGCCTGTATTCCCCGAAGGATTAGGCAGAGGCAGAGGTGTATTAATGTGCAACCACAATTCGCCGGCATGTTTAAGTCCCAAATAATAGGGAGCCTCATAATCAGGCACAAATCCAAACTATCAGCTGCTACTGAGAATTTTATAGAAAAATCCAATAACACTTTGCTTGATCGGGGAAACGAACCGAAGACCTCTAGCGTACTAGTCGCGCTTAGGATCGTTAGACAAATGAGGCAGTTTTTTTATGGGATAGGAGGGCGAACGAGCTGACGGATCACCTGGTAAGCGATTACCGCCGCCCATAGAAACTCACTCGGCCAAACACAACATAAGCGTTGTTTAACGCCGGTTTACTGTGAGGCCGTGGTATCACTCCGGTCGAGCCGGCCCATTCGTGCCGCAGTATGGCTCTCCCTCATACAAGCAGCAAGTAATTCGTACTAATATTATAAATGTAGTAAGTTAATTTTATAATATGAAATATGATGGGAAAGGCAAGGTATTCTGGCTACTTTTTGTCTGCAAAAGATTTGGTTAATGTAATATTGATTTTTTATCGTATATATTTTTCTTACAATTTAAACTTTATGACTGCCTCATTAGTCTAGTGGTCCCAAGCGCGACTGCTACGCTAGAGGTCTTGGGTTCGATCCCCAGGTCGAGCAGTGAGTTTTTCTATGAAATTCTCAGTAGCAGCTCGGAGTCTGGATTTGTGCCCGGTTAATGGCAATACGTTCGCCCCCTATTACATGGGACCTAAACATACCAGGCGAACTGTGGGTGTACATTAGTACGCTTCTGCCTAACCCTTCGGGGAACACAGGCGTATTTAAACTTTAGAGACACAACGCCTGGATTCCAGATAATTCTCTCAGACAGCCTTCTGTTCCTTTTTTAAATGGAAAAAGTAACTACTTACATAGTATTTTTTTTCTATTATTGTATGCAGGCTGCGTGGGGCGGTGGCTTGCTGTTCTCCAAGAAGTATCGTCACCCTCGCCTGACCGGTGTCGAGAGGTAACATATATCATCAACTAGCTTTTACCCACAGTTTCATTCGTGTTCTAAAACGAAGTCTAAAATAAAAATGCGAGCGGAACCGCGGGCAACAGCTAGCTAGTGTAAATACAATATTTATGTCTTTATACATATGCCAGCTTGATATGCTGCTGTTAGGAGTTACTTAGTCTCTGTCTTAGTCCACCACGGTATCCTAATTCGGATTAGCAGAGTTCACTCGCTGCGGTCGTCGAGACAGTCGAGTAATCATTATTAATGTGCACATAAATTCAAAAAATTCAGGTTCAAATTAAATTTAAACAAGAGACCTTAAAATAAAATAACTTGGCTAAAGGTTATTACTGTCAAAACAAATTCTGAAGCGCCTTTCAATTTCAACAAAAACGCATCGAATCTATAAATGGATTCATAATTTTTTCCACATGAATTAATTGATACTTCACTTTCGCTTCACTACTCTATAAAGCCCCAAAAACAAGTAGCAAAGTTCCTTATTATCCGTTATTAATCCGGTTCGCCATTAGCGTCCATCAATCATGAGTGTTTGGCGCTAAATGCTGTCGAACTAAGCTGCGAGCGAGGTACCCCCGAGAGGGGAGCGGTGTGGCGGCGGGGAGGGAGAAATCTAGCTAAATGCAGCAGACGCGCGCGGTGAAGCGTGTGACACGTGAGGTAGGGGTGGCAGAAGTAGGTTTTTGTTTGCAAAAATATTGGTAAAACTGGAATTTTGAAAGTAATCATAATTGAGATTCAGTAATAAAAAATAAGGTTAAAATACACAAGTACTATACTCGGATGTTTGCGTCTTGTAATGGCTACTTTTAAGATGGCGATTGCATCATGTTTAAAATGGTGTGTTGAAATTAATGGACTGTATTCTAGCTAATAGGCGTGGTTTATTCTGCCTCCAGACAGTTACAGATATTAACTTTTTCGAGAAACAAACGAAATACTTTAACTAAATCTGTTGACCGTACGTCTTGGTGCCCGTTAGCGAGCTCTTGGTAAGCGGATTCTGTATAAATATTTTTGTAATAAAATTTTTCATAAAAATATAGATAGGTAATTGATGCATTATTAAAAATTTGCGTTTTTTCAATCATCAAAATAGTGAAGGTTTAGTAATAAGAATCCACGAGGATTGACAAGTCACAGGTTCTGAGGCACACACCTGGTCTACGATATTAAAACGAAAAAAAAAACGTATGTGAAGGAAGACATCGTGAGGAATTTTGCTCTAACGCTAACGAGAAAATCCCTTAGGCATCTGACGAATTTTCTCGTTAGCATTTGAAGCCGATAACCCGCATTGGGCCTGCGGGCAGCGTAGCTGAAAGTGGACAGTGGAACAGCAAATTGGTCAATTATGAAGTTGATATTTTTACTGTATCAATACCTTCAAAAGTATAATAAATAGCTACTTTAAAATCGCATAAACAGCGTGTCTGCCAACCCTACACTCAATATTAAGGATTACGCGTAGCTCGTAGCCCGTAGCGCGCCTACGCTCGTAGCAGTCGTAGCAGTTCACATGTCAATCTTACGAGTAGGGTAAACGCTCAAATCCGGGATAAAATGTTACAGCTGATCGCTTTGATCCGTTACCCGACTTGCAAGAGAGAGGTGTTGTATGTGTCGGTCTACAAAGTAAGTATATATAGCCTGTCATTTTAAAGTCAACAATATTACACGAATGTCAATAGAACTATGAAATATTATAATACTGTCTACTACGCTGGCCTAATGTAGGTTAGCAGAAATCGAACATTTCTTAAAAGTTAGAAGTAAAAAGCCATACTCCGGATTCGAACCAGCAGTGCCCCAACTTAGCACTCCAACCATATGATTATCTTATAATAATTTATTTTAATACATACACAAATTCTTATTGCTAACAATTAATTCAACCTGTACTACTATATAGAAATAATCAATGAACACTGGCAACTCAGAAAAAGAAATTCAAAAAAAGAACATGCCCACTTTCCCTCCAGCACACTAAGCCCTCCGTCCCCAAGCGTCCGCGTACTATTAAACCTCCTTTAAGATTAATTAAAAGTCCCTCCCCCGCGTCGTGAGTAACAAAAAACAAAAAAAAAGCTACATAGGCATTCACTTGCGAAGCGTTCACTTATCACAAAGTACTGTGAGTTGAACGACTATTACACCGTAGCGTATCTCTGTTTTTTTATATATAATTTAAATATATATACTGAGTGTATACCAGTACATCTCTGCCTATTCTTTGAGGAATACAGGCGTGATATTATGTAAAATCACTACTTTTTAGTTCTAGGTAAATAATTTTGTAAGCCCTTATTTTATCGTTCTCGTACATTTTAGCTGATATTTCGAAATAAAAAAATAATAATAAAAAAGTTTATTAGCAATATGAAAGACCATAAAGCAAAGCGAGTTACAGTTACAAAGTCAAAGCCAAAATGTTATATTTCAATTAGACCATTAAAAAGGTACTTTACGAAAAGTCAAAACTAATTGCAAGGTTTTTTTTTATTGGATAGGCGGGCAAACGAGCAGACGGATCGCTTCATGGTAAGCGATTACCGCCGCCCATGGACACCCGAAACACCAGAGGAGTCACGAGTGCGTTGCCGACCTTTTAAATGGGAATTGGGCCTCCGGTTACCTCACTAAAACACAACGTAAGCGTTGTTTCACGTCGGTTTTCTGTGAGGCCGTGTATCACTCCGGTCTAGCCGGCCCATTCGTGCCGAAGCACGAATCACCTAAAGAAACCATGGTTCCAAAAAGTGGGTACTATGGAGAAGAGCCGGCATGGAACTCCATACGAACTCTTTTTTTTAATCTGCATTACATTATTAATCTGTAAAACTTTGTTTTAAATAGTTGCTGAGAATTTTGCAGTAAAATTGCAATAAAATACGTAAAAGAAGTTGTTCATTATTTTTCATTCTCTTATGTATCTTGTTACTCTCGGTGTAAATGCGGTCCGCTTGCGACCCTCGAGGCTGTAAAAACAGAGGATTAACTAAAGCGTCGGCAGAGGGCGCCGCTGTGTCAATACGATACAGTATTTGTTTGACTTTACACTTTAGTGTTCATGAATTTTAAACACACTATCGCGCCTGTGTTCGCAAGAAGGTTAGGCAAAGGTGTACTGATCTACAGTCACAGTTAGAAAGAAGAAGAAAAAACAAATTTATTTATCACAAAATCATTTTTTTTACTTGTGATAGCCTAGCTAACAGTAATAGCCTAGTAGTATGACCATATTACTGCCTAGTCAAAGGTCTCGAGTTCGAATCCAAGGCACGCACCTCTGTATTTTCGAAGTTATGTGCGTATTAATAGTTAATTATTACGCGCTTAAACGGTAAAGGAAAACATCGTGAGGAAACCTGCATGCCTGAGAGATTTTCTCGACGGCGTGTGAAGTCTGCCAACCCGCATTAGGCTAGCGTGATGGACTAAAGCCCCTCCCTAAAGTCTGACCAACAGTGGGACAATGTAATGGGTTTATTATGATGATGATGAAGGATAAGGCCTTCCATTAACGATCGTCATAGGTGTTTGCCAAAACCGACGGCGTAGCGTGCTCTCTGAGGCACGGAGCTTGGAGTTTGGATTTGGGCATGGTTAAAGGCTATGGACTTCTCCTTGTAACATAATATGAGATCGAAATAAAGCAAACTGCGGCTCAGGTACAGTAAATTACTCTGCTTACATACGATCAACCTTTTGGAACCGTGCAACTAGAATCATAAAGTTTCATAAACGCTTGTAAAAGCTTATTTGAAATAAAAACATTTGACCTAGAACTTGAACTTAACCTTTCACGGAAAACAGGCGTGATCATATGTTATTTTAATGGGATATATTCATAACTGATAGGTTTTAGCTGTCTATACCGTTAGCTTTGAAATTTCATAGAAGTTCCCTGTTGTGACGCCTCTAACATGAAATTTAAGGAATTTTGAATGTGTGTGAAAAGTTTAACTACACAAGATAAAGCAAGGTTATCTATACTAACATTACAAAGAGGAAAGATTTGTATGTAAGTATGTTTGTAACGAATTGGCTCAAAAAGTACTGGACCGATTTCAAAGCTACATTATCACTGAGTAACATAGGCTATACGAGTATAACATCACTTTACGCCTCTTAGGAACGGAGTCGCTAGTTAGTAATAGTTTTCTAGTCCGTCTCATAATACTCTATTTCCCTCAAACTTCGCCACACTCCTCCACAAGTGTGAATCAATCCCCCACAAACAAATAAAAGGGGTGCACCGGGGTGCGTTGATTCACAATTGATTACGGCATTATGCAAATTGCCCCGCGTCACCCCGGCCACTGACTAATGACCTCGGTTTAGTCAAAAATCAACATTGAATTTTACATTCAATTTCCATAATAATTGTCGGATAAAATTAGAGGGTCGATGTGTCTAGCTAACACATCGACCCTGTGGTGCAGTGGTTCGAAATGTAGCTGAGAATGTGAAAATCCGGCGGGTGGGACTCGCAGTGGGCATAACGTCTGGTGTATCTAACCTGAAGACGCAGGTTCGAATCCTGCCGCCAGTCGAATTTTTCCTGCACTAAAATAATTTAAATTTGATTTGAAAATTGTACAAAACGGTAGCACGAATATGATTAATAGTTACTATTATGATTTGGATAAACAGTTTACTCAAGTACACGATAAAATTTGTGCAAATAATACCATATGCAGAGTATGCGTACTAATGTACACCTACAGTTTACCGGTATGTTTAGGTCCCATGTAATAGGGGGCGAGCCTATTGCCATTAACCGTGCACAAATTCCAAACTTCGAGCTGCTACTGAGAATTTTATAGAATAACCCAATAACACTTTGCTCAACCTGGGAATCATACGTAGGACCTCTAGCGTAGCAGTCGCGCTCAGGATCACTAGGCTGACGAGGCAGTCTGTGCAAATACTTGTCTCAATTACTTTATTAAAGCGGTATTGTACAGGAATGCGCCGTGGGATCTTATTTCGAAATTTGGATGCTTTCTAGAAAATAATTTTTGTTTCAGATTGTATTTTAAGAAGTAATCAAACTATTAATCTTTAAAAAAAAATATTGTATCCTCTGTAAATGAGTGAGCTTATTTTTCAATAGAATGAAGCCTCAATATGGAAAGTATTCGTCAGGTTCGAATCACAAAAAATTTGCTTAAAAATTTAGCTCCAAGCGCTTACCAAAGCTTTATTATCTGATACCACTTTAAAATATACCTCTGTCTCTGTTATTGTGGTGATATTAAAGTGAGATGGCAATATAATTACCTAATACCCAGTTCAGCTGCCCCTTAACTAAATAGCGTTATAAATATGAAAATGAAAGACACGATTTACTTTACAAAGCTTCGTAGTAGCTCGTAGCAACTGCGTAGCACCTCGTAGCATGTACTACGAACGTAGTAATGACGTAGGCTAATGTTACAATTACAATAATTATGTTTTACTAGCGACCCGCAGCTTCACTCGCGCTGCTCCGTTCCTAAGAGGCGTAGCGTGATGTTATATAGCCTATGTTATTCAGTGATAATGTAGCTTTCTAACAGAAAAAGAATTTTTGAAATCAGTCCAGTAGTTTTTGAGCCGATTCGTTACAAACATACTTACTACAAATCTTTCCTTTTTATAATATTATTATGTTTAATATTTTGTTCTCATAATTATTTCGCCTGTACATGTTTTTTTTTAAACTTACTATCAGTTTGGGTCGCACATTATGCATATTTTAAGTCCCATGTAATAGGGGCCGTGTTATTGTCGTTAACCGGGCAGGAGTCCTAACTCCCAGCTGCTATAAAAAAATCACAGAATCAATCTAATATTGCCTCATTAGTCTAGTGGTCCCAAGCGCGACTGCTACGCTAGAGGTCCTGGGTTCAATCCCCAAGTCGAGCAAAGTGTTATTGGGTTATTCTATGAAATTCTCAGTAGCAGCTCGGAGTCTGGATTTGTGCCCGGTTTATGGCAATAGGCTCGCCCCCTATTACATGGGACCTAAACATACCGGCGAATTGTGGGTGCACATTAGTACGCCTCTGCCTAACCTTTCGGGGAATACAGGCGTGATGGTATGTTATGCAATCTAATATTTTTTATTTTAATCACATACAAAACTTCAGTTATTTTTCTTTTTTAATAAAAATGACCTTCCATAGTAAGTAACAAGCCTTGTGTCGCATGGCACTTCACAAATATTCACCTAGACTTGAAACAATTATCCGTTTAACACACAAATATTTTGCTCGGATGGAAATCGAACCCACGACACGCGGCGCAAAGGTAATAGCGTGATGAACCACTCCGCCAAACATGCATGTGCAGTCTGCTTTTACTGAAGTTTTGAAAAAAAAAAAGAATAACATAACATACCATCATGCCTGTATTCCCCGACGGGTTAGGCAGAGGATTATTAATGTACACCCACAGCTCGCTGGTATTTTTAGGTCCTATGTAATAGGGGGCGAGCTTATGCCATTAACTGGGCACAAATTCCAAATTCCAAGCTACTGAGAATTTCACAGAAAAACCCAATAATATTCGCTCGAACTGGGAGTCGAACCCAGGACCTCAACGCTCAAGACCACTAAACTAATGAAACAGTTTTCATGGTGTGTGATTGTCCGCAGGGCCGACTCTGTGACGTGGAACCCTCACAAGCTGATGGGGACGCTGCTGCAGTGTTCCACCGTGCACTTCAAGTACGAGGTCAGTATGCCACACTCGTTCAACGCAACATCTAACATCTCAAGGGCAACATAATAATTATAAATGCCATATTTTTTTTTTAAGTATACTAGTAATGTGGGTCGCACATTACTAGTATTCTTGTTAACCCCTCGTGCTAAGCTAAATGCTTCTATTACGAGTGGGATCACGTCGGTAGTGCAATGGTCGGGTACGGCAACCACATGATCGCAAGTCTGATGTTCTAGCCAAGGTATCGCCGATTTTGAATATGACCTTTTTTTTGATGAATATATGTTATAGCCTAATCCCTCTCATTAGGAGACCCGTGCCCAGCAGTGGGACAATATAATTGGTTGATTATTTTATGTTATATGATAAGACATAATTATATGTATGCTAGTATAAGCTGAACTCTCATTGTACGAAAATTCTATACAATGTCATGTCAGCTTATACTGGAATATATAATCTAGGTATTTAACTTAAATGAAAGCGGCGGTAGCCTAATGGTTAGGACGTCGGACTTCCGATTATGTGGTTGCCGGTTCGAAACCCACCTATTCAACTACTGACGCGCTCGTAACACAAGCATTTAGCTTAGCTCGAGGGGTTAGGGGGGGGGGAGAGGTACTATGGAACCTAATGATAAGTATAATACCGTCCTTTGGGCAATAAAAGGACATAAATGTGACGGTATATACTTATACTTACTTAAAATAACACTCCTTCTGCGGCACGAGTAAAACCACGGTCGATAGCTAGTCATTAAATATAATGACGTCTTTCCAAAGCGTCTGGAAATGACACTGACTATAACATTTGCCATAAAACACACTCCTCGCAGCTGTCAGCGCCTGCAAGTAATAGCTGGACATATACTTTGACATTTTGTCATCAAGCTTTACCTATTACTACAGGGCGGTACTTTTTATCAATTGGAAGTAATTTACAGAGATACAGCCGGTTTCTGAATTGAGAAAATCGTGTAATTAATGACGGATCGAGAGAACATAGGTACTCTGGGGCATTTAAAATTTTAATAACTATTTTCACCTTAATCTTGCTCTCAACGTCCAAACCATCTCAGCATATTCTTTTGAATACGTGTCACTACATCATCTTTCAGTCCGCAATGTTGTCTTATCACACTGTTCCTCATTATTTCCATAGAAAAACGCAGTCAAAACTGTGCACGGGTTGCTAATAATAAAATATTTTACAATATTAATAATTTTATTTCTTGCTCATCAAATTGAATGTCCAAATTACATTTAATAATCAAGATTTAAATTTAAATTTCTAAGAGACTTATTGACTCTTTGTGTGATCAGAGGGCTCGTTTATTCTTGGGTCAATGAGTTAGCATTCAATGTGGCAATGCTGCCAGTCTTCTGGGTACATTACCAGATAACAGTGAAGTGGAGGAGTTGTTTGACGCCTAGGTGTGACAATTTTTCTTTATCTTTATATATATATGTTATATTTTTATAGTTCATTTTAGTTAAATAATGCTGTAAATATTATGTTAATAAATACGTTGTGATATAATCAAGAGTAAAATGGCCACAGATTAGATATAAGTGATATGAAAAGCCACTTAACTCGAACAAATATCTGAATTCCCATACTATTTACACGAGCAAAACAATTTAAACTTTACCGCATAGCAGTAAGGTCTAATTTCCGCCACGCTACAAACTCATAATTCTTGTAGGAGCTCTATAATAATATTGCAATGGATTTTGGGACTTATCTCATTTAGTATACGGTTGATATCTGGTGTATAGTTGTAATAAGGGTTGTTTCAAATTGGCAACATATGTTCGCAAGTGTTGCCAAGAGGAATTTAATTAAATGTGCCGCGTGCCTGACCGTTGTTTAGGGACGTCTCTGTGGTAGTATCGATAATTAATATACAATCTTAACGTTGCGGAAAACGGGAAATAAAATGCGGACATATGGAATTATTTCAATGTTTCGGTTATCTCTCTACTCTTAAACATCTTAATTTCAAACACTTTTAAACACTTTTTTTTATTTGTTATTTCTTTAACAGCGTTATTACATACTTGAGCGTTTCCAGATATTAAAAAACGCAAAAATCGTGACCACAATATTTTGTCACTTAAAGATTTGTCAATGTCTTATTTAAAGGTATACCTACTATTTATTTTAAATAGCATTTTTTGTGTCCCACTGCTGGGCAAAGGCCTCCCCTAACTCAGTCCAGGGCTTTTCTATCCTGGGCTTCTTATCTACCTATCATACCTACTTACTGAATCTGAATAAGCTGTCAAGGATAATTTACCGTATTTATTATACCGTACAACGTTGGGTTTCATAAGTCACTTCTTGCAATGGTCTTTAAACTATATTCCGCTATATTAAAGGAACGCAATATTCAAGCAATATTTCAAATAGCTATGATAGCACTGGTTTTATTCTTTAGTAGAAATTATAAACTAAGTATTTAAAAGTATATTTTTCGTAGAAACGATAAACAAATGAAAAAATAAATCTAATTCATCGATATCGAGTTATCGACATTATCCCTTCTCAAAATCTAAAACATGAAGTGTAGTGTAGGCGGGGTCCGCAGGAATTTATCATGAAGCATATTGTGCTGACGTGACGCAATCATTTACGGTCCAAATTACTTGTCTTTGACTCTCTCAAAGACAAGTACTCTGACAAAGGAATAAAGTTGAAAATATCTTGGGATATTAAGTTTTTTGTGATTTATTACTTTTGTTTGAGGAGCATGCAATCCAAGTTACTGTTAATAAATTCTTAACAAATATACCTATTGGCCTGAATACTAGCACCTGTCCTTAGCTCAGCCAGGCTTGTGACTCTTATACCCAAAGTCAAACAAATCGAACGTTAAACCGACGAAAAAATATATTTTGTGTTTAGATTAGATCATACAATAAGATATTCTCTCTCTAGTGACTTTCTGTTATAAAGAAAAGGAAAAATTACCTGAAACAAGTTGGTCTAATATTATTTGTTCCGACTACCTACTGTAGGGGTGGGGTGTGTCCTGTTTAACATATAAATCATGGACAAACATCTGTGTAGGACAGATAGCGGATCTGCATATAAATTCTCTACAAACTCTTTGGTTAGCTGTTCATACAGAGATTTGAAGTGGGAAGCTTACATTACCTTGAATTATTAACAAGCATATCGTTTATAATTTTGATAAACTAGTGATATAAAGACTTTTTAAATTGTCTTACATGTTATTTTTTAGTAAAGGAAGAAATTCAATCGTGGACAGAATTCGAACCTGCGTCTCCTGGTTAGATACACCAGACGCTCTGACCTCTAAGCCACCGCGAACCCTACCCACATGATTGAAATTTTGCCTTCACATTCTGAATTTAGGTCATAAGGTGACGTTGGTGACATCTATGAGAGGCAAGTTACCTTACTTCTCAACCGACACGTCTTACTTTACAGTTAGTTCAGTGTCGTACGATGCCACCTTACCTTTTAACTATCTTTTTGTGATGTTTTTGCATTTTCCATACAAAGGTTCATATCCGGCCCGTGATTGAATTTTTTCCTTTACTAAAAAATAACTTTATAATCTTAGCATGAAAAATGCACATATGCTTAGGAACGTACTTAAAATTTTATCACACTAGGTTATAGTGTTAGATAAATTGTCTCATTTCCTAGCTTTTAAATTTCGGTACTCTGAGATACGACGGAAATTCTTTGTATTTAGAATGGCCTTGATTTTCTGAAAACTGCCAAGCTCAAACGGGTTCGGCAATCCATATCATGTCAATCCGATGTCAGACAACTACGACCGAATGCCACTTCGCACTGGAAGGTGAGCTACGGAAGCGCATTTCGTTAGTGGTGGGATGCATTCCAACCAATGGCCAGCCGCCGTATACAAAATTGGCAAGGCCTTCAATATAGAGGACTTTAATAATTTCCTAGCTTCTAAACTATGTGCATTACGTAATACTTTGGAAGATTATTATCCTTCGCTAACCAACTCCATCGTTCCAGGGTATTCTACTGAACTGCAACGCGATGTCTGCGGAGTACCTGTTCATGACGGACAAGATCTACGACCCCAAGTACGACACGGGCGACAAGGTGATCCAGTGTGGACGCCACAACGATATCTTCAAGCTGTGGCTGCAGTGGCGCGGGAAGGTACGACAACATTTTCTTAGGGTTAAAATATTACATTTTCTTCCTCGTAATGTTTTCTCAAACAATTTCAATGATACTTTTTCAAAAGGCGATCGCGTTGTTTGGTCCCGTACAAATCTTATCCGGTTTTATTGAGCAGGGCAACTCCCTCTCTTTTTTCCACACATCTCTGTTCTCTGCTAGTGAGGGTCAATCCTTTCGATAGGAGTCAAGCTCTCCCTCCATTTTCGCCTTGGTCTGCCGGCTCAATTTAAAATAAATAGATGTGTTTTATTTCGAAACTAAAGTAAGTTCATTGGTCGTATACAGTTGAATACATGTTGGTTACGAGTCTATATGTTGGTATACAGAACTAACACACTCACTGGCTCAGTGGTAAGGTAAAGATCTAACTGACTGGCGTCGGTAATTACGACGTCATTAGCGCTTGAGAACCATTTAAGAGCATTTAAGAGCCGTCAGCGCAACTCCTCTGGTGTTGCAAGTATCCATTTGCCAATGTTCATAAAAATATTAAAATTACAAAAGTAACTCTGTCTGTCTGTTATCATTTCAGACCTAAACCGCTGAATCAATGTTGATGAATTTTGTTATAGAGTTCGATTGGACCTTGAAGAAGGACACAGGCTACCATTTGTCTGGTAGCAGGAAGTAAATCATAAAAACATGTATAAACATACGGTAATATATGTTCTATAAACCCCAATTAAATATATGTTCTCCACCCAGGGCACCTCAGGCTTCGAGCGGCTCATGGACCGTCTGATGGAGCTGGCAGAGTACCAGGTACGACGCATCAAGGAGCAGCCCGACAAATTCCACCTGATCCTGGAGCCCGAGCTGGTCAACGTCTCCTTCTGGTACCTGCCGCAGCAGCTACGCGGCGTGCCGCATGACGCGCACAAAGAAATCAAGCTGGGGAAGGTGCGTGGTGATAGGAGTTTAGCTTCTAGGGTTCAACTGGGCAGTAGTTTCGGGAATATAAACTACTAGCTTCTGCCCGCGACTTTATCTGCGTGGACTTCAGAATTGGGTCAGACCTAGATAAAAGCCTGTGTTATCCAGACTATAATCTATCTCTGCGCCAAATTTCATCAAGATCCGTTCAGATGTTCTGGCGTGAAAGAGTAACAAACTTCCATACTCACAAACTTTTACGTTTATAATATTAGTAAGGATTTTCCTTCATAAAAATGAAAGAGAATGACTGAGTCGTGCCTACAAAATGTTTCCAATGCGTCTTTTTGAATAGTATCTTCCCACACACGTCAATAAGTATTAGATACCTACTACAAACACACGATCCAGCAGAAGGCTAACAGGAATAAAATAGCTTCATTGCTGGTAGGTGATTCTTCCGTGAGACGTTCGAATTTCGAATATGATGTAAACTTTTTATATAATGCATAAATAAATTATTATTTGCTCTTGACACCAATCTTGGCTCCGGGTCAAAGATGAGGACTACGGTGCCGGTGAAAAATAAAAAAAAGTTTTCTTTCTTTCTTTTCGTTATTCCAACTCGATGAAAATGACACTTCGTAAACATACAGCGCCATCTAGTATCTAATAGCAGAAATATTACAGGTGTGCGCCAAACTCAAGGGTAAAATGATGCAGTCGGGTACACTGATGGTTGGTTACCAGCCGGACGACCGCCGCCCCAACTTCTTCCGCAGCATCATCTCCTCAGCAGCTGTCACCGAGAAGGACGTCGACTTCATGCTGTCGGAAATGGATCGTCTGGGACATGACATCATCGTCGACTAAAGCTTTAAATCGTGCGTTTGGGGCAACGGCAGGAGTTTTGTCGTTTTGTTATTGAGATAGAAGTCTATATTAATGTTATTTCATTGTTTTATTGACTAAATATACATTATATTGTGTACTAAACAATATATATATATTTATAATCGACTTCAAAATGCTATTCTCTTGATGAAACCTGAAGTTGGCACGATGATTTCTTCCACAATATCTCGAGTTTCATAATTATGATAAAGGTGACTGACTGAGAGCTAATTAGGTCGTCGTAACACCTTTTATTCTATATTATTCTCCTGTCATATTTGGTGCAAATAAAATATATATCAAATATTCTTATTTATTAATATTTATGTCTACGTGAAAACTCCTTGCCGTCAACTTAAATGTAATTTTAAATAATATTCAATATATATGTTACATCCATGTATCGGAACATCTAGTTATTTATTTGTCTAGACGTTATCTGCTGTAAAAATGCATAGCAATCTTAGATAAGCTTGAGGAGGAACATTCATTCATTATAAGTAAAAACTTGTCTACTACACGCTTCACTTTCGCCATCTATTGGGGAGTAGTTGAAATAAAAGAATAAAATATAGTGTTAAAAATGTCAAATTGGGATTTTTACAAAACAATGACATTGAGTTTTTGAATGGATTTATACATTGGCCGAGTGTGTCTTGTTCGTTCGAATAAGTAATTTAAAGATCTTAGCTAATTTTAGAACTTTATTCGGATTTTCAAATTTTTATTAGGATCTCGACAAATATGTCATTGTAGTTAAATTAGTGTTTTTAGTAAAAATAAACAACGACACATTTTTTTTTACTTTTAATATTAAAAAAGTTCCGCCCCGCCTTTTCACTTAGGAACCACCTTTCTTCGTAATCTTTCGAACAACTGATAAGATTTATAACATTGAACAATACGTATAATTAAAATTGCCCAATTTAGAAACAAAAAGATTCTTCAACTCCTCTAAATAGCGGTCCACTGTCTTCCCACGAACACGAATATTTTATGAGATTGTACGAACCGTCTCTTCTTATAGTATCTAAATGTTAAAATAAATATATTTATTGAATGTTGATCGTTCTCTTACAATCTATTACCTATGTATGTCTAAAATTAAAATATTGACAGTGAAAATATATTTTCGAATAGGTTTAAGTAACTTTAAACATGAACAAATGAGATTTGATCGCTCAAAATGTGTTGGCCATTACGTATAGTAGAAATTTCGTTTGAATTTAAACAATGTATAGAAAAATATTCGTAGATTGCGCCAGTAAATGTACGTTCATATATGTGTGTGCCTGTGTGTGGAAAACATATGTGTACGCATTGGGTGTGACTGATAAGAAATGTTATGAACGCTCTGTGTCTAGGAGAACTTTATAAATGTCTATCATAGGTTTCACGGTAACAATAGACATCAATCAATCTTTGATAAAATATTTTATTTTTAAATACGAAATATTAAATGATTGATATGTATTAAATAAATAGGTAGGTATAGAAACAGTTCTTGTTATAAAGTATAAGTTTATTTTCTGCTGAATATTTAAGTATATATCTATATTCGAGGTAACGCTTAGCGTATTACTAACGCACCGTTAATGAAAAGCACTTAAATTATTTTCTATAATTGACTGTATAACAAATTACGTGTAAAACAAATAAATAGGTATAGCTGTATATTATATTTTATTATAAAAACACATTTCAAAACATATCTCCCGTTTTGCCAATTAAAGAGTATTGTTAAAATTTATATGTTGTGAAGCGCATTGTAGTTTACAGCTTTTCGGTGCTTTATAAAAAAATAAAATACATTGAGTTGTGGCCAAAGGCACACGGTCTTTGAGACTATAAAATATAACGTGTAACGCCATCTTGAAACAAGAAGTTTAAACAAAAGATTAACCTTTTTGGCAATAGATGGCATTACCTAATTTCATGTGTAATATTGCAATAAAAATTCACATGATGCATTCGATGTTAGATGATTAAGTAGTCGTTTGTCGTCGGTGTTTGGATAGTTAGGATAATTGTATAAATAACTATTAATTGTTTTCACTGAGATTCATTTTATCTTTCATAATTTTAACTTATTTTACATTAGATTAGACTTGCTAATCTTACAAATAATTTATTTGAACACAATTATATGCTTACAATTACGTATATAATTTGTTTGTAGTCTTAAGAATTTCGTGAAATAAGTATGTAAATATACGAAAAAACAATGTGACGATGACAATAGAAAAAGTAGAATACTAGTGAAGGTGAAATAAACCTTGTTTGGTAGAAAAGTGGGTTAATGTTACTAGATGTCGATGTTTGTGGTTATTAAATTTGATAAAATAGTGAGATACGTGGACGAAAATTATTTTCTAATTTAAAACTAGCGCTAGTGGCCAATAGCAGAAGTAATTATAGTTTGAAATTGAAATGTCACTATCAGTCAAATTATTAAAACTTACTTGTAAATAAGTAGTAGGTATGTGTTGCTTTAGCAAGCTACTTGTACTGAATTGTATAGGTATTTGAAGAATAATTAATTTCTTCATTAGAATTCTTTGACTACTCGTTAACAGATGGCAGTGCGCTAGTTAGTTTACCCTTGAGACTACTAGATGTCGCTCTAAAATAATTATAATAAAAAATCTGTGCTTCCATTTAGTTTGTAAGAAATTATACTATGAAGATATATTTTCAATGTCGATATATTACACATTTTCGAAGTCTTCCAAACTTTCTTCCGTTTAACGATGTTTGTGTTCAATAATGTATCTATTATATATTTTAGACTATAAATTAGTGTTTCGAAAGGTTTAGTGTTTAGAAGCAATATACTGTTCACTTTTTGATCACTTATAATGTGAGACAAAATTAGTAAAACTATCCTATTATTGTTGCTATATGTAAAAATCTGTATAACCAAATAAATGGTATTGTTGTTAGTTTGTTGCATTCTCTTATTTCTGTACCAATTTTATTAATGTTTTATGTACCAAGACTGTATTTTAATTTCACTCATCGGATCTTTTGCAGGCACCTGTAATGTGCATTTGTCCTGGAGCGCACTTCAGCGCCTTACCTACACATAATATAACATACCATCACGTCTGTATTCCCCGAAAGGTTAGGCAGAGGCGTACTAATGTGCACCCACAGTTCGCCGGTATGTTTAGGTCCCATGTAATAGTGGGCGAGCCTATTGCCATTAACCGGGCACAAATCGCAAACTCCAAGCTGCTACTGAGAATTTCATGGAAAAACCCTATAACACTGCTCGACCTGGGAATCGAACCCAAGACCTCTAGCGTAGCAGTCACGCTCAAAACGAGGCAGTTTAACGAAGTAGGTATTCGTCTGTAGGTAACAAGGCGAATATACACCTTAACACTTTACAGATATAGTGGAAATTTAACACATGTACGCTACATAATCATGTTTCGGCAAGTACTGGAGGTTTTTCTGTACACAATATTATCCTTATTAGAATAAAATAAGATCGATATTTAACTATTAGGAAACTGCGCTAGCACTAGAATGGATTTTGTATATAAAAACAAACGCATAAAATTGAATTTTAATAGTTTTATTGGAAACAAAATAATAATTATGCTATATATTGCACGTGACTCGCTAGTCTAGATCCACACTTTGAGCAAAACCCACTTTCACTTACATATGTACCCGACAAGTCGCAGCGACTTTAAAACATGGTCGGATACGCGCTCGACCTTATTGATATACGCAGTAGTTCTAAACAACAAAAACTTTTTACTGCATATATGAAGCTTTACAGGGAGTATTTTATTGCTAGGTACACAGAACTTCAGAACAGAATATATTATTTTTGATTAGTTTTTTTCTTACTACAGTTTTTTTTGTACAATAATATACTCTCTGTAGTGCTTTTGGATGTTTCGTTACTTATAACTCGTTACAAGAAAATCTTATTATTGAAAGAGACTTCAATATTCCCAGTAATGTATGCAAAATCTGTTTGATCAAAATATTCAGATTATCATTCTTTATAATTCAAAAATATAAAACGTTACAAACATTAATGACAATGTAGCAATACCTTTCTTATTTAAAAGTATTATTTTTATTAGAAAATGCTTGACATACCATACATTTGAAACCTTATGATAAAAATCATATTTTCTAGCAAAAAGTTATAAGAAGTTTTATGTTTAGTTAGCATCTTTGTCGCTAAAGTTGAATTGGTTATATAAAATGTTTAGTTATTCAATACATTTTTGCATACAGCTAAGGGTCTGCCCTATACATTTTATCTCTCTGGCATCACGAAAAGGATTTCCACCACCTCTAGATCTATACATGTTAACAAATTCATAGAAATGCATTTAAAACACAAAATTCAACTTTAGCAAGTCTCAGGTAAGAAATATCGCCAAACATATCGAATCTTTTTTAGTAAAAAATAAAATAAAATGCTCAGTCAAAATGGTTTGGCAATATTTCTTATCGTACAAAAGATGTTAAAAATGCTGATCTAAGTGAAATGTTCAAGTAATCGGGGTTTTGTAGACAAATAATTTCGATCAATCAGGCGGCGCAGCACTCATTGTCGTCACAAATATAATCACAGATTTTGTCGAATTGATCACAGCAATAATATATAATCTTCATTCGATCGCAAAGGGGAAAAGAAACATATCTGCGAATTTTTAATGATAGACAGTCAAAGACTGTTGGACGCCATTTTGTTGTTAAAATTTTCAAAAAACAAAATGGCGACGAGTGTTCTCAGAAATCCTTTTTAAATACAAGAAGCTTATCGAGTGTCATTAAGGAATAGAGAATCAGATACCTATAGGATCACACGTGTACTGCGCGATAGGATAAAGTACGACAAAATAAGGGATATATTAGTGAGGACAGTGCGCGGCCGCTGGTCCCTGAACACTGGGAACTTATATATACCGCCGTGGGTGCACTCCAATGCGACATTGCTAGTGATCACACTGAACTACTTTCATGAAGTTTATCACAGTTTATTGAACCCTTTTGAATCCGATATTTGGAACCCTTTTCGAAATCACGGGTTGAGAGTCGAGAGGGCGAGATATCAGTAATAAAAAATACCCTCTTTTTAGTTCAGTCGGGATTTGTTAAATAATTAAATAATAAAGTAAATAATTTAGACGGTTATTTCGGTCATTTCATCAATTATGTGAAGATTTGTCCCAGAATCCGAATTATAGTCTTTTTTATTAGTTTAAATATTTGTCTACTCTAGGGCAATACTCGCGGTGAACGTCAGATGCTTGGACAAGCTGTCAGGTATACATTGACTGGACAGCGGCATGTTTGTCTACACTAACAATGTCACAAAATAGTTCATATTACTTCACATCACAACTTTGCAACAACATGATTTCATCAACAAAAAAATGCAATATAATCAAAAAAGGCTTAGTATATAAACTAGTACAAAAAGATCTTACTACGCCCACCGTTGGGCAAATATTGTTAAGGGCAAGGAGACCAACTTTGCCCCGGAATGAATTGAGAAAATTTATCTGAAAAATATAAACGCTGAGAATAAGTTTTTCAGATATCTTATAATGTAAAAAATATTTTATTATCTATTCATATAAATCAATCAGTATCTTAATTTAACATGTGATATGAAGCTTTTCTTCAGCCATGGACGTATTTTGAATGATACGGTAAATATGTATACATATAAGTTTTTTTTAATACACAAATACCTTCTTCGATCTTATTTTTATTAAAATGAACAAACAACTAAAACATTGCTTACATTATAAGATAAACGGAATTATAGAAGTCGAAAAGTTTCATTGGATAACTGTGACAAAACTGCAGACAAAAGAAAATAATGGGGCAATTATGGTCATATTCGCCCAAAACAAACTCAAAACAATATCATAGTTGCCCAGAATCTCACATTTAAAACAATCAACGTTTTATGGCATATTGGACAATATTGGACTGTATGCCATTTTCATTCGAGAGTTACTGAGAGTATAGAAAACATGACTATTTTACAACGATGGGACCACACCAACTGTTTATTTAGCAGGCTAAAGTTTGAATTAGTGCCCGGCTAATCCATTAGGCAGCCTGTCTACCGAAGCCGATAATACTATGTAATGATGGTGCACAAACCAGCCTCATAGTCGTAAAATAATCCCATATTTTCAATTTCAGTTAAACCAATTAAATACATAAAGTATATTCAAACTGGATAAAAACAGCACAAAAATGCTTACACAAATTCATTATTTTGAAGTTCATTACATTATTTTCGAGAAAATAATCATTGAATTCTATTTTGGTGATAGTTTTATTCTGCCTACTGTACCATAATACGGCCCGAATTATATGACACAGATCGACACTGGTTATGTCATTGCTCGCTTTGTAGACTGAGACAGAAATATTGTTAAAGTTAGCTGATGTTTTGAACCTGAAAGGCGGCGCGCCCATCTTTGATTCGACATCATTAAGAAGACAATTTGATTCAACTTATTTTCAAGTCTCCAGAGTCTAGTGAAGTACTTAGTAATGTGTAACTCTACTATAAACTGGAAGCATGTAAACAAGTTGTCACATTCCACACATTAATCGTTGTGAATCATAAAAACAGTGGAAATTAACCAGTTTGTACTAATTTAAGAGACAAACCGATTTCACCGTAAAGACGTAACCTACATTAATAATATATATAGTGAGATTCTTCCATCGCGCACACATCATATGCGCTTGCATACAAGTCTAAATGATTGGAAATATACATCTCACTGGATAATAATTATAGTTTTATTTTATGGCAACACTACAATATTTATACTGAGGTATTGTAACATTTGTAACTGAACTAGTAGGTATTCAATAGTTTTTGAAGATAAATTTGATATATGTTACATATCTTTCACCTGTCAATGATTTCATGACAGATTTTTTCATTTTTGGTGAGTTTTTTTTTTATATTGTGCTGGCAATTTAAAGTGTTGCCATAAATGAAAACTGGCAGTCGACAAACCAATCACACAAAATGACACCTGATTGCTTCATAGTCTCACATACTGAAATATACACATATTAAATCATTGCGGTGCATTCGTAGGGGCGTGGGTAGGGACCAAATCTTTTCGTGAACATTCAAAATGGATGTATTTTTTATTTTTCTGGGCCATTATTTTATTATGAAATAATTTATTTATAAGAAAAATAAATGTTTTTAGTTTTTTTAATGATATTTAGCGTAGTTCAGAGAAGGCTATAGTGATATCTTATATTTATCAGTTTCTAAGATATTTTAGACTAGAAAATGTATTATTGATATATTTTCACGTGTACCCTCCGTCACGCCCTACACACAATGTAACAGAAAGACGTCTGTCCCGCTCACACGCTCTTCCTCTCACTTGCGTCACGCACAACCACTTTGTTTATATTTTTCATTTATTTATAATAACTAACAGCGTCGACGGCTTGTCTTTATTTTTTTTTATAATTTTGTGCGTCCTTTTTAACCAGGAACAGTTTCATAATTAAATACTGATTATTTATTAACCAACTGTATACTTGGTCTCATTTGTTAAAATGTTATTTTAACGCTTTTCCGAGCGTGTTTTAATAGTTTTCCAGGCATGTGCTTTTAATGAAATCAGACTTTAACAGCGTATCGGAAATTATTCCTTGGCTGTGTCCATCAAGAGTTATGAAGGGATTGTAAAAAATATTGCAATATAAGGTAATTTTTATACAAGGTGATTTCAGCTCGTTTTAAATAGACGTCTGTAGCGATATTTTCGCTTTAATTTATTTATATATTTTTGTTAGCCGTCGACGCATCTAAACTAGTCTTACTCGTGTGTCCGGCGTCACCGGTGACATTAATACTATAACGTAGCGACAGCCGGCGGCTGCTCGCGCCTGCGCTCGCCTCGCTCGCCGCGCCCATACTAACACTAATGTGTATGGAACTAGCGCCAACTGGCGGCCATTTACGGAATCATAGTCATCTCTTACATGTATCTTTTTAATCTTATTAAAATGCTTAATTTAGGAATTGAAAATTATAGATCTTGTCCAAAAAAGGAAAGTCGGTAGAAATTCAGATCTGCCACGGGTTGTTCTTTTTTATTTTGAATAATTAATGTTTATTGTTCTTTGAATAATAATAACAAATAAAGCTTTCGATTAAACTTAAATCTAAATTAGAGAGCATAATAACCACATAATTTTAGGTTGTTTTTTTTTAAGAGAAATAGATTCAGTTCGAAATTTCAGATAAAAAGTTCATTGAATAAATCATTTAGCTTTTATCTGTACTCTAAAAAAAAATCGCAATGAATTGCTTTAATTTAAACTTAACGCTTACGGCTATAACATCGATATTTCAATACTTCAGATTATATAATTAAAATTATAACAAAAGTTCACTTTATATTTTTGTCGACATCGGGGCAGATTTAAAATCGGTTCATTTGATTTAATATCCTATAAACCTCACATTAAGATCGTATTTTGGACGTTACATATCCACCAAAAATCAGTGGGTTTTCGAGATAGATTCCGATCAGCCCAGTGAAGTAGTGACTGATGACCAATAAGAATATATTGCGATCTATTTGAATACCTACTTGTTTAATTTGAAACCCTATTCACTTCAAATGAAGTCGATTTTTTAAATCTTTATCCTCCAACTGGGCCTGCACGGTGCAGCTGATATGAGTACGCGAATAGTTCTACAATATCAGTTTCATTTGGTTTCAAACCCTATAATATTAAAAATAAGATAGATTTTTATAGAAGCGGGCGAGCGTAGCGATCGCGCGCGCCATCACAGTCAAATAAGGGCTAAGATACCGACGTAGTGACTCGCACTGGCTCGTATATATAACTATATATTATATTCTATCGATTACAATTGTGAGACGAGTGTGTACAGAAATATACAATATAGAGAGGGACACAAGCCACACTCAGAGTTGTCCATTAAGGTTAATGATTCAATAGAAAATGTAATGTAATCAATCTAAAATACATTTTAGATAAAGTTCCTAGTTTCTCTTGCCAAAATAGACTGACCACTAAGTAATGCGTAAATAATGTACATTCACGCGCGTGTGAGAGTGTAAGTGTGTGTTAATCAATCATTAACTAATAATTCATTAACAGTGATTGATGTCTCTGGGTGCGGCGGTTACTGCTAATAAATAGCAGTCAAGAAATTGCTGGTAAATTTTCTATAACCCTGTACCTATTAATTGTATATACCTCAGTATATTATATGTCTTTTCCTTAACACAGTTGTCTCAAAGATACAAATCACGATACCAAACTCATAATTTTATACGATTTAAGTCGGAAATTGTCTGAAGTGTATTTTTCCGACTAATCTGGTAATCATGGTAATTTGATACAGGTTTAACCTGTGTGCGAACTACACATACAAAGATAACCTGTACTTTATATATGTATAAGTTGTGTTCGTGAATATGTTTATGTTTAAAATACATTTGGAAAAATAAAGTACGATTACGTACAATGGCTTCTTTCCATTAATTTTGGAAAAATCACAGCGTTTTGGTGAGGCGACTGGTATTTTTGTGATAAATTAACAATGATATAATCTGAACGACTTCAGTATTTTACGATTGATGAAATTTCACAACAAACTTATCAATGATTTGTTAATTAAGACAGTTCTAACCGAATATTAATAAATTTGAATAGTGTTAATACATTTCACTATTCGAGACACCTGTATGTTTTTAAAATAGAAATTTGTGTAACGACAAGATTTTGGTTCAACAGAAATGCTTACAAGGTCAGTCGCCTCACGGATCGGAAAGGATGCTATGATGAAGGTTAGAGAGTGAATGAACTAAATAGCAAGTTCGTTCATTCTCTAAGGGTAAGGCATCTAACGTACTGCGGAGGTGCGATGTCCAACGTCGGAATAGATTGTTGCCTATGTTTAGCGCCAACTGGAATAAAAAAATATACATAATAACAACATATAACGGTAAAAAAAAACAAGTGACAGTGTGTATTTCAGAGATTGAAACTATGTGGGATAAAAGTTTCAAAAGTAAAGTAATAAGAAATTTTTGGGAAAGAATTCATTTATTAATTGTCTTTGTGGTACTAGACGAGGATTTAAACAATAAGTGAGGGAGAAAGTGGGAATAGTCGTATCAAGAGTACAAAAGCAGAGGATAACTAACAGTGGTGATTGTTCCACCAACAAAAGAATATATATATATATATATATATATTCTTTTGTTGTCTTATATATATAAGATATACGATAATAACGAAGAAACATCCATAGAAGATTATCGAGCAATTGTGGTCAGATAATAATTTCATCGTTAGGTATAAGAAATGAAATGATATTTATTTTTGTAAATAGATCTCTTAAAGATACTTTTATATGTCTTTTTTTTAAGTACTAGATGGTGTCGGCATAACCTAGGTGACGACCTCTGAGAAGAAAAACCAAAACCAACTCAGAGAATCGTGGTCTCTTTTGAAGTCCAGACATAATAGTATCCAGTCAGAATATGTGAGTGATACAGTGCAGGGCAGTGTCTGAAATGGCCTTTTGAAGAAAGATCCATAG
The DNA here is from genome assembly GCA_910591435.1 of Acronicta aceris. Taxonomy (NCBI): domain Eukaryota; kingdom Metazoa; phylum Arthropoda; class Insecta; order Lepidoptera; family Noctuidae; genus Acronicta; species Acronicta aceris. Next base: position 8,228,410 of record OU342784.1, read on the forward strand.
TGGCTTTGAGTAGACCAGTGCCATCCGACAGCTCCACATTGTGTAGCTCAACCATATTATAGGGAGCTCAACAATCCGTCACACGACGGTACTAGATCGGTGGAACATTTGCTTAGGACACATAAAAAAATGTCGAAGCCACCACACAGCTGAAAGACGTGGTATATCTAGCCTACATCGTACTCACATTTACATAAAATCCTTTTAACATTAATTTAATTTCATTATTTATAGAATGTAATAGTGTAAAATTTGCCAAGTATAGTGTATATGTGTAGTGGGTGTGGGTGTGGGTGTGGGTGTGAGTAGTGGTACTGGTAGTGGTAGTGGTACTGACAGCACTTGGTGGGGCTGCAGCGCGGCGAGGTGCGCGGGCGAGGGCGGCACGCCGGGCGGCGCGGGCGGCAGCAGCGTCTGCGCGAGGCCCTCGAACCGACCGCCCGCCTCGAAACCGTTCTACACAAACAACGCAACGTGACACTATACGACCGAGCGATCACCCTTGTGCCACTCCTACGTGAAACACCACAAACCAGATGTAGCATCTTTAAAAATTACGATCTTATTATTTTTGTAAAGACAAGATATTGTAAGGTTGTGGATTTAATTAATATTGCACTGTCAAGCATATTGCGATTAATTATTTATAAAATCCAATTGTGATTGGATTGATTATTTATAAAATCCATTGTTGTCAAAGGCTTTGGAAAGATCTCAGTTTATTTTAACCAGTGCAATACGTACGGGAATCATGATAGTAGGCCGCAGCGGCTGGATGGAAGGCTGCACAGCGGTGGGGTAGTACGGGTAGTACTGCACCGGGTAGCCGATGTAGCCCGGGTACCCGGCCGCCGCCGCGTACATGGCCGCCGCGGGACTGTACATCTGTGTACACACATATTGAATCCGGTTAGCCTACTAGACTTCTGTAATCTAGGAAAATGTTGTAGATGATATTTTATAAATAACTCAATTATTACACTTACAGGGTACGAATAAATCAAATGTTTATTTTTTATGAGATAGGGGGACAAACGAGCAAACGGAAAGCCTGATGGTAAGTGATTACCGTCGCCCAAGGACATCCGCAACACCAGAAAAGTCACGAGTGCGTTGCCGGCCTTTTAAAAGGCGATTGGGCCTCCGGTAAGCTCACTCACTCGGCGAAACACAACGTAAGCGTTGTTTAACGCCGGTTTTCTGTGAGGCCGATCGAGCCGACCCATTCATGCCGAAGCATGGCTCTCCCACGTAAAAGTTTTAATTATAAATGTCCATTTAATTAAATACAACTTTAAAAACATATCATTGCAACTATCAAATCAATTCAACAAACATTTACTCGTAAACTACTCATAAAAGGAATTCGCGGCGAACACCTTCTTTTACAATTTGGAACATTGCCGAATTATATCAAAGTTACTACATAATTATAGGTATGGATACTTACCGGTAGCTGCTGACTAAGCGCCGGGATCGCTTGGTGGTGCTGCAGCTGCTCATACGGAGGAGGAGCATACACTCCGCCGGCACCAGCGCCCGCTCCACCGAAAGTTACGCCGTACGGGGACCCACCTGCCACTGTCACGTAACAATGTTCTTAAGCGGGAAATGAAAACGGTAATTAAGGCTTTGTTTGAAAGCAACATTAAACTACTAAATTATTTTAATTCTAGGTCTTGGTCTTGTCAACCAATGATTATAGGAGTTTTAAGGATTAACGGCAGAATCGGAGCACATTTCCTTGGATTTCATTGTTACAAAAGTATCGTAACAACTTACGATTGTTATACGAAAAACTCACCTTAATCTTCCATTGGTCAAGATTCTTTGCACCTAAAGTAAAATAGTCATTCTTAAACCTAACACCACACCATTACCGATGTCTACTTTAAACTATAACTGCAAAACGAAGTTTGTACACGAAATTTAATAACAGAATAAACGCAAGACCCGAAAGTAGTTTGTTCAGCATGGACTACTGAATTGATTACAGTGGTATCTAAAATGGGTTAATTTTAGTTATTTTAGTAAAGGAAAAATTCAATCGCGGGCAGGCTTCGATCCTGCGTCTTCTGGTTTGATACACCAGACGATAATTTATCAAAAAAAGAATTAATTCCAGAAATATGGCCACCTGATCTACAATAGTTGAGTCGAGGTATGGGAAACTGAAACTTATTTGCACAAATTGTTATTGTCTGCGTGTGCGCATCGATATAATATTCGTTGCGAGTACGATTATGGTACGGCCACAATTTTTATGTTTAGCTGATATAACTAATATCTTGAAAATACAAATGCTTACATGTCTCAAAATGACTTTCGAGTTTCGTTATTATAATTAGGACTCGATATTCTAATCGACTTGGTCGAGGTCTTTCGCTTATTCAGTTACACGTTGTATATGTTCATATTACGTTGGGGCATGATGCGACCGTGCTAGATCGTATTAAACAGACAAGTAACACTCAAATAAAAATAAAATAAAAAATAACACTAACACAACGGGTTGTAGTGAGTCTTAAGTGGGGGGCAAAGAGGTAGCCGTTCCGTACATAGTACTAGGATTTACGCCGTGAGGATTACTTATTAACAAGTAATATTCACATCTGCTAGAAAAGGTTAACTTACCTCCATACTGTGGCGCGGCCTGGTGCGGCGGCGCCGGCAGAAATGGTCCCTGCGGCGGCTGAGGTTGGGGGTACGCGCCCAGAGGGGGAGTCACTGCAACAACTCGACAGCTATAACGGTGCCCCGCACTAGTGGACGCGCCCCCAACACACTGATAGATCACATCACTACTCAGAACATTCAAATTATGTTCGTTAATTTAAAAATTGAACTTGATATGATGTGGGTAGTTTAATATTTGCACGTAACGGGATTCGAAATTTAAGATTCGAAAGTAAAGTTTGAGGTACACAGAGAGATTTGATTATAATTCCATTGGTATTATTTTAATGAAAATAAATTAAAATACCCAAAAGTCTAAGGAATTTTCGTGATGTGATCGTACCTCAGTGTGTCGGGTGCGCATATTCGCGCAGTGGCGCGCCGCAACCCAAGCCCGAGCATTCACGCTTGACGCAGTGCTGGAGTCATGCTAGTTTCTATACTGCTATAGTCCGAATCAATATTTCTAAATACTCACCAGGTAACAGAAAAAATATTTGGTCGCAGTAACAAAAAGAAAATAAAAGTTGTGTCTCTTTCTTACATATCTAAGGGGGAATGTGAAAATGAGACAACGTTATAAACATAAAAATACTATAGCAATATTGTTAGCATGACTAGAACGTGGGTGAAATAGAAAATTCTTAAAAAGTAGGTATATCGAGATAACATACTAGGTACTTTGTTATGTCACAGAAATGAACCATATTTTTATGATTATGATTACTTTTTTATTATTTAACCCACGTAATATTCACTAACGTCAGTGTTAACGACAAGCGATGCCCATACAACGCGTTACCACTAAACTGAATCTTTCAACAACTTAGTATTATGAAAGACCCATCAGTGTGGTGACAACACTCCGGAACGACAAAAATAAATATCCCTCTTCAAAAAAAAAAGAAATATTTATATTTCCGTGCCGAGGGTGAACAATACAATAAATTTGGTAGGCCACGTTAATGTTTCAACACAGTATGTGAGTGCTGAAAGCCTACCAAATTAGTTATTTACAATGCATTCCTTATTTTTAATGGTCACCCTAGCTGGACTGATTATATGAACACATTTAAAATAATACAACTGAAGTTTTGAGTTGAAATGTCTAAGTATACACTTTGGTACATCTGGACATTTGACAGAAATCAATTTGCATCGCAAATATCCTTACACGCTGCAGTAGGGGCCGCGAATTTCCATATAATCAGTAAATATTTACTTCAAGCCTTGTGCATAAAAAGCTAGTGTGACCATCCAAACGTATTTTCATTAAGAAATTTCTTAAATAACAAAACAATCATCACACGATAAGGAACCTTTAAAAAGTACAGTATTTATTTGTTATATGACCTTGAACTTTTGCATACAGCAGCCTTTTTGTCACTGCTGTGTGTGCTGCCCGTTTTTATAATGCAATATTATAGAAGAATAAAACTTGTAACGCAGCAATGTTGTATCATTGGCTACAATTTTGTTTGCTTTATATTATTAAAATTTCCCAAGTTCAGAGTCATAAATATTGATCGTCAAAACTGACGTCAAAACTGACGATCAAATGTGTAGGTATACATGATGTGAACATTCCTTGAAAAAAGAATTATATTCTTGATCTATTCAGTTACTAACTATTCAACAAGTGTACCAAGATTTTTTGCTGATTTTTTTCATACTTTCATATACGATATTTTGCTGTTCAATTCTAAAAAGCATTTCAATGCAGGAAAAGCAAAAAAACGAATAAAGATCTATGATATCAGTGCGTTGAAGGACACAGGAACATGCAAATTGTGACAACACAAAGTTTCTAAAAATATTTACTGTGCATGCAATACCAAACTCGACAAAACTACTAAAAAAAACTTATTTAAGTACCTATTATATATTAAAATGCATTTTCAAAAACTATTACTAACAGCACTAGAACATCAAACAATACTCTATGTGAGAAGCATCTAGAAACAAAACCGTGGCAATGCATGCTTGTCCCAAATAAAACAAGAAATCAGCTGCAATGTAACAGCAAAATGCTCATATACATGGATGTTGGCAAACCACAAAAAACCTGGTAACATCCGTCACCTAGACATTAATTAATTGCTAAATTATTACCACTACCGAAAAGGATGCTTTATTTTATTGTTTTAAACTGTCCCTTTTTATAAATACTTGCAAACTTTTCAATATGGTTGACACAAAATACTTTCAAATATATTGTAAAAGCTTAGTTAAGATTTAATTGCAACAAGCAGGGTAGTTTACTGTTATATCATAATGAGATACAACAAAAAACTAAAAATCGCATGTTTATGACTGCTGTGAATAAATTAGTTAATAAAAATCATTTGAACATCCGGATCCCTGTAAAGACTCGAACAATCGACATAAAGAAGACCAAAAAGAAGTTGAGAAAAAGTAAAAAATAAAATTGAAAAAGTTGTGGATCCTACAAAAATGGTGTTCCAATATAAAGTCCGTGGTTTAAGGTGTTTTGTACTAGCCGTCCAGTTATTTTAGACCCTCACAACTGGCATACTTCCCTGTCCTTCGATTAAGCTTATATTTGCATGCATTGTTACCTGTAGCACTGGTACAATGCTAAAGGCAACATAAAACGAACATATATCACCAGCTCCTATAAAACAATTGATGAATTTTGATTTCACTGCAAGAAAAAGTCTTGACAATCAATAAAATATTTTTTTTTGTTCTGGTAATACATATTTGTTGACTTAAACCTATTCACACACGCACTAACATTGTGTCATTCCTGTTAACATATTAACTCATTGTTGACCTAAAATCCTTTCCTTAGACCTTAAAAATCAAAATAAAACGAAAAATTGGGAAAACGGTTAGGATTATACGTCTGTTTTAGATCGGGTACCACTATAAATAGATACCGAATCCAAAACATTATTGTTAAACATAGTGTAATTTAGACATACAACTAGAAAAATTGGCACCAAACATATAAATAAAAAAAAAAAACTTTTTGCTAGTGCCAATTTTACCATCACCTTACATAAATGTCTACAAACAATGTCTGCAGACACTGTTATAAATGCAAAAGAGAAAATTGGTTTGTTTGGGAAATAGGGACCAAATAATGATTATTAAAATGTTTTATTATTGTTAAATTTTTCTTTTTATTAACTCTTTAGCATTTAACTTGGTTAGTATTAGACACACGACCTTAAACAGTTATTGATACGACTTTTACTAGAAGTTTTTATTTAATCTTAATGTCAATTAACAAGTTTTTATAAACCTTTCCATTTATCTAATGTAAAAGTCGTATATGTTTGTCAGTAACAAAAAGTAGCTAGCTTTTTTGTGCCTTTGTAACTGGATTCGAAATAATATTAAGAATCCAATACAAAACAAAATAAATGACGGATTTCATTCAATGAAAAATGCAACAGTTCAATTAGATATTTAATTATTTTATTTTTATACGTCATTCATTTTCAATAAACATAATTACTAAAAAGTTAGCTTAATCTATATCAGGAAAACAAAAATAAAACAAACACAAGACATCCCTATTAATAAAATTAAACAATAGGGAAGCTAAATAACCAGTCAGGCAAATCCATTTTTGCTTGTTAAAAGAGGATAAATCATTGCCTCACCGTCTTAAGGTGCATGAACTAGCAAACAATAATTACTGGTCTAAAAGCTTATAATTCATTTACAATTTCAATTTTAAATTCAATGTTGATATCAAATTTTCCAAATTGTTACTTACCAGTAATTATTACAACATAAAAATAAGTGTTAAAAATAATAAAAAAATAAGCTGTGAACTAAATGTTGAGAAATAAATGAAATAAAAAATAATGATAGCTAAGACACATATTTTTAAAGAAAGAGTCCCATCTTAATATAAAGAAATTTAAAAAATTAAAAAACGTTTTTTTTAGACAGAACTCTGTGACTTAGAACAACTTATTTTTTTAAGACATGGTTAACTAATAAACCTGGTAAGCATTTATGTTTTTTTTTCCCAGGGACAAATCCAGGACATTTTTGTAACACTATACAAATAGTTTCAAGCCAAAGACATCTACTGTACAGCCAACCATTTAGCTTCATGACAGTTGTCCAGGAGGATTTGTGAATTCTATTTATAGAACTTCTAGTTTGTACTAAAACATGTAAAAGCAAAAACGATTATTTGAAACATAGATGCTTGTCAGATTTGTATAGAAAAACATAATCGTGGCTAGGGTGCTGTAATTTATCATGTACTCAAAAGTAGAATTCTTTCTAAATACCATGGGATTCAGTGTTTCTAATTCAAGGATACTTATAAATTTTGGTAAGCTACAAGTTTTTCATGTACAGTAAATGTAGCATATAGGCATTACAGCACCCAAACCAAAACAAACGGGTTACAATCGAATTAATAACACATACGATCGTCCACACGCCGATACGCACATATCATATATTTGTCTCTCTTTAACTATGTTTCCAAAAAAAGAAAAATAAAGAAAGAAAAATTCTATATGATTTCATTACATGATAGCGATTAGTCGACTGCAGCGCGGGATCTGCGCCGTCGGACTCGCGGCTCCTGTAGAGGGGGGGCGGCGGCTGGGAGGGGGAGGGGTGTGGGTAACTTTGTATTATCATCATGTCTTACATTGCCGCGCCAGAGTCAAAACTGTCTCACACTTGTCTTAGTAGTGGAGAAACCTCAGACTTATTGGTGCCAAAATTGGTATTTTGAATTCTAAGTGTTATTTAATGGGATGAGATTTCATCCCATCTAATCTATAACAATAATAATCTTTATCAAGATCCCTAACAATCTTGCTTACTGGTTTTAAATACATTTAATTTAATTTAACCTGTATAAAATTGAAGTCACCAGTATGATTGAGATTTCTGAAATCATGTAACTTCAAAAATGGTTTCCAATATTTGTAAAACAAGAATAATTTAAGACAGTTTTACTCAACAAGCAGCCAGCCTTACTCTGTCTATGGGCCTTAATTTTTTTTAAGTGACACATGTATTTCTCCAGACATCCAGTGTCTAATTTCACAATATACAGTGTTTGTATATTTGGAAATGTTATGGAACTACGAAGCTTATAATAATATGGAGTTGGTCGCATGTTCTGACATTTGTAACATCACCAAGGTTGCATACTAATATGCTTATGAATGCTAAGTTAGACAACATTGTCAGCATCTTCATTGAAGAATTTACTCAGAACCATTTTAATAATTCAGTTTTATAGTATCTTGGACATGGGCCTCCTCTCAGATTTACAAAGGAGTAAGCTATAATGTATTACATTGACTTGTTACATGATGCAGGATGGTAACCTTAGCATAGACATTTTTGAATGATCAAAAGATACATGTACATATTTTTTGGAAGTTTCATTGAATTTTTAGAATAGTTAGTGTTTAGAAGTATAACATTAATTGCTATTTAAAAGTTGTTTATACTCCAAGTCTCATTTTCTCTGAATATGAGTCTAAATAATGATTTTAATAGTATGATGGAATTGGAACTGTCATAAATGAAGTTACAAAAAATCTGTTAGGATTTTTATTCTATGGATGGAGCTTCATGGTAAAATTTGAATCCATTATATTATATCTCTGTATCTTATAATGTGATAGAGTCACTTCATATGACAAAAGCTATATGCTACATGTTACAATTTTTTGCATTCTTTTGAATATTTTAATTATTCGAATGGGTGTGTAATTTATTTGAATACTAATCATGAGACGAGATGTAGGTGCATATAGCTGTACATAACTGTGACCTACTTGTAAAAGGTCAGCACTGGATGAAATATAATTGTGTAAAATATCGATTCGGGAGTTCACGCCATTCACGGTAGATTTTTTACTACCATATTTTCTAAAGCAAAAAATATGAAACAGATGTTGGTGATCTCATTGAAATAGGTTTCAAATTCATTGAGTCTTGAAAGCCAACGTCCGCCGGTGTAACGAGGGCTCATTAATCAGTTGTAGTAATGAATGGACCTAAAATTAGAACTAATAGAACCCGCCTTGCAAATCCTAAGGGTAGTCGACCATCTTGAATTATCGCAAGTATCGATCTACCGCGCAACACCTTTTCGTTAACATTACAACTAAATTATCGCGAAATAGTCCCCGTACGATGCAATAATCTCGCGTCCGGGGATTAAATCATTATTTTATTAGCGAAAACTTGTATTTCAAGGCCCTGCCGTGACGTTACACATGTCAGAACGTATAATATGAAAAGAACAAAGAAAATAATAAATCAACAGCATAAATACCTTTTTTGTCTGCCATTTATGTAATAACGATTTGAATATTAGTTAGAACTTTAATATTTTATATTCAGTTGCGAGAAATACAGGAAATTCGCAATTAAATTTGGATGCAGTCGCAGCAAACGCTTCGCAACGATTCTCGCAACGACAACTAGTGATGTAATTTCATTATTTCAATCAAAATCAATACATCATAGAAATAGTTGGTTGTCATTGTCAGTGTCTGACTGCGTGTCTCTCGATTGACTTTAAAAATTTAGTCGATTACAAGAATTTTCCATCTGAATAAAATCTTTCTATTTATACTTAAATAATATTAAACTGAATAAATTAATTATTTACAAGAATTACAAGTCATTTATCAATATACCTCGTGGAAGAAGTAAGTTTTGAAGTGCTTATGGGACAAATTAATCGATAACTGGCAATTTTTTTTAACATTACTATTTACTTATATTTCATGACAGGATAATTCTTGCTCATGATTTATTTTATTCTTGCGCTCAGACAAGAATACAAGAATAAAGAAAGTGTAGACTTATGCAAGTGATGCAGCTGTTGCCTGTCAGTGAGATTTACATAGTTAGCTTTGGTAACTTTAATGAGGAATGTCAAGCAGCCCTATCCTTGATCTGAATTAGAATTAAAATCAAGCTAAACCATTTTCAAAATTACTACAAAGAGCAGGTTTTATTTTGGAATCAGCCTATTGTGCTGTGGTATGGTGCGACAAGCTTATTTGACCCGGCGTACGTAATAGGAACTAAATTAGCTTTTGGTATACGTCGCCATTAGTAATGTTGATATTTTATGTGGGCAAGGAAGTTTGGGGGTTTCAATTTTCCGTTTCGTCTAAGTGAATATTTTTAGTAATATAAGACACAGACTTAGACAATTAAATAATATTTAAATAAAATTAAATAATATTTAATTGTCATGATTGATCAAACTGAATCAATCATCCACAGCCAGAATTTACCTACTGCTAGGCAGACCTTCTTTTCCATTAGTATTAGTACAATGGGCAAGGGCCGCGGATCGCCGATTCAAGGGGTCCCACCCAGTTCCGATTCCTTGTTTTTTTTTTGCATTTATTTACAAAATAGTCCCCAGACATATCATTTTTATAGGGACCCAATTATCCTAAAGTGCTCAAGGCCATCGATAGGTTATAGACGGCCCTCCTGCTGGGTATTAATTATTATTTTATTTAAATTAATTAAAAATTAAATAAAATATTTAAAAAGCTACGGTACCTACTGGAATTTTTATCTTGGCTGACGAACTGGGCTGTCTGACTATTAGTAAATTAATTTTCCAATTCCGATTGCCAAAAAAGAAACAAGATGACCAATCTCATGTAGTCGAAGGCATCGTCTTAGATTTAATTTCAAAGACCTAATGCTTAGTTTTTTATATGCGGAGTATCACTCTCATGAGACGAATCTAACGACGCCTCTCAAGTTAAAATCCATCAAGCCGTTTAGGCTACAGAGTGAGCTAAAGAAATATTGGTGGTCAAGTGTTAGCCTATCACGATTAAAAAAAAATTATATATATACACACTCTTGAAAAACATATCGGTTCTTCTGGCAGTCGCATAAAAAACCTTTAAGCCATAAAAGTGGTTAATTTTCAGTGAATAAATGTTCCCTTTTAGTAGGTACCAATTTTTCATCTAATAATTAAAGCAACAAAGAGACGATATGGTTTAATATCGTCGTTAAGGTTGTGAATGTAAAAAGAATGGTCTTTATAAAAGTTTATTATTTATTTACAAAATTTGTTTTAATACATATTATTGATTTCTTAAAAACTAATTAAATTTATATATTTGAGAACAGAGTCCATTTTCCACCACATCTGCAATAAATAAAATAAAAACATAAATTCAATTTTATTCAAAAGATCAACGTCTGAGCGTTTATGTTTTATTTGCCACGGGTTTATGGATTCGATTCTTGGACGGTAAAATATCGTATGGCCCCGCATTCGTTTGGTATGCTCTGGGTTGGATATTTGACGCACCCACGGTACGGGAGCAAATACTAGTAACTCAACTTAAAAAAAGAACAAATGTCTATAGTCTATTCGCGTTAAGAAAATAGTGACTCATCAGTGCAACAGCAAAGTAAAGGCGTATTCATACTGGGGTAAAAATAAATGTGATTTGGGACTACGGATTCCAATCGATGGTTTCTGTAAAATGTTCTACATAGATGCCAGATTTGAGAAGCAGGGACTAAAACTAGGAGTTAGGGTAGGCGGAGACCTGCAGGCGGCGAGGAAGCGCGCGTCGTAGGCGGCTTGCAGCGGGTGTCGCGCCGGGCGCGGCGCCGCCAGCGCGCGCGAGCCGCAGCGCGCGCACTGCCGCCAGCGCGCCGGCCGCCAGCCGCCGCCCAACCACATGAAGCTACAACAAAATAACACATTTAAATAATGTGTAATTAAACTGTACTCCTCATACACCCCCAAAAACGCCCTATATACATTGTCAAACTCCACCAAAAGCACCTTGTATACAATATTAAACTTCACCAAAAACACCTTCTATACAATATCAAACTCCACCAAAAACATCTTGTATACAATGTCAAGCTCCACCAAAAACACCTTGAATACAATGTCAAACTCCACCAAAAACACCTTGTATACAATGTCAAACTCCACCAAAAACACCTTGTATACAATGTCAAACTCCACCAAAAACACCTTGTATACAATATCAAACTCCACCAAAAACACCCTGTATAAAATGTCAAACTCCACCAAAAACACCTTGTATACAATGTCAAACTCCACCAAAAACACCCTGTATAAAATGTCAAATTCCACCAAAAACACCTTCTATACAATGTCAATTGGAAAACTGCGTCAAGTCTTATCATCACCCATACCGCAATGTTTGAAAACGAAAGTTTTCAACCAGTGCGTCCTACCCGTCATGACCTACGGTGCTCAGACATGGACTAGTCCATCAATTTAAAGTCGCTCAGCGTGCCATGGAGCGTGCTATGCTCGGAGTTTCTCTGAAGGATAAAATCCGCAACGAGGTTATCCGACAGAGAACCAAAGTTACCGACATAGCGCACCGAATTAGCAAGCTGAAGTGGCAGTGGGCTGGTCATATCTGTCGAAGAACCGATAACCGCTGGGGTAGACGTGTTCTTGAGTGGAGACCGCGACTCGGCAAACGTAGCGTAGGACGTCCTCCGGCAAGATGGAGTGATGATTTGCGAAAGGTTGCGGGCGGAAGCTGGATGCGACAAGCCGAGGACAGGATGAAATGGCGCACATTGGGGGAGGCCTATGCTCAACAGTGGACTGCTATAGGCTGATGATGATAATACAATGTCAAACTCCACTAAAAACACGTTGTATACAATGTCAAACTCCACCAAAAGCACGCTGTATACAATGTCACACTCCACCAAAAACACCTTGCATACAATGTCAAACTCCACCAAAAGCACGCTGTATACAATGTCACACTCCACCAAAAACACCTTGTATACAATGTCAAACTCCACCAAGCAAGAACAGTTTCTGCAAGAACTACATAATATGTGAAACTCCCTCAAAAACAGCTAGCCTGTATACAGGTCCAACTCCATGTATGAAAGGAGTACTTACCGTATGGCGTCCATATTTATGGAGGGCGTGGTCTCGCACTGCGCGTACGGCGGCGGCTCAGGGTTGTACCGTAACGATTCAGGCTCTACTCCGTACTCCAACTGAGGAGGAGTAACTAGGGTAAATCATACTAATAAGTAACTATAATAAATTTGTAACTGACCTATGTCTGTACATAATATGAAGCTGTAGTTTTCAGTATAAGCTGACCTCCCACTGTATAGAAAGTTTTTTTTTAATATTTTGTTTGAGTTCGGTAAATGAGCAGACGTACGAACTAGTAAGTAGTTATCGCTCTCCATGGTAAGCCGGCCCTTAAGGGCCCTGTATACGAGCCGTTTGAAGATCCTCATGTCATAGCGCAATGGGAAAACTTCAGGAGAAAGAACATTCCAAATCATAAAGGTACGCGAGAGAAAACCTCACGACGCTCTAACATGTTTGGATTTGGAGGGCCAGGTCTCCAGAACGTGAGAATGGGGCGGGTGGTGCGGTGATAATAGTGACCGGTGACGACTAGTAGCTAATACAATAGAGCAGGCACAGGCAGTGTATGTGTATGTGTGGGTAGTGAAGTACTGACATGTAGCGGCCAGGGCCGGGCGTGCGGCGCGCTGAGGCTGCAGCGCGGCAGCACGTCCCACACGCGCGCGCCCGACCACTGCGTGCTCAGCGACGCGCACTCCTCTGCGAATACACAAACATCTATCTATAGTACTTGAACATATCATCAGGACAAGGCATTTTATATGTATAGATAGTAGCCGCAGCAGCGCGTCGGGCGGCCTGCCCGCCGTATATATAGTAGTGTATAGTCGTACCGATGAGTTCCTGTTTGGGCGCGGCGCCTGTGGCGAGGCGCGCCAGCAGCCGCAGCAGCGCGTCGGGCGGCCTGCCCGCCGTATATATAGTAGTGTATAGTCGTACCGATGAGTTCCTGTTTGGGCGCGGCGCCTGTGGCGAGGCGCGCCAGCAGCCGCAGCAGCGCGTCGGGCGGCCTGCCCGCCGTATATATAGTAGTGTATAGTCGTACCGATGAGTTCCTGTTTGGGCGCGGCGCCTGTGGCGAGGCGCGCCAGCAGCCGCAGCAGCGCGTCGGGCGGCCTGCCCGCCGTATATATAGTAGTGTATAGTCGTACCGATGAGTTCCTGTTTGGGCGCGGCGCCTGTGGCGAGGCGCGCCAGCAGCCGCAGCAGCGCGTCGGGCGGCCTGCCCGCCGTATATATAGTAGTGTATAGTCGTACCGATGAGTTCCTGTTTGGGCGCGGCGCCTGTGGCGAGGCGCGCCAGCAGCCGCAGCAGCGCGTCGGGCGGCCTGCCCGCCGTATATATAGTAGTGTATAGTCGTACCGATGAGTTCCTGTTTGGGCGCGGCGCCTGTGGCGAGGCGCGCCAGCAGCCGCAGCAGCGCGTCGGGCGGCCTGCCCGCCGTATATATAGTAGTGTATAGTCGTACCGATGAGTTCCTGTTTGGGCGCGGCGCCTGTGGCGAGGCGCGCCAGCAGCCGCAGCAGCGCGTCGGGCGGCCTGCCCGCCGTATATATAGTAGTGTATAGTCGTACCGATGAGTTCCTGTTTGGGCGCGGCGCCTGTGGCGAGGCGCGCCAGCAGCCGCAGCAGCGCGTCGGGCGGCCTGCCCGCCGTATATATAGTAGTGTATAGTCGTACCGATGAGTTCCTGTTTGGGCGCGGCGCCTGTGGCGAGGCGCGCCAGCAGCCGCAGCAGCGCGTCGGGCGGCCTGCCCGCCGTATATATAGTAGTGTATAGTCGTACCGATGAGTTCCTGTTTGGGCGCGGCGCCTGTGGCGAGGCGCGCCAGCAGCCGCAGCAGCGCGTCGGGCGGCCTGCCCGCCGTATATATAGTAGTGTATAGTCGTACCGATGAGTTCCTGTTTGGGCGCGGCGCCTGTGGCGAGGCGCGCCAGCAGCCGCAGCAGCGCGTCGGGCGGCCTGCCCGCCGTATATATAGTAGTGTATAGTCGTACCGATGAGTTCCTGTTTGGGCGCGGCGCCTGTGGCGAGGCGCGCCAGCAGCCGCAGCAGCGCGTCGGGCGGCCTGCCCGCCGTATATATAGTAGTGTATAGTCGTACCGATGAGTTCCTGTTTGGGCGCGGCGCCTGTGGCGAGGCGCGCCAGCAGCCGCAGCAGCGCGTCGGGCGGCCTGCCCGCCGTATATATAGTAGTGTATAGTCGTACCGATGAGTTCCTGTTTGGGCGCGGCGCCTGTGGCGAGGCGCGCCAGCAGCCGCAGCAGCGCGTCGGGCGGCCTGCCCGCCGTATATATAGTAGTGTATAGTCGTACCGATGAGTTCCTGTTTGGGCGCGGCGCCTGTGGCGAGGCGCGCCAGCAGCCGCAGCAGCGCGTCGGGCGGCCTGCCCGCCGTATATATAGTAGTGTATAGTCGTACCGATGAGTTCCTGTTTGGGCGCGGCGCCTGTGGCGAGGCGCGCCAGCAGCCGCAGCAGCGCGTCGGGCGGCCTGCCCGCCGTATATATAGTAGTGTATAGTCGTACCGATGAGTTCCTGTTTGGGCGCGGCGCCTGTGGCGAGGCGCGCCAGCAGCCGCAGCAGCGCGTCGGGCGGCCTGCCCGCCGTATATATAGTAGTGTATAGTCGTACCGATGAGTTCCTGTTTGGGCGCGGCGCCTGTGGCGAGGCGCGCCAGCAGCCGCAGCAGCGCGTCGGGCGGCCTGCCCGCCGTATATATAGTAGTGTATAGTCGTACCGATGAGTTCCTGTTTGGGCGCGGCGCCTGTGGCGAGGCGCGCCAGCAGCCGGAGCAGCGCGTCGGGCGGCCTGCCCGCCGTATATATAGTAGTGTATAGTCGTACCGATGAGTTCCTGTTTGGGCGCGGCGCCTGTGGCGAGGCGCGCCAGCAGCCGCAGCAGCGCGTCGGGCGGCCTGCCCGCCGTATATATAGTAGTGTATAGTCGTACCGATGAGTTCCTGTTTGGGCGCGGCGCCTGTGGCGAGGCGCGCCAGCAGCCGCAGCAGCGCGTCGGGCGGCCTGCCCGCCGTATATATAGTAGTGTATAGTCGTACCGATGAGTTCCTGTTTGGGCGCGGCGCCTGTGGCGAGGCGCGCCAGCAGCCGCAGCAGCGCGTCGGGCGGCCTGCCCGCCGTATATATAGTAGTGTATAGTCGTACCGATGAGTTCCTGTTTGGGCGCGGCGCCTGTGGCGAGGCGCGCCAGCAGCCGCAGCAGCGCGTCGGGCGGCCTGCCCGCCGTATATATAGTAGTGTATAGTCGTACCGATGAGTTCCTGTTTGGGCGCGGCGCCTGTGGCGAGGCGCGCCAGCAGCCGCAGCAGCGCGTCGGGCGGCCTGCCCGCCGTATATATAGTAGTGTATAGTCGTACCGATGAGTTCCTGTTTGGGCGCGGCGCCTGTGGCGAGGCGCGCCAGCAGCCGCAGCAGCGCGTCGGGCGGCCTGCCCGCCGTATATATAGTAGTGTATAGTCGTACCGATGAGTTCCTGTTTGGGCGCGGCGCCTGTGGCGAGGCGCGCCAGCAGCCGCAGCAGCGCGTCGGGCGGCCTGCCCGCCGTATATATAGTAGTGTATAGTCGTACCGATGAGTTCCTGTTTGGGCGCGGCGCCTGTGGCGAGGCGCGCCAGCAGCCGCAGCAGCGCGTCGGGCGGCCTGCCCGCCGTATATATAGTAGTGTATAGTCGTACCGATGAGTTCCTGTTTGGGCGCGGCGCCTGTGGCGAGGCGCGCCAGCAGCCGCAGCAGCGCGTCGGGCGGCCTGCCCGCCGTATATATAGTAGTGTATAGTCGTACCGATGAGTTCCTGTTTGGGCGCGGCGCCTGTGGCGAGGCGCGCCAGCAGCCGCAGCAGCGCGTCGGGCGGCCTGCCCGCCGTATATATAGTAGTGTATAGTCGTACCGATGAGTTCCTGTTTGGGCGCGGCGCCTGTGGCGAGGCGCGCCAGCAGCCGCAGCAGCGCGTCGGGCGGCCTGCCCGCCGTATATATAGTAGTGTATAGTCGTACCGATGAGTTCCTGTTTGGGCGCGGCGCCTGTGGCGAGGCGCGCCAGCAGCCGCAGCAGCGCGTCGGGCGGCCTGCCCGCCGTATATATAGTAGTGTATAGTCGTACCGATGAGTTCCTGTTTGGGCGCGGCGCCTGTGGCGAGGCGCGCCAGCAGCCGCAGCAGCGCGTCGGGCGGCCTGCCCGCCGTATATATAGTAGTGTATAGTCGTACCGATGAGTTCCTGTTTGGGCGCGGCGCCTGTGGCGAGGCGCGCCAGCAGCCGCAGCAGCGCGTCGGGCGGCCTGCCCGCCGTATATATAGTAGTGTATAGTCGTACCGATGAGTTCCTGTTTGGGCGCGGCGCCTGTGGCGAGGCGCGCCAGCAGCCGCAGCAGCGCGTCGGGCGGCCTGCCCGCCGTATATATAGTAGTGTATAGTCGTACCGATGAGTTCCTGTTTGGGCGCGGCGCCTGTGGCGAGGCGCGCCAGCAGCCGCAGCAGCGCGTCGGGCGGCCTGCCCGCCGTATATATAGTAGTGTATAGTCGTACCGATGAGTTCCTGTTTGGGCGCGGCGCCTGTGGCGAGGCGCGCCAGCAGCCGCAGCAGCGCGTCGGGCGGCCTGCCCGCCGTATATATAGTAGTGTATAGTCGTACCGATGAGTTCCTGTTTGGGCGCGGCGCCTGTGGCGAGGCGCGCCAGCAGCCGCAGCAGCGCGTCGGGCGGCCTGCCCGCCGTATATATAGTAGTGTATAGTCGTACCGATGAGTTCCTGTTTGGGCGCGGCGCCTGTGGCGAGGCGCGCCAGCAGCCGCAGCAGCGCGTCGGGCGGCCTGCCCGCCGTATATATAGTAGTGTATAGTCGTACCGATGAGTTCCTGTTTGGGCGCGGCGCCTGTGGCGAGGCGCGCCAGCAGCCGCAGCAGCGCGTCGGGCGGCCTGCCCGCCGTATATATAGTAGTGTATAGTCGTACCGATGAGTTCCTGTTTGGGCGCGGCGCCTGTGGCGAGGCGCGCCAGCAGCCGCAGCAGCGCGTCGGGCGGCCTGCCCGCCGTATATATAGTAGTGTATAGTCGTACCGATGAGTTCCTGTTTGGGCGCGGCGCCTGTGGCGAGGCGCGCCAGCAGCCGCAGCAGCGCGTCGGGCGGCCTGCCCGCCGTATATATAGTAGTGTATAGTCGTACCGATGAGTTCCTGTTTGGGCGCGGCGCCTGTGGCGAGGCGCGCCAGCAGCCGCAGCAGCGCGTCGGGCGGCCTGCCCGCCGTATATATAGTAGTGTATAGTCGTACCGATGAGTTCCTGTTTGGGCGCGGCGCCTGTGGCGAGGCGCGCCAGCAGCCGCAGCAGCGCGTCGGGCGGCCTGCCCGCCGTATATATAGTAGTGTATAGTCGTACCGATGAGTTCCTGTTTGGGCGCGGCGCCTGTGGCGAGGCGCGCCAGCAGCCGCAGCAGCGCGTCGGGCGGCCTGCCCGCCGTATATATAGTAGTGTATAGTCGTACCGATGAGTTCCTGTTTGGGCGCGGCGCCTGTGGCGAGGCGCGCCAGCAGCCGCAGCAGCGCGTCGGGCGGCCTGCCCGCCGTATATATAGTAGTGTATAGTCGTACCGATGAGTTCCTGTTTGGGCGCGGCGCCTGTGGCGAGGCGCGCCAGCAGCCGCAGCAGCGCGTCGGGCGGCCTGCCCGCCGTATATATAGTAGTGTATAGTCGTACCGATGAGTTCCTGTTTGGGCGCGGCGCCTGTGGCGAGGCGCGCCAGCAGCCGCAGCAGCGCGTCGGGCGGCCTGCCCGCGGCGCGCGCCACGCCGGCTAACTTCCGCAGCAGCGACACTGCGGCACCATCCGCCCACAGCTCGTAACTGCACCACAAATTACATGCTGCATCCTGATAGACTCTACTCAAAGTCAAAATCATGTATTCAAAATAGACTACTAGATACCACTTTTTGAACGTCATGCTCCCAAAACTCCCGCCCTTTACCGCTTCCTAGTGTTTTCACCGGCAAGAAGGCGCAAGAAATCTCCGGCCTATTTCTGTCTGTTGTTAAGCTACTAAGGCGTTACAATTTACATAAAATCGAATTGTCTTTTTATTTGGGGTTGTTAATTAATATTTTGCTTTCATTGCTACACGTCAGCTGACGCACACGTTATAATATAGCATCGAAGTTATTACTCAAACATTATTTATAATATAGTAATCTGCCTAGATAGTTTTACTGTATTGCGTCGTGTGTATATGAGAGCCAAAACATGAAAATGTTATGATTTTCATCAAATAAAACAGGTAAAAAATACATTATCACAAATGTGGACGACATATTTAGTGTAGCGGCTGAGCTGTCGGCTTTTGTGGGATCCATCCCCCATCACGGAGCAAACATTTTGTGTACAATATTCGCAACTAAGACCTAAAACTAACTTTTGCTTAATCTGTTTTTGGCAGCTAGCGGTTTTTGCGGCCCGCCTGATATAATGTTATACATACTGGTGTGGGTGTATCTGGTGTTGTTGTTGTTGGTGTTGGTGTTGGTAGGCGAGCGACAGCAGCGCGGTGAGGCCGATATCGAGCGCGCGCTGCAGCGCCAGGCGCAGCGGCTGCAGCGGCACCGCCTCCGCCACCACCTCCGGCTTCGCCTCCAGCGCGAGGAGACTCTATCAACATATACGATAATAACTATTTTATTTTAAAAAGTCAGGAACCGAGCTGACGAGCCTCCTGGTGGTAAGTAGTCATTACCAGAGGAGTTGCTAATGCCGATCCATAAGAGCCCCTACGGACTACAGACTGCCAGCCGCGGTAACCGAGGGGAACTGGCTCTTACGTGCAAAAATTTAAACACACACCGAGGTGCTTTCACACAGAATCCAAACAGGAGCACTTTTTCTGTGAGGACAACATTATTATAATGCTATCGGATTTCGGAGTTAATGGTGCAACAGGCAAGTATTTTATAGTGCAACATCCGAAGTCAAAGTCAAAGATTTATTGCATACTAGCTTTTTGCCCGCGACTTCATCCTCGTGGAATAGTTACTTTGTTCCATATGAACTTTCATCCCCTATTTCACCCCTACATAGGTCAAAATTTATTAATTATTTTGCCCGCGGCTTCGCTCGCGTTAAGAAGTATTATTATTAATATTTTGTTCGTCTTAATTTATTCGGTTGGTTTAATATCTCCAGAGGTGTTAGACAGGGTTGTGTCGCGTCACCATGGCTGTTCAATCTATATATGGACAGTTGTTTGGCAGACTTGAAAGAGAGTGATTGTGGGTTGAGAATGGATGAGTTACATGTCAAATGCCTTCTTTATGCTGATGATCAGGTTCTACTTGCATCGTCAGCGGAAGAGTTGCAAGACATGGTAACTTTAACGAATGAAGCATACAAGATGAAGGGCATGAAAATAAATGTTAGTAAGACGAAAGTGATGGTTTTTGAAAGAGAAGAAGATGTATGTGTGTGTGATATAAAGATAGAGGGTAAGAGTGTGGAACAGGTGAATGAGTTTGTTTATTTGGGAAGTGTGTTTACTAGGGATGGTAAGATTGATGCAGATGTGGAAAGGAGAGTGAATGCAGGAAATAAAGTGAATGGTGCTATGCATGCAGTTGTGGTTTACCAGTCCGTGTCAAAAAAGGCACGGTTGGCTATCGACAATGGTGTGTTGGTACCTACACTTATGTATGGCAGTGAATGTTGGGTATGGCAGAAGAGACATGAAAGTAGAATAAATGCAGTGGAAATGCGTTTCTTGCGAAGTATGTGTGGTGTAACTCGGAATGATAGATTGAGGAACAGTGTGATAAGACAACGTTGCGGGCTGAAAGATGATGTAGTGACGCGTATTAAAAAGAATATGCTGAGATGGTTTGGACATGTTGAAAGAATGAATGAAAGACGATTAACGAAAGGAATTTATAAGGCGAATGTCAGCGGCAGCGCCGGAAGAGGTCGCCCTAGAAGGACATACGCCGATCTGATTGGCGAAATCCTTCAAAAAGGTCAGGTGCGTAGCACTCGCAACCGGCGTGTATGTATGAGAAGATGTATGAATGTGGAAGAAGCAAAAGAAGTATGCAAGAATCGTAGCAAGTGGCAGTCTATAGTTTCTGCCTACCCCTGTGGGAGAAAGGCGTGAGTGTATGTATGTATGTATGTAATTTATTCGTTCCATTAGGTACTGATAGTTCAAACTAATACATTTACATCCTCCATCGTCCCTTATTTTATCCCCATGGGGGTTGAATTTATCAAAATCCTATTTAAGCGGACGTCTTCATCATAGTAGCTCCAATCTTTAATTTCAGTTCAATCAGTCGAAAATCTACAAAGTTTCATACAAACTTTCATCCCCTATTTTATCTGCTTAGGGGTAGAATTTATCAAAATCCTTTCTTAGCGGATGCCTACGTCATAACATCTACCTGCAAGCCAAATTTAAGCCCGATCTCTCCAGTGGTTTGGGCTGTGCGTTGATAGATCACTATGTCAGTCAGTCAGTCACCTTTGAGTTTTATATATATAGAGATTAAGTGTATATAAATTGGTGTTACATTATATTTTTGTGTACTTATGACTTAGCGGCCTTTTACAAGCATTGCAATATTGAGGAACGAACTGATAATATAGTTAGTACTGTTACCGGATACCTATCTTTATAATTGTACCATCTTGAAAGTATACTCTTTCAGATGATGGTCAAAATCTTGTAGCAAGGAACGAAAATATATACAAAGAAAATTAAGACATAAATCATGAAAGTAACTTTTAAGTAAAAGTAGAACCGCCTTCAAAAACATTATTATAATGTTATGTGCGAAACAGTTTCGGAAGTCGGTGCCTTTGATTTGATCGGTTCTTTTGATTTCGCCACCGACTTCCGAAAGTGTTTCGCACATAACATTTGATTTTGAAGGCGGTTTATACCTAGACGACGTTATCATTTTATCGGTCGTTACGTTTCTTACTCGATTAGTTTTGTATGTTTGTTATCCGATTATTCCGTCAATTATGAACCGATTTGGATGATTCTTTTTTTGATCGGTAGATCATACTTTAAAGGTGGTCCTACAAAAACTTGGTCAAGATCTGATCAGAAAATTTAGAACAAAATGACAATAACACGAGTAAATGATAAAATAATAACGTCGCCGAGGCCAACGTATTTTTTTTGAACCTATTTTGATTTTTTTTTGTGTGGGTCTGTTTATGGTCATTATTTTACTTTATGAGACCATTAAAAATATCAGTCAACTAGCCTATAGGTATATGGTATTGGCGGCGCACCTTATCATGTTCATGCGTGTGGTCATCGAGCAGCGCGGCGAGTGGCGCGGCGTCGGGCTTGTCGTCGGGCCGCAGCGCCAGCGCCAGCGCGGCCCAGCTCGTCTGCAGGCTCTGCAGGCACGTCAGCCACGACGCGCTGCTCTGACCTGACGGGTGCAGCCTGCACACCACCACCACAGTATCGGATATGTTGAGCGACGGCAGAAGATTGCCGAATGACCGAATAAAGGCCTCCCCCAGAGATAGCTGGTTCCGAATTGATCCGACTTGGATAAAATCTATCTATCTCTGTATCAAATTTCATCCAGATCCGTTTAGCCGTTCTGCCGTAATTGAGTAACAAACATTCGCACATTCTCACAAATTTTCATTTTTATTTATAATCTTAGTACTATTACTATACACCGTGAACTTTTACTACGGGACCGACCCTCAAATATGAAAAAAAAAGCAATCAGTTGTTCCATACATTTTGATCATGAAGGTATTACATGAGAAGATTCCAAACATAAATAGAGTTGGATATGATGGCATCTGCACAAAAATAATTAAAGCCGTAGCTAGTGAAATATGTTGTCCCTTAAATCATGTAATTAATTTATGTATAACAGAAGGTGTATTTCCTAATACGCTGAAGATGTCTATAATAAAACACCTATTAAAAACATGATAGAGAATTAATGGAGCATTATAGACGAATATCATTAATACCAATCTTCTCAAAAGTAAAAGAAAACTACATCTACAAACAGACCAACACATATTTAGAAATAAATCAAATATTATGTAATGAACAAAAAGGCTTTAGAGAAAAAAGAACCATAATCATGGGTATATTTGATTTTTTGCATAAAGTTATGATAAATGTTAATAAAAATATACCCATTTCTGCGATATTTTGCGACATGACCCAGGCATTTGACTATGTTGAACATAAGATACTACTAAAAAAGCTCGAAGCTTATGGGGTTAGAGGAAGGAGGAAGTGACTAAAATTAATACCCACACTAAGCGTGAAGAGATATATTTATCAAAGGAACGTAAAGTTACCCACGGTGTTCCCCAGGGAAGTGTGCTGGGACCGCTTCTCTTTACGCTATATATCAATGACCTTCCTAAATGTACTGAATTTCCTATGACACTTTTTGCGGATGACAGTACAGTAACCATACCATGGACATCTAAGGAATTATACAAAAATGACATTAATAACACTATAAATAATATTATTACCTGGTTAGACAATAATAATCTGAAAAATAATTTAAAAAGGACTTCTATAATGCACTTTAGCCAACGCTCATTGACATTAAATAATGATCTTGACATTAAATACAATAATACTACAATTAATGTTACGAAGTTTCTGGGGCTAATGATTGACCGTTAATTAAACTGGAAAGCCCATATTGAAAGCTTATGTAAAAGAATAAGTAGTAGCTCTTATGCCTTGTTCTCACTGTCGCGAGTAATTAATATAAAAGCACTACTAACTGCATATTACGGAACGGTTGAATCCATTCTTAGATATGGCGTTATCTTCTGGGGGCAACTCGACAGATAAAGAAACCATATTTAAAGTACAAAAGAGATGTCTTCGGTCAATGTTCAACCTTAGCATTACAGACAGTTGCAGGCCCTATGTTATAAATTATAAAATATTGACATTACCGTGTTTATATATTTTAGAAATGACAATATTCGTAAAAATGAATGCTAAACTATTCCCTCGCTTAAATGATCGGGTTCCCAGAAATAGACGTGACAACAGCAGACTCTGTATGCATACTGCTACAACTGCACTTTTGCATGGCACCCATCATTTATAATAAACTACCAAAACAATGGAAAGAATTAAATAAATTAAATAATGTAGCTTTCAAAAAAAAGGTCAAGTCATATCTTGTCCTAAAGGCCTACTATAATGTCAACGAATTCTTAATGTATACTATAATGTAATTTTATTATCTGATTGTTCTACATCAAAATTATAAAACTATAAACTTTATCTTAGATAGTGACTAGATAATGACTATTTATTGTTTTAACTATAATCAGTATTTTTTTTGACTGTGTATCTTTTTATATTAATTTTGTCATTTTATAAATTCCAAAAATATTTGTACGCCATATAATGTGGCAAACATGTTTGAGCTATAAAATTGTATATGCATTTAGTAATATTTTTGTATGTTATTCTATTCTATTCTACACTTTAGTATGGTTTAGTGATATTTTTTTCATATTTCAGAGTCGGTCCCATAGTAAAATTTGTTCGTATTCATGTTCACGTTCACGTTCGTTTTGCTGCGGGATAGAAACCATTTACTTAAACAGTAATAGTACTAATATTATAAAAATGAAAATTGTCACAGTGTATAACTACTTAACTATTTATGGATAATAGCTAGAAAAGACTAAAGTTTTACCTGCACAGCGCTATCCTGAGTTTGAGCCAGCTATGAAAGTAGTATTGTTGGAAGGCGGCAGGCTGACGCTGGAATGTTTCTGTCAATCTGTAATTAATAATTTTCAAGGTTAATTAATTATGTCTCGACACCAACGCGAACTGCAGCACAGTGAACTGCTACTGCTACTACACCGTACATCACCTGTCATACAGCAGCTCGAGCATGTTGTGCTTGGTGCCGGAGCACGCGAGCAGCACGTCCAGGCAGTCCAGTCCCGACACCAGCGCGAACTCCAACACGTTGGTCGCGTGCTGAACTGCTATCGGAGTCGCTGCGACCAATAATTGGGCAAATTAACAACCATTCCTGACCTCTGTGCGTTGTGTAGACGCATTTATTAAGGAAACGGAATAAAATACACTATCAGAAAATGTAATAAAAAATAATATTAAGATAACAGGCATAAAAAGCAACCGATGTCTATAGCAGATGCTAACAACACTAGTGGTTATATCTCACCTGTTATGGTTTGTCTCATTCGAAGGCTATAGTCAGCGACAGAATATTTGGCAACCGCAATCAACCCAGATAAACTCACCAACTCAATAACACTATTGCATTTTTCTATGAAATTCTCAGTAGTAGCTCGGAGTCTAGATTTGTACCCGGTTAATGGCAATAGGCTCGCCCCCTATTACATGGGACCTAAACATACCGGCGAACTGTGGGTATACATTAGTACGCCTCTGCCTAACCCTTCGGGTAATACAGGCGTGATGGTATGTTATGTTTTTATTGTTTATGTGAGTTTTTTTTTAAATAACCAAGATCTCGAATTTGCGATCTCGAGTCGAGATTGCATTCCCTATGTACTAATTAGTTGTAGTGTGCAGACTCACGTATGTCGGCCCAGGGCTGCGGCAGTTTGTAGAGGTGCAGCTGCGCATGCGTGTCGATGGCGAGCACCACGCCGCCCAGCTGCGACATCTCCACGCACGACACTATCGCGCAGCCTGCGCTCGCGCCGCTCTACTCACCACATACAGACCATTCACTATACTTTGTTATACATACCTTGATACGCGCGACACATTTCAGTGACATTTCTAGGATTGAAGTAGTCTTGGAAAAATTGATTATCTTAAGATGTTGAAATAAAATCGATAGTAACTTGTGTTATTTAAATGAAGGGTTTGTTTGGGATTTTTTTTTGTTATTACACCCTATACGTCGTTATAGTCACTGGAGGTCAGTACAGATTGTGATATTTTTGCCGATGAATAGAAGATCTTAGGGCTTCCACATCACCACGTCACGACGTCGTCAACGTGGAACGATGCGGAGTCGCGGCGCGGTGCGTTGACGTGAGGTGCTAATGCACGGTACGGCAACGTGGTCGGCGGAAACACGTGGCTATGCTCGCTCAGTTGATGTGTCATTGTCTTAGCGATTAGTTGAGCACAAAAGATATCAGGAATTATTGATTCTGATTTATTGAGACTGATATTTCACAGGTTCGTGAGTGTAAAATATACCGAAATCTTATAAGGCACGACAATACGTAACGATGCGGCATCGTAGTGAGGTATATTTTGACGACACAGTAACGTGAATTTGCACGTCATGTCATAGCGCCGCGCAGCGATACCGTGTCGTTATACGTTAACGACGTCGTGACGTGGTGTTGTGAAGTATTGTGAGAAGTCAGTGTGAGAGTTGTCCTTAATAAGTGAAAGTGGCCTGTTGCCGTTTTAATTAAATAAATAAATGATGTCGTTATAAACGGAGTGGTCTGTGTGGGAGTACGAGTCCGCATGAGTTTAGTGTGTGTGTGTTTGTACTCACGTTGGTGTTGGCGCCGTACTTGTGTTTCTTGGGCGGCGTGGCGGCCGCCTCCATGGCGCCCGCGCCGCCGCCCACCACCGCGCGGCTGCACAGCTGCAACGAACATACCCACTTACGTCGGATTACAAGTGTTTTATGCATCAACTGCCAATATCATGCGATTGAGAGGAAGGGATGCCGCTCTAGATATGAAAAGCGCTATCCTTTTCTCATAATATAAAAATGAACGCGTTAAACATTGTGGTATGGCCTCAAAATTGTTTACTGTGCTACAAAGATGCTTTGGGATTGTTACCTAGTTGTTTAATAAAACTATTCTGTGTGTGATGTGTGTGAAGCGGGATGTAATATGTGTACTGACATAGTGGTGCGTGTCCCTGGCGAGTAAGTGCAGAGCCCTGGGCGTGGCCAGCACGGCGTGCGGGGCGCCCAGTGCCAGGCGCGAGCTGGTGAACCAGTGTGTGATATGTGTGAAGCGGGATATAATATGTGTACTGACATAGTGGTGCGTGTCCCTGGCGAGTAAGTGCAGAGCCCTGGGCGTGGCCAGCACGGCGTGCGGGGCGCCCAGTGCCAGGCGCGAGCTGGTGAACCAGTGTGTGATATGTGTGAAGCGGGATATAATATGTGTACTGACATAGTGGTGCGTGTCCCTGGCGAGTAAGTGCAGAGCCCTGGGCGTGGCCAGCACGGCGTGCGGGGCGCCCAGTGCCAGGCGCGAGCTGGTGAACCAGTGTGTGATATGTGTGAAGCGGGATATAATATGTGTACTGACATAGTGGTGCGTGTCCCTGGCGAGTAAGTGCAGAGCCCTGGGCGTGGCCAGCACGGCGTGCGGGGCGCCCAGTGCCAGGCGCGAGCTGGTGAACCAGTGTGTGATATGTGTGAAGCGGGATATAATATGTGTACTGACATAGTGGTGCGTGTCCCTGGCGAGTAAGTGCAGAGCCCTGGGCGTGGCCAGCACGGCGTGCGGGGCGCCCAGTGCCAGGCGCGAGCTGGTGAACCCGTGTGTGATATGTGTGAAGCGGGATATAATATGTGTACTGACATAGTGGTGCGTGTCCCTGGCGAGTAAGTGCAGAGCCCTGGGCGTGGCCAGCACGGCGTGCGGGGCGCCCAGTGCCAGGCGCGAGCTGGTGAACCAGTGTGTGATATGTGTGAAGCGGGATATAATATGTGTACTGACATAGTGGTGCGTGTCCCTGGCGAGTAAGTGCAGAGCCCTGGGCGTGGCCAGCACGGCGTGCGGGGCGCCCAGTGCCAGGCGCGAGCTGGTGAACCAGTGTGTGATATGTGTGAAGCGGGATATAATATGTGTACTGACATAGTGGTGCGTGTCCCTGGCGAGTAAGTGCAGAGCCCTGGGCGTGGCCAGCACGGCGTTCGGGGCGCCCAGTGCCAGGCGCGAGCTGGTGAACCAGTGTGTGATATGTGTGAAGCGGGATATAATATGTGTACTGACATAGTGGTGCGTGTCCCTGGCGAGTAAGTGCAGAGCCCTGGGCGTGGCCAGCACGGCGTGCGGGGCGCCCAGTGCCAGGCGCGAGCTGGTGAACCAGTGTGTGATATGTGTGAAGCGGGATATAATATGTGTACTGACATAGTGGTGCGTGTCCCTGGCGAGTAAGTGCAGAGCCCTGGGCGTGGCCAGCACGGCGTGCGGGGCGCCCAGTGCCAGGCGCGAGCTGGTGAACCCGTGTGTGATATGTGTGAAGCGGGATATAATATGTGTACTGACATAGTGGTGCGTGTCCCTGGCGAGTAAGTGCAGAGCCCTGGGCGTGGCCAGCACGGCGTGCGGGGCGCCCAGTGCCAGGCGCGAGCTGGTGAACCAGTGTGTGATATGTGTGAAGCGGGATATAATATGTGTACTGACATAGTGGTGCGTGTCCCTGGCGAGTAAGTGCAGAGCCCTGGGCGTGGCCAGCACGGCGTGCGGGGCGCCCAGTGCCAGGCGCGAGCTGGTGAACCCGTGTGTGATATGTGTGAAGCGGGATATAATATGTGTACTGACATAGTGGTGCGTGTCCCTGGCGAGTAAGTGCAGAGCCCTGGGCGTGGCCAGCACGGCGTGCGGGGCGCCCAGTGCCAGGCGCGAGCTGGTGAACCAGTGTGTGATATGTGTGAAGCGGGATATAATATGTGTACTGACATAGTGGTGCGTGTCCCTGGCGAGTAAGTGCAGAGCCCTGGGCGTGGCCAGCACGGCGTGCGGGGCGCCCAGTGCCAGGCGCGAGCTGGTGAACCAGTGTGTGATATGTGTGAAGCGGGATATAATATGTGTACTGACATAGTGGTGCGTGTCCCTGGCGAGTAAGTGCAGAGCCCTGGGCGTGGCCAGCACGGCGTGCGGGGCGCCCAGTGCCAGGCGCGAGCTGGTGAACCCGTGTGTGATATGTGTGAAGCGGGATATAATATGTGTACTGACATAGTGGTGCGTGTCCCTGGCGAGTAAGTGCAGAGCCCTGGGCGTGGCCAGCACGGCGTGCGGGGCGCCCAGTGCCAGGCGCGAGCTGGTGAACCAGTGTGTGATATGTGTGAAGCGGGATATAATATGTGTACTGACATAGTGGTGCGTGTCCCTGGCGAGTAAGTGCAGAGCCCTGGGCGTGGCCAGCACGGCGTGCGGGGCGCCCAGTGCCAGGCGCGAGCTGGTGAACCAGTGTGTGATATGTGTGAAGCGGGATATAATATGTGTACTGACATAGTGGTGCGTGTCCCTGGCGAGTAAGTGCAGAGCCCTGGGCGTGGCCAGCACGGCGTGCGGGGCGCCCAGTGCCAGGCGCGAGCTGGTGAACCAGTGTGTGATATGTGTGAAGCGGGATATAATATGTGTACTGACATAGTGGTGCGTGTCCCTGGCGAGTAAGTGCAGAGCCCTGGGCGTGGCCAGCACGGCGTGCGGGGCGCCCAGTGCCAGGCGCGAGCTGGTGAACCAGTGTGTGATATGTGTGAAGCGGGATATAATATGTGTACTGACATAGTGGTGCGTGTCCCTGGCGAGTAAGTGCAGAGCCCTGGGCGTGGCCAGCACGGCGTGCGGGGCGCCCAGTGCCAGGCGCGAGCTGGTGAACCAGTGTGTGATATGTGTGAAGCGGGATATAATATGTGTACTGACATAGTGGTGCGTGTCCCTGGCGAGTAAGTGCAGAGCCCTGGGCGTGGCCAGCACGGCGTGCGGGGCGCCCAGTGCCAGGCGCGAGCTGGTGAACCAGTGTGTGATATGTGTGAAGCGGGATATAATATGTGTACTGACATAGTGGTGCGTGTCCCTGGCGAGTAAGTGCAGAGCCCTGGGCGTGGCCAGCACGGCGTGCGGGGCGCCCAGTGCCAGGCGCGAGCTGGTGAACCAGTGTGTGATATGTGTGAAGCGGGATATAATATGTGTACTGACATAGTGGTGCGTGTCCCTGGCGAGTAAGTGCAGAGCCCTGGGCGTGGCCAGCACGGCGTGCGGGGCGCCCAGTGCCAGGCGCGAGCTGGTGAACCAGTGTGTGATATGTGTGAAGCGGGATATAATATGTGTACTGACATAGTGGTGCGTGTCCCTGGCGAGTAAGTGCAGAGCCCTGGGCGTGGCCAGCACGGCGTGCGGGGCGCCCAGTGCCAGGCGCGAGCTGGTGAACCAGTGTGTGATATGTGTGAAGCGGGATATAATATGTGTACTGACATAGTGGTGCGTGTCCCTGGCGAGTAAGTGCAGAGCCCTGGGCGTGGCCAGCACGGCGTGCGGGGCGCCCAGTGCCAGGCGCGAGCTGGTGAACCAGTGTGTGATATGTGTGAAGCGGGATATAATATGTGTACTGACATAGTGGTGCGTGTCCCTGGCGAGTAAGTGCAGAGCCCTGGGCGTGGCCAGCACGGCGTGCGGGGCGCCCAGTGCCAGGCGCGAGCTGGTGAACCAGTGTGTGATATGTGTGAAGCGGGATATAATATGTGTACTGACATAGTGGTGCGTGTCCCTGGCGAGTAAGTGCAGAGCCCTGGGCGTGGCCAGCACGGCGTGCGGGGCGCCCAGTGCCAGGCGCGAGCTGGTGAACCAGTGTGTGATATGTGTGAAGCGGGATATAATATGTGTACTGACATAGTGGTGCGTGTCCCTGGCGAGTAAGTGCAGAGCCCTGGGCGTGGCCAGCACGGCGTGCGGGGCGCCCAGTGCCAGGCGCGAGCTGGTGAACCAGTGTGTGATATGTGTGAAGCGGGATATAATATGTGTACTGACATAGTGGTGCGTGTCCCTGGCGAGTAAGTGCAGAGCCCTGGGCGTGGCCAGCACGGCGTGCGGGGCGCCCAGTGCCAGGCGCGAGCTGGTGAACCAGTGTGTGATATGTGTGAAGCGGGATATAATATGTGTACTGACATAGTGGTGCGTGTCCCTGGCGAGTAAGTGCAGAGCCCTGGGCGTGGCCAGCACGGCGTGCGGGGCGCCCAGTGCCAGGCGCGAGCTGGCCGCGCACGCCGCGCCCTCGCCGCCCTCCACGCCCCACGCCGCCGTCTTCTGCCACACCTGTGGGACACCAGTGTACTACAAGTCCGCAATAGACTGCCTACAACGCGCGGCTACATAACGCGTCATATAATATAAGTATAAGCAACCTAGCATTGTATAGGGTTTTCGTATACTAATGCGGTAATGTTGTATTCATCAACAGTGACCGTTTTAGGCCTCCAGAGGGGTTAAAATAGTTATATATTTTATATATAGGGGTTAAAATTCACTTTTGATTTATTTCAACATAAATTACGACAGTATAAGCTGACGTCACATAATACGAAAAGCCTATACTCTTGATTTATCTGTGGAGGCTTAGTATTAGCAACGATTTTTATGTGTAGTTATATCATAATAATCTCATTAGTCTGTAAGTCTTCTTAAAAATAAATAAATAATTTCTAAGTTGATTATTTGACTGCTTTATTAATTACATAAATTAATTAGTCACACTACACTACTACTGCTAAGCCAGAAATCCAGGGTTCGATTCCCAATTTGCGTAACAGTTTTTCTATATTTTCTAACATTTTCAGTAAGTAACTGAATTTGAATTTGTGCTTCATTAATAGCTCGCCGTTTTGAGTCCCTTCTGTGGTCACAAAAAATGAAATAATTATAAAGTTTATAACTTACGAGTGTGTTGAAGCAGTCTGTCCCCGGTTTGGGCCCGCCGCCCGGTGTGGTGCTGCCTTGTAAAGGACCTTTACATACATTAGGTACATTAGGCCGGTCATACTTCGGCTACTATCTACTGATCTCTATGCTACTAGACTGGACAGGCTATGGCGTACAAATGACAACATAATTTTTGGC
Source organism: Acronicta aceris (assembly GCA_910591435.1). Taxonomy (NCBI): domain Eukaryota; kingdom Metazoa; phylum Arthropoda; class Insecta; order Lepidoptera; family Noctuidae; genus Acronicta; species Acronicta aceris. Next base: position 8,259,860 of record OU342784.1, read on the forward strand.
TCAATTTGAAGCGCTGCTCCGTGCTTTGACTTCCGGCGAGCTGTTTGGAGCATGTTCGTGATCATTAATGTCGATATTTTTACTATTTTTAAAACGTTCTTAGCCCTCGCTTGGTATTTGAATCTTTATGAAATTGATGAAGTCATATGAAGTTGTTGTTATGTAAATCGAACTAAAGAGTATTTAAATCAGCAGCGGATTTATTTTTTTGATAAATTGGACAGTAAAACGACATAGTATTTTTATAAAATAAAAATAACTAGCACAACAAAAAAACAAGTTTGAATTCTAACAGAAGTTGTTGCTAGGTAAAATACTTTACAAAAAATATTTAAGGCTAGCATTTTTCTATTACAACCTTCATGGAAGAACAGCAAATTATCGACATGGTCCAATCTCTAAAATTAGTTCCATTACTGCTCACTTGTGCTATCAGCGCCAAAATGGCGAAAATCAAAGGGGGGCAATAAATCGTTGACAACATTTTCCATCGTTTGCCTGTCCAGTGTACCTATAGAGTAATATAGAGGTTAGTACTACTATCGCTATACAATGTGTTAAGAAAACCCTGTCTGACCCGTGAAGGTATTGTTGCGTATCTGGTTTTATTTATATAATTATTTAGACTTTACAAGTAAAAAAATACACGTAAAAAAAATTAAAAACGAGGAATACGAAATGGAAATACTTACGATGGCAGCGACACCGTCTCTGGAGACGATAGACACATGATGACAGATGATGCTTTTATAATATTTTAAAAATTTGCTAGATTTTAGGGTCATTACAGCAATTTGGGCATGACAATCGCGAATTTTAAACATCATTAATATGTTTACTTCCATGAATATTTAAGTAATATTTTACTTATTTTATTTGGTGATGTGATTGGGATACTTATATGCCCCTTTTGGATCGGGTTTTTTTTAACATGTGTATAATTCATTTATACTATAGTCTGTTAACCCTATTGACGCATGTTTACACCTGACTAACTTTTTGGAAGCAGGATGCAAATGCGTCTTTTATTTATTGAATGCCGAAGAGATTAACTAACTTGAGCATTTGTTTTGCATTTCAGTTGGACTGGCTAACATCCCCTTGCTTGAGCTACCGAGCGGTTGCACAAGACACTGTGGTGTCACGCGGGTTAATGTGAATGTAAATCTCAAACTCTTGGCAATCCTAAACGTTACTATGTACGGATATGAAGCAAAGAATTAGGTATGCAAGAATTGTAGGTGTGTAGGAAAGCGTGTGTAATGTATGTACCTTCCCCCACCTCTCTTGACATCTTTCCCTGTCCGATAAAACCGGCATCGTACTCTTAGTTTTATTAATTCTCGCAAAATGTTGCTTATTATTATGTTGTACAATAAAGGTAGGTAGTTGTGTAGTATAGTTACCCTTGGCGAGCAGCTTGTGCACGTGGTGCGCGCGCTCGGTGCACTTCCACATGGTGAGCGTGGCGCCCGCGATCAGCAGAGACTCCGTGTCCTCGCGCTGGCACCACGTTATCGACACTACAACCACACATTACCAACATGTAATACCTTCTCTCACTATCTGTAACTTAGTTTCGAAATCGCTTGCAACATGCTAAATATTCTTTGTCCGGGACAGCTTTACAAACATGCAATAAACAGACACAATATAAGTACATTCATACTAGAAACAAATATGTGTCTCAGGTGGGGATCAAACCTTCGACACTCGGCGCAATGCATCTAAGGTTTGTGCGTTCAGTTTATAATTGTTTAAGGTCATTGGGGATCATTGAGATATTATATCCGTTCAAGATCGTGATCATCCTATGACTGATATGATGTTTTTTTTATGTTTCTCTTACGATAATCTTTATCATACAACCACAAACCAGGTTGACTATCCTGCGGTGGCAGATATATAGTGGGCAAAGGTGAGAGGGCTATTGTTGGCGCCGGCGACGATGACGTCACAACTGCGCAGACGCAGCGCACGCACCAACGGCCCATCGACCCGCCAGAGCGACAAATAGCCGCGATTACTAGACTTCCATCTGTGAAAAATGTTATATTAGTTTAGTTATATTTAGTGTTTAATATTAGCGCTTATAATCAAGAATATACGCGTCTCTTCCGTGGTCGTTGTTAATGTTAACAACAACTGTCCATTCTGTGGACAGACCATACTCACTCTTGTGTGTAATACTAGCAGCGGTTATATGGTCGCGAGTAGGTCGCAAGCAGTCTGTCGCCACGTGAGCGCGGGTCCCTTCTGTGGGCGGGGTCAGTACTCCGATCAGGCCAGTCGCTGTAACCACGCATGCGCCTTCACAAGCTATACCACTGTAACAACAGATGAGAGATTTAAATAGACATATGCATATTATGATGTCTTTTTGTTAATTGCATATTTAATTATATTTATTTCCGTTAATTAATGCTTTACAGAGGTTACAAGAAAAAAATAGAGACACTTACCCAAACCCCTTCAGTGTTGGTGCAGACCGCAGCATCTGGATCCTGTCTGTGATAGGAGCATCCGGCTTCTTATCCAACATGATAAGTCGCCGGCCATTGTGAAAGAATGTGGCTCGGATTATGTGTTCACCTGTTGATATGATATAATTGATGAAAAATAATTTAATCAACGGATAATAATTATATGGCGATAATAATCTAATAATGTGAAACACTTTTATCCAATTCATATTTTTCTTTTTCGTCTTTTAAACATAAAATAACATACATTCATGCCAGTAACCCTGAAACATTATGCAATGGAGTCCTGATATACACCAGTTTGCATGTTTGCTTTCATGTTCCATGTAATAGGAATATGGGGGTGAACTTATTTCTATTAACCTGGCATGAAAATGGTTTATTTTAAAGTAGAAAACCCAATTACACTGCAACTCACACTAAAACTCAGCATTCACACATGTTACCACTAAACCAACTAGACAGTTATGTTTTTTAGTGTTATAATAATAACTCGTTTAGTCTAGTGGTTCCAAGCATGACTGCTACGGTAGAGGTCCTGAATTCGATCCCCAGGTCGAGCAAAGTGTTATTGGGTTGTTATATGAAATCCTCAGAAGCACCTTGGAGTCTGGATTTGTGCCAGGTTAATGGCAATAGGATCGTCCACTCTTACATGGGACCTAAACTTACCGGTGCACTGTGGGTGTACATTAGTAAACTTCTGCCTAACCCTTTAGGGAATACATGTGTGATGGTATGTTATGTCTTAATAAATATTAGGTTCAAATTAAAATGATCCACAGCTGCACTTGTGAATTTAAATAATGCAAAATAAAGAGCCTCATTATTCTGCATTTAGGCTTTCGGCCACTTTAATTCTATTATAATGAACCTGGGAAATTAGCTGTATAGATGCTGGTCCACTCATTCAGCAGGTAGTCCTTCTGTGTGTACACAGACACCTCACCTACTGTGGTAGCTACCAGCAATTGCTTGCCCTCTATATCCCATTCTAAGGCAGATATCTGAAAGAAGAAGATAATTTGATATTACTACTCAAAACTCTAAAAAGGAGAAATATCAATTTGCATGAGCTATAGGAAAACTCACTAATGACACAGTCTGGGTAAGAAGTAATATAATTTTTTGAATTTTACCAACTCAATATAATAAAAATATTGATCTTTTTGCAGACAGAGCAACCAAACTATGGTTAGACAGGTTTGGTTTACATAATAAAAATATAATAAAATAAATGAAATAATGACCACAATCATGGTGTTTCTAGTTTACAGTACATAATATACACAATCTGAGAAGTAGTGAAATTAGAGTTATAATGTAGTATACATGAGTGAATCCCTATAGATAAAGATACAATCACATACTAACAAATGCCAAGCAAATCAAATATATACTTACAGGATATGCAGTGCTGGTGACTTTGTGGCTGTCCCACGGAGTGTCCATGTCACACACATACACATGCCCTCCCCATGTATCTCCCTCACCGTCGTCCAGCTCAGTTGGGGAGGAGAACGCAATGATATTACATGTCGATATTGTGCAGATAGGGCGCACAACTTCATGATCCGATACCCTGAAAATAAGGTAGACAAGTTTATCAGAAATGTTAACTAGAATAAGTACAATGAAGATTTGTGTTCAAATCTAGGGTGTCGCGAGCTGTAAGGGCTTAACTTAGACCTGTACCACACCCTATCAATTGACTGATAAATATTAAATAGAGCTAAATTGGCTCGAACAGTATTGTGTAAACCCAAACAAATTGTTTAGATACCTTTCAAAGTGCGGTGGCTCGCATTTTAGAGGCTTGCGCCTCATGGAGTATATTAGTTCCATTTTAATTTCTTCGTTTTGTGTCACAAATTCTTATTGAATATCAAATTTACGACAATTATTACGAAAATAATTTGCCAAGCAAGTTCACGCTCAGCTACGGGTTACGGCAAGCAAAACAAGACAGTAACAAATAACTGTCATGTCAGTATTAACACTGTCAACTGCCATTGTCATTATTGTCAAATATTATCTTATCTGTCAACCCCAAACTAAGGCCAGCCAGAATACAATTCTATTTTTAGGGTTCCGTATTTTAAAAGAAAAATACGAAACCCTTGTATAATCACTGCCCTCGTAAAACTAAGACACTTTATTTCAAGAATGGGTTGAGATAAGTAGTTTAAATTTATATCAAACACTGAGACGTAATGGTCTCAGTCTTAGAGGTGTGACAAATTCAAGCTTCAGCGCAATCAATCGATTTTGATTATGTTGAAGCTTTAGATTTTACATTACAAACATACGTTAGCAGTTTCTTTCAGTACTAACCGCTTCAATCAATATCATTCTCCTTCTTTTTTATAGATCAAGTCGGCAAACGAGCTTTCGAGCCACCAGTCACTGGCATTGAAAAAGATAGCCAATAGGTACTAAGTAATCATCGTCGTCCTTGGACACCTGCTATTCCAGAGATGTTGCTGATGCGTTGCCGATCCTTAAGGGCTCCTGGGCCAATCTAGTTTAATGCCTATTAACCATTTAACTTTCATTGATCTTTTGCCCCTCTCTTTCAGTTTGCTGTCGATTCGATAAGAAGAAGAAGAAAAGCCCCTACGGACTGCAGACTTCCAGAGCCGCAGCAACTGAGGGGGAACTGGCTCTTACGAGCAAAATTCAAAACATACCATATACCTAGGTGCTTTACGACAGACTCCGACGTAATTATGGTCGCCAGCCAGTCAGACCCCAAGAGGTCCTACCACCGAGCAAGACACATATTTTCACGCCTCATAAGGGATGCCTATCTGACAGGCTGTGAGGAACAGTTTTGTCAATAAATTCAGTCGTACAAAATTTAATTTTATCGATAGAATAACAAAATGCGATAAGCCTATCGATGACTTTTGAACGCACTAGTACTGCGCCTAGCTTCAATGCATATAACCCTTAAAAGCCGCAAGCTTCACGTCACATAAACCCGGACGTTGCCCTTTTCATTATTGAGTTGTGTTTCCGAACGCGGCGGTGCCCGCTCGAAAATGGCGGATCGTCCGAAGTAACATCGCTACAACGCTGTGTAATTTATCATAAAATATTCGTGAATTTTATGTGAAAATGTGATTCGTTTGAATTAAAACATATTGTGTGGTGTTGTTAAAGTGTTTTGCAAGATGTGGCGGACAGGGATGTGTCGTTTCGGTGTCGGGAACTGGATATTCTTGTTCGCCTGTCTCCATTTGTTTACATACGCTCAAGGTAAGCTTTATTATAAATATTGCCGTTTACTATCAATCGCTGGTCTTGACGCTGTCGGTAATAACAGGATCTGTGTAATTATGCAGAAAATTGCATTCAGATGGATGAAATTTAAATATTTGAATGTAATATATCGTGTTGAAACACTTAAAAGTTGAAGTCGATTTCTCTTAGCTATATGCAACTAGATATAAAGGTGCCTCCAGCCTTGTGTCTGTCTACATTGTTCACAAGTTGGACGCTATGCAGAAGGGTTTATTTAGTGTTTTATTTTTGCTTCTTTTTTTAAGTTTTTAAAATAAGAGGGAAGCGCTGATGTAGTTTTTTACTACATATGTGCATTGTGTCGTATTTTTTATATTTAGGGTTTTCCTGTCGGTCCTCCGCCCTCGCCTCCTAACGACGCACATAAATTCTTAGTTATTGACTTCCTCGGGTTAATTAGGAGGTTTAATTCCATTTGTAAACAGATTGTAAAGTTTAATGGCTCCTATTGGAATGGCTCTGGAAACCGTCCAAAAGTCTCTCATTATGGTTAAAGTTGTTTATGTAGGTTCAGTGATTAATTTATAGGCCTATTATTGTGCGTTCTGCACTGAAAAGTGTGTTCATAAATAGAACTGAATCATGTAGTTTCTGCTTATGCCTACGCTACAACCAAGAAAAGTAGTACATACGTAGGTATGTACATACCTATAGGTATCGACTAAAATACTTTTTAGCTAGGTATTATTACAGTACGCGCGACATAACTTGGCCGGACTGAAGTTAGCTGTTTGTCAGTTTTTGGTTGCGCAGTACACAATTTTTAACGTAAACAATCCACTGCGCATTAAAACGGCGAACTTCAATCCGGCCAAGTTATGTCGCGCGTAGGTACTGTAGTAACCTACCTATTTAGACAAGTGCTGTTTTTAAAAATAATTAACGCTTTAAACTCCGAAATCCAGTAGACAACTGGATTTCGGAGTTTAAAGCGTTCGTTACTTAACTCTCTAATACTTACTCATTCAATTTTACAAGCCCCTCCATTAAGTCTACGAGTCTATGAAATCACTTAAAATCTACCTAGGGACCTACCTTAAGCGGCGGTAGCCTAATGGCTAGGGCGTCGGACTGGCGATCATGTGGTTGCCGGTTCGAAATCTACCCATTGCACTACCAATTTGAACCCGCTCGCAACACATGCATTTTAGCGTAGCATGATGGGGTTAAGAAGAATACGTGTGTGATTCACATTACTAGTAAGTTAAGCTTTTATAAAAAAAAACCTAGATAAGTAATGTTACTACGGAATCCAAAAGTAGGTAGGTTCTTCTTCTTTTCTCTCTGACCTACAAGGTAAGAACAAAATTTGAATTTAAAAAAAACGGGAGTGGTTGCAATAATCTTGCAAATAAACTATGATAAAGTTAGGTGAACAATAATCTTTCCAACGCTTAGTTCTCTAATCGTGTTGACAATACCTAGGCGCTAGAGCTTCCAAGTATTTAGAAAGCTGCCCACAAGGAATTCTGACGACCTAGGCAATATATCTAGACCTAGGTATAGTCTAGTAAATTCTTGTACCTAGTCATGCATACTGCAGACTTGGGCGCACAGGAATGTAGGAATTGACGCGATCGGCTGATCGACACGGCGATTAGTTGTGTTTCCTTGATTGCGAAATTGGCCCATTCCCATTTGACCTCCACATTTGTTTAGCAAGTTTTTTCTAGGCACACATTCTAGCACGAATACTTATTTTTTAAAGTATTCGTATGTATTTTTTTTGTAAAAAAAAAGCTTCCTCGTATTCTTGTTAAACCCTTGTGCTAAGCTAAATGCTTGTGTTACGAGTGGATTCACGTCGGTAGGTGCAATGAGTGGGTTTCGAACCGGCAACCACATGATCGCAAGTCCGACGTCCTATCCATTAGGCTACCGCCGCTTCAAGCTTCATTTGAACATCAACAATACTCGAAATAAGATTATTAATAGATACGAGAAGCCCGAATTTCGGACTACCCTGAATCCTAACGCAGTTCCGATCTATATTAAATGCAAAGGAAACATTCAAGTCGGTTGAGAAACTACGAATTTATCAGGAAACGGCCAAAAGCGTAGCCTCCTTTTTTAATTCCCCAAAAACAGACATTCGGCGGCTAACAGCACCAATTTTTAATAAAATACTTAACTGGGTATAAACTACTAACTCAATGCCATAATATCGATCGGCGTTGTTCGACTCGTATTTCTTAAGCACAATGCACAGAGCCCAAATCGAATGGTCTATGAATACTTCTAAATGTTAGCCAGACGTCATAATATTATACAAGAGTTCATGAACATGATAAGTTCATGAACTGTCTAGAAGCTTTTACTACAATAATTATGGAAATCCATTCAGTTTTTGTTTGAAATAACTGACAGACTGGCAGAGAGCCAAGGACGGGAATCAATATAATTATGTGATTGCTGCGGCTTCGTGTCAAATACTGATATAATCGGCCAATCAGGGGTAACTGGAAAGCTAGAATAACTATGAAAAGTGCATTGTATGAGTGTCCCGGAGGGACGATAGTATCTTCCGATGCAACCACGCTATCTTCTGACCGACCAATCTTTTTACCTCTATCGGGATCTCATATTCCTGTGACCTCAACTATTTGCCATGTACATCATCTTATTCCGGGATAAAGTCAGGCAACTGCTTATTATGAAGGTCTTTCTTAACACTGCGTTCGATGTTAGGGAAAAGTTTCATAGCCCTAGGGAAACAGATTTTTATGTAGAGCTTCATATTATAAAGTTTCATAGCCCTGGGGAAACAGATTTTTATGTAGAGCTTCATATTATAAAGTTTTATAGCCCTGGGGAAACAGATTTTTATGTAGAGCTTCATATTATAAAGTTTCATAGCCCTGGGGAAACAGATTTTTATGTAGAGCTTCACATTATAGCAGGCATTGGAAACTCTTTAATCGATAAAACTGCTAAACTACTTTTTTTTTGCTGAAAATTACCCTCTAAGTGCATTATCGGCAAAGTCTTCATAATTCTTACCATTGACATGCTATTCCTGTTGATAACGTATTATTTATTCTTTATTAACACGACAATACAGCAAGATATTAAAAACTCCTTGCGCTCACCAGTAGATATACTCGTAGTACCTAAGGTACCTAAACTATGCATTAGAAATCTGTCCGGTAACACCAAGTAAAATCAGCCGAGACAAAGATACCGTCACCTACACAGTCCTACGGTTAGACGTTTATTATAGCACTACTTGAGGTCTTGAGAATATAACAACTAACTAGCTGATGCCTGCGGTTTCACTCGCGTCCCACAATGATTTACTTACTACGAGTATAACTCAGCTTTTAGGCTGCATATCCAGATACACCGTGTACCTTTTAGTTTCCTTATTCATAATTATATTTAAAACAAGCGATAAAATAAAAAAAAATCGATGTCCTTCGAATGAATACTTCTAAAACTAAAAAGTACTAAAAACACACTATATCCAGACATTATTGCTTTGCTTTAATCAAAATGTTATTAATTGAATCTTAAACCATCGATAGCGGAAAGTTTGAAAAGAGTATTGGTTCACTATTAGTGATCATACTGCAGCTTGAAGCTATTGATTTAAACACTCGTCTCTTAATTTGATTTTATTGATCGTAAATGTGCAGCTTTTGAAATGAAATGAAATGAAATGATATTGAAATGATATTTATTTCTGTAAATAGATCTCTCAAGGATGCTTTTACATGTCTTTTTTTTTAAGTACTAGATGGTGTCGGCATTTCCTAGCTGACGACCTTTTGGTGGCTTTGTCCAATTTACAATAAGAATCGTAGGAAACATGGCGTCAAATAAACACGTCAGGTTCCCGCGCGTAATCCGCTGCAATGGCGACGCGCCGTATTCTCGCCCGCGACACGTTTCCGCGGGTAAATACACCGGTAACATACAATGAGGTATTTATTTGTCTGTTTGTTTGTGTTGTAGCTGTGATTTCAGACGTGAGCGTGCGTGCCAAAAGAAACTCCAAAAAATTCAAGGTGTTTACAGTTTATCAATAGACATGGGCCAGGCCAGGCCAAGCGTGAGAGTTAACATCCTTATTTTATCCACATATTATGTATTGAACCCTCTTTGTGTTAGATATTGTTGGGTAGTTGGAGATAAGAGTCAATTTTTCTAGTTTCTTGTTAAAGGTAAAATAAATAATCCACAAATCTCGTTGGGGATACTCATCGCTAACAGCTCTTGGAGGTCCCATTAGATCGCATGTAATAATTATTATTAATATTTGCACCGATCAATCACAGTAGGACTTCTCAAAAGCGCAGCGTGTCAAAACGAAACGTTATACCTATTCACTTGTTCTTTGGTGAAATTCGAGAAGACGAAACAAAATTATTCAGAACAGCCTGTAAAATCAATTCTACTTAATAAAACTGTAAAAGCCAAAAGACTGCTTAAGCGGGTCCGTTCTGACACATGAAATTTTTGGCGAAAATTTTACGTTACAACACAGACGGAATTTTGATGAATTCCAAATGATTGGGAAAACGAAATCGTAGCAGGTACATCGCTAGTAAATTATATAAACCTTAATCCCTCTCAAACTGAGGAGACCCGTAAACAATATTGCTTACATTATCATTATCTAAGCTATGTAAAACACAATCTGTTCAGGACTTAAAAGGGCGAGTGATTATGAAGTTCGTGCTTGTGCGCGAGGCTGTCTATAAACATTAATGTAATTACAAAGTGCCTTAGTGTAACAGAATTATGCCATGGAGAGTTAGCGAACAGCTGGAAAATGGGCTACATATACTTACTCCTATTTTTTTTTATTTGAATTTGAAGTTATCCTTTGTCCTCCCTTAGGATGGAAACTATCTGCTCGCAAAATTTTATCGAAACCTGTTCAACGCTTTAAGCGTGAAATGTAACAAACAAACAGATAGACAGTTACTTTTGCATTTATAATATTAATGTGGATTTATAATATTAATTGGGATAGTACCTACCTAGTCAGTGTAATTTTATTTTGGATAATTTCGTTATGATTTTCCCAGCTGTAACTTTTACGAACCAGGAATCCAGGATTAAAAGGGAATTCACCCTTTTCCATATTTCCCTTTGCTTTAGGGGCCTTGTACGAGGTGATGTGGGTGTAATACCCTTGTTAGTGTAATACCCTACTGAGTGCTTCAATCATTTTCATCTGGAGCCATTGTGCTCAATATACATCAACCGCCCCCACAAGCGTCATACCCACCAGGTGTGATGGTACAGTAAGACCCTGATTACAATCTGTTTTTTAAGTACGCCAGACTACCTAAGTATTTAATTTTCCTTTCCTTTTTCTCATAAGTCCATCCAAAGGTTGTCTGTAAGAGATCGCTGTTAGCGATAAAACCGCCCATTGTACCATTCTATGATTTATAAAATTGTACTTTACATTAGTTTTTTACAATGAAGAGTATTCTATTCTATAGTACGAATCATAACTAGTTAAGTCGACTCTATCATCTGAAACGTCACATAAAATCAATTTTCCAACGTGCTCTGTCTAATTAATTGAAGTCTGTGCCAAAAGCTTTACTTATAAAAAAACACTTCGGAGCAACCCTGCGAATGCTTGATTGAATTTCAAATTTACATTTTACGCGCGCTCGGGGTGGCGTTCAATGTAAATTGTTGGAGCTTCGCGTTCGATTAGGTTTAAGTAAACAGAGCACTGTTGTTTATGAGTGTGGTCGGTGGGGATGTGGTTACTGGTTATGATTGGTTAATTTATGAGTTGAATTTACCTATTTATTAGGTAGTTTCGGCCAACCTTTATGGGAGAAAGGTGTGTCTATGCAGCGTTTGTGTAGAAATGAGGGTAAAACTGTTTAAATATAAAATGTCAATTAACCCAGGTAGATTTACGTCGCCGATGTCAAGGTTTTCACTTCAATGTTCAAAATCAAGCCTATTTAACTAAAAGCAAAGTCCAATTATTCTTCGTCTTTACAACAGCCCATACAAATCAAACCAACGTTCAACCTTCAAAACCGATTAGTCCACCTAATCCAGCGCACCTTGATTAATGATTGGCGATACATTAAAAATTAAAAAACGTGGCTTGGCTGCTCAGTTCGATGGTTTGCCTAATAGCGGCGTGGCGAGCGCCCGATGGATGATTAACATGATTTTAGTATTTAGGTCAAGATTTAAGTAGGGTTAATGGAAATTTATGAATAGCGCCACACGCAGTCCTGGGTTTATTTTGAAGTGTTGGAATATCGTAAACAATGACATCATTCTACACCATTTTTTACTTACAACTTAAAAAGATAATGTTAGTGTAAAGAAAGTGTAATTTTCAAGCCTTTGTTAGTCTATTAAGTATGTCTGTCTTATTGTATCGACTTGACCGGAGTGATTCTTAGCTCTGTTTCAAGATTAAACAAAATTTATCTCAACATGCTTAGTTCTTATCATCGAATTCGACGCCAGATGACATTTTTTAAATGTGTTTATTATTAGTTACTTGACGTACGTACATACATCCCTAAAAGTATATAATAAATGAAGTCTACTTTTCAAAGAATTGTAACGTCGGGACTCACATAAAAAAAAAAACCTGTACATAACCATAGGTTTCTTTAAAGTTACTTAAAATATAACAAGTCTTCACAAAAATTGCCGTTGGTCGCAGGGTAAAGCTTTTCAGATCTAAATAAAATATAATGAAAGAAAAGCGAAAATACTGAACATATCTGTATTCCCATCACGTGCGACCCCATGCTAGCGTTACAGCACGTCATGGTATGTGCAATAATAACGAGAGATGCCAGGGACACCTGGCAATATGCGCCTTCATATAGTGTCTAGTGTGTTTAATATGGATGCCGAATACTTGGCGCAATGTTGAGATGGAGAGACGGTATTTTGTGTTGAACCTCACATGATTTAAGGAAAACAATTTCACAGTTTCGCCGAGTGAGTGAACATACCGGAGGCCCAACCCCGGCAACGCACTTGTGACTCCTCTGGTGTTGCGGGTGTCCATGGGCGGCGGTAATCGCTTACCATCAGGCGATCCGTATGCTCGTTTGCCACCTATCCCATAAAAAAAAGTTTGCTGTTTTTGTAAGAGATCCATTAGCAAAAATACTAGCGTCATGTAGTTACATGTCACATACCATCACGCCTGTATACCTCGAAGGGTTAGGCAGAGGCGTTCTAAAGTACACCCACAGTTCACCGGTATGTTTAGGCCCCATGTAATAGGGACCAATTTCAAACTCCGACCTGCTACTGAGAATTTCATAGATACCCAATAACACTGCTCGATCTGGGAATCGAACCCAGGACCTCTAGCGAAGCAGTCGCGCTCAGGACCACAAGTTAATGAGGCAGTTAGTTATTATTTTATTAATCATCCATAATCAACTCACAATTTACGCGCTGTTTCTGGTCTGCACATGTATTCTGTGCACATTATCGAACTTATAACTTATTCCCAGAAAGCGAAATTAAAAAATATTGAAAATTTAATTCCTGTCCAGTGTTAGTGTTATAAACTTCACCTTCGGGTCAATTTTCAATCTCTATTAAATCTAATTTGTTCGCATTGGATGTTATTTTTAGTACTTAGAATTTTTATTTACCCTTCTGGTAGAATATAGTATTTGCAAATATTTTGTCACTTGTCAAATGGGTCTGATATTCTGTATATGTAGTATGTTACGGTTTACTGCACATAAAGAAGCTTCAATGTTGTTTTAAACACGCCACTTTGTTGATAGAGATCGTTACACGAGAGACAGGTTTGTGTCACATTCCAAGGACAGGTTCCTACCTACTGCCCGACCCTGTGGACAGTTGATAAGCATTATCAGATCAACATGAATTACACTCATTATTCAACTGTGTATCTCTTCTCGCAATCCTTATAAGAACTGTTTCATTTTATACTCTTTGGTAAATATGCATTGAAAATGTAGGTATATTTTAGGTTTACGTCCCCTGTCACTATGAGTGATGTAGCGGGTTAATAACCTGGTTCCACTCTTCTAGTTCCATTATATCAACTGCAACGGAGATCCCAAAAGTCTTCGGGATATCAGTGAACAGTGCGTGAAGAGAACGCTTATGCTATCCTAGACGCAGTAAGGGATCTCTCCTATTTTACGTATGTACTATGCTTGCTCTGATAGGACCGTATCAGTCAACAACTGTTGGTTGATGAACCGTCCGGTAGAGGTCACAAAATTATGATAACATTTTTGCGCACCAATGTTAATTTATACATACATACATGACATACACTCACGCCTTTCTCCCACAGGGGTAGGCGGAAACTATAGACTAAACTGTGTTAATTTATTTGTCCATTAAAACTGTGCGTGATACGCTACGAACTCTAAAGAATTAGATTTAAATATATTCTCAGCTATGATGGAGTGGGCGAATTCCTTAAAATAGATACGGTTAACAGAAGTCGATTCAATTACCACACTCGCTCCGCACAGAACTAATCACACAGTTACTCCGTATTATAATTACTAAGGAACGGTGGTCGGCTTCTAATAAGATACCATCTGTTTGCATCTTGTGGGTTGTCACTAGCAGGACCACATCACTACTAGCGTCAGCACCGCTATGCGTTCGCTAGGACTGGTTACGTGTTATCGACTAGAAATTGACAGTTGTGGGAGTTTGGATTTGTGCCCGGTGAGTGGCAATAGGCTTGTATATTTCATGGAAACTGAAAACGTACCTGCGAACTGTCTGTATCAGGGGATACATACGTTTCACCGAAACCCATTAGCTCGAATATCATACCGAATGTTCATTTTACATACAACACTACGGTGAAATGATATGTTTCGCCGAAAGCTTAGTAGGCCGACCCATCATTAGGTCGAAATAACATAAGTACGAAGGAATACAAGACATGTTATGATGTAATGTATGGTTATTATTGGGGAAATGAAATGGGTCTAGAGAAAAATTAAAAATAATCAAAATTATTTATTTACTAGCGACCCGCCCGCGGTTTCACCCACGCTGCCCCATTCCTAAGATGTGTTGATGTTAAGTAGGTTAAAACGTTCATGTATCACTCTGTCCATCATTGAGAATCGCATGAAAATCCGTTCAGTAGTTTTTGAGTTTATCGCAAACAGACAGATGCGGCGGGGTCTTTATATTTAAGGAAGAGTACACTAATATTTTTTAAATCGTCACTTTTACGAGTTGTTGTTTTTAAGAGTTGTCACTCGGGTGCTCTTCTCCAGGGTTTAGAATATTACGTGTCACTTGCTTGCCTTCACTAAGACTGTCCAAAACATGTGGATTTTTAAACACTGTGCACTATGCGATTGTTGGCATTCTTAGCCACCTCTAATGAGCAAAAACTATAGCTACGACGTAATACGTAAACCTAGATTACACACCCGGTAGTAGGTGACTGAGCTAATAAACACATCCACTGGACGACTCGACGAAGTAGTTTGTGTGCAGGAAGCCGCGTTATTAGCGCCAGCGCCGGACACCGGACGACCGGCCTGCGTCCGCCGCGCGCCGGACGGCGGATAATTATACTACATAGTTGCTTAGTAACGTGTGAGACTGTACATTTAGGTCACTTGGATGAATTGAGGGTAGTACGAAATTTTCTGAATCCGCCAAGCAATTTATTAAAAACATACTCTTTCACGCCTTTTCCCCATAGGGCAGAAAATACAGATGGCCAATTGATTCTGGATACTTCTTTTGCTTCATCTACGTTCGTTATTCGTACATATTGTTACACATTCGTCGTTGCGAGTACTATGTACTGACTACCTATGTCCTAGCCGCAATTAATTAGTTTTCACTGACTGTGAATTTGAAAAGACAAAGCATTTTTCTTTCTTTGTGAGAAAAGTTCACAATATTTATAACTCCATATCTTGAACTGTGGAACTTTTAGAACTGAGTCTCAAGGTAGTTTGTATTGGAATTTTAGGCGTCAAGCCTTACGTACCCAGGTGAATGACAAAATATATGTCATAGTACAGTGGAAAGCTACCTGCAGCCCGTCAGTGCGGCCCAGCAAGACAGTGCAGCACCGCTAATTGGCCGCTGTCCAGTTGCATGCACCGTTTAGTGCTAACTTTCACGACACCGGAGTATTTGTCAAGTTTCTAACTGGCGACAGCTTGTTACAAGCGCTAATAGCTGAAGCGACGAAGACATGACGTCATACACTGCACATAGTGCTGTGCTTTTGGTTTAAAACTGTAAAACAGCCCCACCATAAAGTTTGTATTCGCGCAGGGCTATGGAGAGCTGTACACTCGGAGTTTGCCAGTATATTTAAGATTCCATATAATAGGGAGCGAAGCTTTTGCCTCAAATCGGGCACAAATACGACCTCCGTTCTGAGGTTTTTTTATTAAAAACATGCCAGAACTTGTTTGACCAGGGAACCCAAAAGAATTTAGTTAAGAAGAGCCTTCATGAGTTCCACGATATAAATACCGTAGGTTTGCTTATAGATAAAGGGCAATCCTAGATGCGTTTACATACATAACAGCCAGATTCGATGCAGTTGTCTGTAGCTTCGAGCTGTACACATTATATGTATATGAAGGTATCGTGCAGATATCGGAAGTACGACCCGTAACGCTGAAAAAAATATTCAACCATTGCGATAATCACACCATGAAAGGGAACATCCCAAACTTTTTAAAACGTTGGTCCGTAAATATCGGGTGGACTAAATCAACTGATTTGACTTTAGTCCACTGCTGGACGCAGGCCTCTATTAATGAACCTCCTCTTCACTCTCCTAATTTACTTAGGCGTGCTCCAATTCCAATGAATCTTGCTAAAGCAAATTATTCCAAGTTGTCTCATTTAAAATCATGTCCGTTTCGTTTGAGCGGGAGCGTTCGAATTACTTCCATTCTATTTCCTGAAATATTTTAATGAATTTTCAACAATTTGCTAAAGCGGGGTGCCAGGATTTGTGACGTCATTTCCCGTTGCAAACTTGAAATGTGATGAGAAATGATTCGTGATACGCGAAAGGTTTTCAGAGCTCATGGCAAACATCACGAGCGTAATGAATGGTTAGTTTTAGTCAAAGAGATTTAAAAGAGGTATTACTTACATGTCTTTGGTTAGTAGACATTTTTTCATAAAGATATGTCGCCTGCTGGATGTACCTTACAACTGTTGGCAATAATTTAGCAATATTTAGGTAACTATTTATTAACATTAATTGACATCACTGACTACAGCGGTAAGGTATAATTAGCTGCAAATTAATTCCGAAACAATTTGTAAAATTACAAGGGTGCCCATCTGTCAAAATGACAGTGACAGCTGCGGGTGAAATCGTATAGTACCGGTCATAAATAATTTGTGACGTCAGCAACAATTTTCCTCTAATTTTGTTACGTCAGCTAATTTTGTTGAGGGGAGAGAGAATTGACATCTTGACATTGTGGTTTGTAGATTTACGACAAATTATATACAAGAATGAAATCGGTGTTATTTAAAGAAGAAATTAGGCGGCGGACGCCTAATTACTACTGGCAACTTTATGATCAAGAGATTAAAGTTGAAAGTCTTGCGTACAACATAGCTGAAGTTGACTTTTATATAAAAGAACATTTAGGCAAAAAGATGTTCATGAATTGATTGTTCAAAAGCGGCGGTAGCCTAATGGCTAGGGCGTCGGCCTTGCGATCATGTGGTTGCCGGTTCGAACCCCACCCGTTGCACTACTGACGTGAACCCACTCCTAACACAAGTATTTAGCAACGAGGGGTTAACAAGAATACTAGTAATGTGCGACCCACATTGCTAAGTAAGCTTTAAAAAAACAAAACAGTAACCACAGGGTTATGAGCTACATAGATAGTTTTTAGATCATTAATAGCGAATGACGATGACGTATTGCGTAGACGACGCGTGTTGCACTACGTGCTGTGTTCTGATTGTGGATTCCATCCCCGCATGGGACCAGTACATACCTATTTGAATGACTGAAAGGCTGCGGGTAATACCGGGTCATTAAAAAAACAACAAAAAATATAACACAAGTATTAGCTGTGAAATTCAAAGGCGATCTACTTTAATAAAGTATATTGACATTGACCCTATATAAAACAACCTCGGAAAAAGAATCATTTGGTAAGCGTCAGGCTTATTGAAGCCCAACGCACGTACAGACAAACTTACATTTGCGGCTGAGTCTAGATTTTTACAAGAAAAGTATTCCACATTTAAGATTTTCAGATGAATTTGCAAGTTTGTAGAGTCCAGTGGGTATCTCAATTTTAATAAAACGAACAGTCCCTTGCGATTTGATGACAGAGACTCTTTTTAGGAATCCGCAGTAAAATAAGTAATTCTTACGTGGTTCCACGTGCGTTTACAAGTCGTGGCATGGGACCTGAACGAATATGAACTGACTATGAACTTTCTCATAGAACGAAATGGGGTGCCTGTTTGTAATTTGGACCTTCCGATAAAAAATACAGGCAGTTATAAGATAGACCTGAAAGAAAATGAAAACGATCCCGAAAGGATTATGTCGGATTGAAATAAAATGGCTAGGTCATAGTACCAAGAATTAAATTATAAATATCAAGAGACTAGTCCAGTGCTGTAACAAACTGTCACCTAAAAATTACGAGTACCTACGTACGCAAATTCTTTATGTATATCGGCCTAGTATCGACGAAATACCTTACTTGCCTTCCTTCGTGTTATACTCACGGCCGTGGGATTTCTCATCACATTCGCCATTAGTTATACGGAACACCAACTTCATGCTCGGCTCACACTAATCTCATTTTTATTTCGGCGCCGTTGGTTACGGAATATCTTAGAGAACTATCAATGTCTCACTTTGATCTCACCATCCACGTCGTGGTCACGTATCGCACTGTCCCCTGTGCGACTGTGACAAGATATTGAGGAGCAAGCACGACTGATTTATCAAATATTGTGTGAGTCGTTGGCGAGAGAGGAATATAGAAGAGGTTAGCCGTGTCCCGCGGTGTTGCTCCTTTTTAACCGACTCAAAAAAGGTTCTCAATTTGATTGGATTTTTGTGTATCATATTACTTATATGATATCTTAACCAACCGATTTGTAACTTCAGACTGACTTCAATTTTTTTCTTTAAATTATATTTAACAGTCTAATAAGACTAACGAAGCGGCGGTAGCCTAATGACTCGCGATCATGTGGTTGCCGGTTCGAAGCCCACCCATTGCACTACCGACGTGAACCCACTCGTCACACAAGAATTTAGCTTAGCACGAGGGGTTCACAAGAATACTAGTAATGTGCGACCCATATTGCAAGTAAGCTTTTTTTTAATAAAAAAAACTTCTGAAATAGTATGTTATGGTTGCTTGCTGACCATCGATTTCGAATGTAAACCATAAAAACAGAAACAATACTAAGTACTTGTTATGGATTTTCTCGCGTTATATTCAATCCGAACCCTTTACAGCATCAATAGTCACGGGTAATGTACCAGTGAAGGACGTCGTTTTATTTCATATCTGCGTCTGTCAGAAAACAGTACGCCACAAAATGTTGGGAGTGGGTTTCTTTTCGTAATATTTTATTTGTGATCGGCTGCATACGGTAGTGTTAGGGTTCCCAACGATACTGTTAAAAAAACAGTATTGTACCTACTGTTTTTCCCTATATTATACTTTTTACTGTTGAACAAAAATAAAGTATACAAAATACTGTTTTCAGCATCATAATGCCTGACACTAAGTGAGTGCTGCGTAGTCACAATAGTGGCGTATAAAATACTGTTCATTTATCTAAAATACTGTTTATTTTCCTTTTCAGACCTAAATATACTTTATTTCTTGTAAAAAAGTTGGCAGCCCTAGGTGGTGTGCACGCAGGAATAAAATTTGTATTGGTGCCGATCGGCCCGGCTAGCGGCTGCGCGCTGGAAACAGGTTTTGAATGATTTGATTCATGCAAAGCAGTTTGGTCTGTGCTTTGATATTTGTGCATGTATCCGTCAATAGGTTAGCCTGTTATGTTCTGTACGTGTTTGTCACTGGACTCCTCCTAAACTGTTGGACTGATTTTGTTAAAAAAAGGTGTTGACTAGGTCCCTGGATGGTACAGGCTCATAATTGGAACGTGGTAGCGCTGCGTAACGTTCGCAGGACAAAGTCTGACCCGCCAGCTTTATATGGATTCGGGAGAGGTTAACAGAATTAATACCTTTTTCTATTATACTTTGTTATCGTGAGCTTCAAATCTAGTCATATTTATCCAATGTTTGCAAAGTAAGGGTTAAGTAATGTTCAACTTTACTCGATAATAACGTTGTATGTAGTCAATCTTCAAGGTAGGACAACGCGACTATTAAAATGAACCATTTTAGCATATTGATTCACGATATTATTAACATAAATATTATGTTATATTTATGTCCATCACGTTTGTATTCCTGAATGGGTACGCTAGAGTCACGCATCACGTCACCAGTAGGTATGTTTTTAAATCCCATGTCATAGGGGACAAACCTATTGTCATAACCGGGGAATAAATAGGAGATCGCAGTATCGCTTAACATCAGGCGATCTGGCGGTCAAGCGTCTAGACCAAGGAAGCAGTTTTTATTATAACTAGAGTTCCAATGCACAGCTTCGCCTTCGCTTAGGTTATTTTAGTTTTTAAAATACCACCCACTGTACCTACACCATGGAGGTTTCATATCATCAAATGTGTTTCATATCATCTAATTTAAAACGAAGAAAACGTGAAGAAAACTAAAAGTGCGCGTGCGTGCGTGCGTGTGTGCGTGTGTGTGCGTGCGTGCGTGCGTGCGTGTGTGTGCGTGTGCGTGTGCGTGCGTACGTGCGCGCGCGTGTGTGTATGTGTATGTGTGTGTCAAACGATGGTAATGTGTAGACTTTCATACAAACTTTCACCAACTTAAGGCTTGAATTTCCAAAAATATTTTCTTAGTACTCGTCTACAGTGCAAAAGGAACAAGCATGCATACTTTTAGGTGTCTAGCTCCTGTAGTTTCGGCTGTGAGTTGATACGTCGTATAGATTTATTCTATTCTTTATACACAATTAGCGTACAAAGGTGGACTTAATCTCCTTATTAATCTCAAGTACGTAATAATTGCCACACACACTACATGGAAAGTAATTTTTGTTTCACCGAGCGCATCTTAAAACCCTGCCCAAAACAATGAAAACAGTTGAACTTTGAAGTTAATCGTCCGCGAACATTTTAATAGCCCATAGTTCACCATAACAGCTCCGCTTGCTAAAGGTTCACCCGATATTTTAATATTTGTGAACGGCTTTAATTGGCTAGTTTGTTAAACGGGAGATGAACGAGGTTGGCAATTAAAACCGCGGGGTAGATTGGTAGAGTGGACATTTAATTCAGAATAAAAAAGGTATTTCAACCTTAAACCTTAACTGCCTCGTTAGCCTAGTGGTCCTAGTGGTACAGCATGACTGTTACTCTTAAGGTCCTGGGTTCGATTCCCGGGTCGAGCAGTGTTATTGAATTGTGCTATGAAATTCTCAGTACTTAGCAGCTCGAAGTCTGGAATTTGCGCCCGGTTGATGGCAATAGTAATAGGGGATGGTACCATGTAATAGGTAGGTATTACATGGTACCTAAAAATACCGGTGAACTGTGGGTGTACATTAGTACGGAACCCAAAACGCCACCTTACTTACCGTGATCCGCGATCCCCTAAAAATAAACCGAAATGACCACACACCGAAATGGCACACACATGCTTTATAATTTTTATAGGTATTTTTATTTTATTGGGTCCCAGGTTGGGCAGAACTGCTAAACCATTGTTTCTAAACCTAGATCGCGTTCAATATTATAGGAGGTCACAAAGTGTTCTCAAATTCTGAGTTTAAAAATAAAAACGATTCTGCATAAATTATGATGCTGAAAAAAACCGCCGCGCGCCTTCTTGATTAGCCGTTGTAAAACTTTGATGAAGGTCACTTAAATATTTCCGGGGTCGCAACATTTTTTACTTAACTTTTTGGCTGCTTAGGGGTCGTAACACTCAAAATGTTTAAAAACGATGCACTAGAGGTGGTCGTTTTTCGGTGCTTTTAGCTGTCGACATTATGACACTGATAAATGTTTTTGTAGTGAATACTTCTTTAGGTGCGTTGAGCACTTTTTGGGTGAACAAAAATCATGGAACTCGCGTCATCGTCACCGAACGCTTTCCATGAGCTATATGTATACTGTGTATATGTGTGTACTTTTTGGGTGAACAAAAAGCGTGAAACTTGCGTCATCCTCACCGCACGCTTCCTACTAATGATCAAGGATTAAAGTTTACATTGGTTATTAACACTTTTTTACAAACCAAAAATAATAATCTAATAGCTCGACGATACAATTCACAAGTTACTTAGTTTTTACTTCTATCGGCAGTCCCCAAAGACTGCCCCGTATGTTTTTTTTAAATTATTTCAGTGAGGGAAAAATTCGACTGGCAAAAGATGTAAATTCAGAATGTGAAGGCAAATTTTGATCTGGCGGGTGGGATTCGCGGTAGCTTAGTGATCATAGCGTCTGGTGTATCTAACCAGAAGACGCAGGTTCGAATCCCGCCTGCAGTCGATTTTTTCCTACACTGAAATATCTCTAGTACAGTAATAATAAAATTCATATTTAATCTTCAATGGAATTAAAATTTTACAATCATTTTTGCAATATAACAATTAATAATTTGTGTGCCCTAGTGGCTGATCATGGTATGAACATAATTAAATATATAATTATATTATAATGAACACCTTTATGTAACCCATGTATCACAAATAAACGATTTGATTTGATTTGATCTATAATCTTAGCATGGAAAATGCAAAAACACAAAAAGATAAACATTTTTTAACATATTTCGGCGTAATTTCGAGTTTACATACAAGTGTAATTCAAAATTATACAATAAACAAGAAAATATGTATTCAGAATCAAATTACAATTCTCAAGAAGTCAATATCGATTCTAATGGCAATCTTTGATCACTTCAAACGTTTCTATAGAATCGATACTCGTTAATTAATCCTTTGATATCGATGCGCGGCCCGCAATTATACCGGGGCTGTTAGGGCTCATGTTTTGTAATTACGACAGAGGGTAGATAAAAGGGCTTTGAGAAAAATTAGAACGTTAATTAATGATTCTTAAATGGGAGTGCTTATCTAATATATGTATGAAAAGGTTATATTATATTTATGATTGGTCTATTAAACCACTCAACCGGTCTGGTAACCAGTCGTGGACTGCCTCAACAGTCTAGTGGCCGTAAGCTTGACTGCTGTACTTGAGGCCTAGGGTTCGATTCCATGTGACCACATCACCACAAGACAAATGTCAAAACAATATACGATTGGATGTATATTTTTTATTTTAGTCTTATTTGTCCAAAGAAGCAAATTGGATATAGTGTTTCCTGATGATTCTTTTTGTAAGGTCCAACCGAAAATATCGCAGCGAGCGCGCGGAGTATATATTTAAAAATATACAAATATAGACTGTTTAACTCATTACACTTCCATTTTTCGTAGTCGGGTAAAAATCTCTATTGCGGATCTTGTGATTCCCGGCTTTCGCCGAGCTTCTCCCAAAAAATATACGCCGTGTTCGAGACTTAATTCCTTGTAGTATTATAGTAAATTAACATCTTCAAATAAAGGTTAAATTTATTCTCACCGAAGTCCATTAATATGGCGTCACACGGCTCCAGAGCGACCTCCATCCCGTATAAATGGTGTGACACGAGGCTTATTTATAAGTCTCCGGAGTCTCGCACGAATATTTAATGCGCTCGGTGGCCATTTTGGCGATCTGTTTATGAAAACAGCTGCTTTACTAAAGTATAGCGGGGATGGGTGACTGGGATTGGGAGATATTGGGATTGTATCTGTGTTTGGTGAGGCGTTGATGTATAAACGGTAATACTTATTTATTGTTCTCGGATTCTGAAGCCCGCTTCTTTTTTTCACCCCGTGAGAATTGCTGACGTGGTGACCCCCATATATTATATATAGATAAAGAGTATCGTAACAGGTGGCGTTCTGTTTTTGCTGGTATGTTCAAGTCCCATGTAAAATACCTTCACGCTGCTACGGAGAATTTCATAGAAAAACCTAATTAACACTGCTTGAATTAGGAATAGTGCCCAGGACCCCCTAGCGTATCAGTTGCGCTTCCGAGCACTAAACCAATGAGGTACATTTTCCTAATTGTAGAAAAATATCGAGCAAAAATGTGAACTAATAGTTAAGAGTATAAACCACTGAACAAGTGTAATGACGAAAGCTCGCTCCATCTCTAAACCAATTTTTTTAGTCCGTCAGTGGGATAATTACAAATTAATATAATCTATGTTTAATTAAAATTCCTGTGATTGTCCCCGAGACAGGTCTCGATCCAGATAAACCTGTACTGCAGTCCAGTTCTTAGGTATTCTAGTGAAAAGAAATCGTTGTATCTAACTAGATTAGCATTTGATGTGGTCGAAGATTACATACTATCCCACGGTGCAAACGATTTGTTACTTAAAATAAAACAGGTCAAGATTTCTTATAAGTCTAGATATGGGTGAAGAATTCTGTGTGTGAAATGGCCTTTTGAAGAATTTTATTTTTAATTTAATTGATCCTGGATTAGATTCCCAGGTCGAACAGTGATTTTATATTAAATTCTCAAACGCAGAGTAATGGCGATGCGCTCGTACCCCTCATAAAGGATATTCGGGTTTTGGGAGTTTTTTGTTTGTAAATGTCTTATTTCTTTAATTTTTTTTTAAATTATGACTTTTATAAATTTTTTTTTTAAGACCTTTTATAAATTATTTACTAAATCGTACAACAACAAAAAACGATTCCCCCGTACATTGATGTCTCCATGATACAAGAGAAAATTCGATTTTGAAATAAGAAAAACATACTGTATGTGTATCAACAATATCGTGTACTTACGTCGGAGGTCTGATGTCGCGGCTCCCGATAACCCAGGATTATAATAATCTGCACATCCGGCTCAAAGGATGCGGTGTCAGCGACGAGAGCCAGCGGAGCGGGATATATGCCACAATATAACACACTGGATTGTGTTTACTATGACGTCTGGCAAAAGATTTGTTTTTCAATGCTCACCTTGTACTGTAAGGATTATTCTGACACTTATATTATGTGTGTATAAATATATAATTAACACAAGTCTGTAATTATGGATAGCTTAGTTAGATCAAACGTTGGCCGTGGTCAGAGACTTCAGTAATAGGCACACATTCCGCACACGATCATTAATTTTTATGTATTCTACTTTTTAGTGTACCATCACGCCTGTACTCTGAACGGTTAGGCAGAGTGTTACTGATGTCCCATAGATTGCTGTTATTTTTAGGTCTCGTGTAATTGCCTTTTGCTTCGGGCAGTTGCCAACTGGGAATTTCTTAGTGGAAAAATCCAAAACGCTCGATCTAAGAATCGAACACAGGATTTTACGCTCAGCTGCCTAACTTGCTAAACCATGGGGAAATTCGGCACTCCAACACACACATAGTTTAACAAAACATTATTTTTGTTATCCTTTCTTATGACATCTCTTTCAAAGCTCTAAAATTGCATCAAAACTAAAGCTATTTGCAGACAGACAGACGCTCGCGCTGCGTCTGAACAGATTGTATCACAAAGCTAAACTCGTTATCTTGAGTGCATCTGTCGCGAACAGTCACGCTCTGATCTTATTTGTGAAACATTATAGTTATAAATACTGAGGTTAAACTGTCATTGTGTGCGGTACTAGGGCTCGGACACGTCATCGACTTTTAGTCGCCGGACTGTTGAGAGTATTGCTTTAATCTGTATTACGCTTGCTTGCAAATACGTCATTCAAGCTACTTCAGATAAGGATTACTACTCAAGCCGTGAGAACATATTTGCATGTTCTATTTATGAAACGTTGCATAAGACTTATTAATTCCTTTTTATTAATGGATGCTTGCAAAATAATTAATCAATTTATATTTGCAGTTAGTGTAGAAGTAAAAGTTGAAAGTGCCATCGACTGGCACTTTCTCATAATAAAAGCTTAAAGCAGACAAAGCCAATGTAGTGGCTAGTGGAATTGAATCGTAGTAGTGTGGTACATAGTTACACATCGGTGTAGGACTGTAGGTAGATAGTTACAAATAGGTGTAGGACAGACAGCGACTTTGTCTCCGAGATGAATAGGAAGAGCTGATTGGTCGCTACTTTTTTATCAGATTTCCTCAAAATTGGTTCGATAGTTTACGCATAAAGATATAAAAAATAGACGTAGGACTTTCGCATTTATAATATTAACAGTGATGTATAACGTCACAATTCACCACAAAACAACGGCGTGACCAACAAAACAAATATGGCGCCTGCCCTGAACTCACGCGACATGCGTTTTGTGATCTACGTTTTGTTCCCTTTAGTTTGATGCGATCTTATTTTGATTCTTAGCCGAGGACCACAGTGAGCGGCGACAGCGGAAGCAATAAGAACAAAGAACAATATCAAACGCCACTTGTAATACCTACGTACGTCCAATGTCTCCAAGTACATTAAACATAGTGTACGGAGATAGACCGGGCACTATCTAGGGCATTGACTAGGGCAATTTCTTTGCTCACGTAATCTATACGCCAATATTAGCACATACTAATACTAAGAAATTATATAAGAGTATATTTTTTTTTTTTTTAATAAAACGTTGCCCCACACTAGGATTTTCTCCTGTGTCGTGGGTGCGTTTACAAACACAAATTCTCACATACACAAACGCCCAGACCCGGAACAACTACCTGTAGATCATACAAATATTTGCTCCGTGTGGGGATCGAACCCACAACACGTGGCGCAGAAGCCGATCGCTCAACCGCTACGCCAATCGTGTCGTCAGATATTATAAGTACATGTATAAGTACCTCTTAAATATTAAACCTACTTTAACTATGGATGGATTTAAATATGACTTATGTTAAATAAAAAGTTATGGTAAATAAAAAAGTAAGAGATTGTATTTATTTAATAAGCAGTCTTACGCTAAATGCTAATCAAACAACGTAGGAATAAAAAGCAAAACACAGTCTATTGTTACTCATACGTGTAAAAATCAACACATTTTACTTAATCAATTAAAAGTTTTAACATTACAATCACGATCCATCAAATACCTGGAGTTCCGTACCACGGAGTAGGAAGCGACAGGAGTGTTCAAGTGCTAATGGGAAAATTATCTGAACACAGGCCTTGCGTTTAATGCCGTCGGCATTAAAGGAGTCGTCATTCAAGTCGTCAGTATAATGCCATTGTCATTAAAGGCGTCGGTATTAAGGAAGTCATTATTAATGATGTCGATATAAAAGGCCTCGTGATTAAAAGCATCGGTACTGATTAGTTTTTTTATGTTTATTATAGGCGTTTGAATTCAATACGTTGGTGTGGATGGCGTCTTAATAAAAGCGTCAATAGGTATGGATAGGGTCGTTATTAGAGACGTCGGTATTAATGTTTTTTATTGAAAGAACATGCAAATTACAAACTTCTTTGGCATGTCCAATTGTTTAATAATAGAAAGGTTATACCCGCACTCCATTTGTTCTATGCTCCGTGTTCGTCCCTTTCCCATATGCATTAGCGCGGAGATCGCAAGATTCGCACCTGCGCGTGTTAATTTATACTAAACAGTTGCTCATTGTTTGTGCAACGCACCAAAGTAACGGAATACCGCGTTGGATATTATTTTAACTTGCAAGAATAAAAATGTTGATTGATATTGAACGGTTACCTGTAGAAACTTTGGACAATTGGTTAAAGATTTTGTTAGACTTTAGCCAAATCTTCATACAATATAGTAGTCGATCGTAGTTGGAGCTGCGGCAAATGGTTTGTTTTCCCAGGTCGGGCTAGGTGATGTTAAGTTTGATCTATCACATGGGCCTTAAAATCTCGCAAACTGTAGTCTATTTGTACCTACAACGCAACTTAACCCTTCGGGTAAATTAGACTTGATGGTACTGTGCTTAAAATATATTTCTCGTGAATTCCTTTGAGTTAATACCAGGAATGATTACTTCTTGCTACAACTGAGTGGTTTTCCGTCAAGTGCGGTAAATTCATGCGTCGTTCGCAAAACTTCAAACGACGACACACGCCTGTTACGTTATCCACAGATTGTTTATGTTTTCCATCAAAAGATGACGACCCTGCCCTTGCTTCACGCGGTCGGGTAATAAATGGCCCAACTAATAAAACGTAGCGGTTCTCACACATCCGTCACACACGTGCGCGTCTCGTAAAATTAACATTATGTATCTATTTTAACTATTTACAGCTACGTAGTGCCCAGTGTAGCTTGGAATGTGGCGGTTTTTTAAAAATCTTACTAGCAATGTAGATCGCACATTCCTAGTATTCTTGTTAACCCCTCGTGCTAAGGTAAATGCTTGGGTTACGAGTGGGTTCACGTCGGTAGTGCGGGTGGATTTCGAACCGACAACTACATGATCGCAAGTCCGACGCCTTATCCATTAGGCTACCGCCGCATCTGGGAACATTTTTTTTTCTACCTACATCTGCTGGGCAAAGGCCTCTCCCAAGTACTCCATGTTTCTCCTGCCACCTCTTAATTGTAATGTAACGACGTAAATGTTATTAGATAATGATGTATATTTGATTCACCTGTCATGCGGGCCTTAAGCACTCTCTCAAAATAACTACCCTTCCTTTTTCGTAGTCGGGTAATAAGAGGATCTCCGTGACGATACTCACGTATCATTCTATCATTGTTGCATCCCAATGTATGGTAATCCATACTAATATTATAAATACGAAACTAACTCTCATGCAGTCTTTCTGTTTGTTTAACGATTTTTTGCCTAAACCAATGAATGAATTTTGATTACCTTTGGTATAGAGATGGATTGGACTTTGTAGAAGACCATAGGCTAACCTAACCTATGTCCTTTTGCCTTCAAAGGTTGTTTGGGATGCGAGTGATACCGCTCGACACATCTAGTTGATTATATGTATCTATTCTCATGTCTTACGAAATAAGGTATAGACAATTATTTATTTTAATTCGATATATTTTTGATACCTTTGCAGACAGTGCTTCTACGACGTGCCAAGTTATACTGGCCCACTATAACGACTTCAAATTAAATATAACTGCTGTGTCTCACTCCCGAAGCGCCTTGTATCTAAATTTAATGCCCTGTAATAAATGAGTCGTCTTTGACGTTGTCTATTAGTGGACAAACAATTAGTGTTTTACTACCGACGGCCATAGTACAGAACAGTTGCAGAAGGTTCACTTTACGCAGTCCTTCTATGGCGTTTAAACATGGAATGAAGTTTCCATTATAAGACAGAAAGTGGCTAGGACTATATAAACTTCTATGTAAAAGAAAATAATAACCCTGGCCCCCGGTAGCTTGGACCCTACTCCCGATACCGGTGGGCTACTTTTTATATATATTTTTAAATGTTTTTCTTATTTTTATAAAAATATTTAAAAATGTATATAAATAAATAAGTAAAATTAATAAATGAACGGAATAATAATAATAATAACTTTATTGTTTCAATAAAATTAATACTAGATACATATTGGCAATAGCTTCAACTAGCTTCCACGACACAGGGAATCCTAATGTGGATAGGTAGGTAGTTTCCCTCATTCAGAACAATGACTCTTATTATTCAATTATATAATAATGACTTATCTGGTGGTCCCAAGCTGCTTTAGGTCGCGCCCGTGAGCACATTCCGAATTAAAATCTACAGTAAGTGTCCGTTATGTGGCAGAATGCCACTAAGCCTACTGCGTACATATATGTACTATGACATGACACAGGAGCCGAACAAGACGTTTGAACATGTTAGTGGTTAAATTGAAAGCCGCTTGGCTTGTTAGTTGTTAGGTACTGCGGGCCAATATAACGAGGTAGCGCTGTACACTTTAGTGGTAGACATCAATGACTAATGAAGGAAACAACCACTATTGTACAGTAGCGTTAGTACGTGTAGGTAGCGCAATATTGCTTAGTTAACATGCCGAAATATAACTTCACGCTCCTGTACTATGATCGGCGAAAAAGAAACCTTAGGTACTTTAAATTTTTAATAGATGATAGCCTACTTGCTTACGTTTATTAAAGCTGACAAGTCGAGGACAGGGTGAAATGGCGCACATTGGGGGAGGCCTATGTCCAGCAGTGGACTGCTATAGGCTGATGATGATGATGATTAAAGCTGGGCAATACTGAGAAATTCTCTTATCCTGAAACCTTTCGGGTAATGGCTCCAGTAAGCAAGCAGGTTTTTTTGCAAACAATCTGCCTCATACACTGTTGTTGGTTAAGTGAGACCTTCAGATCCTAGATTGAATTCTCAGATCGGGATTTCTATAGCGGTATTGTGTACTCGCCCCTTCTATCGTACCTAATAAAACCATAGATTACTAGACTGTATAAGCGCCGTCATATGCTTAAAGAAGGTAGTTTTATTATTTATTAGGTTAGGTTCGCTACGAGCGGTGTAAACAAAATCCGCTCTATGACCCGCTGACACTGGCACCGCACCTTACGTCACAATGATGGATGGTGCAGGTGACATGCAACGCTGTCTGTGTGTGAATGAATATGTATGTATAATTGCATATGTTTGTATGTGATTGACGTGAGGATTAAACACTGAAATGTGAAGTCAAATACGTCATACAAGATGAATGGGAGATTAATTAGGATGCAGATTTTATAAATCGGTTAGGATATTCATTCTACGAATCTCTGGCTCTTAGTTTGTTTTCAGAGGATAATGTAGTGTTACGAATTGAAAAGAATATGCTGAGATGGTTTGGGCATGTTGAGAGAATGAATGAAAGACGAGTAATAAAAGGAATTTATAAGGCGAATGTCAGCAGTAGCGTTGGGAGTGTCGCCCTGGTCTAGAAGGACGAACGCGGATCTTATTGGCGAAGTCCTTCAAAGAATTAATGATGTATGAATGTGGAAGCAAAGTATGAAAGAATCGAGGAAATGGCGGTCTGTGCCTGTGCACAGACCGCCATTACATTAATAACTTTACCTACATACATACACTCACGCCTCTTTACCGTAGGGTAAAGTTATATATGTTTTTTTTTTTAAAAAAGCTTATTCGCAATGTGGCTCACACATTACTAGTATTCTTGTGGTGGGTGGGGTTCGAACCGGCAACTACATGATCTCTAGTCCTATGCCCTAGCCATTAGGCAACGGCCGGTTCAATTATATGCTTGTCTGTGTATATGCGTGCACGCACCTGGGCGAATTATACCCTTGAGAAGATAAACTGCGCAAATTGATACATTGTCGTGGATTTATTGACGCTGGCAAACTATTGCCTTCTCTGATTGCATGCTTGTGCAATATTATTTTGTCTGCGAATGTCTACAATTCTCTTTTCTGGGTGATACATGAAACTGCTTTCATATCTATGTATATTCTTGGAACAGAAAATCAATTTTCATTCTAATTTGGTCTTTCTTACCTGAATCCACTAATGAGCAAAGGTCTTGACCTACTGCTTCCACTGATCTCAGTTCATGACGATCTGAGGACAGTAATCCGGAAAGCAACCGGGAAGTTTCGCTAGCAATTTCTGGGCCTTCCTTTGGGTCGACGGTCGTTTTCAGTCAACTGTTGGGTTATGAATTTATAATGTTGGCCCTGGTATTACGACTTTTACTTTAATCTCGCATCTTTGATATGAGCAATCTGACTAAAGCTTGTTGTATTAACCCGATGCAGTCTCTTTCTACATTATTTCTTTTCGTAGAATGCAGAAGTATTAGTAAGTAGAAAATACAGTTGTTAAGATACATAGAGAATAGGAGAGGAATGATGTTTTGGCCACTTGATACGACACGACGATTTCTTTAGAACTATACTAGAAGGGAAAATTTAAGGAAAATGAGGAAGGGTAAGACCTAGAAGTTTTGTGGAACAAGTGAAGGAAAGGGGGGGATCGAGTCGTATCAAGAGATAAAACTCGAAGCAGAAAATGTAGAACAGTGGCGATTACTCCAGCGACAAGAGCTGAGCTCCTGCAAAATCAATACCAAAAACTACGGACAAACTTTCCTACCCTTTCCCTTTCCGTAAATAAGTATAACGAATGAAACATCGGAGACTAAGGTCCGCATGAAAAACATTACATTGTGTTTTTCATAGTTGGGTAATTAAAAGTATTTCTCACCGCCTGATGTCATGAGTGACCCAGGAAGACAGCCAGTTCACATACGTATCACTGAACGCATGGGCCAATGGTCGCGGTCCATCGCACCGCCCCGCTTCCGTCATCCAACAATTAATTAAATGTCACATTACTAATTTACATATTGAGTCACATGCATTTGAATACAGAGGCATAGAATTATGTTGATGCAAAATTGCGCTATGGGTAGAATTCAATATTAAGCAAAAAACAAGTATCGTTAGACGCCGTCGTGGTAGGCCCAGAAGGAGATGGCGTGATCTGCTACTAGCAGGTAAGGGTAATGGATCTAGCAGCTCGATCCATATTGGAATCTAGAGAGGAGTGGAAGGAAAGTAGGGAGGACTTTGCTTTGCAGTGGAATGATAAATCGCTGGATAAAAAAAGATCAGCTTGCATTTCTCATACCGGTCCTCCGATCCTTCTCTCAACTATGTTGGGGTTGATTTCTAGTTTAACCAGATAAGGCTGTATATCAGTCTGTTACACGAAGCGACTGCCATTAGACCTCCTTAACCTAATATCTGGGCAAAATCGATATCCTAAAGATAGACTAATTGTTAGAGTCTTTGAGCTTAAGTTATGACAACCGGGACCGGCGGCTTTTACAAGTTTTCCAGGGTGTGGCTCGGCGTGTTAAGGACGATCACCCATCTACAGATACTGACTGATCGTGGCGTGAAGTGTAGTTTAACCGTGCAGTATTACTTAGCCACGAGCCCCCGCTCTAAGTGTGACAACGTACGACACAACGAACGTTCTATGTTCTTTATAAACGTTTGCGCGCATTCTGTGTGGCCAAGCCAAGCAATATGTCAATATCCATTATAGTTTACATAAGTGCATTAATATGTCAATTTAAGTATATTATTATTCATAATTGCATTGACACCATTGTGCATTCGACTCAGCGCAGACGGCGGCGCACGTCCGGTGGCGCGGCGCCGACCATCCACCGTTCACTTCACGATTCACGTTAAATTGATACAAATATAGCTATTATGAATCGTTGCCCGTACTATTATATAAGAAGGAACTTGATGGCGAGTGAGGGTCAAGAAGATATTGTGCTAAAACCACATTAGCTTCACCATAAAATGGTAGCTTCACATACCATCACACTGTTCCGCGAATAGGTAGGCAGAGGTGTGCTCATGCTCCAGTATGGGTGTATTTCACCTGCGATATATCTTCTATGAACATGTTTTAAGGTCTTTGGGAGTGTGTCTATTACCATTAACCGGGGGGGAATCAAGTTCATCTGCCGTACTTGTGACCTCTAGATATATGAGGCAGTCACGTGATGACCCACAATAGACGCTAAAACACTCACTATTAAAAAAAAATTACGGACAATAGGCTAGTTGACTGATATTTTTTAATGATCTCATAAAAAAGTCAACACAAACAAAATCATAACCGGTTCAAAAATAAGGAAGTTAAAAGCATTTTAATTTTCTGCTAGACAGAGAGCTTGCTACAGCACGTCATGACCTCAAACGGTGCTTGCGCCAAACACATTTTATACTTACATTCGTAATGCGGGAAAGGGTTACAGTATCCCCACTCAATCCCCACCAACATTTTTAAAAGCTTATACGCACGCACGCACTCTCACACTATTACTAAGTTTTAATATATTAACATTAATTTTATCACCTCCTTTGTTCATGATCCTTAATTTTACCCACACAATCCGGAAATTATTTTCATTTTGATTTTCACTTGAATAAGTTGCAACTCTGGTCCCCAAGATACAGACACACGTCTAGTTTGGGGATCACTGTCCTAACATTTTTTATGGTTATTTGTTATAAGTTACAAGATTTTTTTACTGTTACTATTAAGTGTGATACCTTCCCTATGTAACAAAGGACTTAATAAATTTATTGAATTATTGAATTTATTGAATTATTATTGAATATATCAGAACTTTACGACTCGATTTCAATTAGTTCTTCAGTGTACGAAATTATTTTTAATATCGTCATTATTTTTAATAAATGAAAGACCTGTCAAACATCCTATATTATTTCTCGGCCATCAAATTACTACTGTTAAATTCAAACAGCATATCAACTAGGTACCTACCTTTGTATGTATTTACAACATATTTAGTGCTATGTAACACCTCATAATGACATATTACATTAGCCCGCTTCGCGCCCGCAGTAATCCGCTAATTAATTATGTAGGGAGAGGGAAGGGCGTGTGATGACAGACTTATAATTTTAAGAGTATGGGTGTAAAGCCGGGCTCACACTGGTACAGTATAAAACGTTACAATACAATAGTAAAGTCTACATTATGAGTGTATTCACATCAGCAAGAGCAATATGTTTGCAACATCTAGGTAAATCTGGTTCATCTATGTCTATGAAAGTTCAGTTCGTTGAATAGTGGATAACCTACCATACCTTCAAGCATTTACTAATGTACAGTTCACACTGTACTTCAGTGTTAGACTTGTCCAAAAACCTTAGGAAATAGCACTTTATGGCACGGATAGTAGAGACATCACAACAAACTACTCTCCAGGCAGGCACTCTCGTAGGTATACACATTTCGTTCCGACTCTGCACCTCTAAATCTACTGGTTATAGTGGAGCAGAAAACTGCCTCGTTAGTCTAATGGTTCCAAGCGCGACTGCTACGCTAGAGGTCCTGGGTTCGATTCCTAGATCGAGCAAAATGTTATTGGGTTTTTCTATGAAATTCTCAATAGCATTTTGGAATTTGGACTCGTGCCCGGTTAATGGCAATAGGCTCTCCCTCTATTCGATTTACATGGGACCCAAACATACCGGCGAACTGTGGGTGTACATTAGTACGCCTCAGCCTAACCCTTCGGGGAATACAGGCGTGATGGTATGTTAGAGTAGAAAAAGACATATCTTTTTATTTTATTTTACATTACATTTTATTTACATACTTACTGTTTAGTAAAGCTAGAGTATACAGTACAGGAGCAAACGTGTAGATTTGTGAGGTTTTTGCTTGAGTAGCCCTCACTCGACCACGAGGTGGAGTGCTGTGATAAAACTATTACTTTACTAATGTAAACCCAGCTTTATGGAGATTAAGAGAGCATTACTCGTGAGTTGTGACTTACATCATGTTTATTTAGTACGGTGGTTTTTAAGCATGATGTTTTAAACACTTAGAATTGGGTTTAGTGGTCCGAAGAGCCGCATATAAAAGCTAAATACTCGCTTCTAAAACAACGTTGTGTTTAAAATCTTTCATAAAACCTATAAAATAAGATTTTACGTGCATTTATGAAAATGTATGTTACTACGAAACCATTCCATAGGGAAGTCGATTTTGTGTAGACGAACCGACAGCAAACTGCATGGACACCATTTTAAAATCATCCTGTACCTAATTACAGTCTTCACGTATATTTCTGTACGTGGGAGAGCCATGCTTCGGCACGAATGGGCCGGCTCGACCGGAGTGATACCACTGCCTCACAGAAAACCGGCGTCAAACAACGCTTACGTTGTGTTTCGCCGAGTGAGTGAGGTTACCGGAGGCACAATCCCCTTTTAAAAGGTCGGCAACGCACTCGTAACTCTTTTGGTGTTGCGGGTGTCCATGTGCGGCGGTAATCGCTTACCATCAGGCGATCCGTTTGCCCTCCTATCCCAAAAAAAATATATATCTTACTATTATTTTACTAGCTTACTTGTTGTTTTACTAGCATTCCATTAGACTTTTTGAGATAAATTAGCCTGTGTTTTTCCAAGGTCCAATTTACTCTACTATATCTAAATTCATCAGTTTAGTTCAGCGGTTTAGGTATGAAAACGCAGTAAACAAACAAATCAACAAACCGACTGACAGATAGAGTTATTTTCGCATTTATAATATTAATATGAATTATTCTCCAAACAAGTTTTGCGCCGATAACGTAGGTTAATGTCTAAAATCTTTATATGTTAGCTCGACCATCCGCAGACTGACCGCGGCGAGCATAAATCTAAACGTATAAATTGATCAAGATGTCATTTTAAAGTTACAAAATAAATCGTTTTATGTTATTACACAAAGTAACGTAAAGTCGCCACTCGTGTTACGCACTCACTTTGATGTCTCGAGTGCTGCATTGCCGCCGCTTAAACGATGTAGTGACGTACTGCGGATATTTGCGGATAAACTAATAATTATCGGATATTAACATGGCGTTTTTATATCAGTGATGATTAGTAGTAGTAACTTATAAATCTGAGGTTATTGCTGTTAAAATTGGATTAATTTAAATATATTATATTTGAAGGGAAGTTGTCTGTAGTCTGCAGTCAGTGTGCTGTAAAAATAACCCACTTTTATGTTCGATTTCGTTGTTCGTTTATTTACATCAACAATAAACTTGAGTTATATTTAGTTAGTTTTATTTAAGTTAGTTTAATATTTTATTTAGAGATTATTTTGTTTATTAATAGGTTTCTTTAAAGTATTTGTTTAAATAATAATTAAATTATTTTATTTATAAACTTATACATGTTATGTTATGTTTTATGTTTGTGTTTGTTTGTAAGTCAATAAAACTTTTCTAAATATTAAATGAAATGTTAAACTGCATAGACTTTAAATTACATGTGACATTTAATAGGTTTGTACATCTGACAATTACCGTTGCGGATACGCGTATATCAGTACTCGAGTATAACATCCCTAGCAATTTAAAATCACACCCTTTTCAATTCCATCTTCAAAATCTAGACTTTTTCGCATTGACAATAAGATTCGAATTCCACTAGCAAAATAAATCCTTGCAGTTTAACGATCTAACAGATACTTATTAGTGTAATTGCTTAATACTAAGCTGTGTTGTAAAATCAACCTTGGGGCATATAAATTAAAGTAGATTTTAGAGATTAGTGAATTTATAGTGTTTGTGATACTAAACTGTGTAATTGCTTAGTGGATGTGGGTGTTTCAAACTGTATCTTATTTGTATCGTGTTAGAATGAATTTTGGTGCAAGTATATTGTTATGGGAATAACGAGTGTTTTGTGAACACTTTGTAGTAAATGTTTATTAGATTATTGTGTTAGTAATGAAGAGCGTTGTTTAATACATATCTTTGTTGATATTAATGAGCAATGACTTTTGCTAGACCTTTTTTTTATATGTATCTAGACGTCGGCAAACGAGCAGACGAGCTACCTGATGGTAAGTAGTCATCGTCGCCCGTGAACACCTGCAACACTAGAGGAGTTGCTGATGCGTTGCCGGCCCTTAAGAGCTTTGTATACGCGCCGTTTGAAAATCCCCATGTCATAGCGCAATGAGAAGACCTCAGGAGAAAGACCGTTCAACATCTTGGAGGTGCGCGGGAGAAAGCCTCGCGACGCTTTAACATTCTTGCAGACCCAGGTCTCCAGAGGAAGGGCCCTACTCCTGAGGTGGGTGGTGCGGTGATGAAAAGGTGAAGGAGGCACTAGTTCCAACAGTTCCTCGAAACACTCCCCAAAAACAGGCTGTAGAACACGCACAGAGAGTCAACGTCTATCCGAAGACTAAGGGTGTCCAGATCGTCTGTGAGTGTGATCGTCGACAATACGAATAGTTGGATGGAGTCAAACGGAAGGAGTTGGTATTGGGGTGCGCCAGCCCAGACATGAGAGCAATACTCCAGATGAGGCCGGAATGGAGCTTTGTAAAGCAAAATCCTATGACCAGAAGTGAAGTACTGCCACGCTCTATTGAGCACCCCAAGTTTTCTTGAACCCAACTTGGCTTTACCCTCCAAATGACCACCTCGTTCGAAATCTCGACGCCAAGGATCCCAATAAAGGACCTGGGAATAGAATCCAGGACCCCAAGCGTAGCAGTCGCGCTCAGGACCACTGAGAGAGACCACTGAGAGGACCATGAGACAGTTTCTCTTACTCCTTACTAATTAATATCTTACTTAATCTTTTGACCGGCACAGTCATGTATAGACTACAAACCAAAATGTGCCCAGCACGCCATGGTCACGACGGGGTGACAGATTTCTATAGGAAATTCTGAGTTTGGCGCTGAGGACACGCTTTTCTGTTTTGACGTGGCGGTTAATATCGCCAGTTGCTTTCCTTTGCTTCCTTTGCCCTATCTCTGACCTACCTTTTTTTGTGGAAATCCTCAGCGACTTCCACCGCCTGGGGAAAGCGACGGGGCGTGTCGGACTCCACCCAAAGTGGGTGACCTACCGACTAAAACCACACGGGTGCTTCGCCTCACCACCTTTTTCTGGGGTTACGGGAGCGAGATTCATTCCTCCGCAATCCCTGATCTACCTGGGTACCTTAACCTGCGTTGACTAGTGACACACTAGTGTCCAGACTATTGAGGCAGCTAAAATATAGTATTCTTATAAATACCACCAAATAGCGTATATTACGTTTCATTGACTATAAATCCCACAAACAATCTCATTAATAATTTTATACCAATTATAAAACTAATTCTAATACATTTTAATTAATATAACTAACATTAAGTAAAATATTATTATGAATTTTCTCCTAATATTAAACTGAGACTAATTAAAACAATGTGTTTCTAAATTCGGTAACGATTCAATATTATGAGGGTAGTTGAACAAAAATCTACTGTACAGGGCAGAAAATAAGGTGTATATTAGGCTGGAGTGGGAGAGTATACGAAATAATTATTCTTTTGCAATGAAAGCAGTAAAGGGCTGATGAGGTGGGGTTCAAATTGTAGCGTGGATGTTGAATTTGGTGGGTAATTCACATTTAGAGGAGGTTTTGATGAAGGGGTTGAATCAGGAAAGTATTTCTCTTGGCCAAAATAGACTTATAGCCTAACCCCTCTCATTCTGAGAGGAGATCTGTGCCCAGCGTTGAGCGAGTAAATTAGTTGATAATGAAAATTAAATATTCCTCCACCCACGTTCCTCGCTCGGCTTGCGGGCAGCGGAGCAATGTCACCCCGCCCTGTAACCTCCAAATCGCGTGCTTCGAAGCATTAACGCGGCGCGCGTCTTATCGACACTTCATAACTTAACGCAGCCAATTTACTTTCAAATGTACGTCACTCCAAATGTTGGGCATACATCAAGCTTTAATAGGTTTTAGTTTGAGTTAGATGCGAACATTTAAACTTCACCGGAGTCGAATAGCGCGAACACTTCAAAGAAACGCTTCGATTCCGATGCCTACTACAACTACATAAGATTTTACAAGCACACATGTGCGTAATGTGCGCTAAGCTTGTTTAGCAGACAACAAGCGCTACTCCGAAGTGCATTGAGGTATAGAACATAGCGAGAGGCGGAGAGTGGACGTTCTAAATTTTGTATCGATATGATACTAATTGTTATCTTTTTCTCTTGTTCACAGGTACGTACTTTAAGACAGAGAAAGGCAAAAGGGGACAACATTAACCTTCTAACTAGATCACCTACAAACAGTAAGAGTAAGGTTTACTTGATTACTTATCACTAGATAAGCTTAGCTGCAGCGGAGTCCTACCGCGGTC
This sequence comes from Acronicta aceris, assembly GCA_910591435.1. NCBI lineage: Eukaryota > Metazoa > Arthropoda > Insecta > Lepidoptera > Noctuidae > Acronicta > Acronicta aceris. The sequence continues at coordinate 8,299,449 of OU342784.1, forward strand.
AATTAATTATTTACAAGTTTTATTTACTTTTTATTGTACTATAAAACCCCACAAGAGACCTAAGCAGTAAAAAACTTAATTATAACTCAATGTTTTATGATACTGTTGTGGGTCGGGACTTGTGCCGGGATAGTGTTGTGTATAATAACTTCGCTGGTTCATATTATATGCGTCAACTTTATATGATCTGTTTGTATTTTAATTAGTTGTTGGTACAACACTAAAGGAGCGGCCTTGGAACAGCCTGTTGGTTTATTAAATACGGTCTATCTAAATTTAAATAAAAGAAAGAATGATTATTCTAATTTCCAATTCGCACAACGTTTCGCCTGTGATGAAATCAATCTTTACGCTTCGGTCACCACAAAGTTCTTAAAGGTGTGAAAAAGCTGTCACCCTGCACTATGCTTGGTGAACTAATATGATAAATGTTATTCTTATTACATTTACAAGTCGATGTTGTAAGTTTACTTGCCGCGCCGGTATTTCCTAACTGACAATCTGACGAGAATTGCCGAAAAAATCTCAGAGAATCATAATCTCTTTAGAGTCCAAATTTAGTAGAGTGTAATTGGGAATGTGTGAGTGTTACAATTTAGGGCAATGTCTGAAATGGACTATTGAAGACTCTATGCTATGTTATATAATTCATTTCAAAATGCTTACCTTACAATACCTATGTATGGCAAGGGACCGCGGAATTCTTGTTAGGTATAATATCGTATAGAGTTGATAACACAAATGCCACCAGATCTAGACCCAGCTTAAGTAATGTATAACCAGCCCTACTTTAAAAAAATACTTTTGTGTCTGTGTTAGTTTAGGTTCGCTATTTATTTTTCTAGATTCGAGACCATCTATCCAGTCTCCCGCCCCCTCACAAGTTTACAATAGAGCCTACATACTCATACAATAGTAGATCTACGTATAGGTAGTGCGTGCCCCGCGGCGCCGTCTGTCCGGAACGTACCGCCCCGGTTGTTAACATTCAAATAATATGTCTATTTGTATACCATAAAATGGGGTGGAAGAATTAAATAGGGGGAGTTTTAGTTCACTTCAGGGATAATGATGGTGTTCGACAGATATAAATTATAATTATGGATTCTGACATAATACGTCGAACATCGTCAGCTTATAACACTCTCAGCCCTGGGCACGGGCTTCCTCTCAATGAGGGATAGGGGATTGGCAATCCACCACTCTGGCCTAGCGCAGCATGACCATATGCACACACCTTTAAATCTTTAATGGAGACACTACAGCTATGAGTACACAGCATTTACAACAAGCCGTCAGGTGGCGCCACTATCTGAAGGTGATAATATAACGCTTTACGATAATGTTGCAATGAATCCGTTTTAGCTCAACTCTAACTTAACTTTAGCTCAAGCTCAACGAGTTGTGAATGTCAATAGCAGTAAAGTGCTCACAACGTTATTATACGACGCGATGTGGTGGTTTGTTACCCGTCAAGTTGAGGCTTTTAATCTTATATGATCCTGCTCTCTAAACAACTTCGCATTACCACCGCATTACCAAATATTCTGACGCTAAACAATATTTCTGATGTGTCCTGTGAATTACTGGACAATTGAGAACTCAGGATGACGAAGCTGTCCGCCTCCGCTATCCTATTTTTTTAATACAAAGGTTTTCGGGATAAATTTCTTTCATGGTGTATCGTATAGATACAGTTAGATACCTATACCTAAAAATATCACGTTTTATAAGATGGTTAATAAGGAAAATAATACTTTACTGCAACTTTTGAGATTACCCTAGTCAAAACTCAGTATTCTGTAACACATCTCTGTCTGCGTAAAGTTATAGGTGATCTAAACGCGACTGTGTGTTGCGAACACAGACGCACGCGACCGCAGACGTGGGGGAGACTCGCGTGCCGCCGCCCTAGCGGACGCACTCGTAAATGATGAAATGTATTGTGAATGAAGTTACGTACGATACGTATTACATGATATTACGGAGAGCTTACGGTGCTTTTTTTATGGGATAGGAGGGCAAACGAGCAGACGGATCGCTTGATGGTAAGCGATTACCACCGCCCATGGACACTCGCAACACTATAGAAGTCACAAGTGCGTTGCCGAACTTTTAAAAGGAGATTGGGCCTCCGGTTATTTCACTCACTCGGCGAATCACAACGTAAGCGTTGTTTAACGCCAGTTTTCTGTGAGGCCGTGGTATCACTCCGGTCGAGCCGGCCCATTCGTGCCGAAGCATGGCTCTCCCACGTAAATTGCTTCTAAATTGATATGACAGCCTCATTAGTCTTTTAAGTCTATTTTTACTAACAAAATATGGACCTAGTCTGAAATAAATGTTTATTATTATTATGGTCCTGGTTTCGATTCCCAAGCCGAGCAAAGTGTTATCGGGTTTTTTTATGAAATTCTTAGTTGCGGCTCGGTGTGTGTGTTTGTACCCGTTTAATGGCAATAGGCTCACCTAATATTACATGGACCTAAACAAGCCTGTCAACTGTGGGTCTACATTAATAACTTTTGCCTAACCCTTTGGGGAATACAGGCGTGATGGTATGTTATGTTTTATCTACATTTAAGCATTACAATACTGTTTTTATAACAAAGGATAAAAGTTTTTAGGCATCGGAGGTGTCATTGATTTTCACATGACTATCTAAAGATTTTTTACGTTCAACACTTCACAGGCAACTATAGAACAATACTTTGTGGCAAGCATCACGACGGTATCTCACATCACATCCCAGTGGAAGATAGAGTGGCCTTCTTGAAGACACGCTGCATACTAATTAAACTGGAATTATTTACAAAAGCCGAGTTTGTAAACATTTCTCAAGACAAACGTTTAATAAGTTCCGTAAAGCGAATAAAGGCGGAACATGCTTTGAATACAATTTACTAAGGTGATTTGCTTTACTTCGGAGTTTCAAACAATATATAATTTTGTGTCTTGTTTACTATTATGTAGCCTTTTAACCGCGACTCTGCGTTGTAATAACATTTCGTAAGTGCTTGTAAAAGCTTATTTGATAAAAAAATCTTTGAACTTATTTCCCTAAGGGTTTAATTCATTTTGAGTGCCACGAAATTCAATTTAATTGTTTTTTATTTTAAACTAGTGGAACCTTCAGAAGTTGTACATGTACTGTCCTGAAAAAATCGTAGAACCCGATTACAGCGCCAACTACCGGGTCCAATTGTATTTACAAACCATCCATTCAAATATACACACAAAATTTCATCCAAATCGGTCCAGCCGTTTAAGAGGAATTAGGTGACAAACACACATACAGAATTAGGATAAAGATAGACTATTAGAAGCATTTGCGAAACGTTATCACTCACGTTGTACAGTTTCAAAAAGGTTGACTAACTATTCTTCACACTACTTCACATTATTGAGATAACAGGATGTGTGGACAGTGATGGTCTTAGTTTAACGGACGTTGAGATTATTAAAAGAGAGTTCCCAGCATCCTTTAAAAATAAACCATGTACAAAAGTAAACATCATTCAAATAAAAATACAACCTGTGACAGAATAAGCGTAGGACCTGAAAGATTTTTTGTTTTATTTAAAAGAACGATATAATATGAAATTGTATGAGAAGATGTATGAATGTGGAAGAAGTATGCAGGAATCGTAGCAAGTGGCGGTCTATAGTTTCTGCCTACCCCTGTGGGAGAAAGGCGTGAGTATATGTATTACTTGAAAATGTACTTAGATAAAATTAACTATGTATTTTTTATCTATTACTGTTTGAGTTTGGTGTGTGGGTGGGGCAAAATATATAATTATATTTATCACAGGTGAAAGATCAAACAAAGATCATACTAAGCTATACAATGCCGTTTCAACTCTCCGTAGCTGAATAACATTCTAACATAAACTGCAATAGATATCATGCATGTGACGATGTCATTTAGCGCACTCGCTACGCCGTAGTCACGTAGTGCTACGACGCTACGCCGTAGTCGCTTTACATGGTCGTTTATTTGCTTTGAATTCTGATTTTTTTTTATTGCCGAGTGTACACATATTAGTTGCATGACAAAGTAGTAAATTTTAAAGCTATTTAAATATATATAAATAAGTGTTAGTAGTTAGTGGCAATACATGTCATCACGCCTGTATTCACCGAAGGGTCAGGTCACGTTATAAAGCAACACATGAATTGATTAATATTTCTTACAAAGATGAAAAACTAGACATGGTTAATGACACAAAATGTTTAGGACTTCACATAGATCAACACTGTAATTGTAAAATACATGTAAAAAATGTTTGCACGAAATGGAATAAATTTGTTTATGCACTTCGTAAAGTACAACATGTAGCTGGTAAGGAGGCTGCGCTAGTTGCGTATTATGGGTACGTGGAATCTGTGTTGAGATACGGATTGGTACTGTGGGGAAACTCAACAAATGTAAATAATGCTTACATAAGCCAGAAAAAATGTATTAGAGCCCTTTGTAATGTTGGACTTCTAGAGACATGTAGACTATTGTTTAAGAGCAATAATATCCTCACCCTGGTAAGCCTATATATAATGGAAGTCTGTGTGCATGTAAAAAAATGTTCAAATGAATTCACTAGTGCTCGTGACAACTCTATAATAAGAAAGCGAGATCCAACTAGACTACTAATGCCTGTAGTGAAATCATCTTTATTCCACAAAAACTGTTATGTGATGTGTATAAAGGTTTTCAACAAAATACCAAAATCTATAAGGGAATTACCATTAAGACCAATGAAAATTGAATTTAAAAAATGGCTTTTACAGCACACATTTTATAATCTCCGAGAGTTTTTTGACAGTTGAAATGACATAAATGGTAGATGAATAATAATTGTATGGTAACTTTAAAATAATTGTAATTCTTCATTTAAATTGACATTCATAATTTAACTAATTATTTATAAACTATGCCCACTGGAAACATTATAATTATATTGTGTTTGTAGGATTCTGCATGCTATAAGTCCGAAACATTTGCACACCGAAATGGTGAAATGTGTAAATAGAACTAAAATTATATTATAACACCTGTACATGTACCACATTTCATGCAAATAAACTATTTGATTTGATTTGACGGGCCATCCATAAATTACGTCACACGAATTTCATGATTTTTGTCTTCCCTCCGTTCCTATCTTTTTTTTATTCGTGATAAGCTTACGCTTGACCGCCATTTCTATCACACTTCGTCACATTTGCGAGACCTCCTTCCCTCTAGTGTGACGTCATATATTTTGTAATTTAAGTTTTGCAATTTAATCATTTATATTTTCACTTGAGACTTCACAAAGTTGATGATACTCCTTTTCACAGTTATCTACATGTGAGATGTGACGGAACCAATATATATGTATATCAATAATATAATATAATATCAATACAACGCGATAAAATCCGTAAAAATTAGTTTTATTTCTATGTCTAATATTCGCGTAAGTGTCAGAAAACAAAAAAAAACTATATAAAAAAGATGTCGTCTAGTGACAAAGCATGCATACATTTAGTAAAAAAAAAAATATTTGGTAATAGCTTAACTGCGATCTGCTCATAGAAAAATCCAATAACACCTTGCTTGACCTGGAAATGGAACCCACAAGACTTCTTGCTCACTTGTCGCGTTTACGCCGACTAGACTAACGAGGCAGTTAGACCAATAAATTCATTAACTGATTTACTATTGGAGCACACACAAAACCACACGGTTTGCGGTCACATTAGCCACCTCGACATCATTTAATTAACCACCAATCACACGTCACCGTAATAAATGACTCAGCACCACGAAAATGATGGCACAAATTAACTGACGTCACGTGCCGTGCCCCTACTCTTGTCACCTGTCGTTACCCGTATGACAGCTGTCAGCTGTCACAGTGACGTACGCATAAATGTCTTAAATTGGGTACTATTTCGTTGTTTTAATATGAATTAAAATACATACATGTGGGAACGAAACGTCAGGTGAAGGAAACAGAGGGGAGTTAGACGAGTGATAGGAAATGTCAAATTCAATTGACATCAGGGAGAGAAAGGATTGAGCGAAAGATGAGTTACATAGTGTGATTTAGTTAGAAATAAATTCCTAATAGTTACGGTGGATATTTTAGATTGTACTTTCTTGCCTACATACCACATCTATGCCTATACTGAAATTGTAACAGGCCAATGTCTGTACATTATATATATTAAAGAAAAACTAATATTGGGGGTCTTTATTAGAGCAACAGAAGCCAAAATATGAATTTTTATAATATAATAATTATGTGTATTGGACCTTTGACTTTTGACTGCCTCATTAGTCTAGTGGTCCCAAGCGCGACTGCTACCCTAGAGGTCCTGGGTTCGATCCCCAGGTCGAGCAAAGTGTTATTGAGTTTTTCCATGAAATTCTCAGTAGCAGCTCGGAGTCTGGATTTGTGCCCGATTAATGGCAATAGGCTCGCCCCCTATTATATGGGACCTAAACATACCGGCGAACTGTGGGTGTACATTAGTACGCCTCTGCCTAACCCTTCGGGGAATAAAGGCGTGATGGTATGATGGTATGTATTGGACCTTTTGATTCCTAGGTCGAACAGTGTTATTTAGATGTTTTTTATGAAAATCTTAGTAGCAGCCCGTAATTTAGATTTGCGACATTTAATAGTAATACAATCGCTCTCATTTACAAGGGACCTGAAATATATGTACTAGCGAACTGTGGGTATACATCAGTACACCGCAGCCTTATTTCGCAGTGAACTTTAAAAGGGAACATGATGTTTAATTTTATATTCTTAAGTAAAAATAAAGCTACAATTTATTGTTGTATCGAAGGCACGTTTAACAACTCGAGTGTCAACAATAAGAATAACAACTACCTGTAGTCCATACAAATATTTCGTACGGGGATAGAACAAGCGACCCGTAGTGTGGCAGCTAATTCTTCGACCATTACGACATCCGAGCTGTCAAAGGCTTATAATAGCTTGAGCCACAAAAGATTGATAACTTTCATTGAAGAAACTAGCATTTAAAAAGTAAGCTCTGTATAATCCAAGACTGCCAAAGCTATCATTAATTTACCGGCTAAAAAGAGTTAAAATTTAAAACTTGCATAAAACCTACACCTTCACACGGGTGGCGCGGGCGGCGGCGTCTCGATCACAATTAATTATGTTAGTAATGGCGCCGCCTCCTCAGCTGGGACGCGCTGGGTTCGGTGACCGAACGATGCAGTTTTGTTTATTTGTGTTGGCAGCGGCAGGTTTGTGTAGATATGCGATGTGGAGGAAACAAAGCTATCGATTTTGTTATTTTATTCTTACTAATTTACATAATGGCGGAATCGGAAAACTCACCGTCACCTTATGACGAACCGAGAGAAATCCAAAAACATAGGCAGTATTCTCGGTAGCTTCGTTGGCTTGAACATTCATACCAAACCGGAGAACGCAGGTTCCAATCCTGGCTGAGATCAATTATTATCGATTTTTTTTTATTCGTGACAGGCTTACGCTTGACCGCCAGTTCGCCTGATGTTAAGCTACACTGCGATCTACGATGGAGCGCGCTTGCCTACCAGAATCATATTTTTGCTCAGTTCAATAAAACCTTAGATTAATATCAAACGGAACCACCCGCATCTTATTGCATAGACGTCACTGCCTCTAGTCGTAGGTACTACTCGTTCCGCGTATACGCATTTTCTTACGTGTCTTGCTTTGAGTTACGCAAAGCTTACCTGGTTGTACTTAAATGGTCTAAGAGTTAAATTAAAATGTTTTATTGCTAAGTAGTCAGTGAGTACTGTGACTGTTACAAACGGTTACAATAAACAATAAGTTAAGGCTCGAATGCATGCCTTCATATTGTACCACCATAACTACACGATTACGAACTCGTGACGTCACACACTCGGATTATGCTGACGCTACTGTGCTCCTCTACACTCTTTATTTTATTTCAATTTACATAAATTCGCCAAATCTTCGCTCCAACACATTTTTGCACATCATAAGCCTTTTCTTGCCAACAGTGTAAAATATTCATAATGGCGAACAAAATAAAGTTCACTTTCCAACAATAAGCAATGTGCTCACATTATTAATATTCAGAGAAAACCATATCCTTATCACGGCAAAGTTCATATTTGCCTACCAATGTGTAGTATACGTTTGTAAGCTACACCGGATCGAATGCGTACGTTTTTTGAACAATGCGTTTTGTGTTTTATGGTAATCAAGTTAAGGTATTCATTTGAATGATAAAGGGCGTGTATTTCGGACGTGGCTTTGGGCTCCGTCACGGCTATTTCGAAGCGGCAGGCAGTTAGGCACGCTACACAACTTGTATAAATGACGGGTTCGAATCTTGTAGGTAGGGTCTTAGGGCCTAAGGGGTTAAACCGTAAATTAGATAACATAAGTAAAATTATCTGCTTTATGTGCCAGCTCTCGCTATACGCGAGATTATGGATTTAATTCTCAGTTTGAGCAATTTTATTCAAATGAGTAATTATACCACTTGTAGCGACATCTACTGCGCTACATACAATCTATACGAACAAGTCCTGAATCGTGCAAGTGAAGTTTGCAACGCAACTTGGATATATACAACCGCTCGACATCAACCGTCGGGCCGTGGCCCGCCAGGCAAAATACCTGCCTGGTCGGAGGATCCTCCCTTTGGTGAGAGGGGCAACATACCTCGCCCCTCCACAGTGGTGACCCCGACGTGATCCCAGTGTATCCACACTGGGGACCCCGAAGAAGAACATCAGCACAGCCTTCGAAGACCAGCAGCTTCATCATCATCATCGTCGTCTTCCTTCCCTCACAGCACGAGCAGACAGTCATACAGCAAGCCAGCACTCTTCCGGCTTCAACGGGCATCCTGACCACACGCCTGCAGCGAACGCGCATGCCTGGTCAGCACCCTCAGCCGACATCAAGCAACTTGGCACAGCACACTGCACTTCGGCCGGTCAACAAGCAGAAACAGTCTCTCCTGGTCGACGCAGCAGCCAGCCACTGCTCAACACTGCACCACCTCGACTCACTGAGGACTACGCAGCATCACCCCGACTCACTGGGGCATTCAACGCACGCACCGCAACACAGTCCCGACTCACTGCGGACTACGCGGCATCCTGTTCCGACTCACTGGAACACACTCCACTGGCACTGGCGAGCTCTTCAGATGCACTGACCGCTGACTCATCGACACGACCATCGACCTCCGGTCTCGGGGGGGAGTGATGTAGCGACATCTACTGCGCTACATACAAACTATACGAACAAGTCCTGAATCGCGCAAGTGAAGTTTGCAACGCAACTTGGATATATACAACCGCCCGACATCAACCGTCGGGCCGTGGCCCGCCAGGCAAAATACCTGCCTGGTCGGAGGATCCTCCCTTTGGTGAGAGGGGCAACATACCTCTGTACATTTCTACCTAATCTTGCAGAGTATATAGTCGTGATGATAGCCTAGTGGTCCAAAGCGCGACTGCTACGCTAGAGGTCGAGCAGTGTTATTGGGTTTTTCTATGAAATTCTTAGTAGCAGCTTGGAGTCTGAATTTGAGCCCGGTTAATGGCAATAAGCTTGCCCCCTATTACATGGGACCTAAACATACCGGCGAACTGTGGGTGTACATTAGTGCACTTCGCCTAACCCTCCGGGCACAAATCCAAAGTCCGAGATTTTTTACGAATTCTTGATAGGCTTACGCTGACCGATGGAGCGCGCTTGCCTAGGAACAGAGAATTTCATAGAAATTAATACTGCTCGACCTGGGAATTGAACCAGGACCTTTAGTGTAGCAGTTGCGCTCACGACCAATAGACAAATGAGGCTGTTTCCGCCTTGCTTCGTTTTAGACACCCTACCGCTCACAAGCATGTCGTTGTATTGTTTGTTGTCTATGAACGCGAAGCAAGATCACATAGTAGGTAAGCACACATCACAAGTAATTTTAAACAGCAAATGCCTGAGGTAGTGGTAAACAGTAGCTGCAATACTAATCCCATATAATGACCGTTTCGAATTATCTCTTACATTTTCTGTCTTCAATTACCCCAGTTAACCCTACGTCAAAGAGATTTAGAAGGGTTACCTATAGGGCGCATATTGGAAACATTTGTGATCCCGATTTGATTTCTCTGTTTGTCTGGCTGACATATGACAGAGACAAAGCGGACAGGAATTTGAAGATTTGTTTCCAATTGGAAACAAGTAATACATTACCAATTTTGTTCGTGATGTTCTCGTCTATCGTTTGTAATATTTAAATGTATTTACTCTACGTATGTGGCATAATATGTGCCAGTATATATACCGCTAATATGCGTATATTCCGCAATGTAATGGTATTTCAAAGATATTTTGAAGAGGAAGGCAATCACTTTTCGTTGTAATTTTATAACTCAAGAACGGGCTCACCTATCCAAACCAAATGTTTAGGCTTTGTTCGGACTATTTAGTAGATGGTTTATGTGAAGTTTGTACAACATCGGTCGAGCGGTTCTTCATTTATCACATTTTTTTTAACAAATGATGAATTTGATGTTCCAATTTTTTTTTTTATTATTTCACTTTATACGTAGCGAAGCACGTACCAGGCCGCTAGTATAATATATACGTATGTAGGATCGGGCCTTTAATTAAAATATTTGTATAGAAATATTTAGTTTTTTTTTTAGTTTTATTTTCCTCTATGTAATTTACACTTTCAAGTACAATTTATTTCTATATTCCTTTTTCCTAGCACACACACCTCACGTGTCTCGTCTAGTCTCTCACGCCATCTTCCATTTTCTCTTTGTTCCCTTTCTAACTATCTATTCCTTTCACTCACTCCTTTACATTCCATTTCACACACTTTCTGTACGTTCCGTTCTGTCATCCTACACGTATATTGAGGGTTAGACGGCCTCATTAGTATAGTGGTCCCAAGCGCGACTGCTACACTAGAGGTCCTGGGTTCGATCCCCAGGACGAGCAGTGTTATTGGGGTTTCTCTATGAAATTCTCAGTACCAGTTCTGAGTCTGGATTAGTGCCCGGTTAATGGCAGTAGGCTTACCCCCTATTACATGGGATCTAAACATACCGGCGAACTGTGGGTGTACATTAGTACACCTCTGCCTAACCCTTCGGAGGATACAGGCGTGATGGTATCTTTTGTCACGTAATCTAGAGAGGTAATCGATTCAGGGTCCGTGGTCGTGTCAAACTTGTGGTGTGTTAACCCTATAAGGTGAGGTTCACGCGTACTCTTAAATACGTCTGATTGACTCCATTGTGAACACAACGCGTTCCCCGGATATCTGACCTTTAGCTTCAATTATGTTCATATAAAAACGGTTGGCTTACAAATTAGACTGATACGTAAGGGGATCAAAGGTCGGATAAGTTATACGCGTGCTTTTAGATTACTTTTGGCTAAGTTGTTACTTTAAAATTGGTAATTTTTGGCTTGTTAAAAGGCAAGCATTAATAAAATTTCTGACTGCAATAAGTGTTGGGATTCGTCAGCCAACTGATTGGTGTTACGTCGCATTTTCACTAGCTACATTACCTTTTAAATCGGGAATAAATAATGTTAGCACACTATACTTAGAGGCAGAATATATCCTAATGTAGATGTTCTCACCAGCAGTTTCCTACCAGCCTTCATACAACATTCATATAGGTATTGTTATAAAAATAGTGGGACCTTCGTGGACAGCTGCCGGCTATTGTTTTACATCAGCACTCACGTGGGACGGAACTATGTCAATATTATCACTGGTCTCTTCATTCAATATCGTTGTTTTACATTGTGTTGAAGCGTCCGCTGCAGCTTTATGTAACATTACAATACATGTTGTTACAATGAGCGGTCAATACATACTGCAGCTGGTCAGCGACAGCCGCGCACTAGGGCGGCGCAGGAGTGGGATGCAGTAGGGTTGACAAGTGTATTGTTTGCGCAATATTCTTAATTCCAAAAAATTGCGCTTTATAAAGTAAAGTATATTTTATGGACTTTTTAACGTTATGGTCAATTATATTTTATTTTGGCATTTAATTAAGTTTTGTTACACGCTAGGGTCATGAAACTTTTATCAGAAAAAAAGCTAACGTTTTAACAAAATTTTCAAGTAATCTGTAACGTATTGCTAAGTTTACCGATCGGAATTTTATTTAAAAATTAACTAAACAAGGGTATAGTTTTATTGTTTAATCTTTCTGCTTCGAGAATGACCTTTAAAGTACACAGAAGTAGAAGTATAATAGTTCTCCGATGAGTAGTCAACCCTATTGTGTAGGTCGCGTAGTGGGGGCGGCGCATGCGCACCTGGCGCGCACGTGGTCGCCGCGCATGATTACAACAAAAGATGATACAGAAAATCCGTCCGTAACGTTACTTACGCCCGGTCCCAATAACAATTCTTTCGGTATCTAGATTTTGTCAAAATCCTATCTCTAGTAAGCAAACCTACTGACTGATTTGTTATTGGGACCAGCCGTTAGGCAATATTAAATTAAGATAACATTAAAATAATTTCGCGCATTATTGCTCCGCTAGGCAACGCGCCGAGCGCAGCCGTATGCTTGTTTGACGTATGTATGCTTGTTTGACATCCTTGGTAGCATAAAAAAGTCAAAAGGTTTGAGATAGTTTTTAATTCTAATAAGAATTCAATAATTAATACAGTGCCACGGCAATATGGATAAAAATATTTTTTGTGAGGTAATATTACAAAAAAAAACAATTATATCATTAGGAAAAGTTTTGGGTGTCGGACATAATGTCTTATAGTTATCCTTCTGTACGTATAGTTTACAGTGTCCCCGCGTTATGTTGTATCTGTCAATGGCGATGGCGGCTCGTGTTGTGAGTCCTGCTGATGGAATGCTATTGTTAGCGCAGCGGCAGCGGCAGCGGCAGCGGGGTTGCATGTGTCAGACGACTCACCTTTAATGGTTCGATTTAAACGAGCTTTCTGTTGATGGAAATATTGTCAGCTGGATCCACAGATGCTTAAACTTTTAAAAGTCTCTTCCTCAGATCGTCACTCTTCGAATACACTCCTTCTACCACTTAACCACTGGTGGTATGCGAAGACATTTAATGACGGCATGAATGATCTAGTGGTTGAGCGATCGGCTCCTGTGCTACCAGTAGCGATTCTATTCCCGCATGGAACACTGCTCGACCTGGGAATCAAACTACGACCTTTAGCTTAGCAGTCACGCTGAAGCCCACTAAACTAATGACATAATGTATGCTTGGTGTCTGTGTGGTGGTGTCATGTATCTTTAAATTCAATGATAATAATATACCCATCACCGATTTAATTGCCACCATTTACTGAGCCAATTTAAAATAACTATTAATTTCAGTTCCAAAACAATCAGTTTCTCGCGTCTATTTTCTTCTCACATTAGGGCTCATTCGTACCGGAGACATCCGCGCATTAGTCCGCGCGCACACGCCAGACTGTCGGTGTCGGATGTCGACATTGATGAATGTGGTCGCACGTGCGCCCGACATGTGGTCGCGCGCGTCGGGAGCTCCTCGTACAATGTCTCGTGGTATTTTTGTTTTTGGAAATTGTAGATTCCTTTGTAGTTTGACGTGTCTATGGTATGTTTTAGTTTCGCTGTCTGTAAGTTCCTCTACAATCTTCTATAATGGCGCTTTTGATCCAGTGTAACGACAGGTTCCCAGAAAACATATTCTTTTGTATTGTATAGTTTCCGTGGTGATTTTAACGTTATTGGTCAAGCTGTACCACGAAAGACTATAAGTTAAAGTAAACTATGTGTTAGAAATTGGCAGAAGTTTAGAATGCATGACTGTTTCTATATTTATTAAGCATCAAACAATGAATTTGAATCATCAGGCGTGTTTCTTTTATGTAAAAGAAAATATTCATTAAGAGAATTATTTTATAAAATAAGAGAACCTTCCATACTATCTACAATACACCAATATCATTGGCAAGGTTCTTCAAAGAGGTCAGATGCGTAGTACACGCAACCGACGCGTGTATCAATGTGAACGAAGCAAAAGGAGTACCTATATGCAACAATCGTAGTAAGTGGTGGTCTTTAGTTTCTGCCTAACTCGGTGGGAAAAAGACCTGAGTCTTTGTCTGTGTGCCTATACTACAAAGTCAACTTGGTATTGTTGCTTCGTAGCGCGCTATCGCCGTACCATCGATTTTGGCACCGAGTCCTGCGAGCACCGCTTTGTGCACGCGGCTTATGTACGAGAGAGAACAGCTCCAAAGGATGATCTATTGTGTTGGGGAGTAGGCTGCTTTGACTTTTGCCAAGTGGAACTCGGTTCGTTTTGGTTTTAAGTTGATAGAGATTAGATAATTCAACGTTGAACTTTACTTTAATCCGATTTCGGAAAAGGAGGTAATGAGTTTAATAGTCCATGTGACTATGTATTCATAAACTACTGATCAAATTTTGACAAACGAGTTGTGTTGTGGATGTATTGGTCTTAACAGTAACATGGCTATAGGCTATGATGTTTTTCACAAGTAAATAAATGGCCGACACTACATGACAAATCGTCATTTTAAGTAAAAGTGGGTTCAGGTTCACGTTTGAATTATTTTCAAATTACATTTTGACAAGTTTATCCATGATTTTGATGTATCCATGATTTCGACGAGTTTGGCATAGCGGCTGAGCGATCAGCTTCTGCGTCACGTGTTATGGGTTCGATCCCCACACGGAGCAAATATTTGTATGATATACAGGTAGTTGTTCCGGGTCTGAGCGTTTGTGTATGTGAGAATTTGTGTTTGTAAACGCACCCACGATACAGGAAGAAAATCCTAGGGTGGGGTAACGTTTTATTTAAAAAAAAAACTACATTTACACCCAATATACTATACGGTCCCCTTTGAGGCAGTTGGATCCAATAATCCTAGCGTGTAAGTGATAAAGAGTGCAGTGAACAGTATCACTGTACTTAAGCACTGTAGTACACGAGTGGAATACGTCACGGTAAGCCGCTGTGTCCCGCACTCTCGTGCGATAATCCCCACGAGCTTCCGCACTGGCTGCACACACCGTCTGTTCTAAAGTACTTACTTCACATAAACATAAAATACCTATGTACCTGTTATTGTTTTTAAATGCTTCAAAAGACGACTGGTCTTCGGAGACAAGAATTAAAACCATTGTGGTTACCACCAAGCACATGATAGCTGTTGTAAGTTTACCTGCTTTACAAGGTTATTTTGTTAAACCCCTTGTTGATGTCTAGTTCTTATCAGTTAGGTGTTCAAAATAAGCTGAATCTATTTGCAAGACAATCAGAGAAGCTTGGTTATTATTTGTTAAATTTTGCTGGGACAAATTCCTTTGCGCTTTTCGTTATACGTTCATAAGTTGTATTATATCATATAAAGAAACATACATACCAACATGCCTGTAATCTCTAAAGTGTTAAGCGGCTGGTGAGCTTTAAGCTTGGCACAAATGAAGGTACTCAGACTTTCATAGATTTTTCGTAAAAAAAAACCCTAATCTTGGAAATTGAATCCTCGCACTGTACAGCCGTGCGTACAGAGAAACTTATTCTATGACACACCTAACACAACCTATTGCACACCTTGCTCAGTACCGATGCTATGTATCAATAATACCTACCTACCCAATTTGTGTCAAAAACTAACTTGTAACTACTCAAATAGTTTCATAGAGATGGAACTGGACCCACCTGCCTAATAGCGTAACAGCAAATTCCGCAGCCACAACGCCTTAACGTAATCGTAACTTCACCTATGTAGTTGTTTCCTATAGTACCTATTCTCATCACATAGGTACTTAATCCCTGGAGGGAAGGGGTTTCACGTAAATCACGCTAGAGATCAACGCGCATACGCGGTGACGTCACGGACGCACTGATAATCAGTGACGTATCGGATCGGGATCGAAGTTGCGACGTGATTGGATCGTTGCGTTCAACGAGATAAACCTGAGGGAAATTAGGTGAGACAGCAAGTGGTACCTACCCTACAATATAGGGTAAAGTCGGTGCAAAGGGGAAACTGTTTGCTTTCGACACGATGATTTCCCAATTATCCGTACGATATTATGACTCGATCAGCTTCCCGTAGGTCACTGACTTTGGGGATTACTCGTTCAGAGTCTTCCCACACTTTCACTTTTCTGGCTAAGATGACAGACAAACTTGACAAACGGACGTATGGATACATTGCAATTCGGCGTATCGTCACCAGTAGCGCATAACGTTGCGCAGTATGCCTTTCACACCGGCCCGCCCACGCCCCTCCGCTGCCGCCGTCGCTGCGGCGCTACACGGCTTTCTAGTATTTGCAACCTCTTGTTTGTTTATAAGCGCCTGGGACTTTTTGTTGGAATTCTCTCCTGGTATTTTGTTTTCTATTGTTAATTTCTTCAAAACAAATCCTGTGTTTACTTCGGTGCTTCGGTGCAGGTGCGGGCTACTGGCCTCTATAATAGACACATTGCATCTATGGCCTCCTCCTCCGCTTTTACAGGACTACAATAATAATCCTTTTTACATACAAAATTCTGCTGACGAGCTCAGCTTATGAAATGAAATGAAATTATTTATTCTGCAAGTAGATCTTTAGAGATACTTTTACATGTCATGGTTTGGGTTTTTTTTTTAGCTAGATGGCTTCGGCATTTCCTAACTGACGACCTCTGAGAAGAAACACCGAAACAAACTCAGAGAATCATGGTCTCTTTTAAAGTCCAGACATGGAAGAACACTTATAAGTGAGTGGTACGATGTAGGGTAATGTCTGAAATGGCCTTTTGAGGAAAGAACCATAGCAGCTTGGAGTAGACCAGTCCCAACTGACGGCACCCATGCATCAGTCATCGTGTAGCTCAACCATAATTTAGGGAGCTCAACGACCTGTCGCACGACCATACCAGATCAGCAGGACATTCGTGTAGGTCTAATGAAGTTCCCAAAGCCTCCAGACTATAATAAGTTTGTTTAATTATCATGTATCAAAAGCCTACATGGTACTCACATTTACAAATTATATATATATTTTTTTTATGACTGCAATATAAATGTCACGGTTCAATAATGTCGCGGTAACAAATTCATAGATGCTTAGCTTCAGCTAGTATGGAAAGTATTGTTTTAAAAACAGTGCTCCCGTACTAAGGTATCAGCTATTACAAACAGACAATAAAATATCTGCATCCAGAATAAACAAATATCTATGGATCACATTTAATATTTGTCTAGGGTGGGAATCGAACTCATAACAAAACACAGCGAAACGATATTGGCTACGTAAAACTTAAAACTTGCGATGTTGTTAATGTCTTAAAATATGTCCTTTCTTCAAATGGGTACTGTTAATAACATATGTATATGCGAATAAATCTCATTCTATACAAGAATGTTTGGGATTAGGTACTTTAGTAAATGGGTGGGAATTAATTAATACCAAATTACTTGCGAGAATACTGTAACTTAGGCTTACTGGCTTGCTTATTAATTAAATTCTTGTAGCTTACCGTATCTAAACTCTTTACGAACATCACGTTTTTTTTCTTTATTACTCTCATTAATGAGAGTAATAAAGAAAAAAAACGTGATGTTCCGAAAGGAATTTAACGGTTGTATGATGTTTTAGACGGTGACGCAGAAAAGGTGTCATGTGTTCATCCATTTTTCTGTGTACCATCGTAACTCCTGAACTGATGAACAGATTACAATGTTTTTTTTTTGTTTGTTGATTTATTGAACTGGATGAATCATCAAGGTTAATTCCGATTTTGACCCGTATGGGGACGTGTTAGAATACTGTTCCTCAATGCCTTTCGGACAGGCATCCCGTAAGAGGCCCGAAAATATCTGACTTGCTCGGTGATAGGACCTCTTGGTGTCTGACTGGTTCGCGATCACCCTTACGTTGGAGTCTGTCGTAAAGCACTTTGGTGTGAGTTTCGACTTTTGCGCGTAAGAGCCAGTTCCCACTCCGTTGCTGCGGCTCTGGCAGTCTGCAGTCCGTAGGGGCTCTTAAGGGTCAGCAGCGCATTAGCAACACCTCTGGTGTTGCAGGTGTCCATGGGCGACGATGACTACTTACCACCAGGTGACTCGTCAGCTCGTTTGCCAACATAATCCATAAAAAAAGAGACTTCATAATTGTCATTAATAACAACACAAAAGACACTAATATACATATCTGCATGTACTTCTATACAGAATTAAGAAGAGGTGTACGTACTGTTAGATTCGGAGATTTAGCACTAATAAAAATAAACACAGTTTTGAATTGACACCTTTGTTTATTGAAATAGAAATTAGCTAATTATCGAAATAGTACTAGTTTTAACACTTAGTTTATTTAGACACAACACTGAACTAAGTTTTTTAGACAACACTTGAGTTATACATAACGCGATTGCCTCACTGAAGGGCAAGAGATAGACCCGGAGTATTATTCTTTGTTATAGACTATGCTGAAAACCAACCAAGGGTGGGCAGTAGTACTGGACCACTATTATATCAGCGCTAGAAAATAATAACTAAACTATATTTTGGAAATCGAGAGTTTTTATAGGAAAAATATTGTTGACTTGCATTATTGAATTGACGTCAATCAGCCAATATTCCAATTCAGCATTAAGCATAAATAGGGATGTGACAGTACGTACTGATGCACACGAACAGTTGGCAGCCGAGTCCTACGTAAAAAGGCTTCATGAGCTCATCTCGCCTTCCCTTTCTACCATCGGAGCTCCAGACGTACAGCAGGATATCAACCCTACGCTAAGTTTTATAAAAAAAACAATGCTCGGCCTGGGAATTTAAATTAGGACCTGGCGCTCAGCAGCCATTCTTGACTACTATTCTATTAGGGTAGCGTACGTTTAAAGGACAAAAATCTACAATATTTCATGTTGAATTTGGTGCGGTGGTCACACGGCGATACTGTCAGCTACCCATTGGTACCGCGTGAGTTATGTGCCTGCAGATATGTTATCTTAATTAAATTTATAGCTCGGCGCCTACTTCCCGATTTATGTTAACAAATCACACTGTTTCTGTCCAATATGGAGCAAGCAAAGAATTAGTACTTGCTAACCAGTAGCTTGACCGTAAGTTTATACAAGTGGTCGCTATCTGTGATTTTATTGATGAAAAATTGTACGACGCCGCTTGCAGGATAAGAACATGATAACATACCATCACGCCTGTATACCCCGAAGGGTTGGGCAGAGGTGTACTAATGTACACTCACAGTTCGCCGGTATGTTTAGGTCCCATGTAATAGGACGCGAACAAGAACATGATATAAATTATTTAGTTAATGAGATAAATGGTAAAAAGCATCAGGCGTAGATACGTAAGCAAGTGAACAACACCATCTGTTCGTCGTAGAACGCTTGAAGTGTCTTCTACACTGTTTCGTTAGTCTAGTGGTCGCGAGCGCCGCCGCTGAGCTCCTAGGTTACATTCCCAGGTCGGTTTTTTTATGAAATTCTCAGTAGCAACTCGGAGTCTGAATTAGTAGGAGTTTGAATTTAAATGGGACCTAAACATAAAGACGTTCTGTTAGACGTCTAACTCTGGAATACCCTTTTCTTTGAAGTGTTTTAATAATTAATTTCTTTGTCTACTCTTCGCTCCTTAATGTGTCCAATAACTCTAGTGTAGAAAATAAAGCACCGGAGCTAGACAGATGCTCCCCTGTACACCGTCAGACGTCTTCATTGCTACATTTACATGTAATTGACTATTACGCTGAAGCGTAGCCATAAGCCAAACTAGTCAATATTCGGATTATCCGGGATTGTAGCCTCTAGAAGTCCAGATAATCTGTATGGAGATATTTCTAGCTTTAAATATATATAATATATATCGAAGAATCCCGAGCAGCAGTGTTTTTAAAAATGGTGACGTCAGCAGCGCTGACGTCACATTCCTCCTCAAACTGGCTATCCATTTGGGGTTGCTTGTCCATAGTGACAGTGAAACTCCAAATTGCGTTAAACTGATTTATTTGATAATACTTAGAGGTCCGCACAGTATGACGGCTCGAGTAATAATGAATCATAACTCGTTCCGTCGCTTCTATTTATACTAGCCAACAAGTGACTCAATACACCGCGCGCACGTGTTGTTTACAATCTTTGTTAAACAAAGTAATTCCTTATTTTATTTCATAAATTGAACTAAACGTTAAAAACAATAATGATGGCATAATTTTAGACGTTCTTAATTATTATTTAGACAACTACTAAGTAATTGCGCCGATACGGCCATACTGACAGGCGGTGCGCGCTCTGCACCAGCCTCGTTGATCCTCTTAAGTTTTTGTGGGTTCTCATCGATTCTCATTGATCTGTAAGAATATAAAGTTTTTCTGAGTAGTACATCTGTAAGCAACTTGCGTTGCTATAAGTTAGTTGTTACATAGACACAATTGCTATGCAAGTTCGAGAATATCAATATTAGTAAGGGTAGTAGTTTGTTAGAAATTGTGTTTCTCGTAGATTTCTCGGAGGTTCTCGTAGAGTTCTCGGAGGTTCTCGTAGAGTTCTCGGAGGTTCTCGTAGAGTTCTCGGAGGTTCTCGTAGAGTTCTCGGAGGTTCTCGTAGAGTTCTCGGAGGTTCTCGTAGATTTTATGATTCTCGAAGATTTTATGATTCTCGAGGATTTTATAATTCTCGAAGACTAGTAATGGAAGGTGTGATGGTCATCTTCTGTTGAGCCAAATTGGTGAGAGCTTCTATGTCCACAGTCTGTTCATCGATATCCACCAGACTCAATAATTCTGGTGGTACACAATGTTTCCTCTGTGTTAAAAGGGTAAGTGGTGCGATACCTGTGACCCAATGTGCAGTACAATTCATAGCCAATTGTAGCTCATCAAGTACTGTATGCCATTGTTCAGTTTCATAATTCTTGATCATGACTAGAGCATTTTTGAGTGTTGCCATCATTCGTTCCACTTGACCGTTGGCTCGGCTAACTCCTGGTGCGATAGCATGAATATTTATCCCAAACCGGTCACAGTAGATTTTGAAATCGCCTAAGAATTCTCGTCCGCCATCCACTATTATTTGTACCGGTGGGCCAAATAGGTGTACATGGCGTTTCAAAGCACCCAGCGTACTATGCTGACTCTTATCAGTGGCGTGGTAAAACAACGAGTATTTTGTGAAGGCATCTATTGTTACTATGACATATTGTTGATCGTTCGGTGTGCCTAGTTTGCCGGTTATATCCATGTGTACTACTTGAAAAGCTGTTGATGGTTTCTGAATAGGGTGCATTTGGATTTGCGTGGCTCCTGAATTTCCTTTTGATGTTTTGCATATGACACAATTGTCAACGAAATTTCGGACAATGGTGTTCATTTTGTCAAACCAATAGGTTTCTTTTATTTTCCGTAAAGTCTTCTCCCAGCCAGTGTGTTTGAGGGCTGTATGGTAAGAATTTATGATACTCCATTGAAATGTTTTTGGTACAACCGAACAGGTTTGTTGTCCAAAAACTGGGTCCTGCACGATTCTTTTCAGCAAGTCATCTTCCAAGAGATATCCATCTATTGAGTTGTTATCTCTGAGCGAATCCATTATCGGTCGTAGTACTTCATCCCTTCTTTGTTCTACTTTTAGCCACTCCAAATCTTTTGTCATGATATTGACTACTAAATCAGTCGGATTTCTGCTAAAGAAGTCCGCGTGTTGCAATCTTTCTCCTTTGCGTTATTCAATATCGAAATCAAAATTCTGTAAGAATGCCCACCAGCGGTGAATTCTTGGAAGTAAATCCTTTTTGTGTTTGGATGCTTTAAGAGCGTTGCAGTCGGTTATAACCATAAATTTGCGTCCATACAGGTACTGACGGAAGTGTTTGATAGCCCGTACGACTGCCAAAGTCTCTAACTCATAGGAGTGATATCGGCTTTCCGTGTCAGTAGTCCTCATACTCATAAATGCCACTGCGTGTTGGCGTCCATCAATAATTTGTACCAGAACTGATCCAAACCCTAGGCTGCTTGCATCAGTGTATAGTAGAATTGGTGCGTCTTCTTGGAATATTGTGAGTACTGGAGCTGATATCAAGATTTGGATGATGTCATTTCGTGCTTTTTCATGGCGCTCATTCCAATCCCATTTAGCACCTTGTTTAGTGAGTTCATATAATGGCACCATTATGCGTGAAAAATCTGGGATAAATCGTCTGAAGTATCCAGCTAAGCCATTAAATTGTCGTACTTGTTTCGGTGTTTTTGGTACTGGAGCTTTCACTAGGGCTTCTACTTTCTTCGGGCTTGGTCGAACTTGTCCGTTTGAAATAATGTTGCCCAGATATTCAATTGACTGTTTGAAGAAACTACATTTATCAATATTGATTGAAAATCCGGCCTTTTGTAGTGCTAAGAGTATGCGTTCAATCTTCGATAATCCTTCTGAAAAATCCGCACATTTGCAGAGTACGTCGTCCACATAGACTTGAGCAGTGTCATTCAAAAGCGAGGATAATGCCTTGTTGATGCATCTCTGATAGACTGAACAGGCGTTACTCAGTCCAAACGGCATAGTGAGATATTCATAGAGTCCGTCTGGCGTAACGAATGCCGTCTTCTCAATTGATGATTCCAATATAGGAATTTGATGGAATCCGGCTGCCATATCAAAACTGGTGTAGTATTTTCCTTTCGCTAACTGGTCGATCTGGTCAGATATTAGAGGTAGTGGATAATGATCTCGTAAAGTATTCGTGTTTAATTCACGAAAATCCACACACAGGCGATCGTCTCCGTTCTTTTTCTTAACTAAAATGATGGGGCTCGAAAATGGTGATTTACTCTCACGAATGATATTATGCTTCAAGAGTTCTTGCGAACTTTCTCTCTTTCCATAGGGCTAAGACGATAAGGCCTCCTTTCCACATATTTATTAGGGTCCTTCAATCGGATTTCCAATACACCCGTATTGACTCGTGTGGTTGGGTATCCGTGAATAAACAAGTGTTCATATTTGTTTAGCAGTGAGCGTAATTGGGATATTTCGTTGTCATCTGTGAGGTCACACTCTATTTGTTCAAAAACTGGACTGTTCTTACTGATCTGGTAGATGGATGGTTGACGAATAAGTTTAGTTCCAGTTGCCGTTATTGTCATACATAGATTTGTATCATTAATTAGGTTCATCCCAACAAGAATGTCTGTAGACATTTCGTAGTCAGGAAGTATATAAAACTGCAACTCGACTGCGATGTCATCGATCGTGCAAATTGTGGATAATGTTGTTAATGACATAATCGGAAATCTCCCAATTCCTCTTAAGCAGTTCACGACTTGATTTCTTTGTCCTGGTAAGGTGTTAGCCACTGTTTCTCGCATAACTGAACATTCGGCACCGCTGTCAAAAACGGCTTTGAAGGTCTTGCTTCCAATTGCCACGTTGATGGGTGCAAGTTTATGGCCTTCTATGTTGTTAATGTTTGTAGTGATTGTGCGTTCCCGTCGAAAACAGGTTTCGTATGTATGGCCCAGCTTCTTGCAAAATGTACAGGTCTGTGGATTTGTTGGTTTGTGCTCTATACGTTTTGATTCTTCAGGTTTAGTATCCGTTGTTCGAGGTTTATAGCGGCAATCATTAGATGTATGATTGTTCCTTTTGCATATACGGCAAAACAATGATGGTGTAATTGCTTCTGAAAATCTTGAACGTTTATTTGGTACTACGGAACTTGATCCTGGATGGGATCGTTTTGTTCGGATTGAAGATGCGACCGAAATTAATTCTGGTGCTGT
Source organism: Acronicta aceris (assembly GCA_910591435.1). Classification (NCBI taxonomy): domain Eukaryota; kingdom Metazoa; phylum Arthropoda; class Insecta; order Lepidoptera; family Noctuidae; genus Acronicta; species Acronicta aceris. Next base: position 8,323,266 of record OU342784.1, read on the forward strand.
AGTAGCCCTCGCGTTAAGCAATTCAATGCGCAAACGTTCATCATTTACACATCCAATTACCGCTTCTACTGCATCTTCATTACCGAGCTTATCTTTGGTTACTCTTCTCCACAAAACCCATGCTCGTAACAGAAATTCAGCGATATCCTTCGATGGATCGTAAGTATGTTCTCTGAATCGTATAATATCTCGTGAGTATCTGTTCTCGGGTTCAAACGTAGTAATGAGGTTGTTACGGAGTTCTTCCCATGAAGATGTGGTAACCATCCAGTCATCCACCCACATCTTTGCTCTTCCTTTCAAAAGACCTCCAACTTTCATACGTACGTCAAAGTCGCTAAGGTTGTATGTTTCAATTGCTTTGCTTATATGTTGACACCATTCTCGAATCCCAACGTTCAAGTCCGGGTCAAAGGATGGTAGATAAATATCGTTGATCTTTACTTTTGGCTCCAAGGGCTTACATAAACGCTCCGACATTTGCTGCATCATTTTCATCATGTTCGTGAAGAATTCAGGTGGTACCCCACCCATAGATGTACTGGGCATAGGTGTATCCATTGGTTGCTGTGCTGACTGCACTGGTCCCGGTAGTTGGGGTTGTGGTGCAGCAAGTGTTGATGAAGAAGTGCCATGGATCCCTTCGGATCCCACTTCTGATATCGAAGAATCCCGAGCAGCAGTGTTTTTAAAAATGGTGACGTCAGCAGCGCTGACGTCACATTCCTCCTCAAACTGGCTATCCATTTGGGGTTGCTTGTCCATAGTGACAGTGAAACTCCAAATAGCGTTAAACTGATTTATTTGATAATACTTAGAGGTCCGCACAGTATGACGGCTCGAGTAATAATGAATCATAACTCGTTCCGTCGCTTCTATTTATACTAGCCAACAAGTGACTCAATACACCGCGCGCACGTGTTGTTTACAATCTTTGTTAAACAAAGTAATTCCTTATTTTATTTCATAAATTGAACTAAACGTTAAAAACAATAATGATGGCATAATTTTAGACGTTCTTAATTATTATTTAGACAACTACTAAGTAATTGCGCCGATATATATATTGTTAATGTAAATATATATAATATATATAAGATAGATTGTGGTTTTATTATTAACCTTTGAGTGCCACAATCATGTATAGACGACAAGCCAAAAGGTGCCCAGCACGCCGCGGTCACAACAGGGTGACAGATTTCTAAATAATGGTCGAGCTACGCGATGACTGATGTATGCGTGCCGTCAGTTAGGACAAGTCAACTCAAAGCTGCTATGGCTCTTTGTTCAAAAGGCCTGTTCAGATATCGCCCTACATCGTAACACTCACATCTGATCTGATAATACTACGACTATTGTGTGGACTTTAAAAGAGACCATCATTCTCTGAGTTTGTTTCGGCATTTCTTCTCAGAGGTCGTCAGTTAGGAAATGCCAGCGCCATCTAGTTATAATAATTTAAAAAAATGACTTGTAAAAGTATTCTTAAAGGATTTATTTGCAGAAATAAAATATAATTTATCACTATATTGTGACGAATCATACACTTCAGACTGAGTATTACAAGTATTTATTCATCCAACAGTATGTAATTATCAACAATCACTTATCACTTAATAGCTCAATAATTATTAACAATTATACAACAACAGCACTGGCTTATAAGATATTATGTCTACTGCTCAACGCCTCGGAATAGAATGTCTCAGTCCAGGTTGATCTGTTACCAGCCGAATGTTCCCCACTCTTAAACGTAGGCAAACACTCAGCTGGGTTAGACCAATCAGAGCGAAGTACACAGTACGCATGATCAACTGATTAATTTAAATACATTAGATTATCTTTAAATTTAGCAATAGTTATAAATTGATTACACAGACAAATTGATAATATAACACCTACTTATATTTGACTAATTTGTAATAAAAAGGGCGTTTAATAACGAATAGTTCAACTACAAGCGCCATCTGTCGCTCGTGATAAGGAAACCTATATAAATGTCTTGTCATTATTTTATAAAATCATTACATTCGGCCATCCGACAACGTGCGATCTCCTGACGCACGTTATCGTAATTCAATAACATAAGTCATACATACAGAAATATTACATGCCTAAACTGTTTGAACAAACACGAATCAAAATGCAAAATCATTACATTCGGCTATTCATTGATGTCCGACTCCTTTCTATGAAATAGTTTGTCGTTATCATTATTGCTTTCAGAAGATGGGCTACTATTACGATCTGATGAATCTTTATGGTCAGGCGAATTTATATTTATATTTACATTTTCATTATATTTATTTATATTTTATAAGGTCTAACACGATCAGCGGAAACGACGCTCTTAAATGAATCTCTACGTTTGCTAAAACCGGAATTTCAGTGATTTTATATCTGTCATTGCCCAAAACTTTTGTGATTTTATCAGATCTATGAATTTAAAAAGTTTTATTGCCTTTATTATTATAGTCAGTTCTGGTAACCTTAGTCAAATCACCTTGTTTATAGGTTCTAGGGGTGCTACCGGCATCATAATAGTGTTTTTCGCGACTTTAGTATTAGTACGACCTCATCTCTTACGCTTTGTAACATGTTTTGTATAATGTCAGCTCCAACATCGAACTTATTACTCTAACTATCTCTGAATGTCAAAGTCAAAGTTCTTTAATGCTTCATGTGTAATTTATATACATAGATCTCTAGTTTGGTAAGTATCAACATGAAACCCCGTTGGGGCACAGCATAGAATACATGGGTACTAACAAGTTAATTACATAATTATAATTTAACAAATTACAATATTAGAAAATAAAATTATAAACTTTTACTTAAAATTAAATAACCATTTAGGTAGTCAATTTACAGAAATTTAAGGTATTGTTATTATTTTGGTAAATGTTTTTTTTTTTTGCACAAAGATTTTATTGTTATTAATTATAATTTAATTATATTTTATTTTTATCTTCAAAGAATTCTTTTAGCGTGTACATGTAATAACATTATTGTAATAGGTGTTTATTTAGTCTGTTTTTTAAATACATCGTCATTTAGGATATCTTTTAGTTCTCGAGGTATTTTTATTGTGGTGCCAAATAAAGCCCCTATGGCAGTCTTTTTAGTAGAAGAATCAACTGAATTATTTACACCCCATTGGATTTTGCCAAGACACATTTCCCAATTGCGTTCGTCATTTTCGTCATTATGTTTTGCTAATGCGTTTAAGATGGTTTGGTTATATCTTTCAGTTTGACTTTTTGCCCTGCGACAAACTACAGCGATAGGGACATGTTTAGTGCTATGACTGTCGCAAAAGCTCGTGATCAGGTATTATTGGAGATGGTAAGCCATAGTCATTTTTTTTTTGTTTTCGTGTCTTTTACCGCTTTCACATATATATATTTTGTAAAGCAATCAACTATTGTAATAATTTAGGCATTGCCGTTTTTACTCTTTACAAACGAACCAAGATGGTTTAGGTGAATTGTATGGAATGGGACGCTAACTTTTTCTATAGGATACAATTATTCAGTCTTTTGTCTGGATGCATCATCTTTATTATAAGCGTACCGAATGTACCGAATTTTATCGCCGCAGCCCTCGAAACCAAAAGACAGATTGAATTCTCTCAGTCGTTTTAGTAATGCCTAAATGTCCTATATCATCATGGTTATAACGGCATATTTTCCAGCGGGCACTACGAGGGACAACTAGGCGTATTTCATCGTCAATTCTTTATACTCTATGATTTTTAATAACATAATTTTTCCTAATATCTTTAGATTCTTCGTCAGATTCAGGCTTAAGAATTTTTAAGTATACGCGAAATGTCTGGATCTACATTTGTAGTGTTAATATCCAATTGTCAGTCTCGATACTTTAACAGAAGACTCGTCTTTAATGTCAGAAGGCAAAGAATGTTATTTCGGCTTAATGCATCGACACGTGTCATACGAATACCGGGTCTATACTCGCTTGGTTAGTATGGTTCGGAGCGTATTATGGTCTAATACAATTTGAAATTCTAATCCCAACAGATAAACACAAAACTTCAAATTTCATAAGATTGTAAATGACGCCTTTCAGGTGTCGTCTGCCTACTAAAATAAGCAACCGGCTTAAGTACCCGAAGGCTAGACTGCCACTGTACTAATATTTCTCCCACACCTAAGGAACTAACATCTGTGTGCAACTCCGTATCAAGTTTAGGATTGTATAAGGCTAGTGTTGGTCTATTACTCAAACTTTTATTTTAATGCTTGAAATTGATCTTCTACCCAAATGATACTATAGAACTAGCACAATCGGAATCGGATTCTTGTATTATATCATTTCGCAACAAGTCATCAATAAATTCTCGTACCTGTCCTCTCTCGAAGTGCGATAAGCGATAGGGTCTATGTGTCTATCTAGGTCTATCATTAAGCAAGTCTATCTTCATTTTAATAGAGTTATTACAAACTATCTCGCTCAAGTTAAATGCAAAAAAAATTCACGAGACGACTGCGATAAAGCGTAGGTAAGGCTTATCCATTTGCCAACTTGAGGGACCGACTTTGATTTCAGACTTTATCAAAGGAGTCAAGTCAGTAATATCTCTCGTGATTTTGTTAGGGCATATAATTCTTTTTTTTTTTACAAAAGGCATTGCTTTTGCAATTAGGGCATCGCAATGCAACGAATCTTGGGCAAAATTCTTTGGGAAAATTCAGGGTTTGATTAGCTAAATTTGATAATAAGGTGACATTTACCCATGCTTAGACGATATGTGCCTTGAGGTAAGTTATATTCTTTGCCAAGTTTATTACTATTATAACCTTCTATATAAACATTCCCAGGATAAGAAGAACTTAAATCCGAAAGTTCAACTAATTCCGATTTGTTTCTGGCTAATTGAATGAAATCCGATAAGGTAAGCTTTAAGGGGCTCAAATCATTGGTTTGCTGCGAAGCTCAGGACTTTAAAATTTTATCCAATGAGTAACGCAGTCTGCATAAACCCATAATTAACCATAAGCAGGTACTTCTACATTCGATTCGATTTCATCAATCCTAAGAACGTACTATATACGGGTGTCATCACCAAAACCCTTGACTATAGGTAATCTCGACACAGTTTTCACGGGGTCAAGGCTGTTGCATCATATTCACGCATTACATAAGTCAAAAGTCAAATCATCCATTTCAAATAAACCAATAATACAGGTACTTTTGAATTGCCAAAACTAGGTGCACGGTTCCAAATAGTGGGTCCTACTATACCCAATCTTAATAATCTATCAATCCCAACGAAAACTCGATTATTTACCCGTTTGTAAAACTTATTACTGTTACTGTGTGTAGAAGTTGTAAGGACTTTACGTTCTATTTCATCGCTTGACTTTGGGTCTATTCATGGAATTAACGGTGTCGGTTTGCAATTTTCGTTCTAGCGCCCTGTCACACTTTAGACGCTTGTCAAGGGACTTGGGACATCTGGTGTAAGAGTGTTCTTTAAGACGACAATTAAAACAAATAATTGGAGGTATCATTTGAAGTCGAAGGCGAGGTATGATCATGAGTTCATGACGCTTTCTATTTGTAGAAATAGGTTCTAACTAGGTATGCTGAGAACTGAGAATATGTAGCGAGTCTTTCCGGTTCATTACAATTTAAAGCTTGAGCTCCATTTCTAATGGATTTATCATAAATGCCGTGAGTTGCACAACCTACAGCCTTTTTATCACTAATATCATATCAGCTTGTATATCAGCATCAATTTATCATAAAAATATTCACGTAAACTTTCATTACTTCATGTTGTACCTTTTCATTTTGACACACATTATTGTAACTCGTAACATCCTAATTATATATGAAAACAATAAAGATTTGAATTTGTACGTACCAATATTTCTTTACCTTTCCCTTTTTTTTTTTTTTTTGCTAGCCCGACAACTTTTTGTCGGGCAAAATGTATGGTCCACTTCTCGTCCCATTCATATATTACACACTTACCTTTCATAAACAACCTTCAATACTCTCGAGATTTACTGGAGGGATTGAACTTCGGTATAACATTTGGTAAATGGTTGTACGACTAAACTGGCGGCTCTTCGTCTGGAGTATGCATTCATTGGTTTCATCATCATTCATTGGTATCATCAGATTCCATGGCCTCAAAACATAAAAATGTATAAGTATTGTTTCAATTTGACACTAACAAGTTAAAAGCTCCTTTTTTTACTATTATTATTAAATTCATTTTATATTACTAAAATATCTACTCGAACTGGTTAAAATTAATAGCTCCATAAATTCGAAGTTATGCATGAAAAGTTCAATCAAAAATATACGTCTTCCAATAAATGTTTCCCATTTCCAATTTATAAAATTAATAGAGGGTATATACACAACTATTTGCAACGCACTTAGTCGCATAATAATTCTTTTAATTGTTCTCTTAGTATAAATCATGCTTTACTTACGCGTCTGAGGATAGTTCCGTTCCTATTGGGCACACTTGGCCCAAAACTTTTGACTCACTTGGCCAAAATAACTTTAAGCACACTTGGCTTACCATCTTTAAGCACACTTGGCTTAATAGGCGTACATAGCCTCTAGTAGCTAGAGCACACTTGGTTTCCTATTGTAGGTACACATAACTCCTATTCCTATTGGTATACTAAAACTACTTTATACTTCTTTAGTGGAATCTATTTTGGATTATGCTCTTGATTGCTACGGCGTCACATTTAAAAACCCATATAGATAAACTGGAGAATATCCAAATAAGATTTATAAAACTGCGTGTAGATAAAAAAAAAAAAAATAACTTATAGATACCCTACCATAAAACATTAATTGTGCACTCCATTACGAATTATGTACCTACCTACATGTTATTAAGACTAAAATTGATCCCACAGTCAAACTGTTTGTACAGTTTTGTGGGGCTTATATTACTTCGTAAGACCTAATATGTACCTCATAAAAATTAAATAAATAAAATAAAAATAATTAACCTCTAACAATCTAAGCACACGTGGCTCAATAGGCATACATAGCTTCTAACAATCTAAGCACACATGCCTCAATAGGCATGTATAGCCTCTAGTAACTCAAGCACACTTGGCTTCCTATTGTAGTCACACATAACCTCTAACAATCTAAGAACACATGGCTCAATAGGCATACATAGCCTCTAGTAACTCAAGCACACTTGGCTTCCTATTGTAGGCACACATAACCTCTAACAATCTAAGAACACATGGCTCAATAGGCATACATAGCCTCTAGTAACTCAAGCACACTTGGCTTCCTATTGTAGGCACACATAACCTCTAACAATCTAAGCACACATGGCTCAATAGGCATACATAGCCTCTAGTAACTCAAGCGCACTTGGCTTCCTATTGTAGGCACACATAACCTCTAACAATCTAAGCACACATGGCTCAATAGGCATACATAGCCTCTAGTAACTCAAGCACACTTGGCTTTCTATTGTAGGCACACATAACCTCTAGACATACGTCACTCAACATTACTGTATCTGTGGATTTTCTTGTAGGCATATCCCACTTCTGAAATGTGACGAATCATACACTTCAGACTGAGTATTACAAGTATTTATTCATCCAACAGTATGTAATTATCAACAATCACTTATCACTTAATAGCTCAATAATTATTAACAATTATACAACAACAGCACTGGCTTATAAGATATTATGTCTACTGCTCAACGCCTCGGAATAGAATGTCTCAGTCCAGGTTGATCTGTTACCAGCCGAATGTTCCCCACTCTTAAACGTAGGCAAACACTCAGCTGGGTTAGACCAATCAGAGCGAAGTACACAGTACGCATGATCAACTGATTAATTTAAATACATTAGATTATCTTTAAATTTAGCAATAGTTATAAATTGATTACACAGACAAATTGATAATATAACACCTACTTATATTTGACTAATTTGTAATAAAAAGGGCGTTTAATAACGAATAGTTCAACTACAAGCGCCATCTGTCGCTCGTGATAAGGAAACCTATATAAATGTCTTGTCATTATTTTATAAAATCATTACAATATATACAATATAGGAAATTTTGAACATGGCGCCGAGGGCACGCTTTTTCTGTTTTGACGTGACGGTCAAAGGGTTCATAGTATCACGCCTACATTTTCCGAAGCTGCGAAGGTAGAGTTCATCATTAAGTATGTATGATTTCAAGTTTCATGTCACTGGCATGTATTATTATCAGGGCAGTCAGCTGATAATTGATATGGTAAGTGTTCAATTGGGCCCGCCTCCCCAGGCAGTCCAATGAATGTCCAATAATGTTTCTATTTTTTTACGTTCAAGTTTAATCATTATTGTTGATTTTAATAAAGTTGCTAAATCAATGAAAATAAAAGTATTTAAAAAAATGAATTCTATAGACTGCATCAGATCTGCATCACTGATCAGTGCATGCTAACATTTATTATAAAAAAATATCGTCCATCATAACAAATCCTGATTTCTGCCGCAACCGAGCAAAATGCTACTTTTAAATGCACATCTAGATTAAAACCCGTTTGGTGTGCAAATAAAACGGTCGGGGTGTTATCGGCGGCGCCGCTCTATTCAGCGTTGCATAATGCCGAGACGTGCGCCTGCCACCGCGGCCGCGCCGCTACTGACTGGCGCGCCGCCAATTCTGTTCCATAGACTATAGACACGAATATCATTTAGCTTTATGATGCTCATGAACTTATTTCTTTTGTTGCAGGTACTTTTACAAAGCGGTTAGAAGAGAGATTATTAACATTCAGGATGAATCTTCTTTAAGTAAAAAACGTCTTTCATAAAGTGTTTTCATCGTGTAGCGTTTAACCCAGCTGTCCATTGAAGTGTAACGTAGTTTAGCAGACAAAAGGTGGTGTTCTTATTGTTCTGTATTCGTCTATTCAATGCGTTGCGCTTGAATGGTGCGCGGTGGGTTGAGGACATAATGAGTTTAATTACACCATCTGATGCGTTATGTTACAATCCATTAAACATTTAAATTTGCTAGATTTTGATCAAAGAATAAAATTTGTAATTACCGTCATTACCAACCATTGCGGTCGTGGTATCTTATTCTTATGGTAAAGGTTCAGATACAAGCACATGGTCGATTAAATATAGATGGATGCGAATTAATCCGTCTGCTTTGGAGTAATATGAATTAGGTTCTACATGCACTACTAATGGCTAAACGGACACCTCGCCATCAAACTGCCGTTTCGAGCGGCAAAATCAATCTGAATCATTTTAAAAACACTTGGATTATAACCAACCGCCCCTGATTCGAGGAGGGGTAAGTAATAATCGAGTAAATAGGTACATTTAACAAGCGCCAGGCAAAACTCAGTACTTGTATTGGCTCTTCGGCCTTACATGAGCTGCTTGTTGGAACCTGTACTCGTTCCGTCCCAGGCGGCTGGCGGCGAGCTGATAACTAATGTCGCCAATGAAGGTTCATTATAAATGAGAGGCTCCAAGTGCGGCCGTGCATACGGGATACAGCTGTGCAACATTATGTTGCCCGAGTTTGTGGCTTCGAACAAAATATTTACAAGCAATATTAATATCTTTTTTAATTAGCATTGTTTTTGGTTTTGGACTACATCGTTACTTGACATCAAATACCATAATTACGAACAGCTTTTCGGTTTGAAAATAAATACATTTTACAGACAATTTTGTTTACTTTAATGTGAGACAGCGTGATGGACTATCACGCTAATCTATTTCCAATGAAGTTCGCGTTAGTAAGTAAACATTTAGAAAGAGTAACAATATATCTTGTTATATGTGTTTTAATATACATAATTGTCCTTGACACAGTTTTGTGGCGTGTCCGTCAGTCTCAAGTGGCTCGTCTGTTGCTCGCAACTATGGTACAAGTGGCTTACTAACTCACTCTCATATGTATGGAAGTTTGATGAGCACATAGGTCACAGCGTCTAGGTACTAAGTGTTGGAATAAAACATAACGTGACGTCACTACATTTCAGCTACGATGAAATTCTCTATGGCAATGATTTAGTAAACATTTCCTTCATATGGTCCCGGACCGCTTATTGTGGTGGGCCAACCTGTGGCGGAGTCGTGGAAGTTGGTTGCTCGTGTACCTCATGTCCCTGAGGGGCGCATCATATGGATTTCATACTGATTTATTATTTTTATTATATAATAATATTACACGTTCTAAATATTACCCATACCTACTGATATTATAAACGCGAAGGTATTTAACTCTGTCTGTACATATTTTTTTTTCTTTTATGGGATAGAGGGACAAACGAGCAGACGGATCGCCTGATGGTAAGCGATTAGCGCCGCCCATGGACACCCGCAACACCAGAGGAGTCACAAGTGCGTTGCCCACCTTTTAAAAGGGGATTGGGCCTCCGGTAACCTCACTCACTCGGCGAAACACAACCTAAGCGTTGTTTGACGCCGGTTTTCTATGAGGCCTTGACTTCACTCCGGTCGAGCCGGCCCATTCGTGCCGAAGCATGGCTCTCCCACGTTCAAAACCGTGTGAAAAAGTTACAAGTGAAATATCTGTTTACCTGTAACTTTTTCACGCTTAAACAACTGAATAAAATTCCATAAAATTTGGCGAAGACAAGCTTTGTGTTCTTACTTTTGCAGCGGTAAACCTATTTCTTATACAATCATCAGTACCAGTAATATTTCTATAACACATTTACAGATGAAAAATGTGTTAAAAACCCCTTACCTTTTAATAAACTTGAAAGTGATCATCTATGAATTGTCTTTTTGTGATTTTTTTTTGCATTTTCCATGCTAAGATTATAAAGTTATTTTAGTAAAGGAAAAATTCAATCGCGGGCAGGATTCGAACCTGCTTCTCCTGGTTAGATACACCAGACGCTCTGACCGCTAAGCCACCGCGAAAGATAGTTAAAAGGTAAGGTGGCATCGTACGATATCGAACTAACTGTAAAGTAAGTCATGTCGGTTGAGAACCAAGGTAACTTGCTTTTCAATAGATGTCGCCAACGTCACCTTATGACGTAAACTCAGAAGGCAAATTTCAATCAGGCGGGTGGGGTTCGCGGTGGCTTAGCCGCGAACTTAGAGCGTCTGGTGTATCTAACCAGGAGACGCGGGTTCGAATCCTGCCCGCGATTGAATTTTTCCTTTACTAAAATAACTAAATCTATGAAAAATGTACATTTTACTAGAACACTTATTGTTATGAAAAAGAATCACTATTTCATAAGTCTAATTTAATTAGTACCACGTACCGGTTAAATGTATTAATGTATTCAAATTCGCTCTGTATATTCAAATTCAAGCAGAGCATAATAAGGCCGTCGCTCGCTATACTGAATCGCTACTAAAATTTCAGTATTCACCTCCTGAATACTGAATCTTATCAACACTGAATCTGTGATGCTGTGAATGATTGAACACTGTTCCACTTTCTCGAACGCCGGGAACTGGCCTAATTCTGACACACACAGGAACACTCACGTAGTAGCTGAAAGTGCTACGTGGAACAATTTACATGTAACAACAGCGTGTAACTGTCATATTGCTATTTAGCTATAGTGTCGTGCTCTTGCGACAGAGGGACTATTATCGATATTCGTGTATCGATTTTTTTATGGATTAAGTCGGCAAACGAGCTGACGAGCCACCTGGTGGTAAGTAGTCATCGTCGCCCATGGACACCCGCAACACCAGAGGACTTGCTGATGCGTTGCCGATCTTGGCAAAGAAAGCCCCTACGGACTGCAGACTACCAGAGCCACGTAAGAGCTAGTTGGCTCTTCCGTGCAAATGTCGAAACACGCAAAAGCGTGCTTTACGACAGACTCCGACAAAAGGTTAGTCGCCAGCCAGTCAGACCCCAAAAAGAGAGTCCTACAACCCAACAAGTTAGATATTTTCACGCCTCCACGGGATGCCTATCTGAAAGGCAGTGAGGAATAGTATTCTATCCCGTCCCCACACGAGGACATAGAATGTTTCGATAGCAGTATCGATAACTGATATAAATATCGATAATATATAAATATCAAGAGCTATATTCTCGAGGTATCTATATTAAAACGTGGATTATCTCACCAGCCAACCTGACTGTGTCCCGCCATGAAAACTCGATGACATCGTAAACAAAACTTTATCACAATCCCGAACATAACTTTATAATATATGCGACAGCTCTGATCCTAATCCGTGCAGACGTGAACCAATTGACAGCATTCCTGTGCCTAATTTCTTTCGCGCCGTAATATCGGCTCTAAGCTTCTCGAAACTTCGTAATACCGGTTATTGGGATCCCATCATCTTTATGACTAAGTTTCGTAAAAGATATAATATCATTATGTTGTTGACTGTACTCATCTAATTTGTATTGAACTTAGATTATCTTATTATTTACAATCTTATTTAGGCTTTATATATTAAATATCACGCATCACATACCTAAGGGGCTAGCCTTTTCCATATCTAATGAAATTAATCTAACCATAGTCGAGGTTGGCACAGAATTTTAAGGAAATCACACTTATGAGGTAAAATAGCTCTTTTGCTGCGAAAATATGTCATCGGACGTTTTTGAGGGCCGTGAGTAAATCGAATTGCCACGACAAAAATAACATCAGTCAGTAATCAACTTATAAACTCCTCCCTCACAATTTATTCCCTACTTAGTCCACTTTTACACAATTTATCGTGGTTGCCTATTGAATTCATAATGGCGGTCTGACCGCTTGGATCTTCAAACTCTACAGTACTTAATAAGATTGGCTTGGAATGGCTACACTGTGCCACATTATGAGTATTACGACACGGTGATCTTGTTATACTGTGACCTTATGAATTTCTTATCAGACGGGGATGTAAATAAGCTCCTTAGTAAAGCTATTTACAACATATGGTTATTTATTGGGTACAAGATTGGGTATTAACAAGTAGTCAAGTAGTAGACGGGACAAGCTGTTAGGTCAAGTGGTGGTCTTTGAGCAAATAATTATGGTCTGGTTACTAACACTTACGCGAATATTAGGTATTGAAATAAAACTACGTATCTACTTTATACAGATTTTATCGTTGCATTGATATTATTTAATTCCTGACGTTGCGGATCCTAGAAGATGGTTAGATCTTATTAATTAAAGATTCTATTAAATTTAAATCGACTGCAAGACCAAAGGACACGGTGAACTCATTCTGCGTTAATCGCATCGCTAATAATTAACAAAAATTTAAGGTAGCAGTTAGTATTTTTAACATTAAGACGACAATACTTCAGTTTACCCGTGACTCGTACGGATGCTGTACCTAAAGGACTAGAAACGTCGGGAATTAAATAATATCAATACAACGCGATAAAATTCGTATAAAGTAGTTTTATTTTAAAATCGTAAAAAAAATTGTTTCTTTGATTGTCCCCTTTAAAACATTTTTCAACATTCAGAAAGATAATTCGAAAAACAAACTACATATAATATTATAAAAACAAACTACATAATATATTATAATATACGAGTATGTAGTTTGTTTTTTGCTTTTTATTTATGTATTTTTAACACAGTCAAATTTTTCGTTCCATTTAATAATTTATAATTATTGCTTCATAAAACAGACTATAAACCTCATCCCATTCTGAAAGGAGGCTTTTGCCCAGCTGCGGAGTATTATACATTACTCAAAAACTGCAAAACAAAATTAAAAAGTAATTTAAAAATAAGCAGTGGCGGCTTAAAAAACAACAAAGATAAAAATGTCACTGCTGTGAGTACCAGGTCTACATGAAATACAGAAAGCTCATAGGTATAATTGTCAAACAAAACATTATTGTTCTCACCCTCCTGTTTTAACCAAACAATACTGAACGCTATAACGTACACTTTAAAATGTATATTTGCTAATCACTTTCATGATGACATTGGATCCTGTATGTTTCATATTACGTTTTATCACTTAAAGCATAAGGTTGAACTTACGTTAACAATTCATATTTTTTATTTGTATGCCAAATTGAATTTCATGTTTATGGGAATAAAGATGAATTTCTTTTAACAAAGTATTTCATGGTGTTTTGACGCAGGACTCGGGGGAAATAATACTGATAATGGTCAGTAAATATTGTCCTTCTTGACTTCTGTATGTTATGTTATGGCATTAAATCTATAAGTAGTGGATTTATTTGTGATGAAGAAAATCTGAAAGGAAATATCTATCAGTGTCTAAGCAAATGTAAATATCAGTATTAGAGCGTCAGCGATCCATACAGTACTGGATAGTTAATAGCAGCTTAGATCGGTGGCCTGATACGAGACATTTTTATGACAACAACAAGAGTGGTTTTACTTCACATATCGTTGTAATTTGGCTACGAGTGATTACAAACAAACCATCGAGAAAATTATGCCATCAAGCCCCACATCTAAATGTCGAGAGAACCATGCCTAGCAGTAAATATTTACAGGTTATACTAGCACATAGCTAACGGTATTGCTTTTAAAATGAGATCATCACTACAAATACCTTTTAAAAGTTGGATTCACAGTTTAGATAATGAAACAGACATTTAAAAAATGTCAATCTCTCTGGCTCTTTGTCAATCCTTTACTTTTACTTTTTCAAATAAATCCGGACCCAAAAAGTGTCTATCGGGGACTTTTCGGCTATTTCCATTGTTTTTTTTATCTCCGGAGAAGCTTTATGTTGTTCCTTATTTAAAAATGTATGGCTTCATACATCTCAAAGGACATATCCTGCTGATGAAAGTCCCAATAGAAAGCTAATTTATAATATCATTAAAAGTTGTATTGGCATTCTTTAACTTCCCAATTCGTTCCTACACAAAGAACTCTAATAACATGATCGGAATATCAAGAGCCCGTTCGCAGACAACTTGCGAACAAAAGTTGTTTGCACAAAGGGTAGTCCCACTTGGGTGCCACTTACGCCTCTAATTTATTTCTCCTGTAGCACAGTATTTGTATGTTTTGTATTTAAAAGCTTTGCAGGTGATTGCAGTCATATTTCATAGTACTTAATAACGCTATAATGCGGCTATAGAACCGATAGAGTGTAACAATCGACATTTTAACAAGCTTAGAATAACGTCTCTAATTAATTAAGTTATTGTTTTCGTAATGATACTCAAGCTCTGAACTGTGCTTCTAGAATTCATAATTTTAATCAAACAAGATAGTAATTTTGTCGACGTGAATCTTCGTAAGTTTGTGTGACGTGAATTTAGATGTAACTTTTCTCATCATTTCATCTTTTAACCCGCGAGGTTAACTTTGTTATATGCTTTCAAATATAATGCATTCTAGTTAATAGGGGTAAAGGTTTCAAAATCTATTAAGCTAACGAAGTAATTTTTCTTATATTTTGACTGGTTTTAAAAGTAATAATATTACGGCTATGAATACTATAGCTTTTGTTTTAAGATATTAAGTAAACTGAGTTGAAGGATAACACAGAAAACAATACAAAAAGTTAAGTATTTTCGCAAATGGCATTTTTATGTCTGTTTCGACTTTCGTATGAAACACAACGCTGCGGGTTTGGGGCTACTAAAAGCACATTGGATTATGTTGGGTCAGGTGTCCCAAGGGAGCCGTGGTTGGCGGTACTACGCGCATTATTGTGGCCCCACGTTGGGCGCCATTTGGCTCCACGCACAAACGCTCGTTTTGATGGCGTGAAGTCGTGACGTACGGAATTAATGTGCAAGCCTATATTTTAGTTATGCTATTTGGATTTATAGCGATGTGGTGCGTGTGTAATATATTCCCCAACTTGGTTGAATCTCTGTCGTTAAAATTTTACTTACGTAAGTTTATTTTACAGCAGTCATAATCTAGTAAAGTAGTTACCATCGCTGGGCGGTGGTTGGTGGTCGTGCGGATAAAACATTACTCAATAACTTTAATGGTGACAAAAATACTATGATATAACCAGCCCGCATCAGCAAACTCCAAAGTGTTTTTGAAGTGGTTTGATTTATGTTAAACCACGATAGCATACAGTGTAGTAATTATCCTTTACTAACTTCTACCCGCGACTTTATCTGCGTAGACTTCAGGATTTGGTGCGACCTGGATAAAAAGCCTATGTGTTATTCCAGTCTATAATCTATCACTGTGCAAAATTTCATCCAGGTCCGTTCAGCCGTTCTGGCGTGAAAGAGTAACAAACTTTCATACATCCATCCATACTCACAAACTTTCACGTTTATAATAATGCACGTGCCTAGCAGCGGTAGGATAATGCACTGAATTATTATTGTATAGGCTACATATAAAAGCAAATTTGATTACGTCACAGGTGAGCCGTTTATCGAGCATAAAACGTTTTATTGTAGTCCTACTGTGAGCGCCATTTGTTTGCACGTAAACGCTGCGAAATAGTAGAGGCGTAGCTTTACGGTATAAAACTATTTGACAATAAAAACTACAACTGGATTTATGCGAGGATTAGATTAGCTGCCAGCCCGCCATGTTTTATTTGATAGCACCTAGCTTAGAAATAAAATAGAGTGGTTTTGTGCAAAAAGGTCGACACAAATTGCGTAGTAACATGTCATAATATTACTAAAAGTCTAACTGCGTAGAATGACGATACATGTGGTTATGTACTGGACTCCAAGATACTTTACAGTTAACAAGCAGATATATAACTTCCTAGATTCTGCCCGCGACTTAGTCTGCGTGGACTTTAGAACTGGGTCCGACCTTGATAAAAAGTAGCCTATGTGTTATTCTAGACTATAATCTATCTCTGTGCCAAATTTCATCCAGATCCGCTCAGCCGTTCTGGTGTGAAAGAGTAACAAACATCCATACTCACAAACTTTCACGTTTATAATATTAGTAGGGATGTAACTTGAATCACTTAAGGACTGTTTGATTTCAGAATAGTGAACAACATTTATTCGGAATCTCGCTCATTACGCGACCACGATCGCGAGCACAGGCCGCAGCAACCAGCTAAAGTAGATTATAATTTAACAGAGCGAGTCAAGCCACATCTTGGTTCGTGCACCTGCAGTCAAACTAATAGTAATATTTCGAAACCAGCACTTTATACACTTCATACAATACAACATCTGTTAATTTCTGGTGTATCAGAATTTACACCTGCATGAAATTACTGACACAACATGAACAAACATTAAGTGCGACATCTCTTTTAAGCTCTATAAACATTTTACGTACAGATTTCTCTCGCCAGTTTAATCTGGTTTTACACAAGCTTCCAAAGATGAATATTTAATCCGAGCGAGGCGTCTGTCAGCTCTTATTGACCCGGTTCATTTTGACTCCATGTTATTTATTCACAGGCTCACCTTCTAACATATTTCTTTCAGAATTTATGTGTTCAAATTAACCTAAAAACATAAAAATTGTATTTTAACTACCCTTTAGTCAAGACACACTTTTTTAGGTTTTTTTTTATTTTGACTAGCTAAAAATTGATTGAATAATAAGTATCTCTTACTAATTAAAGTATTATTATAGCTCACTGAGTCTAAACATTATAATTGCAAGTTTTGATAAACAAATTAATATTTCCGATTTAGATTATAAGTCTTGTATTCTTGTGAACTAAAAAATACGAATATTATTTCAAATCATTTAAATACCGACACAAACAAAACCATTAGAATATGGCAACAATTTAGTTTTATGTTTACTAACACCATCATAACTTCATTTTATAGTGAATCATACATACCGTTGAGTAAATAGAGAATATTTTTCACAATTCGTCGAGCATCACTGTACGTCGTGTAACGCTATTTCCACGTTTCCTGCCCGTCCCTCTTTTTAGGAGCATTTTAAAAGGTTCCGTTGCGCCCTCTTGACCAGCCCACTTAGAGCACCGACCGCGCTGCCGCCCGGGGTCGTCGCGTTACATCCGTAGATCGGAGGGTAGCTCCGCTAATTGAGTATGTTTGTACATGCTCCGAGCTTTTTAGTTTGTGCAGACACCAGGTGTATACGTTAAACTCCTGGTTTAGAATTCAAAATTTTGTGATTGTTTTAGTTTATGTAAAAAGTAAACATTAAGGGACTTTTCAAAGCCCTCTTGCTGGACCAGTGTTGCGAAAACTATGAGAACTTTTAGAATTCAGTCTCTGGTTGAAGTAACTGTTATTTATATTTTAAGTTAAGCAAAATGAAGAAGTATAGTATAAATAGCTAAGACCTACAATTCAACTATTTACATGGGATCAGTTTTGATAATTTCACTAAGAGAGATTTAAAACAAAACACGCATAAAAATAATATTACCTGTAATAAAAACTATATTAGTATATAGAATAAACACAAAAATCAATTAGCACACAGCAATATAACGACACTCGTTAAAACGATAACTTAATTGGGAAGAAAGTCATAAAAATAATAGCTCCTAGTTGTGTTGCGTGCTGAAGAAGCTAAGTTTTACTGCTTGTGAGGACTCTTCAATAATGTCCTTCGTCACTATCTTGAATTGTTATTAATGTCGTCAAGAAGATTGTGGATTTTACGAAAGGTTCATTTGAAAAATAAAAGGTGGTCAAGTGGTTCAAGAAATATAAATTGCAGTGATATACAGACAGACTTAAAATTTGTAATAATGTTTTTGCATTTACCTTGTAGCAGTTGTATCTGTTTATGTGAAATGGTACTATATAAGATGCGTCTATATCATCATCTATGTGTTTGTAGTATTCATTTTAAATATATCATGATTCACTTCCGACCATTCCTAATCTTCTAAACCACTACACTAAAAGACCATGAGGGAATCCTTATACTTTTGCTTGCATCTACAAAAAGAAATTCTATTCAAGTTTTCATCACTAGCGAGTAGAAACGTCGCCAACTAGGGTCAGGTATCCCTGGGGGCTCGTCGACTCGTCTCCGCATACAGAGGGCGCCATTATCAGGCCCCAATTGTGCGGCACTAGCCAGCCCCACGCTGGGCGCCATTAACTCCTATTGATGTTTCACCGTGAGTCCCTTTGTACGAATAGTTCGTGTATATTACTTCAATTTATGAATGACGGTATCTTACGTGTGTTTTGGTGATTTAAAATGTAAGTATCATTGAGCTGGTTTGGAGATGAAAAATTAGTAAGGTTTCTAAAATCTCGTGCAGTTAAAATGAAAGTTTATGCCTACTTTAGGGAAAAAAAATATAATTGTGTACAATTGGCCGACAATATGAGGTTATGAGCGTTCAGAGGCCATTCTATAAAAATGTAGGTAAGTTCTAGCAAAATAAATATTATCATTATTCAATTCAACCTAAAACTCCGCCATCCCTCAGAGAATAATATTGTTAGATTACAAATTTCCACAATATAAATTTTGATACAAAAGTAGGAGAGAATTCAATATGAGCATCGAACTAAATCTGGCCCCAGGGACGACCGCCGTGCGCCTCTACTTGCTATCGACTGCTCTGCTGTTTATTGATTGTTTGTAGGTATCTGTATGTATTTGTGAACATGCCTACATTTTGAATTTAGAATGCTATTGAATGCTGATTGGTTTTAGGCTATTAATGCGTCAGTTCGTTGAAATTAATGAAAAATTGCGACTAAAGCCGTATGGACGTATCGATAAATGGATAAATGATGGGAGCTAAAAACAAACTAATTATTCTATTCGACTGACAGTTTTGTGGAAAATGAGAACACCAAAAGGGAATTAGTTTTAATGTCTGTCTGTCACGGGTGTCATTAAACTTCCTCTGAATCTATTTGATGTATTTATTATTATTTGATGAGATATCGACGACAGTCAGGTTTGTTTTTCTGGCTTCAGGAACACTCAAAACAATTTAATATATTTCATAATCATAGTTGAAATAATACTCAACGCACAAATCCAGACTCCGAGCTGCTACTGAGAATTTCATAGAAAACTCAATAACATTTTGCTCGACCTGGGTATCGAACCCAGGACCCAGCGTAGCAGTCGCGCTTGGGACCATTAGACTAATGAGGCAGTCTTAAAACTAATCTTGGTTTTAACTCCTAACCGCCTCCGTGAGTGATATCGTAAACATGTTGTCCCGTTGTTTGCAAGTTCCACGTCGTCCTGTCGCCTCCTTTAGGACGATAACGTGATCGTAGTGATATTGCCTTTTATCGTTTATGTTCCATTGACATAAGCGTCTTATTGTTTACTCACAGAGTTTTGATTTATGTAACTAAGAAAATATATCGAAGCGTTATTCCTTGTTTTATAGTAGTTATGAAAAAACGAGAGCCCGAAATTTAGGCTTGTTTCTCTACAGCTGACTTGGACGAGTCTTGTCGTAGGCCCGTTGGTCAGTGCTTGGTGCTCTTTAGATTTGGGTCTTAGAATATCAGAAAGACATACTTGAAATAAACATAATATCTTAGGTACTCGAACTTACTTGACTGCCATTAGCCTAGTGGTCCTGAGCGCTACTACTACGCTGGAATTCCTGGGTTCGATTTCCAGGTCGAGCAAAGTGTTATTGAGTTTTTCTATAAAATTCTCAGTAGGAGGTCGGAGTTTGGGATTTGTGCCCAGTATGGGCTCGCCCGCTATTACATGGGACCTAAACATACGCGAACTATGAGTGTACATTAGTACGCTTCTGCCTAACCCTTCGGGCAATACATGCGTGATGGTATGTATGTATCTAACCCAAATTGCGCAAATAGTAAAAAAAAAGTAAGTGAGACAGAACGTATATATGTGATAAAATCGCGTGTGTGTGTGTGGATCGGGTGTCTAAAGGTTATGGTTTCGACTCCCACATATGGAAATTTGTTTAGCTCAGAAAATACTGAAGTTTGGATGATTGTACAAACGAGGATTATTACTAAAAACAAAACGTGGGTTCATAAAGTTATTTCACAGCGCGCTGACAGTCACGGGTTTGGAATAATGTCTGTGATAATTTAAAAATATAATAATACTGGCCTGAGCTGAGATCCGTTAATCATGTGCTTCAATGCTTGTTCACTACCACTAAATGGTTTACAATGCAATTAAATTAATTGGCCGTCTGGAGAGACGCTTGTTAGTTTAACAGAATATAAAGAAAATGGGTTTGTTGGGACAACTAGGCTCCGTTCGTATTTGTTTCGTCTAGCTAGGGGCTTAACACAGTATTGATTAGACGTCTCAGTTTACATTTTTATTTTCTCAAATTTATTTATAGAAGTTAGTTATACTGTTTTCGGTACGTACCTACTTATATCTTTTATTTATTTTAAAACTAGCTGTACCCCGCGGTTTGACCCGCTAAAAATAATGGACTTTCATACAAACTTTCATCCCCCCTTTTCACCACCTTAGAGGTCGATCAAAAATCATTTCTTATCGGATGCCTACGTCATACAAAGAACGCACCCTCCAAGTTTCAGGTCTCTCCGATCAGCGGTTTAGGCTGTGCGTTGATCCGTCAGGCAGTCATTCAGGATAAAGCATTTTATATGTATAAATTTAAGTACAGTCAACAGCACATCAAGTTACTACAAACTGTCAAATTTCCCCAATGGATAATAAACTCTATTATTTGGTGATTAAATTGAAAATGAATTGAAGAAATTGGACAGTTTTGGATACCATGATGTGCTGTTGACCGTATCTACTTAAAGGATTATATTTCTTTAAGTACGCGGATTTTTTGTTTATAGAAACAATCAAATATCGTTCTATCAAAAACAATTTAACACCACGCCGCGCCAGATTGAAAAAGAGACATACGATTTCGCTACGCTTTTTTAACTAAATCGAACCTATCAATTGGTGATATGTTTTCCGGATAAAAACCACAGCAAACCGCAGCCGTGGCACTAATGGGGGTCGACGCACTTAGGGCCCAGCGGCAGAGGGTGGTTTTAACAAAGTTGTTCCGTAGATTATTGAGTTATTATTTTATACTATAGACTGTTGTCTATAGTATAAAGTAACGTGTTACTAGATTCTGCTTCTTTACTTGTAGAATAAGCACTACAATTTCTTGAATCGAAAACTCTAATTACAATGTAAAGTTAACTTTTGTCAAAGAAATCGATCTTAATCGCCGAAATCGAGTAGTGTTTAGAAGTTCTGCTAACTTTTCTCTGTGGTCACCTATTAGACTACTACTAGAACGACGCAATACTATTAGAACTACAAAGTATTTGTCGTATTAAAAAAAAACAGTAGGTATTTATGAATGTTCGTTCGTTCTGAATGTTCGTAGAGAAATAAAATACACATCACTGTCGACTCCGCGGTCGTTACCATCGCATGTTCTATCTAAATATTTTTCGTTTGATTTAATGGACTTTGGATAAATATTTGATGAGAGTTACCATCATTTATTTTTTTGTCCAGTATTTGAATTTATTCAGATTTCGGTTTTAGAGATACGTACCGTGCTTACAAAAGCCGTTCGTCGGTTAGTTAATTAAATACGCTATTCCTACAAACAAGGAATTTATGACGCGAATGTCAGCGGCAGCGTTGGAAGAGGTCGCACTCGCGATCTTATTCGGGAGATCCTTCAATAAGGTCAGGTGCGTAATACTCGCAACGGGCGCGTATGTATGAGAAGATGTCTGAATGTGGAAGGAGCAAAAGAAGTATGCACGAATCGTAGCAAGTCTATAGTTCCTGCCTACCCCTGTGGCAGGAAGGCGTGAGTGTATGTAGATATGTATGCAATCTTACAAACGGTTAGAGGTTGATAGACAAATTGTAGCATTATTCCTGGCAAATAAAATCTTACACGAACAGAAATTCAGAGCTTTTTCAAAGACACAAAGATAAAATTATCGAGTTTATAAAAAAGTGTCCAATAGTATCATATATCCTTATGAATGTAAATGGGTTAACAATTTTAGCGTTTCAAACTAAAATTAGCTTGGTACGTAACTGAAAGCAAAACTACGACTCATACTTGATCGGCTTTTATATTTTTAAGCTATTGCATAGCTTCTATCGCGGGCCTTGAGCGTGGGGACCGAATCCAGAAATTCCGTAACGAAAAAAACCTAACACGCTTGTCTCTTTAGTTCAGCAACCCGCCTTTAGGTGGCATTGGTTGTATTACATAAGTTGATAAAAACCAATGCCACCTAAAGGCGGGTTGCTGAACTAAAGAGAACCACGCTTGTCTCTTTAGTTCAGCAACCCGCCTTTAGGTGGCATTGGTTGTATTACATAAGTTGATAAAAAACGCTATGCAATAGCTTTACCGCGGCAGTCCCCGAGTGCCACACGTTGGCTTTTTTATATTAAAATGTAGTGTTGATTTTTTTATTAAATTGAGCAGAAAATATCTGGCCATTATTTTCAAATCGTTTATTGCAGGTTTTATTCATTTCTATAGAATTGGAATTTAATACCAGGTAGTGTTTTAAAATGCGCTTTTATAATTTTTAAAGCTGGTTAAAATAATTATATATTTCAGTTTTGATCATAAATGAATTTTATGTTGTGTTTTTCATGAATATCTGAGTAAAATTCTTCAACGTAAAAATAAACCTCGTTCGCTCATTAGCAAATAAATGCACGATCATTTTCATCATCCATCATATTTAGGCACAATGTTATGACTGATTACGCCAATTGGCTGTCATATATATAAAAAAAAATTTAAAGTATCAAGAGTGATGAAATACTAGAAAAATCTTACGATGTTTTTTGGCACCAAACTGAGACTCACGCTCCAAGTACTTTGGCCAACACGCGGCGTTCACGTGGCAGATTGTGTACGTTTCTTGAACAGTTTTCCCTTTCCAAGCTTTGATGTTGTCGAAATCCTGTTTGAATTTAGGGACGCAGTAACCGAGTACAAATTAATTACGTATTTGGGGCTACTTCAAAGAAAGAAGGTGATTATGTCAAAAGTGTTTTACTTTTAAAACTTCTGGTTGTTTATTAAAATTATATAGTTTATTAACATTATTATTTACTCGAAAATTCATTACACCATGTGCTACAGATTTGGGCAGTGCTGGCTTGTTGGCGCCCACGTTGGGACTATCATCAGTCACTGCAGAGTGACGTTGATACAAGCACACGCTACTCACGTGAGTGATTATGCTGCAAGGCTGCAACATCTCGGAGGGATAGGTTGTCGAGATTGAAGAACAAAATTATATGTTACGCTCGAGATCTTGGCGCCCAACTGGGATCCGCCAAAGCCTTGTTTTATATTTGTGTGTACACGATAACACGAATGACTAATGTTTGTTATTTACATACTTTGTACTAAGTGTTTATGCCTGCTTTTATATTAGTCAAAAGTGCCATATTGATTTAATAGTCAAGGGGATAGCAGCTAGCAAGCATGAAGTTTTGGGATTAATACATTTCTAGATGAATTTAAACTATTTTTTATTAGTAAAAAAAACTAAGGGTAGGCGGAATTTGGGCTCATTACGTGGTAATAATGAAAAAATAATAAAAACCTAGGGATGGAATACAACATTTTGAAATAAGGAAACTTTTTATTGCAGATAGTTTTTTCGACAGCGTGGCAGTTTAGGAAACTTTTATGTAGTTTTGGCTGTCACCGAACTTGTAAAAGATTATTTAGTGTCAAGTATCACGTTATTTAGTAGTTAATACTTAAACCCTTTAGTTATTCATTAAATGCCTGAACTTCGAGAATCACAAAGCTTTCGAGTCGTCTTTTTTGTAGTGCGAAAAACCCTCATGGTTAGCCGATATACCGTCGCATGGGGAAGCGGCTTACTTCATTTTGTTCGTAATACATCTTACAGGTATATATGCCCTAGGTACTTACTATAGTACATAGTATAAGCCCTACTTCAAATATAGCTGTATTTCTGTACATTTCATTTAGTAGTATGCTCCCGTTGTTGACATCCCCCAAATTAGAAAAGTTTACACAATTGTGGGCAGGCGTATTTCCCGCCATGTTTTTTCCTCTATTCAAATTAGTTCCTGGTGCTAACCGTTACACACATTTGTTTCACTTATTACAGTTTCGCATAACTAGACGATAACTATCTGAAAAATTATTAAACTACCTATAATAGTGTAGAATAGTGTACCATTGTCTGCGTAGGCTTTAGTGAATGACAATATACCTAATTGTAAACGTTAATTTTATGGAAATAAATTAAATACTTAATGATTAGAAGAGCTAGGTAAAAATTAATGAAGTTACGAATTTGGGGTATTTGCGATCGCCTGTTAGAAACTTCTGAAGTGGTTGATTCACACATATCATCATTATTTTCGTGTGAATCGACTATTTATTAAAAAAAATTAATTGTTGTAACGATCGATACGGATCAGAAATTTTAAGGAAATCGAAATTTAAATTCGGGTGAATCAACCAATAACTCAATAAATATTGTTACAGGTTTGGATACATGTGCGTCCCTTTGAAAGATTTGTGTATTTTCATGAATACCCGCTGACGGAGGAAACTGCCGCTCAGCCCCTTACGACTCGTAAACATGTTCTATTTATTGTCATATAAATATTCTTGATATTATGACAGCTTGATCGTTTTTAGTCTGAGAATCTGACAACTGGTCCCAATGTCAGGGTTCCGAAAGGCTGTCGTTATAGTTTCATAGAAAATCCCAATAACACTGCTCGACCTGGGGATTGAACCCAGGACCTTTAGCGTAGCAGTCGCGCTTGGGACCACTAGACTAATGAGGCAGTCAAGCATAACATAAAAAACCAGTAGTTCCGGGCAGGTAATTGAATAACCAGGTACTACGTATTATAAATTGGTAATAAAACTACTTGGAGTCCGTTGTGAAGTACAGTTTGTCGTGTGTAAGCGACATAACCCAGTAATGGCCGACGCGTCGATAGTGTCCGGGGTTAACCCACACGCTACCCGCCGATTTTTCTGAAAGTGACGTTATTGGATGTGTTAAAGGACATTATTAAATTGAATATTTATTGTGAATTTAAGTACGTTTTATTCATGAGAATGAGACAATCTCGAGAGAGGATTTCAAAATGTTATTGTTATTTTATACTGTGCAGGTTTAGGAAGAAGACAATAGGAACTATTGCAAAAATTGGCAATAAATTCTTATTTCCTAGCAACTATAGTAAAAAATTAACTGCCTCGTTAGACTAGTGGTCCCAAGCGCGACTGCTACGCTAGAGTTCCTGGGTTCGATTCCCAGGTCGTGTAAAGTGTTACTGGGTTTTTCTGTGAAATTCTCAGTAGCAGCTCGGAGTTTAGAATTTGTGTCCGGTTAATGGCATGGGTCCTAAACATACCGGCGAACTGTGGGTGTACATTAGTACGCCTCTGCCTAACCCTTCGTAAAATACAGGCGTGATGGTATGTTATGTTATAATCTAAAATTAGGAAATAAGGTCTTCAAAAAAAAATCTTTTTCGCGTAAAGTGGACGTGAGTTGTGTGTAGAGTCCATTTTTCATGTAGGTACTTATAGAATAAAGACACAATCACTTACATAATTTTGGTCACAATACAGCAGTTTCGGCAATCGGCTATCACTAACGTCTATTTGAACGTACTTCCTCCAAAATGTCCGTTACGTCAATTGCTACGTCCGGCATCGATTATCCTGTCGTCTGTCACCCCGGTGTGAAGCGACCACTCGAACCGTGGCGCGTATCGTTCAATATTGATGCGTGCCCCTTAAAGTTCTGTGTAATGATTGTCACTCGATTGTGATAGGGTTAGCAACGGCGATTTTTATTCTGATCTCATAAGAAATATATCAAATCTGAGAGATCATTTAGTAAGTGTCTATGCTTCTTCTCATATTGACGTTAATATTTGTATGTATTGTTGGAGTTGCCTGATTATAATTTAATATCGCCTTGAATTACTCATTTCTGTTGCTGACAATTACATATTGGTAGCCCTGCCCTTCAGTGCGACAGAGCCGAGGAGCACACGTGCGCTCTACTTGCCATGTGAACTCATTATGAAGATTTTATGCATGGACGTGGAGACATCTTTGTTTTATAAGTTACACGAGGGTAGTTGAGAAAACTTAATGTTTTAGTTGTTTATTATCACGTGCCAGCCGAATGGTTGGTTTATTATAAGTTTGAAAGTTCTACCTCAGTATGTGGGGACGATCTAGCTTTAGTACTTAGTACCTACAGAGTTATGAGTATATATTATAAAAGAAATGGTCGCCAAATGTATTTAGGTATATGCAATTTTCAAATTATTATTTTTTTCGTCCACAAGTCCGTAGAAAGGGGAGCAACAAGAAACCCATAAAGAATTCGCCATTAAATCGAATGCAGTCAATTATTGCACATTGTGTGACACGTGTGAGGGGGCGGGAGTCGTGACGCTGTAGGGTGGCGGTTATCGAGCGTGCACGACGAAGATCTGATGCTGTTGTAGAAGAGTTCCAATGTTCTAATAAATGTTACGGCACGGTTTTTGGAATACATACATATTTATGTTTCGCGTAGAAACTTCAGTCTCTATTTCCTGGGAAAGCAGGAAAAGTTTGTTATTACTGAGAGTATTTAGGAACTTCAAAAAAGTGTTCTATAGATGTGTTAGTCGACTGTCTGTAGGATCTCCTGTGAAGCGTTCTGGTGCTGCATGTGCTGACTCTAAGTGCTATGCACGTCTTTCTACAGCATAACACTACTACTAACTTCGTAAAAAATCTGTCTGCAGAAACTAGCAGGAGCATTTTAAAGGATCGTAAAAGGTCTTCAGGTCGACTGCTTTATTGGTTTTGTTCCAGATTCGGCAGGGTTTTTCTGCTCAGATTCTTTTGTTGATTTTTGCCGTTATAATAAAAAGCAACATTTATTGCAATATAATTGCAAGACTTTAACACATCGTAACGCTGACTCCAGCAGGACCATGGTGTAGTAGCGTTCCACGTTGGTGTCTAGTCTGTGAGGGTTATGTGTGTAGTGTATCTACGATATGGTAATGCAGTAAACGAATACTTGTTTTCCATGAAAATTCCCCGAAATATATGGTTACTTGACATTAATGCATAGTCACGTAAACTAATTCTTATTAATATTCCCCCAGTGATGGCGGGGGGTGGGGGTGTTGTGTTCAATACATGTGCACAATGTATGGCAGTGTGTTATGGGGTCGTGGGGCTCAGCCCGCCGTTGTCTCGGCGAGGGCGGCCTATTGTTGTAAGATGCTGGGGTGTTTACTTGCCTTGTTTTGTAACTACAACTACTTAGAGAGGAACAATGGCTTTAGAATAGAGTTAAGCAGCTTAAGTGGCGTCTGTTCTATGGGAACTGAGTTTAATTTAAGCGCGGAAAATATTTTTTTAATGATAGTTACTTTAAGCTTTAAAACAAACATCTTCTTGAAAAGGAGACACTTTAGGCATCATTCGTTTTTACAGTTTTAACTTTCATGCCCGTGATAAAAGCAATATTCAGTGAGCAGGTTGGCAGCGATACTATGCTATAATCTAATACTAACTCGTTACTACTACCCATAACAGTTTATAGCATGTTTTGTCAACCAGACAACGAAAGAAATCAAATCGAGATCAAAGTTTTTGTATGAATATTTTCCCAATGCTCGCTCTACTCTTTGTTGTGGACATATTTTCCCCGACATCGGTTTTCAAAAAATCTTTTCTGTCTTTTTGTCTCTCAATCCCGTCATATGTCAAAGCTGACATTCTTTGTTGCATATAGCACATATAGTAGGTATGTATGTATTTCTACATGTAGCTATGTGTTGGTAATATATCGCAAAGCGGGATCAGTCCTTTATCACCGGAGCCGCGATTGAGAGCGATTCATCCGTTTTGTTTTGGATGAAAGAAATTTTACGGAAAATCTACAGCTTGCTAGCGGAAAAGGGAGCTATGAGTAACTATAGAGTTAGCTACCTTGTTCGCACATAGATCGTGTGTGTTGAGTCATTGTGTCGCTATTGAATCCTGTATTTATACGGAGAGTTAGGCCGGCTGGATCCAGCCTATCTCCTCTGAATTTTTTCCACACTAGGATTTTCTCCTGTATCGTGGGTGCGTTTACAAACACAAATTCTCACATACACAAACGCCCAGACCCGGAACAACTACCTGTAGATCATACAAATATTTGCTCCGTGTGGGGATCGAACCCACAACACGTGACGCAGAAGCCGATCGCTCAGCCGCTACGCCAAACGTGTCCTCAAAATGCCGAAGTCTCTTGTAGGTATCTACAGCCTTCGCTACGTACATTGTACAGCTACATCTACGCATTCCAAGATAAAGTAGGGAGCTGATTCTTCAGCCAACAGTTATCTTAACGGTTACCAGTGCTTAGCAACTGTTATTCACAGGTTGTTCCTGCTCAGTGACTATTGCTTGCCCCCTCACTGGTATCTGTGAGGTGCTTTTTTTTAAATTATTATAGTTAGAGAGAAATAATAATTGATGTATATTTTAGGTCTCATAATTCTAAATCACACAAATCTCTGGAAAACATTTAAAAATGATTATCAAAAACATTCTTGATGTGTAGTCCGCCTGCTTAAACTTTATGCTGCATGAACTGTATTGGGAACTAAGAGACTCCTATGTCCAGCAATTAACCACAAGCCAATTGGTTGAACTATATTTGTTTTGTGCTTTGATAGAAGAAGTTTCTTGAAGTACCTACAACAAACAGAAAAAGCAGCAGTATAACATTTTGTTAGAGTCCGGCGGACCGAATTTCTCTTACAAACGTAATACCGAAATAAATCGTAATTCAAATACGATTTAATCAAATTCTGTTATTATTCCGATTCCGATACCGTTAATCTAGGTTCCTACTCTACCATTTCGTCCAAAATACTTCACTGGAAATAAATTTTCGGTATTACGTTCTTGTGGGCAATTCAAGTTCCGCCGTCCCTTAATGCTTTTTCTTATATCGAGAGTTGTCAGATCAGCAAACGTTATTTGATTAAAATCCAATGCGAGCGTACCGACGTCGCGCCTACACGACTCACCCTTAACAGAGGGGCGCAGGACGAGGGTTAAACGAGCCGTGGTATTAGCCGATAGCCTATAGCCGGTCACTTTGATTCGATACGATTACGATACGTCTGATGGAATTGCGAGTGTTTTAGATTACTATATTATCTTTTAGTACCAAGTAGTATTAAATACTTTTCTTGAGAGATTACTGAAATATACGCGCCGCTTTAGTGGCGATCTGTCATTGCACTCGACAACAAGTAGGTGTCCATTCTTAGTATTTCATTCTTACATTTACTCAGCCATTATTATATGTATTTATAATTTCACAAGCTTTGATTTGAGGCAACTTTCACTGCTTCCTAGATCATTAAATTTTCTTATTACTTGTGGACAAGTTGGAAAAATCTCTCCCCACACAAGTCGGTCATACACCCTGTAACTTATTACCAAACAATTCGCTATATTTGCTCTAAACATTGCTTCAGTAATAGGGTGCGACCCTTACTTTAAACACACATGGGAAACTCGACCCTATTTATTTCGAAATTAAGAGCGAAGATCGTATAATAATTATTTGTTATGATTGCCAAACTAACAACCAAAAAATTATAGACAAAGAAAAACAATATTTATTTTTGTTAAATTAGGATTAAAATTAGCTTGATATCAGTTAAGAAGATGGAGTAATAATGCTATTTCGCTACAAACTATTATCAACCTTATTGTTTGTACGTTAAGGCTGTTAACTGTGTATCTCAAGTATTTAGTCCAAGAGCTAGGGAGGTTTTTGCTTACGTAGCTTTAACGAGAGTGCGTGTAAATGAATGTAAGGAGGAATACAATTAATTCTCGTAGGGGGGAGGGGACTTTCTTACTGAATTGTTTAGTGAGATAGGACGAATAGCCTAATTTATTGTGTGATAAATTAATGAAAAGAAGCTTTTGTTAATCTAAAATTCTAAAAGATATTGTTTTCTAGAAGTTTTTGACAAGTATCATTAGTACGAGTATTATATAACACTTTCTTAAGTTTGTGACATCTATCACGAATAATCACGATTTTTCTATCAACTGGAGCTGGGCAGAAATAAGATTTTACTTCAAATGGCGGGAGGGCTGTGGCTCATACGAGTCACCTTATATTACACACAATCATGAAATCTTTTGATAAAGTAAAAAAATTAATTATTTTCTCATTCAACTGTAGACAATTGCATACTTTTCCCTTAAGACTCCGACACAACTTGACACCATTATATTCTATTCAGACGAACCAGTTAATAAATTAGAAGCTTCTTAAATTCCACTAGGATTAGTATTCCCGGGCCTTTTGTGACAGATAAACTTATTAAAAAGGGTCACTTGCTATGCACACTGGCAACCCTATTATTTTTGTAACATCTACTTACCACGAACCAATTTCTACCTCAATGTTTAGAGGCTAAAGTAAATTTTTGTTTGAACAGCTTTACAGTTCAGTGTTCAGTTAAATTTCAACTTTACCTTTTCGATGTTAGGGTTGGAAGTTCAATGTTTTGTAGTAATTATGCTATTTACGTGATAATACACCGTGGGGATAATTAGTTTTACGTTCAATCTCGCATAACGCTGTCCTATGCATTTAGTTCATGGAAAAACATTTTGAGCCTTAAATAAACGAGCTTAGGCTGAAAATTGATTGTTTAATAATCTTACAATGAATTTGTAATGGTTTTAAAGTGCAGACGAGACAGCTTTGCATTTTTATTGAGAAATTAATCTTTGAACTTTATGGACGTGTTCCCAATGATGTTCCAAATTGAAAAACTTAGGACTAAAGTACGTACAGTAAGTAAGTAATGTATAGTCAACACCACGTCATAGTATCCAAAACTGTCAAATTCCTTCAATCGATTTCAATTTAATATCCAAATAATAGAGTTTATTATCCACTGGGGAAATTTGACAGTTTGTGATAACTGGATAATTATGTTATTGACTGTACTTTCCGAATGACATACCTACGATGAATAAAAACATTGTACTTAAAACACCGCCGAGCATTACCTAGGAATGATTTGATTGTATTGTGTACTGTACTGCTACTGCTGTTTCCCTATCTCCCTGTCCCTTCTAAGCAAGCGCTGCCCCATCGTGAAACGCAAGCCTACCTAATCTATAACATACATAACATGTCTGTATGTTTGTACGCGTATCACCCAAAAACGACTGCATGAAATTGAATGCAGTATTCACAGATGTAAATAATGCTAGATTTCTAACTTAAAATCTGGTGCATGTTTCATCTTAATACGCCGCCTAGAATCAAACTTATAGTATGTTAATCTTTTGGGACGTGAGTGAAACTGCGGGCAACAGCTAGTTTAAAAAATAAAAACCTGAGAGCAGCGCACGCCCAGCGCGACAGCGTTGGAACAGAATTGCCTCTTGTATTGGGCAGAATATTATAAGAAAGTTCTACCTAAATACTGGCAACTCCACTCATGGATAACTTAAATCCTCTCAAAGCGATCAACGATGTCGTTTTATTAATCTAATAACGTAATTATCTCTTGTTTACAGGTACGTACCACACAAGACAGAGACTGCAAGATAATGGTAACGACCAGCAACACCAGCGTCTGTTGTCTCAATCAAATTTCGGCGGTGAATTATTTTTAAAGAAATAACTTCAGATTCTCTAAAAGTAAATCGTAGATCGCAGTATCGCTTAACATCAGGCGAACTGGCGGTCAAGCGTAAGCCTGTCACGAATAAAAAAAGAAAAAAGTTTTTGACCTGATCATGATTTTTTATAAATTTTTCAACATTTATAGATAAAGACGTGTGTTTATAAGTTAACTTAGTTATACTGCCTAATTAGCCTAGTGTTCCTAAGCGCGTCTGTTGTACTAGAGGTTTTGGGTTCGGTTCCCAGGTGGTTCACTGTTATTTGGTTTTCTATGAAATTCTCAGTAGCAGCTCGAAGTTTGGATTTGAACTTCGCCTCCTATTACATGGAACGTCAACATACTGGCGAATTGTCAGTGTACATTGATACACCTCTGCCTAACCTTTCGAGAAATATAAGCATGGTATGTTATGTTTTGAAATATAAACAAAATATCGCCGTATGGCTATTGGTACTAAAGCACTAATTTGTGGAAACACCGACCACCGTATTGTGTATGTTATTATTTGACTCGACCGACCTCGAACCCA
Source organism: Acronicta aceris (assembly GCA_910591435.1). Taxonomy (NCBI): domain Eukaryota; kingdom Metazoa; phylum Arthropoda; class Insecta; order Lepidoptera; family Noctuidae; genus Acronicta; species Acronicta aceris. The sequence continues at coordinate 8,356,397 of OU342784.1, forward strand.
TATGTTGAGCGTGATACTAATAACATTTGTGTCATAGCTCTGTGTTTTGTCTGTATGGACACATGTGTGGTGTGAGATCGGAACAACACATAAATCAGCCCCGTGAAAATAAACATAAGTGAGATTGTTTGCTTTACACACGTCCGATTGATATGTACGCGCGATGATTTGTGCTGACCCTCATTGCAGTTTATTGGTTGATGTTAAAGAGTCATGACCTAAGTGTTTAGTTTTCGGACCAGAATTGAATTAATTCGAATTATCAGAAGAAGAATCCGGCCTGTATTCCTCGAGGAGTTAAGCAGAGGTGTACTTATGGACATCGACAGTTCGTTGGTACGTTTAGGTCCCATGTCTTCATCATATCAGCCAAAAGATGTCCACTGCTGAACAAAGGTTTCCCCCAAAGATTTCCACAGGGACCGGTTATATGCCGCCTGCATCCCACGACTCCCAGCGACCTTCACCAGGTCGCCCGTCCATCTCGTTAGAGGTCGTCCCACACTGCGTTTTCCGATCCGTGGTCTCCATTCGAGAACCTTTCTGCCCCAGCGGTCATCAATCCCATGTAACTGTTGTTTTGGGTTTAAGTCCAAGCTGCTAGTGAGAATTACATAGAAAAACCCAATAACACTTTGCTTTAAAAGAGTACCTAATGTAAGGTCAACAGCACATCAAGGTATCAAAAACTGTCAAACTTCTTCAATAGATTTTCAATTTTATCTCCAAATCATAGAGTTTAATATCCATTAGGGTGGCAGTTTATAGTAACTCGATGTGTTGTTGACTGTACAAAAATATTCGTATAAATATGTAGTGCACATCAAAACTATTTGTTATTAGTTTGTCTGTACCACAAAGGTACACAGTACACATTGCTTGCTAGTCTCGTACGACTCCGGTTTATTTAATTTCGTCATTTTTCGTTACATATTGGATCTCTCACGGTACGCGAGCAAGGTGCGCTATGAACAAATCTCATGCCAATGCTGGAATAATATTGTGTGCTGGTGTATCTAGCTGTATGTACATATAACATGGAACATTTCATAGATAGCACGTCAGCAGTCTTTGTGAGTCTATAACAAAGATAGGTGTAGTCTGCCTCATTAGTCTAGTGGTCTCAAGCGCGACTGCTACGCTAGAGGTCCGATCCCCAGGTCGAGCAAAGTGTTATTGGTTTTTCTAATGAAATTCTCAGTAACAGCTCGGAGTCTGGATTTGTGCCCGGTTAATGGCATTAGTCCCATGTAATAGGGGGTTTATTACATGGGACCTAAACATACCGGCGAACTGTGGGTGTACATTAGTACGCCTCTGTCTAACCCTTCGGGGAATACAGGCGTGATGGTATGTCATGTTATGTGTAGTGTTAAGGAGCGTTCATTCGTCTGTGATGCGGCTGTTCGCGGTCAAAACTGGTTATAAACCGAATATGTTGGAAAAAATGTTTCACTAAATTTATTCCAGGTCCGTTCAGCCGTTCACACAAACTTTCGCGTTTATAATATTAGTAAGGATCATGAGCGCCATACAAATATGAGTTTCGGGCGGGAATCGAACCCACAACGGCCATAACCCGTGGCGCGCACCCTTTACGACATACGAGCCGTCAAATATTAAAGAGGACCAAACGAACCTAACAGTCAAAATGTAATTAATTGAATTTCTTAAAAATCTTAATAAAAATTGTGTGGAAGTACCGAAAAGTAAAGTAGCAATGAGAAGAAAATAATATATGCGAACAAAATACGTCTTTTCAGAGCGACATCCACGGAGCACACGATTTTTATTTTAAAAAGACATTTATCCTCCTTAATGTATTCGCGACATTTTATTTTTCACGAGACAAGTAAGGCTGGGTGCGCGCGGGCGACTCCTCCGCAATTAGTTGCAAATTGTCGCAAGTCTAGACGCCGCCTATTTAGTTTTATTACGAAAGACTTTCAGCACTCGAGGAAACATGTGACCACAGCATAGACAAATAAAGAAGGTCTATAAAAATGATGTTCAGAAGAAAATACTGTGTTATTGGGTTTTTCTATGAAATTCTCAGTAGCAGCTCGGAGTCTGGATTTGTGACCAGTAAATGGCTATAGGCTCGCTCCTATAACATGGGACCTAAACATACTGGCGAACTGTGGGTGTATATTAAGTGTTTTGACATTGCCCGACTATAAGGTTCATACTGAATCGACCGCTTTGTCTTTTAAAATAGATGTGATCTAATTATCTCAATTACAATAAAAAAGGAAGTTAGTATAAAGTATGATTGGATTATAAATATACGCTAATAATTCTTCGGTACTTATAACAATTGGAGGAGAAAATCTTCTCGTTAGAAAACTACCTCATTAGTCCTACTGTCGCACGTTACAGGTCCTGGATTGTATTCCCAGGTCGAGCAAAGTACTATTGGGTTTTTCTATGAAATTCTCAGAAGCAGCTTGGAGTTTAGTATTTGTGCCCGATTAAAGGCAATAGGCTCGCCCCCTATTACATGGGAACTAAACATACAGGCGAGCTGTGGGTGTACATTAGTACACCTCTGCCTAACCCTTAGACTTAGATACTTTACTTAGAACTTAAAAACAGAGAGGGTCTCTAGGACTAAAGTATTCTTCCGGGGCTCCTCTACTGCTGTTACTGTAAGACATGTCCAAATAAACACCGTTGAGTCTTAAATGTCTAAGCCTTAGTTTAGTTTCCTCACATTCGGTTTTCATCGCGAAAGGGAACATTGTATGTAAACTGAACCTTCTGTAACCTGTTTATGTCGTTACGGTCCGTCTTTACCTCTTTACCATGAAAATGTTTAAGAACTTCTTCTCGATCTTTTAAATAAAGATAAATGTCATCTATAAAAGCTGTTCTAAATATTCCTAATTAGGCTTTGTGCGTAGAGGCACAGAATCACTACATAGTATAAAACAAAGTCGCTGTCGCTGTCTGTCCGTCCCTATGTGTGCTTAAATCTTTAAAACTACGCAACGGATTTTGATGCGGTTTTTTTAAATAGATTAATGATTCAAGTGGAAGGTTTTAAGCTATTTAACATTACGCTACAACTCTTAGGAACGGGGCAGCGCCGGTAAATCCGCGGGCAGGTCGCTAGTAAATAATAAATACTACCTAGTAGAGGGTCTATAGGTAGGTTAGTGTTTAGGAACATTTGCGCTTCGACTTCAAAGATATTACGTCAAGACCATCACGATTATGGTGACGGGGCGCTATCCCACAGAGCCGTCATGTATTAAACAGTATTAAAAACCTTATTATATACTAGCTTCCGCCAGCGGCTACGCCCGCTTTATCAACGACCCATGTCACTTCCCAGAACAAAATAATCAAATAATTTTCCCGTTTTTACAACATTTTTTAATTGTGTTCCGCTCCTATTGATCGTAGCGTGATGAAAAGTATACTATAACCTGCCCAGGACTATGAAGAACAATTGTACCAAGTTTCGTTGAAATCCGTCGAGTGGTTTTTGTTTCTATAACGAACATACAGACAGACAGACAGACAAAAATTTTACTGATTGCATTTTTGGCGTCAGTATCGATCACTAATCACCCGCTGATAGTTATTATTATTTTGGAAATATATTTCATGTACAGAATTGACCTCTCTACAGATTTATTATAAGTATAGATAGAAGATGTATTTATAAGATCTGTACATATAAAATCTTCGGGAACTACAAATATCTTTTGACTATATGAGATTTATTTCCTGAAGTCTTTCCAAAAAGGGGTAAAGAAAAGCTACAGAAGAGAATCGTGTTGTGATTATTCTTGACTGCCTACTGTGGCCATTGCTTTGTTACAATACAATTATAAACCGTGATCGTTTCATAGATCGATGTTTTTTTTTTCTATTTAGATGGCAAATGAACCTTCCGCGTGATAAGCTCAAACGATAGTCTACAGACGCTAGCAACACCAATGGCATTACTGTCATGTTGCCACACTGAGATATGTATCAGTTGTCGAGTCTTATTTGGCCAGTAACGTCACTGGCTGCTCCTTCCAGAACCGGAACACAATGAATGAAGATTTATTATAATCCTGATCGATCTCACCGTGACCACACGTGGAGGCGTTGAAATCACTTGAAACGACATTCAATCGTCAGGGGACAGTTGGTGACGTGCGCGTGATAAACTGTCGACACTTGTCGATGTCGACGTGTGTCGCGCCGGCCGCGCGCCGAACAGACACCTCACAGATGGATTGACAGATGTTGAGTGACACTCATGTTTGATGGCTTGTTAAATGGTGTATTTTGATGTTTATGTAAAATCGATTGGGCTAATCACTAGTGGCTCAATTCGCTATGCTAGAGGTTCTGCCTAGGTCGATTAGATTGGATTTGTGCTCATTCAAATATTTTTCCTTTTCGACATGAGAATACAGTGGGTCAGTTTCCAATTTCGGTTTTCCACCGAGTTCGTTGGATACAAAATATACCTCCACTATCTATTTCGACATTTCAACTCTCACTGTTCGCCACAACTGCAAATAGTTGATAGGAAATAGTACAAGTGTGACGTCACACGGTCACAGGCCGCGTCGGCCGCCAATATCCGGCGCCGGCGAGCTTCCGCCCAGAGAGTAATGGTCAAACGGTGGTATTGTGTTTGTTGAAGAACTACAGGACTACTGTGAGGGCGGTAACCCACATCTGTCTCTTACTCAACTGCACAAAGGAAGAGTAATAAGGAACCCTACCTAGGAATACCTATTATTGTAAACACTACTATAGCACGTAAGGTGTATTTATAAATAATTAATAAATAACGAAGTGTTATTAGACAATTCACATTCGGTAATGTTAGGTTTCGAACCCTAAACTTCATATTTACGAAGCGGATCATACAATTTAATAGAGTACTTGAAACGCAGTACGTTCTGAAGTGTAATTCCGGTACTACCGGTTCAATAATATAATTCCACTCTTTTTTTTATGGGACATGAGGGCAAACTAGCAGACGGATCGCCTGATGGTAAATCTGACCAAACCAAATCCGTTTATTCCTGACGGAGATATAAAAAAAAGTAGAAACATCCGAATTGAGAACCTCCTCCTTTTTGAAGTCGGTTTAAAAATAACTTAACCCAAAGGACGCACGGCTTTTTATTGGGTCGCAATTGAAAGGTTCGGAATGATTCGGGCTAGTGTGAAATATGTCCGGCCATCCTCGTCGGATCGTGGCCTATATTAGTCACTCCGCGGGTTCCAGGATACAAAGTGTTTCATAAATACGCACGATCGGGTGTGATCGCCTCGCGTCGTGCTCCTAATGGGAGGGAGGGGGCGTCTCAATCACATTGAATCAGGTACGACACCGTATAACTCGATTGTGATTTGTGAAATTATAGGGCTGCTACATCACTAGCTGATGGATATAATTTTAGCATTAATTTTTAACCCCCTTTGAAAAACAAGAGTTCTTATTGTGAAGACTTTGTCTGTGTATTTGTTATCGTAGATCCCTAATAGATAAACTTATATAGATGCAGTTTTATTTGAAAGCATTAGAATGGTTAAGTGATGAAAATCGCTTCAACGTTTTCAATTTTTTTTTTGACGTCTGGCGGAGAATCAACTTATAGTTAAATTCACAGGATCAGTTTAGCCAATTAACAGGAAGTTCCACGGGATTAAGAAAGCGAGATCATCGCGGCACACTACTAGTATCTAAATCCAATATAATCGTCATTTCCGCGGACAATAAACTTACCTTTTCGAGTGGACTTAACATCTCCATCCAGATTTAGATCTTAAACGCCTGTTAAGATGTATAATCCGGCTGATGAAACACAGATACATTCTCAATTCTCGACCAATTTAGATTGGACATAAATAAAATATGGACGCGGATAGGTGAGTTATTTATCTATTAGTTTCTCCAACTATAGATGGCAATGTTTATATAAGTTAAGAGAATTTCAAATAAACAAATAGGTGCTGCTTTTTCTCGATGTCATGTCCTATTAATAATCTCACTACTAGGTCTCACCGCCAGTTCCAATATCAAATCAGTCACTAGATTTGCTTACTAGTGATAGGATTTTGACATAAGGTCCATAAAAGTAATGTCAATATCCTATCTCTAGTAAGCAAATCTATCAAAACATTCGTTATTTAGACGGACTCTTAACTTTCAGGAAGGGATTACAGCTGTAACGAGGAAAACCGAGATTGTTTCTTTTAGTCTTTTCTTAGATAGCCCAGAAATCAGAAAAATATCATTATAATAGCTCCTACTGAAAATAGAAGACACTACCTCACGCTCGGTAGACAAAACTACAATAAGTAATAATCTTAAGCATTTAGGCAGACTTCCCATACCGTCAATAGTTTTTTGAAGGCTTGCGGATATTAACATGTTATTCGAAAGTGTGGCAGCCCTATGAATAAGGACGCGCGAATCCAACAACGCCTGCCGAGCGACGTGGCGAGGCGACGCGGCGGGCGCGGGCGCTGCGAGCGGGGCACGTAACTGAGTTAGCACTAGATACGAGCACGTGACGACTGCGACACCGGAGGGACACGACGACGTATGCGCGTCTTGTGTGCTCTTTGTATGTCTTTTGGAAAAATACATACATATATTTGTGCCATTATTTTGTATTGGACTCCGTGATGAAGATAATTTATTATGCATGGATGGCGTACAACATTCATGTAAATACACATTGGGATGTCGATTGCACTAACAACAATTCTTACAGTTTATTGACGACTACACGCAAAAAACGTTTTACTCAGTCAAAGCGGCAGCGTAGCTTCCAAGTTAAAGTTGGTAAAGTTTAATTAGTCGCGCGTCACACGAGTGTATGTATGTATTTGTATACTTACGTACGTTAAGAACGTGTACAGTATGGACTTGGAATTACGATTGCAAGTCCATACTGTAGTTAGGTAGCCAAGATGTAATTACTATGGGAAACTGAGTCCAAGACAATTTTATCATTGACATTGTAATACACTATATCCCGCTTCCACTGATCTCTATATTTCTCTACTATAGACCGTATTGTCACTCAATTTATGTCATTCAGCTAGGGTTTTGAGTCCTGTGTCAGTCGTGGCCTTGTTCCATCAAAACCATATCGTGACATTGATGCACTGCGCTTGCTCATTCTTATTTCCTTCTACCACACTACCGTCACTTTGCGTATAGTTACAATAAAAAAACAGTAAATCTTTAGGAAAGAGAATATCCAATGCAGGTTACAAAATTGTGAACACTTAGATACTAAATAAATCATTCCTGTTCCAGTGACCTAAATCCGAGTTTCACAATCTACACCTGTATTGCAATCTCTATCACTCAAATCACAGAGCTGCATTACCACCGACCGTCCGGCTGTTCCACATCCCGCCATTTTTCAATCATGGCCGCGGAGCACGCTTTGTTTGACAGCTAGCTTTTTTCTCCATCGTGATTCGTGATCAAGGCGCACTGCCATTCTGCCTTTGTGTTGGCAACCGATGGCTCTGTGACACAGATATTGCGGTTCTTTTATGTCAGATTGGGCTTTTTGTAGGTCGTTTGTGAATAGACTTTTGGGAAAGACTCGGATGGGGTTATTGGAAATGTTTGGGCGCTTTTGTGACAAAATTGGATGAGTTTTTGTTAATATTTTGTTTCCCTAACTTATATAAACAAAGTTCTATGTTTAGGTGGCAGAACTCTGCTGCCAAATATTCGGCTACTAAACAATAAAGTGCTTCCATTATCCAGTGAAATTACTGATATAGTAGCCAGTGACATTACTGAGCAAATGAGACTGACAGGTCCTAAGATGGCAACGACCGAGGGATACCACTGGATTTGCAACTAACTGTCAATGTATGGGACCACTCTGACTTGTAAGTAAGGGGTGCTGTCAGCTGCACACGACTTGAAGCGCGTGACGCCAACACAGCTCGTTTGAACGCCTCGCGTGTCGCAGACTAGTGTAAGTGGCGTTATGTCTGTCACCGAGTGGGATACATGATGATGCTGCCTACGCAGTTGAGGTCTGTATGTCACTCGAGATGTTCCGAAATTTAAAATACCTAAAGAATGTGGATTTTATTTGTGTTGTCCGTTGCGAAGGATATACTCACTTTAATAATATAATGACAAACTAGATAAGGAAGGAGGTATAAAGTAGTACATGATATTATCTTCGGTAGAGCGTAACGTTTGCTGTTTTTGATGAGTATTCCAAACCTTCAACATTGAGATAAAACATCTGGAAATGTAAATAATTACATTAGGCACTTACCGGACCAGCCTCTGACTCATGACGGTTATTTGATGTGTGGAACGTCAGTAAACTAGGCGCTAATGATATAGAGACCTCATCAATGTTCCTATTTTCCAACAATGTTATCAGTAAGTTAGTAGGATAATAAGTTGTAGAGTTCTGTACAATTCAGTGGTTGAGGATTTCAGCAGTTTAGATAACGAGGCGAGTTAAAGGGCGCGCGACTGCGAGCAGCTACGAAGTTTAACAACTAAGGCTAAGAAACACTACCTACTTCATATTAAAATCTAAACAGGAGCGAAAACTATTTAAGACTGGCGTCTGTGGTTTTGCAGGTTTGATTTAACCTTTGTTTAAAAATAATTATGGTTAACTAGCGGCCTGGTACGTGTTTCGCTACGTATAAAGTGAAATAATAAAAAAAAAATTGGAACATCAAATTCATCATTTGTTACAAAAAATGTGATAAATTAAGAACCGCTCGACCGATTTTGTACAAACTTCACATAAACCATCTACTAAATAGACCGAACAAAGCCTAAACATTTGGTTTGGATAGGTGAGCCAGTTCTTGAGTTATAAAATTACAACGAAAAGTGGCATTGATTTTTATATATATTGATGTATAGTCCGCGTGTGACTGTGTGTAAACATGTGAGATTTGTGACTGTATGCAACTATATATCCTCTATGAGGCTGGCATAATCGGTTTGCGATTAAAGCCTTTTTCCAAATAAAGATAAAAAAAACTATACACCCGCGATGCGGGAACAGTTCTAAAATAGGTAAACATTTTCTCAATAAAATATAAATCCGCTTCCAATAGTGCGGATGTCAATCTATCAACCACTGCGTCAATCGACCCACCAAACTTTCTCCGTGCTTTCCCCATGAATAAGAAGTAAGAACGTATAACTTTTACACAAAAGTGCGCTAATTTCCGCGTCACCCCACGTCTAGGAAGTCGGGCGGGGGTCCGAGTGCGCGTTTTTACGACGACGCCCCGCGAGCCGCCGGTGACGGGGTGACGTCGGCGGGAGCCGGGGTGGCGCGGCGCCGACGGGGTGATGCGCTGTCAAACTTGACAACTATTAGGGAGGCGCTTTCTGTGAAGACGGAATAGCAAAGAATTTCAGCGGGAATAATTTTCAACTTATTAACATGCGTGCTTACGTGCACAAAGCAACTTAGAAGTGAAGGAAAGGTATCAGCAATATCTTTGAGCTGTGTCGTCTGCTTGGTAGGAGTACATATTTTTAGAAAGGAGCTTCTCAATCCTAATTCTATTCATGTGACCACGAGGTGATTAGATCCTTATGACATTAGCGAGTCAATTTTTTTTATTTGGAACTTCACACTTTGAATTTATTTAGTTTTAAATTGTTTCACTTCCTATTCATCGACAGTTCACTGCAACGAATACTTTATTTATGTATATTACCTAAGTGTTGCCCGCGGTTTCACTGTCATTCTAATCTAAAGGATGTCGAAAACAGCTCCACCCGCCGAGCCCAGCTATAGAACCGAATATAATAAGAACCGTCTAATAATAAAAAAAAAACATCAAAATCTAGGAGGAGAAGAATTACAAACACACGCACAGCAGAATTTATATACAATAAAGATAGACTTTATTGCACACCAATAACATAATTTATAACGAAAAAGAAATAAAACAACAACAGTTAATGCACAATAGGCGGTGTTATCGGGCCCGTATATTTTAATTACGAGTATAAGAAAGATAGGGCCTTATAGCCACCCTAGATATTAAGCAAACAAAAATAAATGTTACGTTTGTAGGCCAACGACCTTAACACTTAAAAGCCTTCTTTCCACAACTGTCACATATCATAGTACGATACGACTAATGTCTCACGCAAGCCGCGGCTCATTTGTAATCGACGCTTGGCCTCAATGAACCACTATATAAATAAATAAAAAGGTTAATACAATTTAATACGAAAAACTGAAACCGACTATCCCACTGTTGGAATATCAATTATTTTATTTACTTTATAGAAAGTCTAATTATCAGGTAAGTCTGCCGAAGGAGGGTAACGTTGTTTTGTAAACTAGTATATAAAAGATATACTTCCTATTTAGATATTATCAATTTACTTTGCTATAAAATACTCTAATTTAGTTTGTATTAAGTAAAAATAAGTGTTGCAAATGTTAAATTTCACGCGCACTCTATCCTAATATTGCCTGGAAGAAATAGCTATTTGATCCCTATGAATTGTCCTTTAAATATAGTTTTTATGCTTACTTTAAAAGCTAGTATACAATCTAGACTCTAGAGTATTATTTTTTCTATATTTTTCATTTTAATAATCTTAAAAATGTATAAATAGGTACATTGCACATTCTAAAGTGGACCTTCTGAAGGGCTAACGTGTGAGGAGGGCTCGTATAAATCATAATGTTACAAAGAGTTCGCTATTAGGCCGCCATTACAAATATTGTAGGCGGCTAAGCTTTCGAAGCATTATACTGGCGACTTGTGAGCAACAGTGGGGCCACAAAGTAGTTGCGTAGAAATCTTAGCTATTTCTGTAGGACATAGGTACTTACAAATTATATAATTACAAATTTAATAGTTCATAATTTTATTCACGACATGTTCCGGGTTTTTTGTGCTTATATTGAAATTCAAACGGAGCCCTTAAAATGAGCAGCTGGTCATGGAAGTTGTGGGTCTGAAGACTGGTTGCAATATCACAACACTAATCCTTCGCCTCCGTTGTTTCAGCAGTGTTCCGATATTAAAAACTTTTAACAATATTTCGAAACAGTTTTATTCGCTTCACTGTGACGAGATTCCCGCCCATCTACTACGAAAATTAAAAATATTCCGATTTCAATTTGAGTTGCTCAACTATTGCCCGTGTGCCACCGCACTACAACCGCTGTGATGAACGACCACCTCAATTTATTTTATCGTCCAACTTCACAACTGCGGTCAACTCGGACGGTTTTGTACAGAACTGTATCGATTGGTCGCTGGTCGCGGGTCGCGCCCTGATTTGCATAGTTTAGTAACTTTTCAACTGAAAGTGTTGGGACGGAGGAATTTATCTTGGAGTACTTTTCGTAAGGTTGTGACAAAGGTTCTATTAAAAGAGGTTGGCACTAAAAGTTTTAATGTCTCGAAGAATGAGCTCGAGGTTTAGTTAAATTATTTTTGGTAGGTACATTATGTAAATAGGTAGGTCCTGTCGAGTTAGATACTTAGATGGTTTATATTATTATGCTATTCTTATTTTATTACAATTATATCATAAGAAGGGAGGTGGGTGTGCATAACTGAGGTGTGTTCTGTTAAAAATTTGCCGGCTTTATGTTTGTATGATATAAAAATGTGGCTACTGCCATTTGTTTGTTGCAATTACTCGTTGTGCTGTTACATCTTCTGAAATTAAAAAGAAGATCACACTACATCTCTTCGCCGCGTGCCGTTATAAAATTGCCGGCGTGCTCTGGAATCAAATTTAGCCTCCGTGCGTTCTAAGTTTTTACTAGATACTGCCCACGACTAATTAAACGGAACTATGACTAGTAAATTCGAGGCCATTATTGCATTCTCATTGTATAATTTACCCCAAATAAACTTCTTCTTCCATCAGCATAGACGTGTCAGCTCAGTCGCGCCACTTCCCGCCAACTAATTGACCTGATTACTGCAGCTGAGTCATAGACAATGTGTGTAGTGTATGCTCACACCGACGCTACGCTACGCCACACTACTCGCCACGCCGATGTAGATAGCACATGCTAGAGTCGTTTGCTGGCAACTTGGCACATATTGGAAAGGGAATCGAAATTTGTTCTAATGCTTTTATTTTATATGGAAATAGCTGAGGAATCTTGAGAATGTAATAATGTAAGCTCAGCATATCAGCTTGTAATATGGAAATCGTTACAAAAATCGCGGCGCCAGGAAAGGCTGAGCGTCTCTGGCGATGCCGGTTAACATTTGTTACATAATTAAACCAGTAGATGATCGTCCCTCTCTTTATATAAAAATTTTGTCTTAATAAACAAATAAAATATTATATTGTTAGTGACAGGTTAGTAACAGATTGTATTTATGTGCTATGTTAGTATTGTTAGTAGCTTATTTATTTAGGTTTTATTTAAGCCTACCTATACCTAGCTCTACCCAGTGTCTCTGGATGGGGCAATCCAGCCTATCAGCAATCATCTTCAGAATCCTGTACATAATACAGGCGGCGGTTACGGTACTCTCTGATCTGTAGCTACAAGATTTGCAATGTTAAATATGAGCTCTGAAGCTGTTGACAGCGCGCTAGCTACAGTGCTTTCTTATCATTTACAATGCTCCATGTTTTCGTCTTTCCTTTTATCATTCAAATACCTAAATGTTTTAATGTTATAGGTAAATATCGTGATAAAAGCAGTAAATGACAGGTTCCTGAAAGATGCGGATTTGTATTTCTTGATAAAACAAAAATATTACCTTAGCTAACTAGGTCAAATATTTGTAGCAGAATCGAACCCATGATCCTTTAAATACCCTATCGCATATCGACTGACGAGCTTTGAGTTGAGGAAACTTAACAGAAGGCACGCGTGCATCAGTCATTTACTATTTGCTTGCTAATCTGTAATGGCGCCACCCCAAATAAATAAATACGGCTATAAATGTGAGCAAATACGGTCGTTCCAGGGTTCAACAAACAATTGTGGGACAGCTGTGCTCTCAGGTAGCTGTCGCAGTGCGTGCTATCAACTGTTAAGTGTCGACATATTGGGACATGTCGCCGAGGTAAACATGTCACTGAGTTATCCGAGGCACCCGTATGTTTAGTGATTTATTTGGGGAGGTACAATTAAACATATAACGATGGTTCGTGGTATGTTTAATTGTACTGTTTACGCTTCTATCCCCCGAATGATTAGGCAGACGTAGGTATACCGATGTAACATTCATAATGCACTGGCTAATCGCAAGCGCGACTGCTACGCGGATTTGATTCCCAGGTCGAGTAGAAAATATTTCCAAACAATTTGACTGTATTTGTTTGGTATGCTTTTTGCATTTTCCACGCTAAGATTATAAAGTTGTTTTACATACGTAAGACATCGAACTAACTGTAAAGTAAGTCATGTCGGTCATAGAAGCAAAGTAACTTGTCAGTAGATGTCACTAACGTCACCTAAAACAACCGTAAATTCAGAATGTGAAGGCAAATTTCGATCTGACGGGTAGGGCTCGCGTTGGCTTACTGGTCATGGCGTCTGGTGTATGTAACCAGAAGACGCAGGTTTGAATCCTGCCCACAGTCGAGATTTTCTTTCACTAAAATAATGTGACACTGTTCTCAATAGACAATCAATGGAGTTCAATATTTAATTGTGTCTCCCGTCTTAGTTGGTGTTGATTTACAGGCGATGCGTGTGCGCATGCGGGCGGACACGACGCTATTTTGTTTTAAATGACAGTAAAACCATAGAATAGTAATGTACAGAAAGTCAATGCGTCTATGACATTTATCAACATGCGTGAACAAGTAAGGTCTAATTATATCCTTGATAAAATGACCCGAGTCGAGGCATAAAAGATGTTTTAAGAAGAAAATGAAGTTTTATTTTTTATTATCTTATAGCTCCGTGTTTTTTGTTATATAACATGAGAAAGTGATGGATGTTCAAGACATAATAGCCGCCACAGAAAATGTGCGTGCGCGTAGCGGAATACTGGGCCAATCTAGTAGATCTAGTGGATTCTAGTACATCAATAAAATTGATATTCATATTAAGTCTGTTTTCGCCTTAGCATATTCATCTTTTGCAATAAATCGTCGATGTTTTCTTTTCTCTTCATCTTTAGATATTGTGTGGTCTTGAACATTTTTTTTTATTCGTGATAGGCTTACGCTTGATCGCCAGTTTGCCTGATGTTAAGCGATACTGCGATCTACGATAGAGCTAGAAGAAACCGATTCACTCGTTGTTCGAAATTGGTTTTCTGTGCACATCTATGGTGAAGCGGTACGATAACTATTTGCCTGCACCATGGGGCTCTGACCACAGGGCGACAGATGGGATGCCGATAAAACAGGGATTACTTATGTACGGGATCTGTTTGACGTGATTGTAATCTGCTCGTGTTTTATCCGGCGTTTCTTATTTGATTGAATTAAAAGCTAAGAAGAAGAATTAAAAGGCACGCCTCGGAATCAAATCCTGGCTGGGTTTGATCAGTTTAGGTAATGTTTTATATAATAGGTTGCCGCTGCTCAAACAGCCTGGACATCATGCCTGTATTCCCCGAAGGGTTAGGCTAAGGTGCACTAATGTACACCCACAGTTCGCCGGCATGTTTTAGGTCCCATGTAATAGGAGGCGAGCCTATTTCCATTAAACGGGCACAAATTCAGTCCTCGAATTGCTATTGGGATTTTATAGAAAATTCGTTTAAATAACGTTTTGCTCGACCTGTGGATCGAACCCGGGACCTTTAGCGTAGCAGTAGCGCTTGGGGCCACTAGACTAATGAGGCAGACAGCCTGGATAACAAATGGAAATAGGCTTAACTCTTCACAACTATACATTTCCGTCGCGAGATAAAGTTGTGATATTTTATTATTATCAACTAGCAGCTACTTTATAATTATTGTCAAGTTCCATTACTTCTATAATTATATCCTGATACCCTCCCATGCCACTTGCAGCTGTGAGTACTCAACCCTGCCACAAAAAAAAACACTTTATTGTCAAACACGCTATACTATCCCATTATGTTCGTCTAAATGTGAACAATGCGACCACACAAACATACATAAGTGGTACAGCAACACACAATTAGACCTCTGCGTGCCTTTTGTGGTCGCTGGGGCTCAACTAGAGCTGCGCTTCGGATAAAGGCATCAAGGACCAAGATTTACGTTGTTTAAAAAACGAACATTATGATTATGACGATGAACACTTGATGGACCCATGGTAGTTGTGGACAAGTTCGAGATTCCTACACGAATAACTTTGTTGTTTTTTGTTTTTGTTAGAGGACACATATATTTACCTACCAAGGCTCAGTTTAATTCAAAGTACACATCTTTGTAATGAATAATAAAATGATTTTTTCCCTTATATTGCAGTGTCTTTGTCGTTTTATGCAAAAATCGAATAAAAATGACATACAATAAGTTGTGAATTTTGTGAATCATGTCCTAAATCTCAAAATGGCATTAAAATGAAAGCTACAGTTGTAGTGGACGTGTGTTAATACGTTTGAAGACATGTACCTACCTGCCCACGTTGCCTTATGCGAACACTATCATCACTTGAGCATCAGATATTTGGCATGTTTTTATGACCAGATGGTCAGTATTTGTAAGTAAAAAGGTATAATATTTTGAAAGGACCAGATGGTTTTTGTGAGATATAACTTGAATGTTGACATCCGCGAAACAAAAAGGGTACCTGCACTGTATATCTTAATATATATGTAGGTATTAAATATAAAATGCCTTGTAATTTTCTTGTTTTATTTCTTCAAATTTGCAACTTACAACTTTTCTTCTAAATTTTTTTATATCTTTATCACCATTATCCCTTCGTACTCATATATCGTTCCTCTAGTCTCCCTACTTCCTTCCTGTCCCCTCTCGTTCATCTTTTGTCCCTTTCCCACATATACTTCTCTTTTACTCAACCTGTTCGAATACATTCATCCATCATATGCTTACTTACTAACAACATTCGGATACACACTCAATCAATCCCACACTCGGCCGTCCTGACTCCATGTCTGTCCTCAGACATTCCTCATCATACATAAATCTACACTACATCTTTCACACATCATTACATGCTTTGTCATACAAGATTGTTTTGATTTTACATAACTTAGTAATACATGCAATATAACTTAGTAACATTTTTTTTTTTTTTACACAGATCTTATTTTCTTTTACAAATCATAACATTAATTACTTAAAGGAACTTTAACAATAAACATATCAACTTGGATATCAGTATGGATCAAACTGGTAAGTATAGGTAAGTATATCATCTACATCTTAATCATTTTACACTATAATGTTTCTTTATTTAGGGAAATTACAAATTTGAATAATTCTATGTATAATACACAGTAATTAATGTAAACATTGACTACAATGGATGTAACAGATCTTTTATTCCTCTATCTCTCATTCAATCAAATCTCAAACAGTGACAACAATAATATTACCTCTTGTTCTATGTTGTGTCGCTGATATAATCTGGCCAAGGTTTCATGTAATCTGACGAAGTAGTAGTCTTATTGGGTCCCTCAGCTTGTGAGTCTGCTTTCTCAACATCATAACGATGATTTCTTTTGACCTTGGTGACCTTGTATGGACCTAGAAACTTTGACTTCAATTTCATATTAGTGCCAAATTGGGTTCTTTTAATACACACAAGGTCTCCTTCTTTATACACCATACTTTCTTTTCTTTTCTTGTTGAAGTTCTTCTTATTCTCTTCTTGAACATCTAATATTTGTTTTTTGGCATTTATCCTAAGTTCTTCTCTGTTTTCCATGAAATTATTCAATTCTTCTTGCTTCAATAATTCTAAAAGTTCCATATCCTCCTTCTGTTTCATCTTTACACCAATTAGTAATTCAAATGGTGTTCTGTTTATACTCCTCTGATGAGTACTATTAAGTGCTCGCTGTACTCGACTCACCAGCTTATACCATTGGGTAGGTTTTTCTATAGAAAGTTTTGTAAGTACTGATATTAAAGTTCTGTGAATCCTTTCAACTTGCCCGTTTCCTCTGGGTACTCCTGTTGTGATTTTGATGTGTTCAATTCCTTCTTCCTGGCAGTATTTCGCGAAATCATTACTTGTGAATGCAGTTCCCCTGTCAGAAATGATCCTTCTTGGATTTCCGAATGTTTGCTGGTGGATATCCAGCTTATTTAATACCTCTTGAGTGGATGTACTTTTGGTCGGGAACAGCCATACAAACTTAGTAAAACCATCAACAATAGTTAAGATGTAATTGTACTGCTTGTTAGTCTCACTTAAGGGTCCAATATGGTCAATATGTAGTGTATTTAGTGGTGTTTCACCCTTTTCTATGGGGTTCAAGAAACCCTCTTGTTTCCCTTCTTTTCTGGAAGCTAAAAGACATGGTATGCATGTAGAAATGAAATCTTCCACTTTCTTCTCTAGTTTTGAAATATAATAATCTTTACTGATTGCCTCTATCGTTTTCTTTTTAGCAAAATGACCATTCCCATGTGCTCTTCTGATTATTTCCATTTCCATTTGTTGTGGTACCACTAGACATCGTTCTGGTCCTTTGCACAATATACCTTCATGCAGACAGAAGTCATTGTATGGCTTTTCTTCTGATAAAATCTTCATGATTGCTTTTAAACCATCATCACATTCTTGAGCGCGTCTTAGATCACTGTGTAAATCTGAAAATATCATAGCCACGCATGGATTCCGGCTTAAAGCATCTTCATGTCTCATCTTCGAGCCTGAACGATGTTCAATAGTAAAGTCGTAATCTTGAAGGAGTAGTACCCATCTAGCCACTCTTGGAGACATAGATAAATCTTTCTTCATGAGGGTTAATTGGAAAGCCCTGCAATCGGTAACAATCTTGAACCTTATTCCATAAAGATAATGCCTGAATTTCTTAATGGCTTCAATGATGGCTAAAGCTTCCAACTCATAGCTACTGTATCGGCTCTCAACATCAGTCGTTCGTCTGCTCATGTAGTGTACAGGATGAAGTTCACCACTGCTATCTTTCTGGAGTAATATAGCTGCATATGCTACACTTGAGGCATCAGTGTGTAGCTCAGTCTCATGGTTCTGGTTGAATATCTTTAATACAGGTTTACTTGCAAGCTTTTCCTTTAATATGTTGAATGCAAATCGGTGCTCTTCATTAAATTCAAACTTTTTATTTTTTCTTAGTAGATCAGTTAGAGGTCGTGCAATAAATGCATAATTTTCAATAAATTTCCTGAAATATGAGCAAAGTCCCAGAAAGCTGTGCAGTTGTTTTTCATTTCTGGGCTCAGGGAATTTTATGACTGCATCAGTCTTCCCTGGCGAAGGTGTGACTGCACCTCTTTCAATGACATATCCTAAGTACTCCACTCTTCGTACTAAAAGTTGTGACTTAGTCCAATTTATCTGTAATCCATATTCTGATGCTGTTTTCAGTACTTCTTGCAATCGTTCAATAGCTTCCTGTTCGTTCAAAGCTGGAATTAACAGATCATCAATGAATACAAGGACAATTCCCCTTGTTATCAAATCCCGGAAGATTATTGATATAAATCTAGAAAACACCTTTGGGCAAGTGGCCAAGCCAAATGGTGCCCTTAAAAATTCATACTGGCCTGTCATCGTAACAAAGGATGTGTACTTAATTGAATCTTCATGTACCCTTAGATGGAAGAAACCATTTTTTAAATCTAATGCGCTAAAAACTCTTGCAGCCGAGAGCTTATCGATGTGCTCATCAATAATAGGTAAGGGGTATTCATCCTTCATGATTTTTTTGTTTACAAGCCTATAATCGACACATATCCTTAATGAACCATCCTTTTTCCGCACTAAGACAAGTGGACTACTGTATTCAGAGAAACTCACCCGAATAATTCCTTGTTCAAGCCATTCTTGTATTTGTTTATCTACTTCCTGTTGTTCCTTGGGAGACACACGCCGTGGGCGTTGCGCAACTGGTATCTCGTCTTTCAGCACAATCTTCAGTTCAATAGGTGCCTCTTTTGTTTGGTCCGGTTGGTAACTCTCTACCATCCGCACCACCTCAGCTTTCACAACTTCATCTTCAACATAACCTATTGAATCAATTGCACACGTAAAACAAGCAACCTCATATAACCAGTCATTTGGCTTCATCCACACCAATCCATCTTTCATAACTGTTACAACATTATGTAGAAAATCATGTCCTAATATCATTTTATATGGCATACTGTTGTTAGGAATAATATAAAATATTACATCGTTATATTGATAGCCATCAATCTCAATATTAGTAATAAATTGGCCTATTGAGCTAACCTTTGCACATCCTAAGCCGGTTAACGTTATGGATTTGTTTACATTACACTTTGGCGAACCGATTTCTATGTAATAGTCATTAGATAACAGATTTACTTCACTACCGGAGTCTATTAGAGCCCTACTCACACTCCCGCACTGTAACTTCACCATTTTTACAGGTTTCGCACGTAAATTACCGCATAGTTCATAATTGTTTACATCTTCCGACTTAGAACCGCCGCCATGACACTCGTACATACCGACGTCATTCTCGATCTCCGACGAAGCGTTCCGTATACTGTCACGCGTACAATCATTCGCATCGTTCACTACTGCTGTCGTGAAAGATCGTTTCGGCTTCTGTTGGTGATCTGATTTTTCAAATTGCGCGCCAACTTTATTCGTTGTATTCGGTCTATCCCGTTCTCGCCATCCTGTAGGCATTGTTTGCTGCGCTTGTTGAGTTTTATGTTCTAGCCGGCCTGCCACCTTGTTATTGGGCGTCTTCACTGGGCAATCAGGTGCAATATGACCGAACTCATTGCAATGAAAGCATTTTTTTCCCTGCATTCTATTAGGGCACTCATCACTTAGGTGGTTTTTATCGCCGCAGTTGAAACATCGGGTTCCTGGGTAGTTGTGATGGATGCGACTTGCATGCTTATTTCTTGCAGATACAGACGGTGCTGGCTGCTGGCTCATTTTTTCCTTCACCGCCTCGTAGATCTTCAGTTTATCTTTTAAATCAGAATATGTTGATATACCATATAGCATTACTTTGTTGATCTCATTATCTTTGATGCCGTCGACTATGTATTTAATAGCCACATAGTCGGGCATCTTACCACGTTTTCCCATTTCTTTCATAGTGAGCATATAATCCAGGCATGATTCACTTGGTTTTTTACTACGTGCGCTCATCATTTCATGTATCGTCTTGATGTCCACTGTATCAGGGAACTCTTTCACAATAGCTGTTTTTAACTCTTCCCATGACTTGAAAGGACGCTCCGCCTTCAGCCAGAGTGCAGCCGTACTATGGAGAGATCGTCGCGCTACAAGTAATTGTTGTAGAGGAGTCCACCCAAATATCGCTGCATTCTCCTCAACGTCGCTCACCCATTGAGAAACAGAATAGGTTTTTTCACGTCCGCTGAATTTCGGTATCAGATCTGCCGTCATCTGTAATATGTCGACCGCAGGACCACGTTTCATCTCCCGACCGCTGTTTTCATCATCATCGTAACAATAATCGTCTTGCCGGCTTCGTCTTCGTTCTTTTCCATCTTTAGGCATCTTAGTAACCCGGCGAGAGAATAACTAAGTACAGCAGTGGCCTCGTGCCTTGTGGTGTCTGCTTGCAGATCCGTTCCGATTTTTAATCTTGATGAATCCTGAGTTTCTTTTGGGATCCCGGACGAGCCCCCACTTGTAGGTATTAAATATAAAATGCCTTGTAATTTTCTTGTTTTATTTCTTCAAATTTGCAACTTACAACTTTTCTTCTAAATTTTTTTATATCTTTATCACCATTATCCCTTCGTACTCATATATCGTTCCTCTAGTCTCCCTACTTCCTTCCTGTCCCCTCTCGTTCATCTTTTGTCCCTTTCCCACATATACTTCTCTTTTACTCAACCTGTTCGAATACATTCATCCATCATATGCTTACTTACTAACAACATTCGGATACACACTCAATCAATCCCACATATATAATACTCAAAGGTGACTGACTGACTGACATAGTGATCTATCAACGCACAGCCCAAACCACTGGAGGGATCGGGCTGAAATTTGGCATGCAGGTAGATGTTATGACGTAGGCATCCGCTAAGAAAGGATTTTGATAAATTCTACCCCCAAGGGGATAAAATAGGGGATGAAAGTTCATATCGAACAAAGTAACTATTCCACGCGGACGAAGTCGCGGGCAAAAAGCTAGTGTCATATAAAACACATTAAACTTTACTGAAATAAGGTTTAGGAAATTGTGTGTCATTCACAACATTAATAGAATTATTGCGGAATGAAAGACCAGTTTCAGTAAATCACCTTTGACCCAAAATATAACAAAAACTACGATTACTAACCAATTATTTAAGGTGAACGTTGTAACCAAAGTTTTATTAAACTAATGCATGAATGTAAGCAAATAAATGATTTGATTTGAATCTCAATAATAATATCTCAATCATCCCTTTTGTCAAAAATATCTTCTTAAATGGTATTTAAATTGGTTATAGGTACCTATTACTTTAATTAGCTATAAATTGAACTTTATTAACCTCATTAGTCTAGTGGTCCCAAGTGTGACTGCTACACTAGAGGTCCTGGGTTCGATCCCCAGGTCGACCAAGTGTTATTGGGTTTTTCTATGAAATTCTCAGTAGCAGTTCGGAGTCTGGATTTGTGCCCGGTTAATGGCTATAGGCTCGCCCCCTATAACATGGGACTTAAACATACCGGCGAACTGTGGGTGTACATTAAGTACGCCTCTGCCTAACCCTTCGGGGAATATAGGCGTGATGGTATGATGATGAACTTTGATTCTCCGTTAAAATGGCAATCGGTTCATATAATCAGCAATCTTTCACCAACTTATATCTTTCAAAGTCTGATCAAACATATTATTTGTCTCCAGGCGGCGAGGACCCCACGGACTTCGGAGTGCGCTTCACGACAGAGCCTTCCGACGCAGTCATAGCGCCGGGCGACGGTGCACTGCTGCCTTGTTCCGCCACCTCGAGGCGAGCACTGCGCCTCGCGTGGAGGCACAGCGTCACCGCGCCGCCGACTAGGGACCATGCCATTACAGATAGTGATAAATACAGGTAAGTTAGATAGCTATGTTGACAGGATATTAGTAAAGTGGCTCAAATAAAATTATAAAGATCAAGCCCATTTAGCCATCATCAACAACATGCAAATTTTACTTAAAGATACATGTACTTGGAGTTCATAATCAACCCATTATACTGTCCCACTGCTGGGCACGGGTCTCCTCTCGGAATGAGAGGGATTAGGCTATAGTCCACCACGCTGGCCTAGTGCGGGTTGGCCGACTTCACACGCCGTCGAGAAAATCTCTCAGGCATGTAGGTTTCCTCACGATGTTTTCCTTCACGGTTTTAAGCGCGTGATAATTAACTATTTAATACGCACATGACTTCGAAAAGTCAGAGGTGCGTGCCTTGGGTTCGAACTCGAGACCTTTGACTTGGCAGTCCAACGGTCAACGGTTTTCAGTAATGCGAAATACAAAAGCGGATTTTAATATCACACATATTACTCGCAATAATTTAAGAACTCTTGAATAGAGTAAAATTTGTAAAAATGTCGAGAGACATGTCTGTCTCCGATTTTTTTATCACTTCTCGTATTTCAAGAGTATTACGCACATACCGATAGTATTTACATAAAATGTCATATATGACTATAGACTTACCTATTATAGGAGTCCTGTTTTTATGTTTGTACAGAAAACGGCTGGCGAATGGTTCGCTGTCGATCACGGAGATGTCCGCGGCGCTGGCGGGACACTACCAGTGCGTGGCCACCGTAGACGGCGTGGGCACCATCCTGTCGCGAGTGGCCACCGTCTTCCTAGCCGGTGAGAACCGACTACCATCAATACTACATCTTCTACATTCAGAAACAGATAGTTGTTCCGGGTCTGAGTGTATATTAAGCAAGCTGTACATGTAGTACATGTACAGCTTGTATTGTAAATATAGGCGCTCATCACTTCGAATGTCTTAAACCGCGCCGACCATTAGATCAATCAAGCAATTATTCCGTGAGGCCATAGCGTGAGCGTCTGAAAAACACAGTTGGTTCCATGTTCATTATATCACTATTTAGTATTTACTATGCGTTTGTTTGCACGTGAGCTATGAAGTAGCACCACTGAGAAGCCTTACCTTGCGCCAGATTCAAACCTCCCATCAGTCAATACGCCGCGAGATGTGCCGGACGTCGATTAGATAAGACAGACAAAGCGTCTGAGGTCTGTGTCGAGCACCGGAGCGAAAACCGTCACCGACGACATCCCTATTGTGAACATTTAGCTCGCAAAATTCACGTGAGTGGATAAGAAGACAGGAGACAAGTTTCAATACACGCGTACTATACGATGAAGAGATGTACTTGATAAAATAGGACAGATTAATATTGTCTGGATAGATTTAATGTTATTTTATAGTTATTGATAAGCGACGATGACGACGATCTTATTTATACACTCATAACTTGAAAACTCCCAGACAGGCTGAAACTATCAGAGAAAAAAAAAATATAGTCGAATTGAGAACCTCCTCCTTTTTGTTGAAGCAGGTTGAAAAACAAAAGTGTCATGTTTTGTTTCCTAGTTTCCAGTTTTAGTTTGTATATCTGTATTCTATACGACTCCTATAGGGCTATTAATATCTCCAACGGCTGGTATAGGCATTCGTTATCGATTCTATAATCACATCAGTCATTATCATAGATTGATGTGTTACTAAAACAGAGATAAATTCGATGACTTGAAAATGATAACTAAGTAATTTATATTTGTTTTGTGGACAGCTAACTGTGCAATATACATAAATACAATAATTTATTTCTCCCGCCGCTTCAAACGTGGGTGACGTGAAAGATAATTTCCTTTAAATATTGACCTGGTGAAATTTGAAGCATGGAGGCCCACAATGTGTAAAAGCAACAAAAATATATAAAAGGAATGATATATTTATCGCAACACAATGTTTTTCGTGGTTAATTCGGTTTCAGTCAAGTGTTTGTTGTACTATTAGAGGTGCCGGAGGTGTCGGGCGGCGGGCGCTCGGTGCTGGGCGCGGCGGGCGGCGCGGCGCTGGTGGCGTGCGGCGTGCGCGCGCCGGCGCGGCTGGCGCTGCGCCTGCACGCGCCCGCGCCGCCCGACCGCCGCGTCTACGGCGCCGCACGACTACACAACGCGCCGCCGATGCTCAAACTTAATGTTAGTACTAGTTTATATTACCGTCACCCGCGTAGCCCGTTTTTTAGATTTGCTGCAATTTTTCCAATTTTTCTCTCCATCAAAACCATCCTCAGAGTTCAAGGAATCGGGTCTTCGAGTTTTGCGCTTAGCAACTTTTGCGATTTATTTTTATTTATATACTAGCGGACCCGACAGACTTTGTCCTGTCCAAAAGATTGACTCTTTGACGTTAGGAACACACCTACATTGCTTAGACAACAATGAGTGCTTGTAATTTAATATGAACCTTATGCAATAGCAATAAAGCTCAAATTGACTCTACGTTTTAGTTAGAAATCGTTTGTATGGGAAAAAGAAAAGGGCTTTTTTTAGGGTTTTTCCGGCAATTATTCGAATTTTTCTCGCCGTAAAAACCATCCTTGAACTTCAACGAACATTTAAAAAAAAGAATTGGCCAAATTGGTCCAGGCGTTGTTGAGTTATGCGCTTACCAACACATTTTGCGATTCATTTTTATATTATAGATAGATAGATGTAGATTATTTACTTACGGCTCTAGTATCACGGCGACCGCAGTCGGTCTATTGTGATCGCCACTCGTTGAGTTAGAGTAGGTACACCGCTGAATCCTGCAGCTACTATGAACTGCAGGATTTTCTTAGGGGTAAACTCCTTTATTTCATCCAGGTTTAAGGTGTGTTTCCCTAAATGAACACTGCGCTTGTAACATATTAGCAGTCCACATTCCCCAAGAAGGTAAAGTGTAGTTTCAACAGCCTCCTCACAGCGTCGACAGGTTTGCGTATCGTTGTTTAAACAAAAATGTCGTCACAATGCGCAGATGTACTATAGTACTAGTCATACCGTACTGGGCCAGGCATGTTTACGTGACACGTTTCTATACAAAATTTACTGCGTCAGTGGTCAAATTCGTCTTCCTTACTTTAGGTATTTTTCTCAAATACATATGGAAAATTTACTCGTAATTTAAAAGTGCCACTCGGGATATTTAGGTAAGGAAGCGGTAGCCTAATGGCTAGGGCTTGTGCGGCCCACACTGCTAGCAAACTTTAAAAAAAATCATAATATAGATTTTGATGCATTGCTAGTAGGATAATCTTATTGACATTCTGGTATCAGATGCTAACAAGGTTGAAAAGTAAATACATTGTCAAATAGGACTTTTAAAACGACGCCAACGACATTTGTGCGTCGTGTGCACGTACAGTGAAACTTTGTTTCTTCAAAGAAATCGTGACGATAAGACATGTCTCCCCTATTTTCAATTATCGAACAACAGTGGCCTTTCTACGCCAAAAACCTTTGGTATCTATATTTACTCAACATTTTCAAATAAAAAAAGATACCTAATAGATACCTATGTACTGCAATGCAATCCTCTTTTTACAAGTTTTTAATCAGTTTAAAATGTCTGTTTAGATAACATCTTGCAAGCTGAGTAGAGCCACTTCCTCTTATTCTACGAAGTTGAACGTTTGCATAATTCAGTTAAGAATAACGCTTTTTTATGGTGACCTGAATTGACATCCAAGATTAACTCCAGATAAAGTAACTCTTCACTGGTCAACAGTACAGATTTTGTATGGATACAATGTAGTTTTATTCTTTTTAGAAAATTTAAGATTGTTTTGAAACCTGTTATGGCTTTTAATTTATTTTATGGGTGCATAGAAAAAAACTGAGCTGGGGAATCTTTAAGATTACTCTTTAGAAATGTTCGTAGTAGTGTGTTTTATTATGATGTATTGTGTTGTGTCAGGTGACGTGGCTGAAGAACGGATCGCCGCTGCGCATCGACAGCGCGCGCATGTCGCTGTCGGCGAGCGGCGCGCTCGAGATCGAGCCGCTGCGCCTCCACGACGCCGCGCGCTACGCCTGCCGCGTCGCACTCGCGCTGCACCCGCACATATACAAGTCAGTACCTACCACATATACGCCGCTGCGCATCGACAGCGTGTCAGCGCGACAGCTGTCGGCGAGCGGTGCGCTCGAGATCGAGCCGCTGCGCCTCCACGACGCCGCGCGCTACGCCTGCCGCGTCGCGCTCGCGCTGCACCCGCACATATACAAGTCAGTACCTACCACATATACGCCGCTGCGCATCGACAGCGTGTCAGCGCGACAGCTGTCGGCGAGCGGCGCGCTCGAGATCGAGTCGCTGCGCCTCCACGGCTCCATCGCGATTAAAAATATCGAAGATATTTATATTTATTTATTAAAGAAAATATCGATATTTTTTCCCATCTCTACTATACGTGCTCGTGAACACACTGCTCACAATTAAGGTCGTGCTAACTGCTAATTGGTTTATAATTTACCAAAAAAAGAATTAGACTGCCTCGTTAGTCTCATGTTCTCAAACGCGACAGACACTCTGACCGCTAAGCCACCCGCCTGATTGAAATTTGCCTTCACATTCTGAGTTTTTTCCTTTACTAAAATAACTTTATAATCTTAGCATGGAAAATGCAAAAAAATCACAAAAAGGTAGTTAAAAGGTAAGGTGGCATCGTACGATATCGAACTAACTGTAAAGTAAGTCATGTCGGTTGAGAAACAAGGTAACTTGCTTCTCAATAGATGTCGCCAACGTCACCTTATGACGTAAACTCAGAATGTGAAGGCAAATTTCAATCAGGCGGGTGGGGTTCGCGGTGGCTTAGCGGTCAGAGCGTCTGGTGTATCTAACCAGAAGACGCGGGTTCGAATCCCGCCCGCGATTGATTTTTTCCTTTACTAAAATAACTTTATAGTTTCGATTCCCAGGTCATGCAAAATGGGTTTATTGTGTTTTTCCATGAAATTCTCAATAGCAGCTCGGTGTTTGGATGTTCGGTTAATGGCAATAGGATTATCCCCCATTACCTACATGAGACATAAATCGTACACCATAGGTGTGTTGTGTTCGGGAATACAATCGTGATGGTATTTGTGTAATTGTGTTAAAAAAAATAAGGATATATTGTGTACCAACCCTGAAACCACCAATTTTATCGAAAATATTTTCATGGCGCCATAGAAATATCAGTCACCTAGCTTATTTCAAGTAATTAAGTGGCAATTACGTGGTGATCTGTTTCAAACTAACGTGAAGGACTGCATGGATAATAAATGTCTGCTTCACACGTTAGGACAAGTGAGGAGACAGAACTGCGCGTGAGTGCGGAAACCGCCAACGTGGAGTCAGCGCCGCGGTTCATCGCCACGCCGCAACCCGTCACCGTCATGGAAGGTAAGTAAAACACGATGCACATTACTACCTACATACATTAAATACACAAACTCACATTGTTAATTATAAGAAATTTGAGTATGCTCTTCCCTTAACAGGAGGGCAACAAAAAAAAATTTAATTTTTTCCTTTAGGTTGTAATAGGCGCGGGATTTTAAAAACATGTTGCCTAAAAGTCGTAAAACGGACAACAGACAAAATAAATTTGTTAAACTATGTGCCATAAATGAAAAGTAATCAGTCCCAATTGGGGAATGCAATCTCGATTCGAGATCGCAAATTTGAGATCTCGCGAGATACGAAATTACAATCTTGCGAGATTTTGACATTTTCGAGATCTCGGATAGTATTCAAAAAAATATTATTAAATTCGGATGACTAAAAAAGCGATGAAAACGATGTGATTACGAGGTTAATTAAGGTAAACTATTAATTGAAAGAAATTCTTTTTTAATTTTTTTTTGTACATAAACAAATAATTGCTTGCACGCACGCGGATATCTCTCTCTCCCTCACTCCACACAGCATTAAATCATCTGTCCCGCTCGTCATCGTCGCTAATATTCGTGAATAGTCGGGATACTTTGTCATAGCTCTCTCGATGCTCCCGGCCAGCGCATTGTTTGTGCACCGAGTGGACATGTGTAGTTCCGCTAATCCCGTCAATCTCAAGCGAGATCTCGTCATATTATGCTTCGGGATTTATCTCGAAAAATAACACGAGATCTCGAGGTCGGGATTAAATTCCTTAGTTCCAATTAATATTGTTTATTATCTAACCAACACATAGAGATAGCGAGCAACTGCCCGCAACCGCGGATGCTATACATTACATACGTAAACCTGTACATGTTACGTGCAGGTGCGTCGGTGACGTTCGACTGCGCGGCGGTGGGCAACCCCAAGCCCGAGATGACGTGGCTCAACAACGGCGCCGCCATCGACTTAAGGTGAAATATACAACATATTTTTCATGTCAAACGGAGAAATTATGGTGATGAATGGAGAAAGGCATTTGGGTGTTTTAATAAAATTGTCACAAGTTGAATACATGTGTGTTTGTGTGTGTGGCAGCGACCTGGACTCGCGGTTCTACCTGGTGGGGTCGGGGTCGCTGCGCGTGCAGTCTGCGCGCGCGCTGGACGCCGGCGCCTACACGTGCCGCGCGCACAACAGACTCGACTCCGCCGACCACACCACGCAACTACAAGTGCTCGTCAGTATTCACTTTCTTTCTACATATAAACATTCTTCCCTCATACTGAATTCAAAATGTCTGTTCAAAATTAACCAGCCATATCGCAATAAAATTTCATTCCATTAATGTAATGTAATACAGTATCATACGGCATACCTACTGCTGGACGCATATCCCGGTTAAATATTAAATAACAATCATAATGATGTATATAATATACATTATGATGACATTATAAGTTAAGTATGAATGTTGTCTGGTGCAGACGGCGCCGCGTGTGCACGTGGGTGGGACCGGGGCTGGGGCTGGTGGTGGTGGTGGGGGCGGCGCGGTGGTGAGTGCGCGTGCGCGCGGTGACGTCACGCTGCGGTGCGAGGTGCGCGGCCGGCCCGCGCCCGCCGTCACCTGGCTCAAGGACGGAGACCCGCTCACGCCCAACAACCACGACATCGCACTCGTCGACGGGTACGTCTCTATACTATACACCTACAAGCCAAAATATATACCTATTATCTTAGTTGATTATTACTCAGTGGTTCTATGACCAGCAACATAAATAGCGTAATCGTTCTGTTTTAATTTTAAGTTTAGGCGTTCTAATTTGACGGTACTATAGACTCTATAGAGTACACTAGGTGAAGGCATTTACAACCATGTCATCTATAAATACATGTTTTATCTTTAAGAATAACTTACCGGCGAACTGTAGCACGACTATCGCGCAACTTTCGCGCTATTATAGCACAGCCATCGTGCCACTATCGTGCATCTGTCTTACCTCTATCGCGCAACTGTCGCACCACCTTAGCACAACTGTCGTGCCACTATCTCGCAACTGTTGTGCAACTGTCGCGCAACAGTAGGTGTTGTGTGGTTTTGCAGCACCTCGCTGCGCATCCAGGGCGTATTGCGTGTGGACGCGGGCATGTTCCAGTGCGCAGGCGCGTCGGCTGCCGGCTCCGCGCTCGCCGCCCTCCGCCTCGTCGTGCTGCCGCCAGATGACGGTAACTACAATAACCGAGAACAAACACCTGATTGATATAACACAAGTCTTTATCAACGCTGGTCATATTAAATATATGACCAGAGTAGGAGTACTACTCTGGCTTTTGAAATATAAACATCGAAAGTAGATATCACCGTACAACCGTAAAAATAAAACATATTTATTTTCATGATAAAACTTGTGCATTTATTTATACGTGTGTGTTATTTATAATTTCTCCTTATTTCATTTGTTAAAGTTATAATTTCTTTTCATTGTGTTCATATGCTTCTTTCTTTTTATTTATTTTTTTGTGTTTTATTTTTCTTTTTATTTCATTTCTATTCAGTTTCGCCTAACCCCATTATTTCCAGACATAACCAACATAACTATCGACGGGCCACCCTCGAACTCCACTCACGACATACTCACGAGCCTGGTCTCCACCGACCAAGACCATACCATAGACCCCACGCCGGACGATCCCGATTTTTTGGGGGAGACCTCTTCCGCGTACACCTCAGGTCCGGACCTCGAATACGACGATCAATACGATAGTGATGTGGACGATTCTTTGCATGCGGCCGAAGGGTTGGACCTGGACCAACTGCGCGCGGGCAACGCTAGTGTTGTGTCGGCGCCGCGTTCTCTGCGCGCCGTCATCGTCAAGCACCGCTTCGTGACGCTCAGCTGGGAGGCGCCGCAGCACAACAGCGACGACGTCACTGGGTACGCCGTCATATACAAAGTCAAGGGCAGTGAGAGGTGAGATTAATAATCACATTGCAAATTACCTAATAAATTAATTAATAGTTATATTTAGCGCAATTTATCGTGAATCACAGTTACATAATATAATAATCACAAATATTTTAAACTTAACATAATATGTCTAGTTTACCAAACAAACGCACTATAATTATTTTTTTATTCATAGGCTTGCGCTTGACCGCCAGTTCGCCATAATATATGTCAAGCGACACTGTGATCTGCGATGAAGCGCGCTTGCCTAGAAGAAACCGATTCACTCGTGATTTAAAGACACACATAATATATTATAAACTTTTTACAGTTAAATAATTTTTGAATCGTCTTTAATCATCGGAAGCCGTACCACAACATGTTAACGTGATATTTTTTATGATGTGAGAAAGGGATGGCGCTATTTACTGTGTAGAGCAGCGTCCTTCCTTCCTATTCTTCCTCTGTTTTTGACTATAATAGTTCGTAGTACATAGTGTTGTGTGGTGTCAGGGAGCGCGTGTCCCGCGGCGGCCCGTCCCGGCACGAGATGAACGTGGCGTCGCTGCAGCCCAACACTACCTACCAGTTCGCGGTGCTCGCCTACACTGAACACGGCACCTCGCCGCCCACAGACGTAAATACTATATACCTTGTACTAATAAAATTGTTACTAATACCTTGTTATACTTACATACGTTATTGTATGTATTTTAAACATCATTTGGCATATAATTATAGCAGATAATGAACATACAATTTGATGTATTATAAAATATTGTCGCGCTAATGTTGTGCCACTGTCTCACAACTGTTGCCCCACTAGATAGAATTAGTCATTCCCTTAACTGGTATGTCTTTTGGAATGTGAAAGTTTTTTAATTTAGGATATATTTAAACGCGCAATGAATATTGCTTTTATTGTAAAACAAATAAACTATTGACTGCTCGTTTCAGAGATGTCAATTAACAGTAATAAATCTTGGCGTATTTGTTGGTGTTTGTTTGTTTTTGCGTAGCAGGCTATATAGCTATGGTAACAATAAAATAATAATGTTTGTCAGATGATAGAGGTGCACACTTCGGAGGAGGAGGTGACGTACGGTCCGCCGCTGGGCGTGCGCGGCGACAGCGTGGGGCCGCACGCGCTGCGCCTGACCTGGGCGCCCCCCGCCGCGCCCCCCGCCGCGCCCGACGCGCCCCGCCCCACCAAGTACTCCATACACTACACAGAGGTGGGCCACCGACCTGACACCGCATTTATTCCATTAGTTTTTTAAAACTTCACTATGGTTTAACAGCATAGTTTAAAATAAAATCATCAATAAACGCTTCATGACGATGCGGAAAAAAATATAGAATTACTTTTATATATAAAATGTTGCCATTGTCGTTCAATAACATTAGAATAACTAGTATTGTAATCGACTAGGTGGAGAGCGGTCGCGAGCAGTTCCAGTGGGTGGAGGCGGAGCCGGCGGCGAGCACGGTGACGAGCACGCTGAGCGGGCTGCGCGCCGCCAGCACGTACAGCGTGCGCGTGGCGGCCGCCGGCGGCGCGCCCGCCGCCACGCGCCTGCGCACGCCCAGCGACGCGCCCGCCGCGCCGCCCGACAACCTCACCGCGCTCGCCACCAGCGCCACGGTACTACACCCGCCCACTGACCACCGCCCACTGCCCACTGCCCACTGCGCTAATGCACGTCCACTCACCTCGCATACTACCTACGAGTATATTCCACGATGTGTACTATTACAAATGGATATTTGTCACCATTATGTTTGTGCAACATAAACAAATATAATAAAATATTCGATACCTCCTCTATAATAAATACCGATACATTGCAGTTAAAAAATACTTACATTATATTTCGATAATTTGACCCATCCGCAAATATGCACACAAAAGCAACTATACCAATATCGATATTTAACAATAATAATTGTTTACTTGCAATTAGTCGATCCTGGTCCGGTGGGAGGCCCCGCCTGCGCGCACGCACCGCGGCCCGCTGACGGGCTACAAGGTGCGGTACCGCGCCGTGCCCCCCGCCCCCGCAGCCCCCGGCGCCCCCAGCGCCCCCGGCTCCGCCGCGCCCCCGCCCCGACGGAAGGCCGACTCGCTCACCACGCCCGCTGACCAGAGACGCGCCGAGCTCAGGGGGCTCGACACTGCTACCACATATCAGGTACCACTGCGTGACGTTTTTTTTTTAAATACTATATGCCTATTAAATTTTTATAAGATCCAGTATTTGGAATCAGTATTTAACAATTCAAAAGTATCTGTAATAAAACATTTGAGTTAACTGTAAACTTGACTTGACTGTACCGATCGTTTGCTGTGCAACTTTAGCTCGCGCGTTGCGGAACTGTGTGTGTGTTGTAGTAGTAGTAGTAGTAGTAGTTGTTGTTGTTGTTGCGCAGATCCGCGTGTGCGCCATCAACGCGAACGGGTCGGGCCCCTTCAGCGAGTGGGTGACGGCCAGCACGCAGCGCCAGCAGCTCGACGAGGCGCGCGTGCCGCCCATGCCGCCGCCACTCACCAGTCAGTTACCACCGCACACACCGCACCACACCATACCACACCACACCATACCACACCACACCACACCACACCACACCACACCATACCACACCACACCACACCACACAACACCACACAACACCACATACTAACTTGAATGAATGAAATTAATGAATGAAATTTGCTACAGTAATAGATTATAGTCTGGAATAGCACATAGGCTTTTTATCCAGGTCGGATCCAATTCTGAAATTCACGCAGACGAGGTCGCGGGTAGAACCTAGTAGGTATATTATAAATGCGACAGTAGCTTTGTTCGTTTGTTATGTATTCACTCCTAAACCAGTTTATAACTTTCGTCTACAGATTATTGACATAACCCTAATTGCTAGAAGTATACAAGTATAATTCGTTATTAAGAAATAACTATACAATGAATCCTTTTAAGTTACACAAGATGTACTAACTTCAATATGACGAGTGAGTTACTATACAGCGTGTATACGAGTTCTTATGTGACTACTTATGTATTAAAGTATTATACAGGCTGTAAAACATGCAATTTTTCGACAGTTATTATACAAGTTGTAAAATGTAATGTGTGCACAGCGCGCGCCGGTCGCGACTGGATCTCGGTGTGGTGGGGGGAGGAGGAGGGCGGCGTGGTGGTGCGCGGCTACGTGCTGGGCTGGGGGCTGGGCGTGCCCGACGACGCCGCGCGCGACCTGCCCGCGCACCTGCACTCTCACGTCATCCGCGGCCTCGGTACGTACCGCCACTCTCCACCCGAATACGTCGGTGGGGAGTCGCGTAGCAAGTCGCCTTAACTTATCTAATTCCGAATTCATAACACGATTCCCCGTAAAATATTCAGCCGAATATCACGCACGTTACAATACAATACACTAATCGCAAATGTTATGTTAGAATCTAACTCGGAGTACGTGATATCTCTGCGTGCGAGTAACTCTCGCGGGCTGGGCCCGGCCGTGTACGCCACCGTGCGCACCAAGCCGCCCGCCGACGACGACGACGAGCCCGAGGACGAGGACGAGGACGAAGACGACGACGCCGACGAGCCGCCGCCGCTCATACCGCCCGTCGGCGTCAAGGTAATATTATTGACATACCGCGTCCCTCTAAAAAAAAACCTGTATTGATTTTGTAATAATAAATTAATATTACTGGTAAATGTGCTCAGGTTATAATGCTGAGCGGAACCACAGCTGTCGTGTACTGGACGGACCCCACGCTCCCGAAAGGACAGGTAACATGAAACAACATTAATTAATACAATGATTGTAGTTAACTCCGTTCCCAAAACTATTTTGTTTGTTTAAATTTGGATAATTTTCACTCAAGGATGTAGTTATACAAGGTATAAAAATATGTTATAGTAATAAAGTTATTATACAGTGTATAAAATAAAAATGAGTAAGAGTCGATCGCAGCAGTGCTCTTACGGCCAGTACCAATAACGAGTCTGTTGATAGATTTGCTTACTAGAGATAGAATTTTGACATTCCTTGTATGGACCATATGTCAAAATCCTATCTCTATTAAGCCAATCTATGGACTGATTTGATATTAGGACGGGCCCTTAATCGCAGGCGCCAACGCAATCTATTAATACCATAAGACGCAATCTTGCTACTGTGGGAGGCTCATTAGAAAAAGAAAGTAAAATGTATTTATTAAAATAAGACGTACATAAACATTATTATAGCTAACTGTTATCTAGTCCGTCTCATACCTGCGTAGTTTAGCGGCGGAAGTACGGTCAACAGCACATCATGGTATCCAAATCCGACAAATTTCTTCAATTGATTTTTAATTTAATCTACAAATAATAAAGTTTATTATCCATTGGGGAAATATGACAG
Source organism: Acronicta aceris (assembly GCA_910591435.1). Lineage (NCBI taxonomy): Eukaryota > Metazoa > Arthropoda > Insecta > Lepidoptera > Noctuidae > Acronicta > Acronicta aceris. Next base: position 8,391,269 of record OU342784.1, read on the forward strand.
TTGATGTGCTGTTGACTGTACATTATATGCTACGTAGTACGTAGCAGCAATGCAGTGTCGCTACGCGGCTACGTAGCTACGTAGCTCGTAGAGGGCTACGAGTGTAGCGCGGTACTGTCGCAGACGGCGACGGACGGGCGGCGCTACGTGGTGCGGTGGTCGAGCGCGGGCGGGCGCGTGCGCACCTTCAACGCGACCGACCTCAACTGCATGCTGGACGAGCTGCGACCCTACACGCACTACGAGTTCGCCGTCAAACTCATCAAAGGTGCGTCATGTTCACTTTCGACCTTATAATCTTAATAATAAGGTTGAAAATGCGCTGAACCGTCAAGATTTTTGATACACTTAGTAAGTACGTGACATTTCTATTGATTGTATTTCATTTACGACCTTATGGGCTCAATAATAAGGTTCAAAATGAGCTGAACCGCCAAGTTTGTTGGTAAATACGTGAAGTTCCTATGACTCGTATACGTGCAGGCGGTCGCGAGTCGGCGTGGTCGATGCTGGTGTCGAACACGACGCTGGAGGCGGCGCCGGGCTCGGCCCCGCGCGAGCTGCGCCCCGCCCCCGCGCCCCCGCCCGCCTCGGCCGCGCGCTCCGTCGACCTCACCTGGCAGCCCCCTCTCAAGCCCAACGGACTTATCACCGGTATGTCAGGACAGGACAATCGTGAATTTTAAACATCATTAATATTTACTTTCATTAATAATTAATGTGATTGTGATTGAGATACGTATATAACGCTTCTTTCGGACCGAAAAATTTTTATAACGTAGTGTATAGATCAATAAACATTTGTGTAAACATTTTTTTATCATCTTGACTCTGAGTATCAAGTAATCGTCACTCGGCAGGTTACGTGATTATGTACGCGGTAGTCCGCGGCGGGGGCAGTGCATCTGGTGGGGGCGGGGGCGGGGGCGGGGGCGGGGGGAGCAGCGGCAGCGAGGAGTGGACGGCCATCGCGGCGCTGGGCGAGCGCACGCGCGCCCGGGTGGAGCGCCTGCGCCCGCGCACCACGTACCTGTTCAAGCTGCAGGCCAGGAACGCTAAGGGACTGGGGCCCTTCTGCGCGCCGGTCACTTACACCACGGCTATGGGTCAGTACGAACCGTTACACATTAACTGTAGAACAATACAGTTTTGCTAGATGAAGCCGGCACGATTATAATTCATGTTTCATAAATATTGTTTGTAAAACTGTTTTAGTTTGAACGTATTTGATCTGTACAGAGTCCGGGGACGGCGGCGGGCTGGCCAGCGCGACGTCGGCGTGGCTGTGGGCGAGCGCGGGCGGCGCGTGCGCAGTGCTGGCGCTGGCGGCGGCGCTGGCGCTGTCGCTGTGCTGCCGCAGGTCGCAGCCGCCGCTCTCGCCTGACACCAGGTTACTACAACAGACTACTCTACACACGACAGTTACTAATAAACGGAAAACCTATATAAAAACATTATTCTTATATGTTATCATGAGTACTGAATAGCCTGTGACTAAGTATCTTATTCCAATTAAAACATATATTACATACTAGCCACCCGACCGCGGTTTCACCCGCGCTGCTCCATTCGTAAGAGGCGTAGCATAATGTAATATATACTGTAGTGGCAATACCTACGAGTCACTTCACCTTACCTCCTTCACAATCACAACCGTTACCATACCACCACATTACCTTCACCACGTTTTGACTCGAGAGATAGTGAAGTAAACCGTCTTGAAAAAGACGCACGTTTTGATGACTGCCACAGAGACAGGATGCCGTCTTGACAAAGACGCTTCCGCGGCAGCGACGCGACACAACATCGATGCGGAGCCACATCGAAATCACGCCACGCCGCCGCACGCGTCAGTTCGCTCCGATAAGAGCGTTTGGTGGATAGCGATGAAGCAAACACAGCACGGCACATGCACAGCACAACAGCGGCATCAAGGAACATGGACAGCAGCAGAGCAGAGGTGGTCACTCGACGACGGCGCTCGGCGAAAGGGCAGAGTTCGCGCGCCGACCTATATTTATTTATTTATTTACACATTACATGAAAAACTAGCAAGACTGTATATACAGTAGCCTTAGCACGAACAACTTGCGAAAAAGTATTCGTATCGTCACGATAGAGGCGCTGGTCCAAATCTCATACAAATTGGTCTCCATGACGATGCTAAGGCTACTGTTCAGTAGCCTTAGCACGAACAACTTGCGAAAAAGTATTCGTATCGTCATGGAGACCAATTTGTATGAGATATGGACCAGCGCCTCTATCGTGACGATACGAATACTTTTTCGCAATTTGTTCGTGCTAAGGCTACTGATATCAAGTAGGTATATACTGATTTACAATTAGGTAGAAATTAGCACGGAATTGTGGACACTCTCGCATACTTCGCCTCACAAAACGTCAGACATACTCGCATAATTTCGCTCCATTCATCTGCAAATACATCACATTCAGGGTTGACAACCAGGAGGGCATTAAGCACCTCATTTATAACCTCGGTCGCATTAGTGCCGTGTGCAAAACGCGCACCCTAGATAGACTCTGATTGGTTGTAAATATGTGTAAGTAGGTTTAGGATACTCGCTAAATGTAAGGTGAAATTTGTAAATATAAATAGGGAATTTTTGGTTGGAAAATATATACACGCATTGGACATCGACACGAATACTTTTATTGTCTGCGACCCTCATCCTCCAAAATCCTAACTTCTTCCATAAATGGACTATCCAACACAAAAAGATTTTTCAAAATCAGATCAATAGATCCAAAGATTACCCCAAACAACCTCACAAACTTAACCTCTTTATAATATTAGTATAGATACCTATACTGTGCGTGAGAGTCAGTTTCCCCTCAGACTCTTAAGGCTCATATGGCATGAGCAGCTCCTCTGGTGTTGCAGATTTCTATGAGCGCCGATGAGTACTTTAAACTATAAAGAGAAACACGGTGTAGGTGGCTTGTGAAATAAATATAAGTAACAGATTTTTAGAAAGCCTTGGACTACTTAGAGCACTGGCTTCTTTATTAAACGTAATAATTTCAATGTACTTAATATATAATTCTTAAGAAGAAACTTATTTTGTGTTATGAAACATGTGGAACCTTATGAAAATATTTATGTTAAAGCCAATTTAATGTATAATTTCTTCGGGAGTTCCTCAAGGGACATACTTGGGACCGATCTAAGTTTAGGCTTGACATCAACGTTATTCTTTGTAGTACATACCAGAAGTCGTCTGCGTCGGCGGGCATCAAGCCGCCGGACCTGTGGATCCACCACGACCAGATGGAGCTCAAGCACATGGACAAGAGCCTGCACAGCTCTGCTAGTAAGAGTACGACCACTATTTCTATCACAAAACTATTTTTATTCTGTTGCACTTTATATCTAAACTTGTTACTTATGTTAATGTTATATTCTTGGTTGTGACTTCCATATTATGATAAATGAACGAATTCCCAGTATTTATAACAATAGGCTAGCTGACTGATTATTTTTATGGTCTCATAAAAAAGTTGACCCTAAATAGAGTCGGCATCAAAAATTTAAAAAACACTGAACTTTATGAGCTGTCTTCTTGTGTTTTTTTTTTTGCATTTTCCATGCCAAGATTATTAAGTTATTTAATAGTAAAGGAAAAAATTCAATCGCGGGCAGGATTCGAACCTGCGTCTTCTGGTTTGATTTTATGAGCTGATTTAAATTATTTTTTCATAATCTTTTGTATTTTTCCTTAAGCCTCTTATTTTGAGTAAATTAAACACCAGTACACTAGAACTCGGCCATTGTTTGGTTATTTTGAAAGTGGCTCGTAGTTAATTATAACAATAAGTGAGGATGTATGTGGCGGCAGTATCGGCGGGCAGCGTGGAGGGCGCGCTGATGTCGTCGACGCTGACGCTGGCGCGCGCGCCGCCCGCCGAGTACGAGCTCGCACGCCGCGCGCCCCCGGCCGAGTACGAGCCCGCACGCCGCGCGCCGCCCTCCACGCTCGAGCGCCGCCACCACGTGCCCACATATGTCGGTCAGTCACCACACCGCACACATACATACTCATTGTCAGCCTATAGCAATCCACTGCTAGACGTCGGCCTCTCCCAATGTGCGCCATTCCACCCTGTCCTCGGCTTGTCGCATCCCGCTTCCGCCAGCAACCTTTCACAAATCATCACTCCATCCTGCCGGAGGGCGTCCAGCACACATTCATACTCTTACGTACGATACCCGTACGGTACCCGTGCGCGATAAGTTGAGGCCTGAGCGCAGTGACGTCACAACCGCGTGCTTGTACAGTGCACAAAAACAATATTATAACTAACCTCAACTCGTAATTTCGTCTGCGCATTTTTTTTAATTTTGTATATGTTGTACACGGAAGCGCAGATTATATTAATTTTTATACACTGCATTGCAATAGCGAATCATTTTTACTGCTTAAATTAAAAAAGAACGATATTATAATTATGTTTCACTACGTACTGTTACGCTAGTAATAAAATTGCGTTGGCGACAGTACGCCACGGGCGCCCGAGGGGAAGTGGAAGGGGAGGCGGGCAGAGATTCCACGCGAGTCTTAACTTATCGTGCACGATACTACTCGTAAAACTATATATTATTATTAATGTTGCATGTTTTTCTCATAATCACTCATTTTAGTTTCATTAGTTTTTCCACCTTGTGACACTGTTTCTCTAATAATGTCATTAATTTAACTTGGTATCTCGTTTACAAAGTATTACGTACTTTGATCGTTCTTAGTCGTGATTACTCGTGATTGAACGAATATTTGACCAGTTGTATTACGTAGTCAGACATACTAAGGTAAGTTAAGTCATCGAAATGCTTCCCGACACATCGTTCGTTTGAATGAACAAGGTATTAACTCAAAATTTACGATTTTTGACCTAAAAACCGTCCTAATAGAAATTATGCGCTCTTTCTAATGAACGTGGTTAAATAACGATATGACGCCAAATTTGCGGGGTGCGGGGGGTCGGGGTATTATTTTCGTTAACAATGAATTATAGAAATATATAGATTTGAAATCGCTTTCCTGAAAAATTGGGATTTTCGAGTTAATACCGGTTCATCTAGCCAACGACATATGGTTACGTTTGATTTGCGATTATGTTGGTGTTGCGTGGCGGCGCCAGAGTGTCGGTCGGCGTCGGCGGCGGGCAGCGACGACACGGCCGTGCTGCGCGCCTCGCCGGCCGCCTGCGGGCCCGACCCCGCCCGGGGGCCCGACCCCGCCCGCGGGCCCGACCCCGCCCGCGGGCCCGACCCCGCCCGCCGCTGCGACCGCTGCGACCGATGCGACCGATGCGACCGATGCGACGACTACCTACTCACACGTGAGCACACACGCACACCACATCATTATGCTTTTTATTATGATTTTTACACACTGACGTCATTAGAATAGTACTGTTTTCATTTCTTTTATTGTAATCGTGAGTAAATGTTGCATGAAATCCTTTTATATCTCCATAATTAGGATGTGTTTCGTATTATACCTACAAAAACACACAAAAGATCCCAATTCACCATATACCACAGAATAATATGTGCCATTGTATCTTTCTATAAAATGTGTTTGTATCGCCTACAGCTATGACAGGTATGGGTGTGGGTGTGGGCGTGGGCGGCGTGGGCTGCGCGTCCACGTGCGACCGCCGCGCGCATGCGCGCATGCCGCATCCCGACCAGGTACGAGTACGTACTCATTATGTATATTACTAATTGTTCACGCAAAGTTACATTTTTTACAAAAACAAAATTATACAGGGTAGCTAATTCTACGATACTAAAATTATACAGGGTAATTATACAAAAATAAAATTTTACAGGTGATTTTATCGCAACAATATTAGATTATACAGAATGACTCATTAAAAGTTCACAACACGATTATACAGAGATATTACTAAAATTAGAGATCCATACTCCTCTGTCCGCGTAATTTTCGTAGAAAGTAGTACAAAGTTTTCGCTTCTCGTATTAATATTAAGATACGATGGAAGTAACATTATATAGTATATTGGAGAGGTGTGTTCACTGTGTGTATGAGTGTGTGTGTGTGCGCGCAGAGCACGCCGCTGCTGGCGGGCGTGGCGCCGCTGGGCTCGCCGCAGTCCTCGCTGGGCTCGCTGCCGCACCACCCGCACCACCCGCACCACCCGCACCACCCGCCGCCCGCGCCCTGTACGTACATACCTACACAATATTCCTTATACAACCTATATGGCAGAACGATCTGCCATATCTCTTGCAGTGTCGGAACTGGAAGAGTATAGCAACTAGCAACAGATATAATACAAATAGAAATCTTGGTAAAACACTGCTTAGTTTTATATAGTGGTCAATTTCAAGGTTTGTAGGGATGCTGACTGCGAAAACGACATTAATGTTGATATCCAAGATGGCGGACAATATTTTTCTAAATAAATTGATACGGGTGTCAATTTTAAGGTTTCACAGGGTGCTGATTAAGAAAATGGTATTAATTTTGAAATCCAAGACGGTGGACATTATTTCACTAAATAATTAATACGTGAGTCAATGTCGAGGCTTCTCGGGGTGTTCATTACAAAAACTATATTTATTTTGAAATCCAAGATATCCGCCATCTTGATGTGGTAGTCGAAATTAGTTTTTAATAACTAACTAAGAATTTTATCCATTATTAATACTAAAATCAAGTGAATTATTTTCGTGATTGTTTTAATTCATATTTACGGAATTACGTTATCTGATTAAATTACTGATTTGGAGTTTATTTACGTGCGTTATTCAGTTTCATTAGGTGTCAATTGTAAGTAATACTGTTGGATATTCCACAGGTGGGTCGGGCACGTGTCCGCTGGGCGCGGCGTGCTCGGCGCCGGGGGCCGGCGCGGCGGGGGGCGCGGGGGGCGTGGGGGGCGCGGGGGGCGGCGACATCTACGCGTCGGCGGCGCGCGAGCGCGGACACTACGTCGCCTACGAGCCGCTCGGACACTACACGCAGTGAGTATTATTTTTTAAGTACAATGTGTATCACATGTAGAGTATGTATAAAATGATCATTGACGAGTTCAACTTGTCCGTGTGTTTGCAGTCGCGACTCACTGAGCAGCGAGGCGGGCGGCGGCGCGGGCGCAGGCGGCAGCGCGGGCGGCTCCCTGGCGGGGGCGGGCGGCGGCATGGCGGGGGCGGGGGGCTCCCTGCAGCGGCGCGCTCTGCCGGCGCACCCCGCGCTGGCTGCGCCGGCGCCGCTGCACAGCTTCACTTTAAGCGATAACGCCAGTGACCACTCCACGCCGTCGCACTCACACTCCAGAGGTAATTCATTGATATAATGTACAAGAAGCTCGTATCAAATTAAATAAATGTTACATTTTCATCCTTTTCGCTTGCAGGCAGCGTGAGGGAGACGTCGCCATACAAGAAGAGCGCGAACTCGTCGCCCGGACACATACCTAACAGATTACAGCTGGGTGAGACTACATTTTATCATAATTATATTTAATTATTTATCTATTGTTTCCAACGTCCAGTTGACGAATACAAACAATGTTAAGAAAATCCTGTCCGACCCGTGAAGGTTTGGTTAGGTGTCAATATCTGATTTTATTTATGTAATCGTTTTCACTTTTTAAGTAAAAAAATACTCTCCCAATATACTTACGGTAACAGCAACACTGTCGCTGGGTGCCAAACATAATAGGGTCGATGTTCCTTTTATCAGATTTGGAAAACATTTAGGGTGAATTTGACAATTTGATAATATATAATCGTAAATTTAAAATTTCATTAATATATATTTATTTTCATGAAAATTTGTTTTTTTATTTTATTTGGTGATGTGATTGGGGTACTTTTAAGCCCCTTTCGGATCGGACAGGGTTTTTTTAACACTATACATTTATGCTGATAATGATGATGAAATTATTTATGAAAGAATAAACTTAACATTGAATTATAGTATGTCAGGACCACTACAGTTATGGTAGTAAATATGCACTGTGAGGTAGGATATACAGAGTGGAAAGTGACAACATAAGGTATAGGACGTCAGTGAGTAGTGTCAGTAGGTTGAGTGCGTGGTGCGGTCTATGCGCAGGCGGCGGCGTGGCGCACTGCGCGGACGAGCTGGAGCCGCTCACGCCCTCGCGCTCCACGGAGCGGCTGCAGCGCGAGATGCAGAACCTGGAGGGGCTCATGAAGGACCTGTCCGCCATCACGCAGCAGCAGTTCCACTGCTAGTGCGCGCTCTGTTTAAGGCTCATAATGGCAGATCATCACTCGTGTTACTTTACAAGTAGTCAGGAAGCAATTTGTCTGTTTCATAAAAAAGTAACGGAGCGCTGGGAACAAACGTACTGGTAAGCAAGACGAAATCGAAGATCTCACGTTTATTTCTGGACTTACGCTTTTTGATAAAAAGCTACTAATGTTACTACGTAGACCGAAAAGTGACATTATTTTTAAATGATGGAAGTGGTAACAGTGGACGCTAATAATGATTAAGAACAGTGTAAACAATACGTACATTGACGAATAAATTAATAAAAAATGAAACACATACAACAGACTTCAACAAAATAAATGACAACCTTTGTAAATGTTACGAATTTGTAAGCGATAGCAAAAAAAGCGATGTAAGTACGACATGCGACAGTATAATAAGGGACAGAATGTAAACAATTTATATTTTCTTTAAGTAAACTCCTTTGGGTAAATAATAAAACGGGAATAAACAATGCGATGAACTTCGAGCTGAATGAAACTCTGACACGATATTTGTTCTTTCAGCAATAAAATATTTACGATTAATGAAAATAGAGAAGACAAATTGTGACATTTTAGCAGCTTTATTATTTTAGATATTTTTACTACATATTTTGTGACGTAGAGGGCAACACTGCCTATGAACAAAATACACACAACTCTATTTGTTGAATTTATAGTTAGAATGTAATTAATTAATTAATTATACATTTTCATAATTTAGTTGATATTTGTATAAGAAAAGTTTAACTAAATATTTCACTGCGTCCTGTGCCATCAGACTTAATTTTAATGAAAATAAGTTTATTTACAAATATAGTATAAAAATAATTATGTTTCATACACATACTTTGTCACTGCCTTTTCGTGTAACTTTATAGTTAATTTTTATCAAACTTTCTAACAATAGGGGATGGGTTTGTTAAATTTGTTTATGCTCACGTAGACGTACCTATAGCTTTTTTATGAAGTATAAATTGAAGCGATATAATGTGAAATACATTTTTGTTTTCATTTTATGTAAGAAGTATAATATATATTGTTGTCATATTTCGACCTATGCTTATTAAAAAACTTATCCAATTTTATGTTGCTGTTAACATACTCAAATTTGACAAACTTGATAGAGAACACCCTGCATAAACAAAAATGTTGTGATATTCACATAATTATAAAGAAACTTTTTTTCGGAAGATATCACAATGTTTTTATTAACATTGTTAGCAAATTAAATAAAAGTATATATGATATGTACATTGTGATCTTATGTGTTAGTTATATTATGTATATAAAGTAGTTTTAGTTTAGTGTTTATCCCTAGCTTAAGTATAGACTTTTCTAATTATTTTGACTGATATATTATTGCTAAAGGTTCTTGCGCATTGCAGCGTAACATATTAACAACTTGGTGGGATGAATTCAGGTTATGGAGAAATATACATTAGTTAGTTCACACGAATAAAATATTAGGATTGTGATGTGTCTTAGGTGCGGTTACAGAGTCAGTCAGTAAGTGATGAGTAGTGCTGAGCTACAGAAAATATCGATATTATAATTATACATTTTGAGAGACGCAATGTTGAATAGAGAGGGTACTATTTTCTTGATATGGTACGCTGTATGCGGTGTATTATATACACGACTACGTCTAAAGGTGACTGTATATTTGTTTGACTTTATTGATTGACAACCACATCATTTTAAGTGGGCTTTCGATAAAAGTTGAGGAAATGTATACTTAGTCACCATTATGACTCGCTCAACGTAACTATATTCCTTAAGACACGGCCTATATCGCTCAACTATCAACTAGATGTCTTTATAAACTACTAGCCATTGAAATAATCCTAATATTACTAAATATGTCGCAGTCTATTGAACTCTGCGCACTTTGCGTATTGCGGAAAATTTCGTAAAATGTCTAATATTCTATACTATCTACAGGTGACTTTTAATTTTTTGGCAAGGTTGGCAATGTTGAATTTTGATCATCATAAAAAGGTTTTTTTATACAATCATTCGGACCCAGGTCGTTGACCCCAGTATAAGCTATTATAAAATTTATAAGAAATTACAAATAGCTTAAATTAAGTATAATTTCATAGTTCCTTCAATTGATTTCGAGGTCAACAAACTTCACCAGATAGTAGATTTTTATTATGCTTAAACATGAACACCCATTAGATGTGTGCAACTTTACCAATGAACTAAAAGTCAGTAATGAACCGGGCGGGCGCGGGCGGGTCGGTTATCTCGCCACTGGCCGGTGTCCTCCGGTGACGTGTAATTTTGTACGTACTGCTAGGCTCTAGTTAGGCTCGATGTATATGTTTATGTAAAGAGCTAGTCACGTAATCTTATACCTAAGTACTATCAGTAGCTAGGGTTGTAAAATATTCACGCGCAGGCGGCCTGCGTGTTGGGTGACGTCACCAATATTATTGTCATCATGGGCTCACCATAAAGACAATACAGGAGGAAATAATGTCATAGGAGCACTCTGTTGACATCGCTTGTAGAATAAATGTACGAGGTAATTTATAGTAAGTACTATATCGATTACATAGTACTCCTGTACTCTATTATCGATATCGGTAGTTAAATTTACAGAATCGACCAAGTGTAAGCTTGACTTATATAGGTGATTTCACCCGGGCACGTGTGCCTGCCTCGTACAACAATGTTTTTTCATAATGTTTTCTAGATTAAATTTATACCCTTTTACTAAACAGTCGCAACTTTCTATAGTTTTAAGTAAATTATTGTAAAAATCTTTTGATACATTTAAGTATATTTGTAAATTTGCAATTTCGTACACGACACGTAATTTTCATATTAGTCTGTTGACATATTGACGTATCACAAATTTTACGGCGGTTCCGAAAAGCAAGTAGTTACCGAACGATTTTCGGAATCCTGGTAAAATTTGAAAAGGAACTCGCTATATTATTAATATATGAATTAATTCGCGTCAGTGTGTCGAACGACAGCCCAGCACACACGTTTGTTAATAGCATCCTCAAGTCGATATAGCTGCGGCATCAGATCAATAGTTATAATATAGTTCTGCACTAATACTCGTACTCAATGAGCAAGGCGCGGCGAGGAGCAATTTTATTACACTTTAACCCGTTAAACATCGAATTAAACAATAGAAAATCTATTGTTTTCGGGCGTACCATGATGTGTTATTGTGATAGTTTTGCGATTGGGAGAGAGAGAGGGCTGCCGCTAATGCACATTAAATAGCGTTATCCCTTTCTCACAACCTAAAAATACTGATCGAAATAAATAACACGTGGACCTCTGATCTTTAATGGATTTATGGCGAAGGAATACAGCGTGATGCAACCGAAACGCACAGAGGCACTCCGGAAAAATGTCGTTATAGTCTCCAAACCAAGTCATGGCCTTTTCCTGGATTCACCGAGAGGCAGCCTACGAGACAATAAAGTGTTTGAATATACTTAAAAGTATATTATAATAGGTACCTAAATATTTCTATTGATCCGATGACGCGGGAAATTTTGTATAAATTTTGTAATTTGAATCGTCTTGTGGCGTTAAATTCGCATTTTCTTAAAATTATACCTGTTGTAAATATTCTGTAAGTATATATTCAAATAAGTTCCCATACCGACACCTTACTTAAGCGCCAACTGTCGTAATCCATGTAATAAATCATGTAATTTTGAACTCTGTCTAATGACAGACAGAGGGTATAATACAAGGCGTTGGTGTTTAAAGTAAAGCCCTACTACTGTAAGGAATTGCACATGAATTGATTATGTAGTTATGAGGTCAGGTCGCATTGATAGCGGGAGCGGGAGCGGGCTGGTGGTGGGTTGCTGTAACACTTCGTTATATTTGGACGCGTGCTTGCGGAACTGGTCGAAGGAATAATGAAACACATAACGACATACAAATACATACCTAAGTATCTTTGATTCGCACAGTCGGGTGAAACGTTCCTTTAGTTCTTCCGCTGTCAGTGCCACCGCGCCGGATACTTCCTCAGTAACAATATGTACTTCCGAAGAACCAAGACTTCCACCAATATCGTTACGTGCACTCCAAACATTGGTGCCAACGCATTCTGCATACATACTTCTATTTTGTATACGTTATGAGGTAATGACATTACCTATAGGTATATAGTTTAGTTAGAGGTTACGAGGTCTCTTTATTGCCATGATGTGAATGTTTTCAAATAAAACCACTTTTATGGACTTATACAGCTATCATGATGGTGTCTTAGTTAACACAGTACCATGGAGTTGCTCCGAAACGTTAGTATCAACGCTTGGTCGGCGCGAAGTGCTATAGTATCATAGTTATATTTAAGTGATAACAATTAGACTGATTTGATAATTTTACCATTGGTTTTATAGGTACTTTATTTTGCGCGGGGATTGGTTACGAGAGTAGACTTGCAAAATATAAAGTTCGCCACACGAACTATTTATCGCAACCAGTCGGTGCATTCAAAGTCCACATTTTAATTCTGAACTGGTTGATAAATTTTTTATAATGGGTTAAACTTTTAATATGTAGTAGGTATATTAATCATTTTGGTGTGCTAATCGAATCAAAGTCGAGGGAGTATAAATCTGCCTCACATTGAAAAAGAAACGTAATTTTTTCAAATTATTATTATAATATCTAATAATTAATTATGGCCTCTTGTTAAATCGTACTGCCGGGGCGGATAGCGTCGGCACAAGAACATTAGTAATGTCTACATTATTTTACTTGACGGAGTATTTCTTAATTCGCGCCTTCGCGGCTTCTGGCACAATGTGATCAATCCCCGCGAGTTTGTCAGCTAAGTTCCCACTAAAAGAGACTGGAACATTATTTATATCAAAATTATACGACATCAATGGAATACATAGGTACTATATCTCTATCGAAACCTCGCAGCCTTATGCCTAATGATTTTGTCCCTGGCCTATCAAATTCAGCTCATAACTAGTAGCTAGGAATCATTCTATATCTGTGGTAGCTGTAGCTAGGCACCTTCTGTTACTGTCAGATCCTTATATATTACAAAAAAAAGTCTCCCGCCGCGTCTGTCTTTCTGTCTGTTTGTTAGCTATATACTCAAAATCGGATTTTCAAAACCGAGTGATTCTTGAGGAAATTTTGAAGCTATTAAACTTCACGCTACGATCCTTAGGAACGGGGCAACGCGGGTGAAACCGCGGGCGAAAAGCTAGTATGAAATACAACTAAGTACTGCTTACTTCAAATCTAAAATTGAATTGTCGGGTCTTAAAATTGTTACAAGGTTGGCAACACCAGCGTTTAAACTTACTACCATAATTTTTTTGGCATTGAGTAGGTATGTATTGCATAGATGTCGTTGCATATTATAATATAATATATATTATTTGTAATACCTACTGTAAGACAGAAGACTCGATGGATGGTTGCACACTTCGGTAACTTGTGTAAGTAGTATTGTATGGTTACGACAATTCTGTACAATTACAATATACTTGTATTATTTATTGAATTTTGTTGTTTTATTTACACACTACAGAAGAATAGACCGTGTCGCTAAACCCTCTTTAAAAGTAGATAAATGTTAAAGGATATATTTGATATTTTTGAACAAGTTTTTATGCGTCTCCTGTAAGTGCACAGTTGCTCGCAAAGGCAAACGAGGGAATAGTTTAATTACCTGAACTGTTTATTATTAAATCTGTGTTAACTATTTGAGAATATCAAAAGCATTTTAGCCTCTTTGGAAATCATGAAAGTAATAATCTGGTAACACTATTTCTGACAAAAAGCCAATTGACAATGTCAACAATGTCTAGCCCTCTAAAATCATGTTAAAATCTGAAATCAATAGGCACGTACAAGTACAAGAATGATAAGCACCTATCTGTCAATCAGTTAATAATTTGTACAGATTGAGATTTTTACAAAATATACATTTACCATAAAAACTTGAAAATAAATTGGTAGAATTTCTGGGACCACAGTTTAGCATTTTCTTCAAATTGTGGCAACACTGACATCAATGTCAGTGTCAGTTTTGTTGTCATTAGTGTCTCTGCTCTGTCATTTTTGTTTAATTTTGTGTTGTTTGGAGCTTGGGGTTTGTTTGATTTCAATTGAAGTAAAGAAGAGAAAAATGAATGCAAAATGTCTTTGAAAAAGTGTTGTGTCAATAAATGTCCGAATACATCTGCGAACAGTCAATACAGCTTCTTCAACTTTCCGTCCGTCCAGTATCGCTACCGAAGGTCCCGATGGATTCGGGCAGTCCGAAAGTTAAAGTGAATACTTTTTTGTTTACCTATGTGTATATCAGCAACTACTACCCGTAGTCGTCCACTGGACACAGAATTCCACAGACCGATGTTATTATTGCCAATGAATAATCTTCGTCGTCAGAGAGTCACCTTTCGCGTTTGTCAGTCACCTGCCTAACCTATGATGGGGGTGTGCTCCTTCCATCAAGATGAATATCACAGTTTTACATGTAGCGACTTGTCTGAGTTTTGCAAGAAGAATAACGTGTGCAATACATTTTTTATAGATACAGCTAGGGTGGTAAACAAGCATACGGCCCACCTGCTGGTAAGCGATTACTGTAGCCTATGGAGGCTTGCAACTCCAGGGGTATCACTCGCGTGTCGCCGACCCTTTAGAAATCCTTTCACACCTTTTTTGAAGAACCCCATGCTGTAGTCCTTTGGGAAAGCCTCGGCAGGGAGCTGATTCCACAGTCTGAGGTTCTAAGGTATGTGGATGAACTCCACGCCGATGGTGAGAGGTGCAGTAATAGGAAGTAGCTGTTGGCATCATTTCAAACAATTCCTCAGAACACTGTCCATTGTACAAATGGTACAAAACACAGAGAGGCAAAGTCTCTCCTCAGACTTAAGGATTCTTGGCTGTTTGTGAGATTGGGATAGTTGACAATCCTAACCACATGTTTCTGGACCGAGTCATAAGAATCAAACTGGTATACTGGTGCTCCCGCCCAAAGGTGACAGCAGTACTCCATATTATTAAGCACCCCAAGTTTTTTGGGTGCCAGTTTGACCTTGACCTCCAAGTGACTGGAATTGAATGCTGCTAGAAATGTCAACACCAAGGATCCCAATACTGTCACAGATATTAAGGGAAGTACTCTGGATTTGGGGAGCCACAGCAAATGGAGTTTTCTTTGCAGTGAATGTGTAAACCTGTGTCTTGGTGGGGTTAAAATAGACTTTAGTCATCCCCAATCAGATACTACTCGATTAGTACTCTCGATTTCAGACTCAAGTTGCCTGCGGTTTTCCTCCACTTTGGAATGAGGGATGTTGGCACACTCCATATAAATTGTTCTATAAGCACATTCGTAATAAGACTTGATGAATTCTGATTGGTGTCTATGAAGCCTCTTGCTTGTTGTTCTACATATAATCAACATTTTGTGATGTATTATGTACTTTTATTTCCAGTGGAAAAACTTGGAAACCAAAAGCTCACAGTTTTGTATGTGGCAGCCATTTTGTAACTGGAGAGCCGAGCATGTACCGCAACTATGAAAACTATGTACCCACAATCTTCAACAACAGCAATACGGAAAAAGATGTACTCTGGTATGTGTGCAGCTCACTGCTGGGCATATAATTACCTTGAAGATTGGAGACCATCCAGTCACTACTTGAAATGAAATGAAATAGCCTGTATTATTAACATATCACAGTTTTTACATACATTACCACCACTCTCTATGTTACATTAGCTAAATTGCACATCAGTCCAGTTAAATATCTTTATTATTCAAGTTAGCGTGTCCTGTAGAGACATAGGCCTCCTCTAACTTTTTCCATTTTGCTTTTTCTTTAGCAACTCTTAACCATAATGGGCCTGTCTATTTTTTTAAATCATCTGCCCATCTTTTATATTGCCTTACACTTCCGTTTGTTATCACTTCTTGGAATCCATTCCGTTATGATTTTTGTCCACTTCTCATTTGGTTCTCGTAGCATGTGGCCTGTCCACCTCCATTTAGCTTCTTTGTTTTCTTTGTCACATCTTCTAGCTTTGTTTTTTCCTGAGATCTGTTGCTCTTTTCTTGTCTATTTTTTTAAATCCCTTTCCTATGTTTAATTTGGTGTACAACGGCAGGTTTTTAGTTTTTAGTGTATTCTTTTTGTCATTGCCCATCTCTGTTTTTTTTTTATTCTTGGTAGGCTTACGTTTGACCTTTTGCCTGATTTCCTGAAGGGTTAGGCAGAGGTGTATTTATGGTCACCCACATTTCGCCAGTATGTTTAGGTCCCATGTAATAGGGAGCGAGCCTATTGCCATTAACCAGGCACAAATCCAGACTCCGAGCTGCTACTGAGAATTTCATAGAAAAACCCAATAGCACTGCTCGACCTAGGGATCGAACCCAGGACCTCTAGCGTGGCAGTCGCGCTTGGGACCACTAGACTAATGAGGCAGTCAAATACACATTGTTACAAAACAGTATGTATGCGCAGGTCTCCGACAGTGTCGGTAAAGCAGTTTGCACTAGAGTATATCAAGTATGATGCCCTCTTGGAAAGACCCACCAAAGAAAATGTAAAAAATGTAAGTTACTTTTTTATTATATTAATAAATTATTTAAGCTCTTTCTCTATTACTGGTAGAGACTAGCCCAGATCTTAAACTGGGTTAATCGGCGTACAACATTTTCAAAATTTAAAATGTTCATTAAGGAAATATTCAATCTCAGGAAGGGTATTGAAAACGTGTCTTTTCAGTTAAGTAAAATCTAAAACTTTTCCCTTAATTTGTTAAAATTTAAAACTTAAAATATGTTTAAATAGATTGTGTTCCTAGAACTGCATATTGATTTCTGTAATGTTGTATGTTATGCAGGAGCAGCGCCAGTGCGCGTACAACGAGCTGGCGCTTATGCTCGACATAACTCCGGCCACGGCGCGCGCCTGGGAGCGCCGCTTCAGGGACTACATCGAGAACAAGGTGCACAACACATACTACAACCACTAACATATTATAAAAACTTATCTGTAATGTATGTCATACATTTTCAAGTCCATCCTTGGACAAGCAGACAAATGCTGCCACAGCTATGCTGTATACACCGTCACATTTAAGTACAGTACAGCTGTTTTTTTTTTGTGATTTCAGGGTTGGTTCCATAGTAAAAGTTATTCCTAGTGATGAGTATAATACCGTACTTTCGGCATTAAAACGACTTAAATGTAATGGTGTATATGCTGCATGTTTCCACTGTATGCACCAAGTGTTAGTTTTGTAAACATGCGTTAGTTTGTGGAGTAAAGCTGGTGGTAAGTGAGACGGTGGTGTGTGCAGATGGCGGCGCTGGCCAAGCGCAAGCTGAAGCCGGGCCAGGACGCGGAGCTGCCCGACTGGATCAGCGCCGTCGAGCAGCGCCTGCACGTCATGCAGTATATACAGGAAAAAGCCAGAAAGGTCAGTCACACTTGACTCAATATTGCTAAGTTATATAACATTATTTATTATCGTGTCACGTTATAGGTATCACATAGTAATTTTACGAGTTATTTTTTTAACCTTTTGACGGCCACGTCATAACGTAACTTTGAATTTTCTATAGAAATCTGTCGCCCAGTGGTGACCGTGTCGTGTTGGGCACATTTTAGTTTGTCATATATACATGACTGTGGCACTCGAAAGATAAATTGTCAGTACAGTACAGTAAACAGCACCTTTTATTTTTGCTAATAAATCCCATACATGTATGCATGACCGTTCTGAATACAACGAGGGCACGTTCCTCCAGCTATTACCACGCATGCGTGTCCAATGTGGAATGGTTCCTACACCGTTAAACATCTTGACCAAGCATTGTAAAAATGTTAACTTTCATGAAGCAATGTACGATGTGATAATGCGATTTTGCTTCATGAAAGTTTATATTTTTACAATGAATAATTATTTATACAAGTTTATATTTTAAATAAAAACAAACAACATTATCCTTCCTTTTTTCGTAGTCGGATAAAAAAAGTTATAGTAAACATTCACAAAATAATTCTTGGCAACCATGAAAAATACACGTGATTATCAAGCATGCTTGACCGTCCCTATAAGAACTAGCGGCGTCACAGCATTTTTTCACAGATTTTCATATTGATTTTTTGGTTTCAATAAGACAGCTTACGCTTTGATGCCCCAATGTGTTTTATTCCTTTTATAGCCCCTTTCCAAACGTAACGCTAATGTTAGCGTCTCACAACCGTAGCGTGAGGTAAGCATATTCCCTAGGATCGCGAACGTTGCTGGACGTAACCTGCGTGACTAAAGTATTGCCTGAAGTATTGCCATTTCAGTTCCCTCGTTTTATAATTCTTTTTCAATGATTTTTTTTTCTTGTAAGTAAATTAAAAATGTTTAAATAAAGTCAAAAGTCAAAAAGTCAAAATGTTTTATTTCAATTAGACCACTAAATAGGTACTTTTGAAAAGTCAAAACTATTTGCACGGTTCCAAAAAGTGGGTCGTATGGAGAAGAGCCGGCAAGAAACTCCATAGACACTCTTTTTAAAAAAATAGAAAAACTTGATTACAATATTAGTTATGTTTTACAACTTTGTTCCAACTAGTTGCTGAGAATTCTGCAGTTTGATGTATAAGATTTATTCAATATACAAAAGGAATTAGGGATTGCCACAGCAAGTAAGAGCTGACCAGCCCCGACAGACAGCACCCGTTCACGAGCATGACGTGCGTATCGGCGTGGTTCGACTCAACCATATTGTAGGGAATAAAACAACCCGACACACAACGCCACCATCAGCAGGACATTTAAGTGAGCATGACAAGCTCAGACCGCGGGCACAACAATTTTACAGATAAATATATATATGTACTTATACAGATTGCTACATCAATATCTGCACTATACTCGCACATTACAATTTTCTAATTATGAAATTATACAATATTAAAAGTCCAATCTAAACCTATATCAATCCAATATCATAATGTGTGTAATTGCATAGGTATTTTGTTAAAATTATCAGTCATCATCCTGTGGAGCTGGACCAGCACTTTGCCAAATATTTTTATCCAAAAGATAGTCTTCCAGTTTATAGTAAGCTTGCCTGCACAGGGTAAACTTAATCATTTTTTTGAATTTATTTTCTGGTAATTTTAAAATGAACTCCGGAATTTTATTATAAAATCTTACACAGTATCCCATAAAGGAAGTATGGACTTTAGCGAGACGAAACTGCGGCTGCATTAATCTTGATTTATGTCTAGTATTATAACTATGCAGCTCACATTTTCTGGAATAAAGGTGTAAATTTTTTCTTACGTACATAATATTCTCATAGACGTACTGAGAAGGCACTGTCATTATATTTATTTCTTTAAAGAGTTCTCTGAGCGAATCGCGACTACGTAGGTTGTAAATGGCTCTAACTGCTCTTTTCTGTAGAATAAAAACAGATTCTATATCTGCAGCGCGGCCCCATAGCAATATTCCATAAGACATAATACTATGAAAGTAGCTAAAGTAGACCAGTCTTGCGGTTGCTTCATCTGTAAGTAGTCTGATTTTTCTAACTGCATAAGCAGCCGAACTCAGGCGTCCCGCCAAAGTCCTTATGTGCGGCCCCCATTGAAGCTTTGAATCTATCTTTATCCCTAGGAAAACCGTTTGTTCGACAAATTCCAGCTTATCATTATTTAGTACAATGTCACAATCTACACACTTTACATTGGGTAGAGCAAACTTTACGCATTTAGTTTTCTGCCTATTTAATACTAAATTATTAACTGTGAACCAATCATGAACCTTAAGAAGTGCGCTATTTACATCGTCAGTATTAGGTATACGCCTGTTTAATTTAAAAATTAAAGAAGTATCATCTGCAAATAACACAATCTTCGCTTGATCCTCAAGCATGAATGGTAAATCGTTAATATACACTAAAAATAAAAATGGACCTAGAATAGAACCCTGAGGTACGCCCATTTTCACCTGTGTGCCGGACGATTTAACCCCATTTATTTGAACTTGTTGTTGCCTATTGCACAAGTATGATTTGACGAGTTTCAAAGACTTGTGCTTCAAACCATAATGCTCTAACTTAAGTAGCAGGGTTTCATGACTTACGCAGTCAAAGGCTTTCGAGAGGTCACAGAATACACCGATCGCGTCCTGAGACTCTTCCCAGGCATCAAAAATGTGTTTAATAAGTCTGATACCAGCGTCAGTAGTATTACGTCCTTTTGTGAAGCCGTATTGCTGGTCATGAAAAAGTCTATTTATATTGAAATGCACTAGCATTTGATTGAGCATGATCCTTTCAAATACCTTGCTAAGCACAGGCAGAACAGACACCGGCCTAAAATTGCCAGGATCTTCACAATCTCCAGATTTAAACAAAGGTATAACTTTGCTGTACTTCATTAAATCTGGGAAGGTTCCTTGGTCGACACACTTGTTAAATATTATCGCTAGGTGTGGTGCTACAGTGTTAATTATACTCTTACAAACATTCACCGATAAACCCCATAAGTCTTCAGTTAACTTAACTTTAATTTCTTTAAAAGCTTTTAAAATACACACGGGGTTAACGTGCTTAAATCTAAACGTTACAGGACAGGCAGCTACATTCCGTTTCAGTAAAGCTGCAGAAAGTGCGGGTGATGAGTTTAACGAATCTGTAATTTTTAAGGGTACATTGGTAAAGAATGTCTCAAATTCTTGGGCTACTTCGGCATCTGTGCTTATAAGACCATGTGCCGTCTGTAGAGTGAAATTGTTATTGCCCTGAAATTTCGATTTACCACTTTCAGTATTAATTATTTTCCAAGTGGTTTTGATCATATTATCGGCGCACCTAATTTTATTACTAATATAATGAGCCTTAGCTACCTGACATACCTTTTTAAAAGTTTTTGAAAAAGTGTTTACATATTGAATGAATTTCTCACTTTTGTTGTAACGCTTTAACCCATACAGTTCGAATAAATGTTCCCTACTTTTACGAATACCTGTAGTCGCCCAGTCACTGAACTTAAATTGACAGTTAATCCTCTTTGATTTAATTTTAAAAAAGGAATCAAATTCGCTTTTCACAATCGAAAAGAAATGCGAATAATGTTCGTCACAGTTACTAAAATGGTTTTCTTGAACAGCCAATTTACTAATTAAAGAATTATTATATTTTTCTAATTTATGTAATGTGATGTGCCTCGATTTAATTTGTATTTTACTTGGAGGTTTATAAGTATTAAATGTGACGGTTTGTCCACTGTGATCAGATGATAAATAATTTATGATGGCTGCCTCTAGGTAATCACAGTTGCAGAAAACATTATCAATGCAAGTTGCAGATGTAGACGTAATTCTAGTAGGTTCGAAAAATACATGTACTAAATTAAATGACTTAAATAGACAAAGTAACTTGCAGCTAACCAAATTATCAACTAAAATATTAACGTTAAAGTCGCCACACACAACTATATATTTTTTTGAGTCTAAAAGTATTTTAAGAACATCTTCCATTATGGATTCAAATTTTGTAAAATGTTGGCTGTTAGGAGGTCTATAAACACATAATACAATATGCTTATCCAGCTCTACACAGGAGATTTCAATACAATGTTCAACCGACCTCGACACTATATCCTTACGTTCTTTTGCTTTTAATGAGTTTTTAATTAATATAAGCGAACCACCGTGTATCATAGACTTTCGGTTGAAACAACTAACCACATAATAGTTTTCATAACTTATTGACATCTGGTGTTCTTTTAACCAATGTTCTGTTAAACAAACAATGTCATACTTATACCTTTCTAAGAAAAGTTCAACTTCTAACATTTTGGAAGAGAACCCTTGAATATTCTGATGACATATTTTAAAAGTATTCAAACTATTTCCCTTTGCAATTGAGTGTGATTGTGAGCCAGAAGATATTATATTTTTGTTATTGTCTTCTGTTGTCTTATTAACTAGTTTAAACTATGATCCGGAGTAAGATCCACAACGCCTGTGTCAAAACTAGTTGGCAAGGCCGTACTTCGCGTACGTCTCCCCATTTGTGAACAAAAATCCACATTACTGGTGAGGGCATTAGGCGTCATGGAGTCCAGAATCGGACACTCCTTCGTTTTACCGCCAGTGTTATCTGTACAACTAGATACCACTGGCTTAAATAGAACCGCATCTCAATAACAATACCTCCACGGGTCGGTTGTCTGTATGTTGTGTTGTGTCGTGTCGTGTCGCAGTCGCGCCGCGTGTCGCCGGGCAGCGTGGTGTCGGCGCTGGTCTCGGCGGCGCGGCTGCACGGCGCGCTGTGCTCGTCTGTTACTGTATGTTGTGTTGTGTCGTGTCGTGTCGCAGTCGCGCCGCGTGTCGCCGGGCAGCGTGGTGTCGGCGCTGGTCTCGGCGGCGCGGCTGCACGGCGCGCTGTGCTCGTCTGTTACTGTATGTTGTGTTGTGTCGTGTCGTGTCGCAGTCGCGCCGCGTGTCGCCGGGCAGCGTGGTGTCGGCGCTGGTCTCGGCGGCGCGGCTGCACGGCGCGCTGTGCTCCTCACAACTGTACCACGATGCACGCCGTGCGCTGCGCATCAGTCTTGCCCCCTACACCATGCTGCACGATGTGTGGTTAGTAAATTTTACTTACGTTGTGTGTGTGTGTGTGTGTGTGTGTGTGTGTGTGTGTGTGTGTGTGTGTGAGTGAGTGTGTGTGTGTGTGTATGTGTGTGTATGTGTGTGTGTGTGTGTGTAGTGATTGCGTGTGAGTGAGTATGTATATGTGGACTCTGACTGAGTTAGACTGTGTTTGATTGTGTGTATGTGAAAGTGTGTATGTGTGTGTGTGTGCATACAGCATGATGCACGCTTTGTGGTCAAAAATTTTACTTTTACGTTGTATGTATGTGAGTGAGTGAGTAAGTAAGTGTGAGTGTTGGTGCGTGTGAGATTGACTGTATTTGTGAGTGAGTTTGATTGTGTGTATGTGTAAGTTTGTGTGTTTGTGTGTGAGTGTGTGTGTTTGTGAGTGTATGTGTGTGAGTGAGTGTATGTATGTGAGTCAGTGATTGTGTGTATTCGAGTGTGTGTGTGTGTGACCGACCGCCTGGGCCGCCATAACGAGTGTATTATGTGTGTCAGGGTGCAGGCGCAGCGGCTGAGCGTGGCGCAGGTGGTGGCGAGCGGGCGCGGGGGGGACCGCCCGCCCGCGCCCCCGCGCGACGCCGCCGCCGTCGCCGACCTCGTGCTGCTGCACACCGACCTCGCACACAACGCGCTGCTCACCAACGTATGTATTATAACAATAACAACACATATCTTATACATGTTCATTTCCGATTCACTACATTCAAGTGCCAATTCACTGATCAACACTAATAATCCTATAACACACATACACACCGTCTCTTACATACATACGTACGTATCTGAATAATTATGTACTGTATTAGTAGATACTAGCTGATGCCCGCGGTTCTACTCGCATCCCTAAAGCCTTTTCGGGACAAAAGGTGGCCTATGTCCTTACCCATGGTCTAATCTATCTCTATAGCAAACTTCAGCGGTTTAAGCATGAAACAGACGGACATAGTTCGTAGTTAGTTTCGCATTTATGTTATTAGTAGAGAGGGATGGAGTGTGTAAGCGATGGTAACAGTCCCTGTTGGGTGAGTAACAGTCGGTGTGGTATGTGGTGGTCAGGAGAGCGTGGAGCTGTACGAGGAGTCGGAGGCGCTGCACACGCTGTGGCGGCTGGTGCAGCGCCACCGCCTCGAGGAGCCCGTGCCGCGCGGCTCCCGCGTGCGCGCGCAGCGCTGGACCCGCGCCTACCGCGACTACCTCAACAGGTACCGCCACCTCATAGCTTTACTTACTATTATAATAATCATCATTTATTTTACATAAACATGTAGCAGATACAAGTGACACTTTATTTTTTGTACCGTAAAAATAATTTATTTATTTATTTATTTACACAAGGCATATCAACAATATAAACACAAACATTGGTTAGTAGCAAAATACAGAGACAAAGACTAGTGTTTATATCAATTATAGATATGCACAACATTTAGGATAACATTAATTTAAATCGACTCATTCGTTTCTAAAATATTAACGGTTAAGGAATTTGGAGGAAATTCAGAGTGATGCTCTGTCGCTTTCCCGCAAAACGATACGTTGGTAGGAATATATTTTTTTTAGCACATTCACCTTCCTATAGTGTGCTCTCTGTTAACATAAAATTAAAATGCTTATAACTTTTTTATTTCTGAACCGATTTGAATATTGAAATAAAACTATTTTTACGAAGAAAAAATTCAATCGCGGGCAGGATTCGAACCTCCCGTCTCCTGGTTGGATATACCAGACGCTCTGACCTCTAAGCCACCCGCCTGATTGAAATGTTGCCTTCACATTCTGAATTTACGCCAATAATTAACAAAAATGTAAGGTAGCTGTTAGTAATTGCAAAATTATGACGTCCAACAACTTAGTCTACCCGTGACCCTGAATGCTGTAAAGGATCCGAAACGTCGGGAATTAAATAATATCAATACAACACGATAAAATCCGTAAAAAGTAGTTTTATTTCAATGTCTAATATTCGCGTAAGTGTCAAAAACCTCGATCAATTTTGTCGTGAGGGCATAAAAAATATTAGTCAATTAGCCTATTGATCCTACACAGACGAGCTAACAATAGCGTACTCTTGATCGCTTTCTAATGTTTTACAAACTCCCCCAAATATTGTTCCGGCAGGAGATTGATAAAAAAAATATTCATAATTAAAAAGGTAAAATACACTACAAAGATGTCTTACAAATAAATAATTAGGAGGTATTACAGTGTTTGGTGCCTGTACTAGGATAAACCTGTGTCACAGGCGGGAGGTGCTACAAGATTACAAAGTAAAATACAACAAATTTATAATAGCTTATTAGTAAGTAACATAAATTAGAGAAAATAATTACCTAAGTACCTATAGCAAAAAATATAACAATAAAATTATCCTTATTTCATAATATTAATTAATAATTCGGTTTCATCATAGGTCAAAGATTGTAAATGTTTATACACTACTGTTTTAGTACTATGATAAAGGATAAGTGTAGGCAGATACTTAGGAAGCGATTGGAGTGAGTCGTACATGTGTTAGCGGCTACCGCGGCTGAGCTAGCGTTGTATTGTGTTGCGGGGCAGCGGGCGCGTGACGTCCATCGTGGTGCTGCAGCGGCGCTGGCACGAGCTCAAGCTGCAGGCGCGCGAGAGACTCGCCGCGCACTGGCGCCGCGCCGCCGGGGCCGGCCCCGCGCCCCCCGCCCCGGACGCCGACCCCGCCGCGCCCCCCGTGCCGCGACCCGCGCTCATACACATCGCCATACTCAAGCGGTAAGTACAACACCTGTATACAGGTGTCTCAGACCGATTGGTCACAGAACAGCTCAACGATACTACAGAGAGCCTAATGATATACCTATTATATAATAGATAATATGATCCCCCATCCCATATTTCCTTTTGGACCACTCGGTCTGGGGCATCCTGTATATGTAGACACCAGCCACCTTCAACTCGTAAACATTTAACCATGAGTCACCCACAACTGACATAGTGGTAGGCACGAGCCAGCAGCCACAGGTTAGGTCGTGTAGTGTAGTGGTGGTGTGTTGCAGGTACCCGCACATCGCGACGGTGGTGCCCACCAGCTGGCGGCGGCTCGTGCTGCAGGGCCTCGTCGTCACCGAGCCGCTGGTAAACACACCCACTGTCACACCTGACTGCTCTATGTACTTTCATGTATTGTACATATAAATAATGCAGCTTCTCGACTCTCGGCTCTTAGATTGTGTTTGACCCAGTATTAATATTTACTAAACACCTATTTATATTAAACCCTGACTTAACGTACCTGTTTTGTTTACGATGCCTTAGAATCAATTCCTCCATATACCGTCCGTCAATCAATAAATCTTTCTCGTGCATATTACGGATTATTTTTAAGTGAAGACGGATTATGACGGTGAAATGGGGCGTAGTGGTTGAAGCCCACGATGATGGCACGTTACAGGAGAGCGACATGGAGGAGTCTGGCGCCGAGAGCATGCTGTATGACGTCATTGACCTCAGCGGCGAAGAACCTATGGCGGCGCCCCCGCCCGGGGAGGCCGGCCATGACGTCACACCTGCCTGTCAGTACACACACTGTTGGAAACTATTTATTGCAACTCTATTACAAACGAATAATCTAGTCGAATTTTGTCTAGTCTCAGCTTCGATCAACAATAGCAACTATAGAACGGGTCACGTACAAAATCAAAGCTAAATGCTGTCCGCGTGAATATATTCTTATACAGCTACATTTATTTACTAACAAACAGCAAAGTTTTGAAACAATTTTAAGTTCAACCTAATTACACAAATCTTCAAACTATTATCTAATATTTACAATCATTCGTCACATAAACCGAGCAAAGCAATAAAATACTCCTGTCACTTACAAATGAAAAGACATACGTAACACAACATTAAGTGTGAAATCAACCTTAATCGGCAACCAATAAAGTACTTTTTCCCGTTATTGCCTTGAGAGGTACAACGTTTTGAATCCACTGTTCTGTTTAAACAAAAGTTTGTGCGTGTGTTGGCCAAACATTTGTAGCGGTGGTTTAAAATCGGTAATTTATTTCATAATTTGATATTATTTGTTAGTTTAAAGCTTAAAGTATAACTTATTCTTCATGTATTTACCGAAAGTAAGATACTCCGGCTGTTAAATTGCGTTTTCGGGAATTATTTTTGAAACTTTGAATACACACTGCGGCATTGTGAGACGTGTTTACATTGGCTGTGTTTCAATCGAACTAAACAAAATAAGAGCTCACGTCTCTAGTGCGCTGTTATTTACTGAGACGTATTTTTTGCGCCGATTCGATGATATCTAGTTGCTATTGTTGATCGAAGAGTTTCAGTGAATGCTTACAAGTACGGTCAACAGCACAACCAGAATATAAAGATATCCAAAACTGTAAAATTTCTTCAATGAATTTTCAATTTAATCTCCAAATGATAGAGTTTATTATTTATCCACTGGGGAAATTTGCTATTATGTGATAACTTGATGTGCTGTTGAGTGTAGTATAACGTTGTACAGCGGTCGACGTGAGCTCAGACGAGGACCACAGCCGCAGTGCCGCGCCCCACTCGGACCAACCTCCCGCTACTGACGACAGACCAGGTAAACGAGTTAGAGTACTGTTCCTCACTGCCTTTCAGATAGGCATCCCGTAAAATCCGCGTGAAAATATCTGACTTGCTCGGTGGTAGGACCTCTTGGTGTCTGACTGGCTGACGATCACTCTAACATTGGAGTCTGTCGTAAAGCACCTTGGTGTGTGTTTCGACTTTTGCACGTAAGAGCCAGTTCCTCTCGTGCTGCGGCTCTGGTAGTTTGCAGTCCGTAGGAGCTCTTAAGGCTCGGCAACGCATCAGCAACTCCTCTGGTGTTGCAGGTGTCCATGGGCGACGATGTCTACTTACCACCAGGTCTCGTGGTCGCTCGGCAGCTCGTTTGCCGACTTAATCCATAAAAAAATAATTGCTATATTATGGACATTGGATCCCGTACTAGGATACCCTGTTGGAGGATTCAGATTCTTTCTAGTAGTACGATCACGCTCGTATTTCCTGAAGGGTTAGGCATATGTGTACTAATGTACACCCACAGTTCGTTGGTATGTTTTAGGTTCCATGTAATAGGGACGAGCCTATTGCCATTAACCGGGCACAAATTCCAAACTCTGAGCTGCTACTGAGAATTTCCTAGAAAAACCCAATAACACTGCTCAACCGTCATCAACTGTGGCAGTCGAGCTTGGGGACACTAAACTAATGAGGCTTGAGGAGTTACATACATTTAACTTGATGATACGTAATTCAAATTCAAATTCAAATACTTTAATTCAGACTTGAGTCCATAGTGTTAGTATAAAACAAAATAACTTAATAACTAATGTTAGTAATTAGGGGTAAATGTCTTATAAGACTCAGCTCGTATGGATCCTTACCCAGTGACGCAGCAGAGGGGAGTCCCATCGATCTATAAACACGCTCAGAATACTGTTAGTAGTGGCGCGCAACCGACTGCCTATAGAGGCGGTCCTCTTCCTTATTATGGCGTAAAAATCGTCTGTATGCGTCTCAGCAAACATTCTGGACGCACTACAACGCCAAGACAGCCCCAACAGTATCCTGAACGCGTTATTGTATTGGACACGCAGATCGCTGTATGCCCTTTGCGTAAAACTGGTCCAAAGACTGCACGTGTAAAAAGACTGGCAAAAAGCTTTAAAAAGGGTAACTTTTACTTGATTCGTACAACGTGCGAATCTTCGAACCAGCATATTACATCGAACAGCCAGCGACCTGCGCTCCCTTTCTATGTCTATATTGTCCTTAAGATCCTCGGTGACCCAATGACCCAAGTACTTAAACTTATTTACCCAAGCTAAAGGAGTGCCACAGAGGGAGACACCGGGGATATCACTATAGTTTATGGCACACGCTTTAAACATAATAAGTTCGCTCTTTTTAACGTTGTACTTGAGCCCATGGGACACAGCATAGGACTCACAAATCGCCACAAGTGTCCTCAATGCGCCAATTGATGGGCTCAGCAGCACCATATCATCCGCATAACTAATGTTATTCATACAGACGCCGTCAATATGGCATCCAACTTTAGTGCTGCTGAGCTCAACAATTAGCCGATTTATGTACAAATTGAATAGGCGGGGTGAACTTAACCCCCCCTGTCTCACCCCGCATTCCAGCCCGTACACATCCGATTGAGCCTCCGCCCATCTGACACTATTCCTCTGATTGTAGTACCAGTAACGAAACAAGGATGTGATTTCATTCGGTAGCGTTGTATCTCTTTGCAACTTATTCCATAATACTTCATAGGACACCAGGTCGAACGCTTTTGACAGGTCCAGAAAGCAAGCGAAGACGGGTGTTTTTCGTGAGGCATAATATTGAACAGTTTGCTTGAGGCACAGAATGGCACTCTCCGTGGACAGACCGGGTTTGAAGCCAAATTGCGCGTCGTGAAGTTCAATGTGTTTAGCCAATTGTTGATCAAGCAAACTGTCCAAAACTTTGGCGGTTATAGTGGCCAACGAAATAGGCCTGTAGTTGGACACGTCAGAAGCGTCCCCCGTCCTGTCCTTAACAATTGGTACTACCACTGTACGCATAAGGTCCTGCGGCAAATATCGATGACTGAGACACAAATTAAAAAGTAAGGCAAGAACTCTATACAGATGTGGCCCCGCATACTTCAGGTGCTCGATGCTGAGGCCGTCATGGCCTGGCGACTTACCTCTTGTCATTTTCTTAATAACAGTAGCAACCTGTTTAGCGGTAAACATTATGGCAAGCTCACCAGAACCCGACAAATCCCCTTCATCGAACACCAGTCGTCCATCTTGCAAGGGAGACTGAACTCTAAAATGTCTCTGAAAAAGGTTGGCGATATCTTTCGGTTCACTTTGACCCGCCACGCTCGCAGGGAGACCCGGCTTGGCCTTTAATTTGTTTGTCGACTTCCAAAACTTAGCAAAATCTTTTTTCGAGTGACTTTTAGTCAGTATATTACACATTTTGTCAGAGTGACTCGCTACAAACACGTGTGTATTATCGATAATCAGTGTTATTGTTTCGTCGCTCCAACAGATGGCGTGAAGGCGGAGGACCCAGGCAGTGTGTCGGATGAGGCCGACAACTTGGTCATCGACGAACACACAACCGATTACGAACACACAACAAACACTGAACACACAACAAAAATGGAATACCCAACCAACGCAGAACACACATCAACCACGGAACACATAATAGACACGGAACACGTAGCATACCCGGAACTCGCAAAATACTCGAAAAACGCACATATTGATAATCTCACAGGTATGTAACAGAAGCAATATACTTAACTATCATTTTTCTTTCGCGTTTAAATCCTCAAGGATTGCCTTTCGTCTTAGGAAGGCGGAGGGTTTTATCGGACTCCAGCTGTTCAAAACCCATGTTTATGACGAGCCTTCTCTTTGAAACATTGGAAAAATCCCAACGAGAATCTGAATGTTTTTTTCATCAAATATTCGAAAATCAATTGAAATATTATTAAAAATTTGTCTTGTTTGCAGACACCGTGTGCCCCACGTCACCCGCCGCAGACCCCACGTTACTAGTACTGAATCAGATAGACCCCACCACTGTCGAATCTGAGATCATATTCGACACCGACGACGAAGAGCCACCTTGTGCGGACGATACTAACGTTGAAATTCCTTTGATAGTGAAACCTGAGTTCATTCGTAACAGACTAGTCTTCGCTGATGACGATGACGTAACAGGCAGTAGTGACGTTGTTGAGAATGGTGACGTAGCTGGAAGTGATGACGTAGCTGGCAAGACTGACGTAGACGAGAAGTGTGACGTACCTGGAAGTGATGACGTAGCTGGCAAGACTGACGTAGACGAGAAGTGTGACGTACCTGGAAGTGATGACGTAGCTGGCAAGACTGACGTAGACGAGAAGTGTGACGTACCTGGAAGTGATGACGTAGCTGGTAAGAGTGATGTAGATGAAAAGAGCTACGTAGTTAGGAAAAGTGAAGTGTATGAAAAGAGCTACAGAGTTGGGAAAAGTGAAGTAGATAAGAAGAGTGTCGTAGTTGGGAAAAGAGATACCAAGGAAGATTTGGGCGGAGATCAAGTGATGGAAGAGCTCGGTGAGACTAGTAACTACGCGCCACCTTTTGGTAAGTTTATTTTTATCGTATTTTATAACATTATTAACAAACAACGTTATAACGGATTGTTGTTTTACGAGGTGTATTGTTTTTTGATGAATAGAAGGTAATGTTATTTATTTACCGTTTACAAATTTATTTAACCATACAATGCAGGTATTTCTATAATATTATAACGCAATGACTATCATTTGTTTGATGCTGTAGTAAATGTAGTACAGTTAGCATGACGTATGCGTCTTGCTGCTTTACCTTAAGTTTAAAGATCGGATTGCAATTATGAAAAACAATTATTTTCAGATTCTAAATTATTATTGGAATCTCGTGTGGTACTGATGAAAGTTGACGAACTGCCCGCCTGGAAGAAATACGCACGAAATAACTCTATAGAGGTGCCCAAAATTATTAGTGAATTGGCCGCGCCGCGCAAACACGACAGTGTCACGTACGCGGTGTACATAGATCATAACGGTATAGAGCTAGTGGCCTGCGCCGACATCGCCAGCGCCCGCCGCCTGCCGCGCCACCGCAAGAGGCAGCTCGCCCACCACCGCGCCGCACTGCATCACGAACTGCCCGCCAAGGTGCCGCGCACTCGCACCGGCCCCGACTCCGACTCCGACTCCGAGGACGAACAACCGTTACAAATGATTAAAGAAAAGATATACCAACGCAAGGGAGTCGATGCCGCGTCACCCGCCAACGACACCGCCGCACCCAACGAGAATACTAAACGAACCAAGATCATAGTCACACTGGAACGAGAAAGCGACGGAGACAAACACACGCCGGATTCCCCTGAGGGAAGGAGAAAGACGGATGAGTTGCCACAAATGTTTCCAGACGAAAAGTTCTTCTCGGGCAAGCGGGTGATAGAGACTAGGAGGTTCAAGGGCCCCCACAGCGCGGCGTCCACGCTGGAGTGGAGCGAGCAGTACGCGGGTGTGTACGGCGAGGAGCGGGGCCGGCGCGGGGCGGGGGCGCGGGGGCCCGCGGGCCGGGGCGGGGCGCGTGACAAGCGCGTGCAGCTGCCGGACATCGAGCACGTGCGCCGCGTCAACAGCGGCCTGCTCACGGCGCAGGTGGCGCCCATCACCGCCGCGGTCAGTGCTCTAGTATAACGACATAGTAATTTCTCTATAAAAACCATACTCTAAGATATTTTCCTTGCTGAACGTCTTAACAGTTAGCACAAAAGGTAATGATTATTTTTCTACGTCTGTTTCCGTCTTTATTTTTGCCCATGTTACACAATTATGTACTTGTCCAATTTTTTTGAATAGAAAGATAACAGGTCCCTAATAATATAATATAGTGGGACATACACAAAATTGGCCACTGTGACGAAATAGAGAAGAAACCCTCACACAGCAGAGGGTGTTGCTAGGTGCCGGTGGCGAATATGCTCCATTTTCTAGTGAAAGGTTTTCGTGGCACGTGTATAACAATTTGTATAATGTGTAATTAATATAGTATTTGTGTGTTTCTATCAGACTGCTAATGAGGATGAGCCTGCCACGCTGAGCGCCGCGCACGAAGGTAACAACACATCCTACTTCCTACTAACAGGGCCGGATTTAGGGGAGGGGCATCGGGGGCTATGGCGCCGGAGCCTCCACAATCTTTTTCATATTATTTGGAAAATAATTAGGGGCCAGGCGGCCTCTACTTCTTTATTGCCCTGGAGCCTCGAAACCTTTAAATCCGGCCTTATAAACGTGAAAGTTTGTGAGGATGTATGGATGTTTGTTACTCAATCACGTCAGAACGACTGAACGGATTTGGATGAAATTTGGTACAGAGATAGATTATAGTCTGGAATAGCACATTGGCTATTCCAGGTCGAATCCAATTCTGAAGTCCACGTAAACGAAGTCTTGGTCAGAAACCAGTCATAACACATTATAATCATCAAACTATTCACTGTCCTGTCCTACTGCTGGGCATGGGTAACAAACTCGTCTAACACGCTAAACATAATTATGCAGACTTGCACCCTTAAAGAAAATCTCTCTCTCACGTTGTTTTCCTTCACTGTATGCGATGAATAAGCACATTACTTCTAGAAGTCACGAGGTGAGAGATATGGATTCAATGTTAGATTGTAGGGTCTCGTGGCTGAATGATAACTAAGCTGGTTAACTGTTAGTCTGTGGATGGATTCATAACACATCGAGACCCCTCCGTGCCCCGGAGAGCACGTAAAATCGTCGGTCCCGGTTGTCATACTAACATCTATGACAATTGTTAGGCACAAAAGCCTGACAACCAGTCTACCCTCTGGATATCGGTATTGCCCAGGAATTGGGTACTGGAGGTATAATGGCAGTCGCTTCGCACAAAATATTGATAATCAGACGTAGGTATATGGTTAGTTGAGAAAAGGCTCGGAGGATGATGTTTGATTTTTTTTTTTAAAGATTACTAACAGTGTGAGTTGCACATTACTAGTATTCTTGTTAATCCCTCGTGCTAAGCTAAATGCTTGTGTTACGAGTGGGTTCACGTCGGCAGTGCAATGGGTGGGTTTCGAACCGGTAACCACATGATCGCAAGTCCGACGCCCTAGACATTAGACTACCGCCCAATAGTCTCGAAATGATAAATGAAAGAGTGACACACTTGGTATGTATTGTTGTAGCGGACGCGGTGTGGTGTGACGAGAGCATGCCGCCGCCGGACCAGCTCGACACCGTGCTCGCTCAACTCTCCGTATGTATACACTCGCAGAGACAATACTCGTCTTATTATATCTAATACTTGATCACCAGGGAGCTCTGAGTCGTCTCATCGTTACTCTGCTCCCAGCCCGGGGCGGGGGGGGGGGGGGCAATTCTATTTATAAGCTAGCTAGCTAAAGCAAATTAATAAAGCTAGAAGCTACTAGAGCTACAAGAGCTAATAGGGAATATGCATAAGATTCAAATTTGAGTAAAATATTTTTATTTGTAATCTTTATTGCTAAAGAATGATGTCCATGCCATATTTTTTTTCCATAATCGCTTTTCCAGCAAGATTTTAATTATTTAAAAGTAGAAAAAGTGCGCGGCAAATTTAACGGATCATAACGGAACTGACGGCAAAGTCCACGTTATGACGTTACCGTAAACATTTAGGTTTGTAATTGTTAGGTATTAAATTGATTTCAGTCCTTTCCGATGTGCGAATTAGTTAGTTAGTTTAAAAATATAGATAATTGATTGGATAACAATCAATTATCTATATTTTTAAATTAACGATCGATAAATTTTAAAAACCATAAAACAGTATTAGCGGAAACTGACGTCACAGTACATGCTGCCAATATGGCGGCGTTTAAATCACTCGTATCAAAATTGCAGTTTTGAATATTTATTTTTATGATTAAATATTAATATTTTGTCAAAGAAATATTTTTTACGGTGCCTTAATAATGTAAACTATTGATTAAAAATATAAAAAAGACATGCATATTCCCTATTACTTTATTTCATGTTAAATCATTCTGACTTAATAATTCTGTCAAATGACTCATCCGTCATTGTATTTGGAATATTTGATTTTTGAAATTTCTTACACGTAGTTTTGATACGTTTTTTAGAACGAACCTTTCTTTGATTTATTAAAGTATTAGCCTAGTGGTCTTAAGTGCAACCGCTACACTAGAGATCTAAAGGTCCTGGGTTCGATTCCTAGATTAAGCAAAATGTAGCTGCTTTTTAAAAATGAATTACTCAGTTACAGCTCGGAGTTTGTATTTGTGTCTGGTTAATGGCAATATTGGCAATACGTTCGCCACCTAATTACATAAATTAGTAGAGTGCACACGCAGTGCAGTAGAGTGCAGTAGAGTGCAGTAGAGTGCAGTAGAGTGCAGTGTTGTGGTTGTGGTCAGTCGTGGTGCGCGGCGCAGCAGGTGCTGTCGGCGGCGCACTGCTGCCCGGCGCGCCGCCACCGCGCCGTCAACGACGCGCGCCGCCGCATCGGCCTCGCGCACATACCGCTACACAAGTACGCACACATATACATACATATCTTATTTATACATATCATTCTTCTATAAATATTCTGCGCAACGTGTTGTGGGTTCGATCCCCACACGGAGCAAATATTTGTGTGATCTGCAGGTAGTTCCGGGTCTGAGTGTTTGTGTTTGTAGACGCACTCACGATACAGGAGAAAATCCTAGTGTAGGGCAACGGATAAAAAAAGAAACAATAATAATTATCATTCTTCTGTACGTGTGCTTGTCGACTGAATCCTCCTAAACGGTTGCACCGATTTTGAGTGTTGTACGATGCACGTACATGGGTTTAAAATATTTAATTTATAATTATTGCAATAAGTTAGTTACATAGGCTCGCGTATGTGTACTTTGACCGCGGCCTACATTTTTGTAGTGCATTGACATGCAGCGAAACAATTCTCATACAGTTTTATTCTTAATTAATTTAGTGTTCAATAAATCGTGGTTCTAGTCGGACAACTTGCATTTTTACTGACAGTTCCATAGACACTCAATTGCATTTACATTTATAATTACATTTACATTTACATTTACATAGACATTTGCATTAACCTAAATGTTCGATTAACACATCTTACATTTTTTTTTTGGTCCTTCGAAATCATTGCAAGTACCGTACAGTCCGATACATCGGTCGGAAATTCGTCGCGCTCGCGTGTGATCGGTGTCGTGTCGTGCTACGTGTGTTGCAGTGCAGGAGACATTCGTGAACTACCAGCGGTCCAGGTTCCTGAGCGTCATAATTGCAGAAAGGCTGAGTTCCTGTGTTTCAAGTAAGATCGTTCATTTTTTACGCTTTGACAATGGAAGGTTTAATCGCGCGTCAAGCTGAGATCCTTGAGGAGGTGAAGAAAATCCATTCTAATTTTAGGAAGGATTCCGCGAGTAGGAAAACTTCCGAATACATTCAAAGAAGGCTTGAGCGATTAGATATGTTATGGGCGGAGGTCGAACAGAACAACAAGGAACTTAGCGCAGTAGACGAAAAACGTCACGAGTATTTCACCAATGACATCTTTGAGGTAATCAGGAATTGGTACCTTGGAGCACGTAAGGAGATAGCAGCGTGTGGGATGAAGACTCAGCCGGCTGGAGCTAGTAGCGCCGGCAAGAGTAAATTGGGTACCGAGTTTGACAAAACTTTGTTTGAAAAATTTCCGGGAACAGAGGATAAGTTACTCGAGTTACAGCAGGAGCAACAGGCTCAATTCCGTGCATTCAATAGGTTAGTAGGGAGTAAAAGCATTGACGAAG
The DNA here is from genome assembly GCA_910591435.1 of Acronicta aceris. Lineage (NCBI taxonomy): Eukaryota > Metazoa > Arthropoda > Insecta > Lepidoptera > Noctuidae > Acronicta > Acronicta aceris. The sequence goes on from OU342784.1 coordinate 8,427,630, forward strand.
TTAGCGAAAAATGGGAGATTGAGGATATGTTGAAGACATTAGAGTCTCGTTGGACTGCAATTGACAAATTACATTTAAAAATTGATGGCATATTAGAAGGTACACCTGACGATTATTATAACGAGTTCTATAGTACTGAAAACGAATTTGCAAAAGTAAAACGGGCAATGAATTCGAAACTCAACGCCTCTGTGCATCAACAACAAACGCTGCCAAAAATTGACATACCCATTTTCAACGGGAATTACACTTTGTGGCCCACATTCATGGATCTGTACGTAGAGGCGATTCACAATAACCCTGCTATTGCAAAAGCCCAAAAAATGCAACATCTCAAGGGAAGGTTGCGTGGGGAAGCGGAAAAGCTCGTACAGCACTTACATATTGCACCCGAAAATTATGACACGTGTTGGGAAATACTGAACCATAGATATAACAATAAGTTTCTGTTGTTCACCAAGAATTTCCAGGTCTTCATGCGCCAACCTACTATACAAAAACAATCTGCATTCGAACTTAAGCGGTTATATGACACGAGCAATGAAACCATAAACGCTATACATAATTTAGGAGTAGATACAAGTGCATGGGATCCCGTTCTAATGTACATTTTATGCGAAAAACTTGATTCCGAAACATATTCTGAGTACATGCAGTCAAGATCAGATCCGCGAGAGATACCCACTTATAATCATTTCATGGACTTCATCGAGAACAAGTTTATGGCATTAGAACCGTTGCATAGAAAGAGGCCAGAAAATGCAAATAAACTTACACAAAAACCACAGTTCAATAATACATCATATTATCCATTTAAGAAAAATTATAAGGCAGCTAACTCGCCACCTAATAAAGGTTCATTTAATCATTCTCGGAACTTCCATACATCTAATGCTGGGCAATTCAGTAAGATTAGTTGTTCATTGTGCAATAATAATCACGCGTTATTTCAATGTTCTAAATTCAATGACATGACAGGTACGGAAAAAATTGCATTTATTGAGAACAATCAGATCTGCAAAAATTGTCTCTATGTGCATAGTAAGGGTTACTGTGCGTCACAAAAAAGATGCAGAGAATGCAATGAAGCACACAACACATTATTGCACATCGATATTGTCAAGCCAGCGCAATCAACCTTAGCAACACAAATCGCACCTAAGCAGGCGACATCGACTTCAAATAGGTCAATTAAAAATGTGCAAAATAACTTCGTTTCGAATAATGATGATGAGATATTATTGGCAACTGCATTATTACAGGTAGCAACAGCTAATGGCGATTACATCACATTACGGGCGTTAGTGGATCAAGGTTCACAAATAACATTGATCACAGAGAATGCAGCTCAAAGATTGGGTATACAGCGACAGCAGTTAAGTGCGAGCATAAGTGGAATAGGTACATTATCTAATAGGAGCAAAGGAAAGGTTCAGCTCTTTTGCAAATCAGTACATAATGATTTTCAATTTACAACTGAAGCATTAGTCATGACACGGGTAGTTAACAATTTGCCTAATATTACGTTTGCAAAGAAAGGGTGGGCTCACGTGTCAGGTATTACGTTAGCCGATCCAGACTACCACATATCTAGGCCCATTGACATACTTCTTGATGCACATGTATTTTCCGAAATCTTGATGAATGGCTTGATCAAAGGAAAGGTGAACGAGCCTATGGCTCAGCAGACTCAATTAGGGTGGATTCTGTCAGGAAATGTCAACAAGACATTCAATTGTAACGTCGTGCTGAATCAAGTTGCTGAATTAACAAGATTTTGGGAAGTGGAAGATATCAGTGGAGATGCGTGCAATACAATGACGTCACAGGAAAGATATTGTGAAGAGTTTTTCGCTACAACGACAAAACGGTTGGAAAATGGTAAATATGTAGTACGTTTGCCAATGAAGCCTAATTTTAATCAGTTATTAGGTAAATCCAAACCGCGAGCAATAGCGCAATTTATGCACATGGAGAGGAGATTATGCAGGGATGACAAGCTGTCGGAAAGCTACATTCAATTCATGCGGGAGTATTTGGATATGAAACACATGAAAGAGAGCAAGCCCAATTATAACCCGGCGTGTTACTTACCTCATCACGGAGTATTGAAACAGGATTCATTGACAACGAAGTTAAGAGTTGTTTTCAACGCCTCACAGAAGACTGACACAGGCTACAGTTTGAACGACTTGATGGAGTGTGACTGACTTGACTTGAACTATGTGGCGCATTATTACTTTCGCGGCTTATGACAAAGGTTTTAAAAGCTTTCAAGTGGAACAATATTGCCAAAAATACATACGCTTGGACGGATTCCATGATTGTGCTAAGCTGGCTACATGGTGACATTACAAAATGGAAGTCGTTCGTGAGCAACAGAGTACAGCAGGTGCTTGAAACTATACCAAAACAACACTGGAATTATGTCAAATCAGAGGACAACGCGGCAGACTGTGCATCACGCGGCATCAGTTGTTTCCAATTGTTAAAACATCCTTTGTGGTGGCAAGGTCCAGAATGGGTGAAAACATATAATGACAAAACCTCTGACAAAATTGCTATCATTCCAACCACATGCGAATCCATACAAAACCGAATGAAAGTATGTGTTGTAACATTCGAACCGTCTGCAATTATAATTGAGTTATTGGACAGGTGCAGCGATATGGCTCACATTACAAAGGTCACAGCGTGGATAAAACGATTTATAAACAATTGCTCGAATAACAAAACAAATACAACGAATTATTTAACATCAACTGAATTGCAAAATGCAGAAAATTACATACTAAAACAGGGTCAATTACATGCATTCAAGGACGAGATTATGAGATTGAAGGAGAATAAAAACTTGAGTACCAAAAGTAACATCTTGAATTTAAATCCATTTCTTGACAAGCACGACATTTTGCGTGTGGGAGGGAGGTTAGGTAACTCCAACTTAAGTGCAAACGCCAAACACCCTATTCTGCTACCACATGACCACAAACTGACAGAGTTGATGATTTGGCAAGCTCACAATAGGACATTACATGGAGGCCCTAAATTAACACTGACACATTTACGACAAAGAATTTGGATTGTAGGGGGTCTTCGCGCCGTTAAGAAGGTTCTGCATACATGCGTAACATGTCGCCGATTTAATGCAAAACAACAACAGCAGATTATGGCAGATCTACCCACGCCTAGAGTGACAGTATCTCGCCCTTTTACACATACAGGGGTCGATTTTACCGGCCACGTGGAGATCAAGGCAAACAAGGGTCGAGGTATAAGAACGTTGCTGGCATACGTTGCAGTATTTGTTTGTCTTGCAACAAAAGCCATCCATCTGGAACTTGTGACTGATCTGTCCAGTACAGCCTTTTTAGCAGCCTTCAAGCGTTTCTGCGCCCGTCGAGGAACGCCACGTGACATGTATAGCGACAACGGCACGAATTTTGTAGGAGCAAATCGGATTTTATTACAACAATACAAATGCATTGTAGCAACACTTGACAATATTTTCTTAAGCAAGATATCAGAGATGGGAGTTAAATGGCACTACAACGCCCCCGTTTGGCCAAGCGCAGGTGGACTATGGGAGGCTGCCGTGAAGAGCATGAAATATCACCTGAAACGTGTCATTGGAGACCAACGCCTAACATATGAAGAATTTTCTACCTTACTTTGTCAGATCGAAGCTTGTCTGAATTCACGACCGTTATGCACAGTTACAGAGGACGCCGAAGAAATTGACTGCTTGACACCTGGTCATTTTTTAACTGGCACAGCACTCATGACAATTCCAGAGCCAGACCTTAACAATAGTTACACTTACAAAAAAAGATGGCAAATTGTCCAGCAGCTTGGTAACGATTTCTGGAAGAGATGGTCCCAAGAGTATCTACAACAACTACAAACAAGACTGAAATGGAAACGACAAAACCCTGATCCCCGAGAAAATGACATAGTGTGCATTAAGGATGAAAGGTTGCCTGCTGGAAAATGGGCACTAGGTCGGGTAACGAAACTACACCCTGGAAGGGATGGTCACACAAGAGTTGTTACAATGCAAACTGCAAAAGGAGAAACCAAACGACCGATTACAAAGTTAGTACCTCTTGTTGAATCTGAAGTAGGAAACAGTTCGGATAGTAACAAACTATCTCGAGACAAGCGAAATAGGATGAAAAGGCCTACTTGGAGCGGTTTGGGTTGCTACCTATTGATGCTCGCGTTTACACTAATAACACCGAGTGTTCAACAAGATATGCATTTTACCCCATTGACAAAAAATCAAACTATTTATTTTGACAAGATTGCAGAGTTACAGGAAATTACAGATGAATGGAAGTTAGTATTTTATTACAATATGACCACGTACTGGAATAATTTTGATACCCTACAGCAATACGTGTCCCACATAACACAACTTCGCTGCGATAGCTGGATGTTACAATTTCATGTTTTAATCAATCAATTAGAGCAAAGCACAAAAGAACTTGCTTATTACAATGCAATCTTGAAATCCCAACGATTAATTCAGCACAGGTTTAAAAGAGGATTAATCGACGGAGTTGGATATGTCGCGAACTCACTATTTGGCGTGTTAGATCAGCATTTTGCAGAAAAATACGAACAGGACATCCATACCATTCAGCACAATGAAGATCATTTGTTACAACTGCTTAAAAACCAGACTAGCATTTTGGAAACCCAGAATAACATCATACAGCGCAACGAAGCAACAATGGTAACGCAACTTACGTTGGTAAAGGATCACCTCACTAGTCTGGAAAACAAAACGCTTATGGATAAACTGGACATAACAAATGCTTTTTACATAATAACATCTGCATTAGCTGCAGAAAGCATGGCGCAACATCTAAAAGAAATCCAACAAAACATTATCAATACATTGACAAATATGCACCAAGGTCATATTGACATACATTTATTATCATCCAGCCAGCTACAAAGCGAGTTAGATAGGATAGCTCGACAATTACCCCGCGACTCTACGCTACCTGAAATAAAAAATGACGTAAGGGACATCTACAGGTTGTTCAGAATACATGCACGCATTACACAGCAATATTTATTGATGGAAATAAAAATACCGATATTGAGCGACGCATTATACGAACTTAATAAAATGATTAGTATACCTCAACGTATTGACATTAATCGGGTGATATACGTTATTCCGAATTCTGAATTTATGGCAGTTAACATTAACCAGCATTCTTTCATACCTCTCGAACAATCTGACATCCAAGAATGCCAAAGAGATCATGACAATCTTCTTATGTGCAAAGTAAACCATCCTATATACAATACGGGTAATCGACATAAATCTATTTGCGAGGTACAATTAATCCGAGACAATGAGAAACACTCCGTATATTGTCATACGGAAATAAAAGTATGCGCTGACAAGTGGATAAAATTACATAAACAAAACACCTGGTTTTATTATTGTTGTGGCACGTGCGAAGTACAACTAGTGTGTGGTGCTCAAATGACATCGGAAACATTACTCCACTCTGGTTTAATAACACTTAAACGAGGATGTAACTTGCAAGGCGATTCATTCATGTTGCATGCCTATACAGAATATACAAGTGACGTAGTAGTTAAAGAACCAAATGCCATGATACTACCCACAATCTCTCCCATTAACAACATCATAAACACTTCGATTCGGAACTCGTCATTGCTTATTGAAACGCACGATGAAACATTTAAAAGGATCGACGCAGACTTACGCTCGATTAAAGAACAATCGAAGCTAGACACCTTATCCTCTCACGACCTTCATCACTACATTGCGATCTATGTTGTTATCGCTATCTGCATTGCCCTGTCTGTAACAACGGTGTACGCATGGCGAAAAATGTCATCACAAAGGAAGAAGGAAGGTCCGCAAGATGCGAGAAGCAGAAGAATACAAGAAGAAAACGATGACATCGAGGAAGGGTACAGCAAAATCAAAAAACGGCAGTCACAAGTGCATAATGATGTGATTATGATGACGAGTGTTGACCCCACTTCAAGTGAAAAGAAATTTGACACTACAAGACACAGTGATGTGTGCTAAGCTTAAGCAGTGTGACATAACATCAGTGTTGGGCAAAATGTAATCTAACTACTGATTACTAACTACGACTACATAAAGTAATAAGTAATCATAACTACAAACTACATAAAAAAATCGAAATATGTAGTTAAAAATTTTGACTACTAACTACTAATTGTAGTTGCAATCACGATTACTTGATTACTTTTTATAACTACAGATTTAAAATGATGTTGCGTCATTAAACAAGCCAACACGCGCGATATTCGTTCATGTAAGTACATGAACGACTATCGCGCGTGTTTCGACTTGTCGTTTGGTAGGTACAGTACGCGCGGCATAAGTTGGCCGGAGTGAAGTTCGCCGTTTTAATGCGCAGTGGATAGTTTACGTTAAAAATTGTGTACTGCGCAACCAAACAGCTAACTTCAGTCCGGCCAACTTATGTCGCGCGTACTGTAGTTAGCGCATCGCGTTGTAGTTGCGTGTGTTAGAGCAAGAGCGCATTACCTTCTTTGGCTCCAGTGGAAAGACTGTTTTCATACGCAACTATGATAAACCATCCCTAATCCCACAGGCTATCGGATGAAATGTTTGAAAAACGTGTAGTACTAAAAGCTAATTTAAATGATTAACCCAATCAACCTTTTTGGTTATTTATTTGATTCACAAATAATTTGAATCAAGTTGATGTTTGCTGAGTTTTTTTTTATTACAAGTCAATAAAAAGTAATTAAGATCTGATAAGTACGAGTATAAGTACATAATATCTACGACTTTAATCCTTGCAGCCATATTCCAAAACATATAGTATTACAGTATTACTTCACATTACATGTTTATTTAATTGCAAAAAAAAAAAATTAAATAATAATCAGTAATTATAACTACTAGATTGCAGCAATCAAATTAACAACTACATAATGTAGTTTGATTACTTTAGTTAAGTTACATGTAATCATAACTACATGTAATCATAACTACATGTAGTTAACTACTTTTAATCGTAGTTAGTAACCAGATTACAAAATTGTAGTTAACTATGCCCTACACTGCATAACATTAATGGGTTTTCGGTTACATATAAGTATATCGGGGAATCATATTTTATTTATATACTCTGTTTTAGTTTTAATGTTTTTCCGATGGAGTTTTTTGTTTGTTCTTGTTAGTATTTTGCATTTATGTTATTTTCTCGTTTTGGCAATATGTACGATGCACGTACATGGGTTTAAAATATTTAATTTATAATTATTGCAATAAGTTAGTTACATAGGCTCGCGTATGTGTACTTTGACCGCGGCCTACATTTTTGTAGTGCATTGACATGCAGCGAAACAATTCTCATACAGTTTTATTCTTAATTAATTTAGTGTTCAATAAATCGTGGTTCTAGTCGGACAACTTGCATTTTTACTGACAGTTCCATAGACACTCAATTGCATTTACATTTATAATTACATTTACATTTACATTTACATAGACATTTGCATTAACCTAAATGTTCGATTAACACATCTTACAAGTGTAGTGAGTAAGTTCCTGGATTGTTTGAAAATATAATTATAGTTGGTGGCACTGCAATCGGATTGTAGGATTTTTTTTATTTTCTAGGCAGGACAAAGTCTGTTGGGTCCGCTGGTATCTACATACATGATACGTACTACTCGTGCGCGATAAGTTGAGACTCGCGTGGCATGCGACTCTCCGCCCGCTTCCCCTCTCACTTCCCCTCGGACACCTGTGTCGTAATGTAGCCAACGCAATTTTAATTTGATTACAGTAAAGCGTCGATTATCCGAACTTATTAGGAACATGGGTGCCCCGCATTACCCCGTTCCCAAGAGTCGTAGCGTGATATTAAATAGCTTAAAACCTTCCTCATGAATAATTTCGTCCATTAATAAAAACCGCATGAAAATCTATAATGGAATCTATAATGGGGTTCCAAGCAGGTGATAAGACCCAGCCATCTTTTCTATTGAAATCTGGATGCTTTTAATTTCAATATCCTCGCGAATCATCCTGGGAAGGAATCTTTTGCCAGGACTTGTGGTTTATCAAATCTGATGTAGTGCTGGGCCCTGTCTAGATTGTGTTCACAAACTGCTAACTTCTTGAAGTGGTGGTTTTTGACATCGGCGATGTGTTTTTTTACACGTAAAAATCCGTAAAAAGTAGTTTATTTCAATGTCTAATATGTATTTAAGAGTCCGGCGGACCGAATTCCTCTTACAAACGTAATACCGAAATAAATCGTAATTCAAACACAATTTAATCAAATTCTGGTATTATTCGGATTCCGATACCGTTTATCTAGGTTCCTACGTAACCATTTCATCCAAAATATTTCACTGAAAATAAATGTAAGCGTGCAAGTTTGGAATGATTTTTCAGTCTTTTATTTCCAGTGAAGTAGTTGTAGATGAAATGAATATCATAGAAACCTAGATTAACGGTATCCAAATCCGAATAATAACATAATTTGATAGAATATTGTCTGGATTACGATTTATTTCGGTATTACGTTTTTGTGGGCAATTCAAGCTCCGCCGGACTCTTAAGTGTCAGAAACCAGTATGTTAGTTTATTTGAACGGCCTAATCTCAGGTACTACTGGTTGGAATTGAAAAATTCTTTTTGTGTTGGATTGTCCATTTATTAAGGAAGGTTATAGGCTATATAACATTACGCTACGATCAATAGGAGCGGAGCAACGCGGGTGAAACCGCGAGCGAGTCGCTAGTTATTAATATGTTTGAAACAAGGTGGTTACTTTCTTTTACCAATGAAAAGCATGGCCAATTGATGGCTGCCAGTAACATTAGGACATGCTAAGGCGGTGATGGAACAGGTGCAACAAAACAGGTGGAATAATATAGTCCTTTTCTAATTCAATTAGTGAAAAAGATTCGCTATTACCTTGCAGTGTATTGAGGTTTGCTGTGGTATCTTTTTCGTGCAGTGTACAAGCACGTGTGTGTGACGTCACTGCGCTCGGGTTTACACTTATGGCGTACGGGTAGTATTTCATATAGTTACGAGAGTACGACCCGCCCGGTGCCGATGGTAAGCGGCAACCGCAGCTATACGCACAACAACATCAGACAAACGTATCATCAGCTCCTTGTCATCTTGACACCTCAGGGTTATTTTTTGTATCAGAATGATATTCAATGACAGGACTAACATATTTCGTAGACAAAACTGTTGAAAATCAACAATTCCCAAATAATTGACAGACGATTTTGACACAATACATTAGCAGACTTGGGCCCGATTGTTAAGTGTCACGTGATCAGTCATATCACTAGCTCCATTACGCTTCAAATGAAATCCCATTATTTAATCTATACTTATAAAATCGTTTGTACTGACTGATCTATCAACGCACAGCAAAAACTACAAAATCTAGAAATAAATTTGGAATAAAAGTATAACGTAAGCGTAAAATCCTTTCCTCCTTAGCGAATGCTGAAAAAGGATTTTTGGGATAAAATTTCGTGTTCAGTGGTACAGTAGAGTACAGTGTGTGTGTTTGTGTCAGGCACGCAGACGGCGCGTGCGCGTGTTGCTGCGCGCACCTGTGTGACGACGGCGCGCGCGCACGCCTCGCCGCGCAGCTGCACGCGCTGCACGACGACATCGCCAACATGCTACGGGTACATACACCTACCTACTCTATAGCTATACCGCACACACACACATACACACCACCTCGCGCGCGCACGCCGCGCCGCGCAGCTGCACGCGCTGCACGACGACATCGCCAACATGCTACGGGTACATACACCTACCTACTCTATAGCTATACCGCACACACACACATACACACCACCTCGCGCGCGCACGCCTCGCCGCGCAGCTGCACGCGCTGCACGACGACATCGCCAACATGCTACGGGTACATACACCTACCTACTCTATAGCTATACCGCACACACACACATACACACCACCGCGCGCGCGCACGCCTCGCCGCGCAGCTGCACGCGCTGCACGACGACATCGCCAACATGCTACGGGTACATACACCTACCTACTCTATAGCTATACCGCACACACACACATACACACCACCTCGCGCGCGCACGCCTCGCCGCGCAGCTGCACGCGCTGCACGACGACATCGCCAACATGCTACGGGTACATACACCTACCTACTCTATAGCTATACCGCACACACACACATACACACCACCTCGCGCGCGCACGCCTCGCCGCGCAGCTGCACGCGCTGCACGACGACATCGCCAACATGCTACGGGTACATACACCTACCTACTCTATAGCTATACCGCACACACACACATACACACCACCTCGCGCGCGCACGCCTCGCCGCGCAGCTGCACGCGCTGCACGACGACATCGCCAACATGCTACGGGTACATACACCTACCTACTCTATAGCTATACCGCACACACACACATACACACCACCTCGCGCGCGCACGCCTCGCCGCGCAGCTGCACGCGCTGCACGACGACATCGCCAACATGCTACGGGTACATACACCTACCTACTCTATAGCTATACCGCACACACACCACTACACACGTACCACGTAGCTCTCGTAGTACGTATGCATCTACGTATCTACAAGTCGCGCCCACATTATCGTAGTCGAAGACTACGACATCAGTTCTTCGGATTGCCACTTTATTATTAAAAGCCTGTTTAGAACGAGTCCTGCTCACCCAGTCATCTCAGGTTGAGCAGCGGTGCTAGAAATACAGTTGTTACGATTCGAACAACATATTTAGATACATCTAGGTAGGTAGGCTGCACAGCTGTTCATTAAACCATTTTGTATGTGACAGTTAACTTAAACAAAAGTAGTATGAGAATAAACTTTGTACCGACTACACGTTCATTTTACTTCTCTCCACCAAGTCATTCGAAAAGCGACCATAACTGACCGTCATAAGTAACATATTGGTCCTACGAGCCGCATACTAGACCCCGAGCCAGCGATAAGGAGAACAAAAGACGGCCGGCCGGTGCGCTAATGACTTGCAAAAAGTTGCAGTAGATCTTATAAAAATAACGTACAAGTGCTTAAACTACGGTGCTGATTGTTGTGGAATTTAAACTTTTAGAACAGTTTGGTGTGAAATTAAGTGACTATTGACATTGAATCACGCGTAATACCGGTGCATGGACTTAGTGAATATACGTTACGTGTAAATTACTGGAAATATAACCATGGAACAGACCAAAAACATTCAACAAGTGCTCAGTGAGTTAGAAGACAATTACCTACTTATCAATAAAGCGCTTCAAAACTTCAAGAAAACTCCGAAACCGCGATTGACAAAGGGTTACTTGGAGGTTAAGTTGAAATGTTTCGACGAATATTGGGATTTATTTCGTAACGCTAACCAACAATTACTGCGTTTAGTGCCTAAAGCTAACCGTAAGGACTTCGAATACTTTTCCAAAGATGAATATTCGAGGTGTGAAGAAAAAATAATGGAAATCAAAGCTGATATAACGGACATGTTAACCGAGTATTATGAGTCAAAAACAGGGAGTACTGCAACCAATTTACCGGCGTCAATAGGACAACAAACACAACCAGTACACGTGAAATTGCCAAATATTCAATTAAAAACCTTTTCGGGTACCTACGAAGAATGGCCAACTTTCCAAGATTTGTTTATTTCATTAGTAGAAAAAAACTCAACATTAAGCAATGTACAAAAGCTTCACTACTTAAAGGTTAGTGTCACAGGAGAAGCTGAAAGTTTATTGAAATCAATACAAGTGACGGATCAAAATTATGCATTAGCTTGGAAAACATTGAAAAATCGCTATGACAACAAACGACTTATTGTTACATCACTCCTGAAGCGACTGTTTAACCAAAAAAAGGTACCAATACAATCTGCTAGCAACATCAAACTACTTCATGACACTACTTGTGAGTGCTTAAACAGCTTGAAGAACTTGGGCCTCGATATTGAATCATGGGACCCCCTGATTATATTCCTGATTGTACAAAAACTGGACCCAAATACACACAAGGAGTGGGAGGAGTACGTTACTAGGGAAGGAGATGAGTTACCAAAACTGTCATCATTGAAAGACTTCTTACAATCAAGATTTCGTACACTTGAATTAATTACACCGTCCACATCGAAGGAGAAACCTGCAATAAAAGAACGCACGTACCATGTATCCACCGCGGAGAGAATCTGTCCACTCTGCAAGGAAAACCATGCATTATATCACTGTAAGAGTTTTGGAAAAATGGAACCCGCGCAGCGATCGGAGTTTGTTAAAACTGGTTTCATTTGTTACAACTGCTTGGTTCCCGGACATACACTCAAACATTGTCGGCAAACTACCTCATGCCAAATTTGTCGCAGACGGCATCACACTCTGCTCCACACACCAAAGTCTGTTACAGAAACTACAAAGGAGGCACCTAAGGTGTCATTACATGTGGCAGAAGACACAGAGATCCACGTGAATACGATCACACAACCATGCTCTACACAAAGGTGTACGTTACTAGCAACGGCAGTAGTCACTGCAAGAGGCGAAGATGGGCACACTACTGTACTGAGAGCACTCATAGATCCAGGATCCCAAGGCTGTTTTATCACAGAACGAGCAGCACAGACGCTAAGAAGTAAGAGGTACTCAACACAAGCAAATATCGTAGGAGTAGGTTCTATGAAATTCAAGCTTAATCAAGTAGTTCAGGTCGAAATTCAGTCAAGATATGAACAATTCAATATGAAAGTCCAGGCTTACATCGTATCTAAACAACTGACTACTAATATACCTACAAAATCACTTCCTTCTAACAACTGGCCACATCTAAAAGGACTTACCTTGGCAGACCCGAGATACCACACACCAGGATCCATTGATATCCTTCTGGGAGTTGATGAATATGCAAAAATTCTACAAAATGACGTCATCAAAGGTCCACCTGGCTCTCCTTGTGCACAAAAGACTACACTAGGTTGGATTCTATTCGGCAAAGTAGACGATCATTTAAAACCAGAAGAATCAATGATACTGATGCACCACAATATAGAAGTAGACAACATGCTCAAATCACTATGGGAAATCGACGATGAAACTAAAAGAAAACACACACACGATGAAGAGCTATGCGAATATATATATAAAAATACATATGAAAGAAATAGTGAAGGAAGATACATAGTCAAGTTACCATTCAAAACACAAAATATTGAATCACCTAATGGGAATACAGAAGAAATTGCCCTGAAAAGATTAGAACAACTTGAAAAAAAACTACAAAAATCACCAGAATTTAAGAAAACGTATGCAGACGTACTTGATGAATATTTGAAGATGGGACATATGGAGGAAGTTCCAGAAGATGAACTAGCATTTAAATCTGTTTATTTGCCTCACCATGCTGTTGTGCGCTCCGATAAAGAAACAACAAAGACACGAGTTGTATTTGATGCTTCATGCAAAGGCTTAAATGGAATATCACTCAACGATGAGCTATTAACTGGTCCTGTTTTACAAGAAGATCTCAGAAGTATCATAATGAGGTGGCGCATGTACAAGGTATGTTTTGCAAGTGACATTGAAAAGATGTACAGAATGGTCCTTGTTAAAAGAGAAGACAGCAATTTTCAAAGAATACTGTGGAGGCAGAATGCCAATGAGGAAGTTAAACACTATAGGCTGTTGACCGTCACCTTTGGCACGGCGTCAGCGCCTTATCTCGCGGTCAAAACATTAATGCAACTTGCAGATGATGAAGGAGAAAGATATCCTCTAGCAGCCAGAATAATACGCGAAGACTTCTATGTCGACGATGTAATGTCTGGGTCTGATACAGTTGATCAAGCAATAGAAGCAAGCACACAACTACAAGAGATACTTGGCAAGGCAAAATTCAAATTACAGAAATGGTGTTCCAATAACATAGAGTTCACTAAATCTATCGACCCAAACAACAGATCTTCGAAGGCTACGGTAGATCTCGCAAGTGATAGTACAGTAAAGACACTCGGTCTGTCGTGGAATCTGAAAAATGATGAATTTCACTACAAATTGACTTTACCAACATCGTCAGCCTTCTGTACGAAACGTTCAATATTAGCTGACTTACAAAGATTATTCGATCCACTCGGCTGGATAGCCCCCGCTATAGTAATGGTCAAAATCCTCATACAGAAACTGTGGTTACAAGGCAGTGGATGGGATGATCGAATCAGTGAAGACCTAGAAAAGGAATGGAATACAATGAGACAAGAATTAAATAAGGTACACACAATAACAATTCCAAGATGGTTGAATACATTCAATAAATACAAGGATAATATCACTCTGCACGGCTTTAGTGACGCATCGATGCATGCTATGGCTGCTGTAGTCTATTGTCGAGTAATCCAAGGTGATGAAACTGTCAGGACAACTATAGTTGCTGCAAGGTCGAAAGTGGCTCCTGTTAAACAAATATCAATACCACGACTTGAGCTGTGCGCAGCTTTACTTCTATCAAAGTTACTGAGTCACGTGTCAAGAGCTATGAGGATTCCACATACACATGTTTATGCATGGACAGATTCAACCGTGACTCTGGCATGGCTTACAGGAGACCCACACCGTTGGAAGCCGTTTGTGTCCAATCGTGTGGTAGAAATTTTGGATAACATTAACAATAGTCATTGGTACCACGTAAGGTCAGAACACAACCCGGCTGACATAGCGTCACGAGGCTCAACGATTTCACAATTAAAAGAGAATCAGCTATGGTGGCACGGACCGCACTGGTTATCTGAAACAAAAATAGAATTAAAAAGACCTCACAATATTAAAACAGATTTAGAAATGCGGAAGACAGTAAACACTTACCTTAATATTCCTGAAGACCTGAAAAATAAAGAATTTTTAAATTTCGAAAATTTCGAAACGCTAAATGAACTATTAAGAATAATAGTTCACAGCACAAGATTTTTAAACTCTAAGAAGAACATGCCTGAAATAAAATCAATTACAACACATGAATTAGATAAAGCATTAAAAATTTGTATAAAAAAATCACAAAGTGAAAGTTTTGAAGAAGATATTGAATCTATAAAAAAACACAAATATGTTAAAGGAAACAGTAAACTAAAATCATTGAACCCTTACCTTGACCAAGACAATATTCTGAGGGTGGGCGGCAGACTGCGTCACGCGCAAATCAGCGAGCACACCAAACATCCTGTAATATTACACAATAAAAACAGTTTCACTTACCTGGTAGTCGCTGACGCGCACCAGAGAACACTCCACGGCGGCGTCCAGCTCGTCCAATGCCAGCTCCGCTCACGTTTCTGGATCCTGAAAGCAAAAACATTGATAAAGACTTACCTTAGAAAATGCCTGGTTTGTAAAAAACTTGCAACCAGATCAAAAACACAGATAATGGGTGACCTTCCAAGTATACGAGTAACACCAGCAAGACCTTTCTTACACAGCGGTGTAGACTTCTCTGGACCGTATGATATTCTGATGTCAAAGGGTCGTGGTGCTAAAACAAACAAGGCTTATGTGGCAATTTTTGTCTGCATGTGTACTAAGGCAGTACATTTGGAACTTGTGGGAGACCTCACTTCCGAGGCATTTATTGGTTCCTTCAAAAGGTTTGTGGGCCGAAGAGGACGATGCGCTCACATGTACAGTGATCAAGGCCGCAATTTTGTCGCTGCAAACAAAGAATTAGCAGAGGCATGGAAGGCAGCACAATTGGAACTCAAAGAAGAAGTAGCAGATATTCTGTCACGTGATGGAACCCAATGGCATTTTATACCGGCATATAGCCCTAACTTCGGTGGTTTGTGGGAGGCCGGTGTAAAATCGTTAAAATACCATTTGAAGAGAATCATGACCAAAAATCTGACTTACGAGGAAATGAATACTTTGCTTTGTCAAATTGAAGCTTGCATGAACTCACGCCCGTTGAATTCCATAGATGACACCGATACAGAAAACATAGATCCACTTACACCCGGACATTTCTTAATAGGGGAAGCTCCAATCACAATTCCTTCTCCAGATCTAAAAGACATTAATATCAACCATTTGACGCGATGGAAATTCACACAAAAATTACTCAATGATTTTTGGAATAAGTGGCAAGTTGAATATCTAACCGGACTACAACAAAGACCGAAATGGATGAAACCGGAAGAAGAATTCCAAATCAATGATATCGTCTTAATCAAACAACCCAACCTTCCGCCAGGGAAATGGTTGCTGGGGCGCATCATGGAGAAACATCCTGGCCAAGATGGTGCCACACGGGTGTACAGCGTCAAAAGTGGTTCTAGTGTGACCAAGCGATGCGTCACAAAACTATGTCCACTACTAAAATCCAATGAACAAAATAATATTTAATTTTTACAGGTTTTGTACAATTGCCTTCAAATTGAAATTTTGTAAAATTTTCTTAATTGTAAAAAAATACATAGTTGTTGTTGCCAGTGTATAGTGATCACTTCAAAGTAATTACATAAATGTTGTATGTTAAATATTAGTAAATTTACCTATTGATTTGATGATGACAGCAGTTACTGAGATTTTAAAAAACGTAGATTAACTTAAACTTTACTTCAATTTAACCTGATTAATTTGATCAATTATCATTGTTATTTGCAACTTGTTTACAATTGTATTGTCAAACTCCTTAGTAATTTTAAAACAGTTCTTTATCATATTATGTATGAATTCAAGCATACTCTGTTGGTTGTTGTATACCGTTGAGTAGTTCAGATAATGTAGATACTTACCAAATCTCAGTTTTGTGTTCAATTTAAAGTAAAAATGGTTATACCCATTTTGGTGGGCGGTATGTTACGATTCGAACAACATATTTAGATACATCTAGGTAGGTAGGCTGCACAGCTGTTCATTAAACCATTTTGTATGTGACAGTTAACTTAAACAAAAGTAGTATGAGAATAAACTTTGTACCGACTACACGTTCATTTTACTTCTCTCCACCAAGTCATTCGAAAAGCGACCATAACTGACCGTCATAAGTAACAACAGTCAATAATGTTTGCACCGCACAAAATCAATGTTAATGTGATAATTGTAATATTTAATATTTTGCAGGTATCCTCCATAACAGCAAGTGTGAGTAAGTAATAATTCAATTTAAACTTACGATATAACAATAGTGCTCATGATATTAAACATTTATTTTATTTATATATTTGCCTGTTTAGCCTCGTGATCCTAAGTGCGACTATCACACGAGTGTAACATCGACGTATCGACACGATACTACATTGTGTTCTCTGCTAATATCTTCAGACAAAGTCTTCGTTAGGGTTGATTCGCTAGATTATATTCACAGATTGAATCAAGTATAGTTCTCAGTAACAGCTCAGAGTTTGGATGGTCAAAGGCAGTAAGCTCGGTCTCTGTTACGAGAGACTTATTATAAACATACGAAGTTCTACATACATACATAGGTTACCTTATTTTAAAAAAATATGTATTTACAGGAAACCAGTCAAAAAGGCCCAAAGAAAAAGGAATTAAAAAGAAGGTATCCCCGCAGAAAGAGGCTCGCCCACCGAGTCCGTCGTCTATATTCGCAGTGGCCGGCCCGCCCGCCGCCAAGCACACCACTAAGCCCGTCCCGCCTTTAATTAAGATCAACACGTCGACCAATCCGAATACTTCAGGCGAGCCGACTACGCTGGAGAGTCTGTTAAAGTATAGTGGACCGCGGCGTCCGGCCGAGCCGTCCAGCTTGGCCAAGGCGGACGGCTACGACGAGTGGATGCGTCAGAAGACGCTGTGCGCGCCATACTTCTTGATCTCGCCGCGACAACACAACACCGACAAACACAAGTCGGCTGCGCCGGCCGCCCCGCTCCCCGCCCCCGCGGCGCCGTCATCCTCGTCCCCCTGCACATATCTCAATGTACTGGGAGTCGGTCCGAATGGCAAATCAATTATACGCAAGCGATCAAAAAAGCGCCCATTTCCGCAGCTGAAAACTTCTCCAGCATTAGGCGTAGCTCGCACGAGTGTTCCACAGAGCGGCTCACTGCTGCTGCAGTCGTTGCTAATGATGCCGATGCCGAAGATATCCAACTGTATCAGTCTAATCGGCACTACATCACAACCGAGTCAACCGACCACCACCACACAAAATAGCGCAACGTCACAAGTGACTCCTGCTACACAAAGTGATACAACTTCTCCAACGTGGACAATTCTAAATAGCACAACAGAACAAAGCAGGTCAGCATTGTCATGTGCTGCACAACAAGTGGAGCATGCGCCCGCGTTACACGACGCCCCGGCGGTGGCCGCCACCGGGGCTCCACACAGTGATGTCGCGCCGTCTGTACATTCGGACGCTCCAGTGTTTGGGGAAGGACCCGCTGCACAAACTTCGATAAAGACTGAAAAACGGACTTCAATAGACAAGGTTGAGACGGACAATGAAGTAGTGTCGGTGAAACATAAGGGCATGCCTGACTTTGTGCCGATAGCACCTAAACCTTCGCGGTGCCGCCCGCTGAGAAACAAAAACACAGGTGCGAGCGAGACGGCAGGTGAAGTAGAGATAGTTAGAAGGTACGTATTACTGTAAGTTTGTTACAGTTTGTACAGTTACAGTTACATTGAAAATGAATACGACATTTTGGAATTAACAAATTTGCTTTTCGATAACTTTATAAATGTCAATTTCAAAGAACAATGGCGAAAAAATTGTCGAACGAATTTATAAGCGTCTATGAACATCATCTTTACATAAAGATGTCAATCAATCAAACAATCAAATCAGCCTATTGCCGTCCACTGCTGAACGATAAAGATGTATATAAAATAAATTCTCAAGATTTTTCGAATAATTCATAATGTACAGTCCTGTAAAACTGTACACTGTAGCTGTTAAGTTAAGAGTCTTGTAGTACGTTGAAGTAGGAGAGTGTAGCACAGATTGAGTTTAATACCGTATAGTTCGTAATAGTTTATTTTTTAATCGTTACAAATAGTTTTACAAGAAAAATGGCGATTTTCACTCACGTCTGTTACGCGCGTTCGCGATTGCTTACTCTATCGAAAATTATTACGTCAAATACTAAGTCGATCGAGTTCATAATGTTTGCTGGTTTAGCAAAACGTGTGAGGTGAATGTACGTAAACCGTACATTGCTCACAACCCGAAAGAAAAGATAAAATAAAAGAATGAGAATCACCAGTACAACATCATGAAATTAGTTACATAAAATAATAGAAAAAGAAAACAATTCATTAGTTAACTAAGCTATCAAAAATGGAATTCTACGTCGTGGGAGGCGACTGTAGTATCTAGTTTAGGCTTCGAAGGCGCGTGGTTACTGGGTCCCGCTGCCGCTACCTCGGATCCCGAGTCACTTTTCGGTCGTGATCTCTCCAGCAGCGATCGTGACCGAAACAGCTTGCTTAATTTATCCGTAGATGTTTGGCTGCTTATGGGTTCTTCTTTTTTATGGGTTACAGATTTCCTCATACAGCCACATCGTTTTTTCACCACCCACAGGGCCATTGCTACGACAACTACAGCCAGGAGAAAGTAACAAATCGCAAACTGATGGATGTCATGAGTTGTAATTGGCGTTGGTAGT
This sequence comes from Acronicta aceris, assembly GCA_910591435.1. NCBI lineage: Eukaryota > Metazoa > Arthropoda > Insecta > Lepidoptera > Noctuidae > Acronicta > Acronicta aceris. The sequence continues at coordinate 8,447,317 of OU342784.1, forward strand.
TGTTCCTTGCTTTTCAGGTAATGCAGCTGATGGTCAACAATTGCTATGTCTTCATTGTGCGTCGTAAGTTTTAGTTGCGGAGTAGAATAAGATTTTACAATACTGTTGATGTTGTTATCAAGAGTAGGAATTTGTATGTTATAATTCAGTCTCGCTTTGCTGTCATAGTTGTTATGCGAGTGAATTTTCAGATCCATAGTTTGAAGAAGACATCCTTGTTTCAGCGACACGATAGATGATGTGTCGATGACGTGCGATCTGACGTCACCGTCGCACACAGTTCTTATATTACTGGAGTTGCAACAAATCGCCAGCCATGTGTTTGTAGTATGCAATTCAATCCACTCGGTTTCACATTCCATTTTCTTTGTTTTACAGGGTAAGGTCGATTGATGACCTAGTAACTTAGCTTCACACGGCGCATCGGGATTTTGTAAATTGTAAATAGGCAAGCTCAAAACGCAGACATACTTATCTACACTGCGCTGGGTACACTGATCCATATTCTTTTCAGTTAGTCGGACATAAGTATTCTTCTCCAGATTCACCGCAATATATTTGGATGATACGCGAACAGCAATTGTCTCATCTTCCTTGTGTAAATATTTCAAGGGCAGAGGGAATACCTCATAAATCACGAAATCTTCATCACTCGCCAGTGGGATATGAATCTCGTACAAAAAGTAATCGCCAGTCACTCTTGCCTTGACGTACAGTAGTTTATAGATATCTATTATTTCTTCCTGAAGGTTGTCGACAGGTAATGTTAACGTTTTGGGTAGCCTTCCAGAAATCATAGTTAGTTGTCGGATTAAGTTGACCGGAGAAAGTAGATGAACTTCCATTCTACCTTTGTAGACATCGACTAATGTATTGAAGAATATTTCTTGAATATTCTTCAAGTTTGCTAGCAGTAAGTGCGCGGCAAGCGAAGCCGAACTGAAGAAGCTTGTGGCCATTGCTATTTCAATTCCAGATTCAATCTTCGCTAATCTCACGTCCGTATTATTCATGAAGTTATTTATGAGAGTGAATTGCTGATTTATATTTTCTTCACTTTTCTTCAAGATGTCATTCTCGATTTCCACGATTGAAGTTTGATTTTTTATAAGTTGTAAGAGATAGTCTTCCCTTTTCTGTACATTCTGAATGTCTATCTGATATTGTTCTGCAAACTTCTGGTCTAGGATACCAAAAAGACTGTTGGCCACATACCCCACACCGTCGATCAGGCCGCGTTTACAGCGCTCGGGTAGATGTTTCTTTGGGGAAAGTAGTAAGTTGTTGTAATACTTCAAAAGATCCATTTCCTGGGACAACTGGTGAATTGTAGTCACACAGTATCTCGGGTTTAATTTTTTGCACAGTTCCATAATATCTTGTAAATAATTTTCGAACCTTTGGACTCCACTCCAGTATGTAGTTAGATTGTAATACATAAGCAGTCTCCATTCATCATGAATCAGCTGTACCTTTCCGATTGTATCATAATAAATAGGACGATTACTCCCCAAACTTGTAATGAACGTGCTTGATGACGTTTGTTGCACACCATTCGATTCCGCAGCCATTAAGATTAAGAATAGAAAGGTGGTTAGCATGGTGGTAAGTGTATAGTGTCCAGTTCTTTGATTTGTTGGTTTTGCACTAGAAGGCACTTTGTTATTGTCTTGATGTGGTAATTTACTAATTGCGTCGTTGCAAGTTCCGATCGGTAACAGTGATAATTTTGTAATGGGTCGTTTCAATATGCCAGCTTGAGTTTTTATAGTTGTAACACGCACGTGACCATCGCTACCAGGGTGTACTTCGATAACACGCCCCAGAGCCCACTTTCCTGGTGGTAGATTGTTTTCTTTTACCAGGACAACATCATTTATTTTAAGATTTGGAGTAGGTTTTAACCATTTACTCCGAGCTTGAAGCGATGTTAAATAGTCAGAGGACCAGCGTTTCCAGAATTGATGTAACATATGTTCCGTTAGTTGCCATCTTCTGCGTAGGTCTAAGTTGCGATCATCGGCGTAATTTGATAGCGGTAAAGTCATAGTTGGGCTCCCAGTGAGGAAGTGCCCGGGCGTCAGGTAATTGTAGAATTCATCTGGATCCTCGGTTAGCGGGCAAAGCGGCCGAGAATTCAAGCAGGCTTCTATTTTTGTGAGTAGTGTAGAAAACTCCTCATAGGTGAGCTTCTGTTCACCAAGAACGCGTCGTAGGTGATGCTTCATAGAGCGCACTGCTGCCTCCCACAAGCCTCCAGCAGTTGGCCAGGCGGGGGCATTAAAATGCCACTCCACTTTCATTTTACCCAATTCGTCAAAAAATTCAGAAGGCAGTTCTTTTTTGAAGACTTCGTACTCATTGTTTAGCATTTTTGAAGCCCCAATAAAGTTAGTACCGCAGTCAGAATAAACGTGGCTTGGTGTTCCACGTCTTGGACACATTCTTTGAAAAGCACTTATGAAAGTTTCAGTGCTCAAGTCTGACACGAGCTAAGTCGATCGAGTTCATAATGTTTGCTGGTTTAGCAAAACGTGTGAGGTGAATGTACGTAAACCGTACACATAAAGCTTGTCTAATAAATATGGAAATAAAATCATCATAATTTATAAACACAATTGACTTGATCTCTCTGTCGAATCTCAGTTGAACTTTTAGTGTTGCCATGTAATGACGTGTCAAATGATACACGTGTAGGTTCGATGAAAGTAAGTATAATAATGAATGACTTATAAACTAAAGTACATAATATATGGGATGGAGGCGCGTCCCACACTACAGCCATATGTTTGAATCAGAGTTATATAAAGTGTTTGGCCTACATTGCAATAGCATGCTTCGTGTGCAAGTATCAGAATACATTTTCCTGCTAAGAATTCACAGTTATAATGAAAAAATAAATAAAACGGAATCGCAATCATTCTAACCATGTATCGAGTATGGCAACAAAGGTGACAATAGAGAAATAATAATATTATGACATCTGTCAGTCAGTCGTGTTCGTCTCTTGATCTTCTCTTACTATTAGCTTTGAATAGCTCTGCTGACTTAGATTGCAGTTTTCATTCGTGATAGGCTTACGCTTGACCGCCAGTTCGCCTGATGTTAAGCGATACTGCGATCTACGATGGAGCGCGCTTGCCTAGAAGAAACCGATTCACTCGTGATTTAAAGACACCCAGATCATATACTATCAGGGAAGACCTACTCGGGAAGTGCATTCCATATTTCAGCAGTACGCATTATAAAAGTGGACTTAAAGCGTTTCGTTCGGGTTTTTGGAATGTCCACCGTGATTTACCGTGCAGTTTATTTTTATGTAACGCATAGGTAAATACTTGTTTTAATGTTTGACAAAACATAACCTCTGATACTTTAAACTGGAATATCTTAAATTCCTATATTTCAGTAATATTGAAACTGAAACAAAAATTGTTCCGAAATTCAAAGTTTAATTTTTTTCATATTTTTCATGTGTAGACGCCATAAAAAACTGTCAACAAAAAATGTGTATGGGAGTTCGCCATTGTTCTTTACGTACATTACTGCTACTGTTGAGACTGTTAGTATTTATTAGGAGGTGACGAAGTGTTTAACTTTAATTAATAACTCAAGTATACTATAAAAGGCGACGTGGATTTTTGAATCGCAACAATAAATGCGCAGTGAAAAATACTAAAATAATCCATCTACACCGACAGTCCACATCCGAACAACGATACCATGGCCGTGATGCAAAACATCCTGGTGTCGGCGGCGGCGCAGGCGCAGCAGTCGGCGACGTCGCCGCTGAGCATGCGCATCGCGGCGCCGCGCGGCTCGGCCGTGCACTGCATCGTCACCGTCAACCTGCCCGCCGCCGACACCATCGACCTCACCGCCGACGACGACTCTGTGTCCCCTCCGCCACTGACAGAACAGCACGACGCGCCGCCCTCCGCAACACCACCACCTGATGGTGCCGACGCTTCTCAAACCGAGACGCCGTCGTCCGTCGACCTCACACAAGTAGATGACAAATCATCAGGAAATAGCGTGTCCGACTCGAGTCCCACGGACAGTAATTATACTCTTACCACGGAGCAATTGATCAAGGCAATAGAAGAGGTCGCCAAGACCGGCAAAAAGGGTATGTGACGTTTTATATAATAACTTATAATCCTATTCATAATGTAGCAATAAACTAAACCGACGATCAGCTGACAAACTGATTTTAATGCTGAAGTGTCCACCTATTTGTAAATTAAATTATTAAAAACTAACTTATGCCCGCGATTTCGTCTGCGTGGACTTCAGAATTGGATCCGACCTGGATAAATATTAGCCTATGTGAACCTATGTTTACGACCTTATAATAGTCTCCACACAGAGATTTTAAACATAATAAAATTAACCTGCGCGTCAATATATTCAATTTTTCCGAGGCCGCTATAAGTTATGCACTTGTGCTTCAGACTAGCACTGTTATTTTGAGCGTAGTGTACTGTTGATCGTGACCTCAACAGAAGTGTACGTGTACAAGCCGGAGTGTGCGACGCGGAGTGTGGCGCAGCTGCCGTGCGGCGCCGTGCTGTGCGTGGACGGCGCCGCGCCGCCGCTGGCCGTGGGCGCCGCGGTGCCGGGGGCCGCGGGCGTGGGGGCCGCGGCGGCGGGGGCCAGCACTGGCTCGCTGGTGGTCACGAGCCGGCGCCTGCCGCTGGGCGTGCCCACCTACTGGACGCTGGCCCCGTACGCCGCCGTGGCCCGCCTGCTGCCGCCCGCCCACCCCTCGGTCCCGTCCCCGCCGGCGGCCTGCGCCTGCGACCGGCCCGACCATAAACTGAACGTACGTACCAAGTTCTGGCCTCTCCCAGTACACAGCTCATGTTCAGCAAGCAATAGTCTTCATAGTTGAGCAACTGTCGGTGTGTATGTGTAGGTGCTGACGGCGGTGGCGAGCGTGCGGCAGATGTGCGCGCTGATGGCGGACAAGGCGCCGCTGTACCTGCTGAGCGTGCCCCGCGGCCGCTACCACCCGCTGCACATACAGCGCCGCGACACACATACATAGGCGCCGCTGTACCTGCTGAGCGTGCCCCGCGGCCGCTACCACCCGCTGCACATACAGCGCCGCGACACACATACATAGGCGCCGCTGTACCTGCTGAGCGTGCCCCGCGGCCGCTACCACCCGCTGCACATACAGCGCCGCGACACACATACATAGGCGCCGCTGTACCTGCTGAGCGTGCCCCGCGGCCGCTACCACCCGCTGCACATACAGCGCCGCGACACACATACATAGGCGCCGCTGTACCTGCTGAGCGTGCCCCGCGGCCGCTACCACCCGCTGCACATACAGCGCCGCGACACACATACATAGGCGCCGCTGTACCTGCTGAGCGTGCCCCGCGGCCGCTACCACCCGCTGCACATACAGCGCCGCGACACACATACATAGGCGCCGCTGTACCTGCTGAGCGTGCCCCGCGGCCGCTACCACCCGCTGCACATACAGCGCCGCGACACACATACATAGGCGCCGCTGTACCTGCTGAGCGTGCCCCGCGGCCGCTACCACCCGCTGCACATACAGCGCCGCGACACACAACATAGGCGCCGCTGTACCTGCTGAGCGTGCCCCGCGGCCGCTACTGTATTACTATTACAATGAGGACTATCGCGTGTGAACTCGCCGCTAGAGGCGCTAGTGTAGCATGAGGTCTCTGAAATGTCAAATTACACGGTGTATGGGTGTGCTACGCGGGTTTATTGAAGTGTGTATACTTCTTTATAAGCCTAGTGTGTAATGCTCCTTAGTGTAATGCTATCAAATGTCCTCCCTTATATGTATGTAGCTCTACCGATGTAGTTAGGATTATAATGATTATTAAAGATGTACTCGCTCTATCAACTCGTTTCTGTTCGTAACACACCTCATGGCGACCCTGCCTTGGGCCTGACCTTGAGTTAGAGTAAATTTTGGACAGTATTTATTCATTTAAATTAAAAATCCGGCATCAAAAATATCAAACAATGTGTCAGTCTTCACAGTCGAAGGAAGACATAATTATAGCGCAAAATGCTGCTGGTTCGGGCAGTAACCAGGCCCACGTAGAAGACTTGAGGCAAAGCATTGGCATAACCAACATATTATTGGGCATTGTGGTCTTCGCAGTTGTGTTGATTGGTTGCTACGGTGTATACTGGCTGTATAAAAAGTGCCACAAGAGGTGGATTCGTGAAGAACTGCACGCAAATGCATTAGAACGAGCTGCAAGCATAATTCGACGTCGGAATCAGGCAAAGCAGAACGACGACAACATGTAAATTCGATTATTAAGTGAGTGAATAAAATAAATAGTGAACATAAAATAATTAAATAGTGAATGTAAAATTAAATTACGCAGTGAACATTATTAAATCGATAACATTATTATTTAAACGAGCTTAAAACAGTGCACGGTGACTTGCGAACATGATACGCGCCGCCCGAAAAGGAATGATGTGACATTCCATGCCTTTTAAGATGTAAGAACTAGTAAGAAGTGTTGCTATGGACTGGTAAATAATATTGTGGGTTATATTTTAGGAACTATGGTTGGTATAAAGATTTATTATGACGGAAGAACTTATTATTGTGTATAATTCATTAAATGATATAAAAAAATATCTTATAAAAAAAGGTAAGAGTAGATTTACAGGGCATGTGGTAGAAAATAAATTAAGTGAATGCGAACAATTAGTGTCAAACAGCGATTTAATATTTAAAAATATTAAGAGTCGTGAAAAGTCTGAAATAATTACTAAGGCTACCGAAATATATTGCAATATAAATTTATTATTTTCCCAAATAAAAGACTTGTGTGCGGAGCCTAAAACTTCTTCATCAACAATGGAGTTTGATTTTAAAGTAGCTTGTAATTTGCTTCCAGTCATGGACGGTGATGAAAACACCACAAAGAGATTAATTGATGGTATCGAAATGTATTCCGACACGCTTAATGAGGCGGCTATACCTTTGTTGATAAAATTTATTCTAAAAAGTAGGCTATCCGAAACTGCTAAGTTACGAATGTCAACCCAGTATTCCTCTGTTAAGGATGTTGTCAGGGATATGAGAACGCACTTATTAACGAAAAAATCATTTACAGCCATCCAAGCACGTCTTCAGAGGGCCAGCCAAGGATGGAGGTCAATTGAAGAATATGGTTCGGAAATAGAGAAACTTTTCACTGACCTGACAATATCCCAAGCAGATGGTGACACTTCCAGCTATAATGTACTTAAGCCACTTAACGAAAAATTGGCGGTAAAAATTTTTTCAGATGGGCTCAAGGACCCTAAATTAAGCACCATAGTAGCGGCCAGAAACTATGCGTCACTAAAAGATGCTATTCAAGCGGCCAAGGACGAGGAGACTTCTTATGCTTCTACTTCATCTAGTGATGACGTCATGCACGTAAGGGCAGATGTTGCTGCATTTAGGCGAGGATTTAGAGGTAGGCGAAATTATATCAATAATAATAGATATTACAATGAGACTCGAGGACGTGAATTCTATAATAGTACCTATTTTCCACGAGGTAAGTACCCCGCACGTGGAAATCAACAGGGGCGAGGTGTTTCTTTTCCTAACCGGGGCAGATTTATAAGAGGTCCTCGAGGGAATGTAAATCATGCAAACTTTTCAGTAACACAAAAAGAGAATGATGAAATTCAACCTGAGCCGGAAGATGTACATGATGAAAGGTCTGAACAGTTTTTTCGGAATTAGAGACTTGATTTTCACCTGCGACGGTAAAAGTAAATTAGTATGTTTTTTTATTAATAAACGTAAATATTATTTTTTATTAGACACTGGTGCATCGTTGTCTATTATTAAAAGTGAAGCGCTACCGCGGAATGTTACAATTTATAAAAACAACACTGTAGTTAACGGCATAGGAGGTCAAACACGTTCAGAAGGATATGTATACCTTGGTTTGATCTCCGAAACTGGCGAATCGTTTAGTCATAAATTCCATATTTTTAATAACTTACTATTGAACGTAGATGGCATTATTGGGCTAGATTTTTTATGTAATCAAAGAGCTAGCATCTGTTTAGATTCGAACACTTTAACACTTAACGCGAATGACAAGAAATGGTTTATACCTATTCATGAAACCCCCGATTATACAAAACATTCCTTATGTATTCCCGCCCGTAGCGAGTCTGTACACTATATATCAGTAAATCGGGATTTAAAAGGCGACTGTGTAATTTGCACGAGCGAATTAGGGAAAGATTTATATTTAGGTAGCGGCATTGTGAGAGTAAAAGATGGTAAAATTCCAGTTAAAATATTAAATGTAAGTAACAATGATAAACAGCTACCTAAGATTACTCCTGAAGTACAGCCATTAAGTAATTATGATGTTTATGTGTTTAATAAAAACAAATCAAACGCCAAACGAGCAAAAGATTTGTCATCTTTATTAAAATTAGACCACTTACATTTAGAAGAAAAGAATTCTATAGATATTATATGTAGAAAATATGCTGACATTTTCCATTTACCTGGCGACCAGCTCAATACTACAAATGTTTATCAGCAATCAATAACTTTAAAACCAAACGTTAGCCCAGTTTATGTTAAACCTTATAGACTTCCACAGTCAGTTAGACCCGAAATACAAAAACAAATAGACAATTTACTTAGAGATGACATAATAGAGGAAGCACAAAGTGCTTGGTCAAGCCCTATATTGTTAGTACCAAAAAAATGTGACGATAAAGGAGAGAAAAAGTGGCGTTTAGTCGTTGACTATAGAAAACTCAATGAGAACATTCAAGATGATAAGTTTCCACTTCCAAACATAACAGATATTCTTGATTCTCTTGCAGGCTCTATCTATTTTACCCATCTAGATTTATTTTCTGGCTATTACCAGGTCCTACTTGATCCAGACGATCGTAAATATACAGCTTTTTCTACCAATTCCGGACAGTATCAAATGAAACGTCTCCCGATGGGTCTCAAAATTTCACCGTCTGCATTTAGTAGAGCTATGTCTATAGCTTTGTCTGGTTTAACTTTTGAAAAATGTTTTATTTATTTAGATGACCTAATTGTGTTCGGACGAAACTTAGAAGCACACAATAAAAATTTAATAGATGTGTTTGAAAGACTCAGAAAAGTTAATCTCAAGTTAAATCCGGCTAAATGTCAATTCCTCAAAAAGGAATTGTTATACCTCGGTCATGTCATTTCTTCTCAAGGCATTCTGCCTGACCCGGATAAGGCTTTGGTAGTTCAAAATTATCCCACCCCGAAAAACCCTGATGAAGTAAGGCGGTTTGTAGCTTTTTGTAATTATTATAGAAAGTTTATACCTTCATTTGCAAGTATTACAATACCCCTTAATAAGCTATGCCGAAAAAATGCACAATTTATTTGGACTACCGAATGTCAAAATTCTTTCGATTCTCTAAAATCAGCTATGATATCTCCACCAATTCTTTGTTATCCTGATTTTTCAACAAGCAATGAATTTATTCTTCAAACTGATGCGTCGGGCATAGCTATTGGCGCAGTATTGAGTAATAAAGACATGAAACCTGTAGCATATGCCAGTAGGCCTTTAAATAAGGCAGAAATAAACTACCCTACCATTCAGAAGGAGCTTTTGGCTATAGTTTGGAGTGTAAAATATTATAGGCCCTATTTATATGGTAGACATTTCACAATAAGAACAGATCATAAACCCTTGTTATATTTATTTGGTATGAAGGACCCCTCAAGTCGGTTAACTAAATTTAGGCTCACTTTAGAAGAATATGATTTTAAAATAGAGTATGTTAAGGGAAACGAAAATGTGAGTGCCGATGCTTTATCTAGGATTTCACTTACTTCTGACGAGTTAAAACGTATGAATAATCAAATTATGGCTGTTCTTACCAGAGCACAAAAGAAGAGAGTAGAAGGTGAAAATGAGGTATTTAATGAAAGTGAGAATGAAAGAAATAATTTAGAGGATACGCCTTTTCGTAATGAATCTGTAGGCAATCCAAAAGTCGTAGAGTTATTAAGGAAACCGGCGTATGCGGTAGAAATGATATTAGTGAAAGGAGATGAAGTCGATAAGTTGCGAAAAAGAGATGAAATAAGCGAAGAGTGTGAATGCTTCGTTTTCGGGTTAAGTAAGAAAATATTATATATTAACCTCAACTTTAAAGGTCAAATGTCGCGAGTCGAATTTGTTGCAAAGTTGAGTAATTTTTGTAAAAAAGTAAATATTGAAGAGATTTGTATAATAAAACAAAAACAGAATGAAGATTTCATTAAAGATATTATTGAGGAAATAAGGTCGACTATAAATTGGTCTGGACCACGTATTAATGTAGTGCGAGGAGTTACTAGGATAACAGACAATGACGAAAAGGCACATATATTAAATGATTTTCACTTACTACCAAGTAGTGGACATGCAGGGGTACGGAGAATGGTCAACAACATAAAATTACGGTTTTACTGGCCAGGCCTTGAAAATGACGTAAGAGACTTCGTTAAAACGTGCCACAAGTGCCAAAAATCAAAACATTGTAAATATGTGAAACAACCGATGTCTTTAACAACAACCGCGTCGTATGCTTTTGAAAAAATTTTTATGGATATTGTGGGGCCTCTCCCACGCGACTATGATGGTAATATGTATGTTCTCACTATTCAGTGTGAGCTTAGCAAATTTATTGAAGCGTACCCACTGAAAAATAAAGAAACTATTAGTGTTGCTAGGGCTTTAGTTGATAATTTTATATTAAGGTTCGGGGTGCCGAAAATAATAGCTACGGATAGGGGCTCGGAATTTATATCTTCTACTATGGCTGAGGTCTGCAAATTGTTCAAAATTGAAAAAAATACATCTACCGCTTACCACCACCAATCAATCGGAGCATTAGAAAATGCGCATAAAAATTTAGGATCCTTCTTACGGATACATTGCGATACCAATAAACAAACGTGGTCTTATTGGCTACCTTATTGGTGTTTCAGTTTTAACACCACAGTCCATACTGAAACGAATTACCAGCCATTCGAATTGGTTTTCGGTAGGCTTTGTAATATTCCTGTAAGATTAGGTACTGTAGAACCCGTGTATAATCCTGAAAATTATTGTAACGAGCTTCGGTATAGATTACAAGTGGCCCATAAAGATGCCCATAATCATTTAGTTTTAAGTAAAATAAATAGAAAACATGTTTATGATAAAAATATTAATCCTGTCATATATAATAAGGATGATTTGATTTTAGTAAAATCTGAAACGGGAGGAAAGTTAGATAACTTATATGAAGGCCCATTCATTGTATTGGAAGATATGGGACCGAACGTAAGAATAATTAGGAATAATAAAATAGACATAATACATAAAAATAGATCTAAGAAGTTTGTGAGATAAAAAAAAAAAAAAAAATGTTTTTATTTTTTTTTTCTCCTCCCCCGGAGGTGAAGTGTGTATACTTCTTTATAAGCCTAGTGTGTAATGCTCCTTAGTGTAATGCTATCAAATGTCCTCCCTTATATGTATGTAGCTCTACCGATGTAGTTAGGATTATAATGATTATTAAAGATGTACTCGCTCTATCAACTCGTTTCTGTTCGTAACACACCTCATTATTACTAATTAGCATAATGTTGTGAATATTTTGAAATACTTGAGATTAATTCATTGTGGCAAATTTGAGTTATGGGTCAATGGATGTCAGTGCTTTAAGACAGTTTTATCATCCTTCCGAAACTTGTCGTCGTTTTTTCTAAACAAAACAGAACTACGTAGACCTGCGGCATGCTCGATATTTTTACGGTACGGTTTAGTAACGAAATTTGAAAGCTATACTTCAGGACCTTACTCGCCAGTAGCGTCATCTGGTGAGCTTAAAAACGATAGTCCTCATTACAAACAATCATTATACAACTTGACAGACTTGCAGTTTTCATAGAAGGTACTTAGGTTACCATAGATAGCAAACTTGCTTTTCGATTATAGAACCTATTGTCATATGTATGTATAATAAGGAGACAATTGAGTATTGGTGAGCTTCCCACCGCTGTCGCCTGTCGCCGTACTACTGAGTACGTACACGTACTGTAGCTTGTAACATGATTTAATTAGCAATGTAGATGTGTTAGTGACACTACGTTCTTATGATCGTCATTTATTAGTCAAGTGACCGTCGCGTCGCGCGTCGCAGTGTTGTGCGATGTATTTAATAATAATTAAAATCTCACATTTTAGCAACAATTATAATTTTACGAATACGGGCTGATTCCGTCGTCAATGTGCCGCGTTATCCGGTCGGTAAAGTCACCGCCAATTACATACTTAACATGAACTTATAAATATGAAAATGTTATATTATTTTACATGGCTAATACATACATTTCGTGTATTGTACTAATTTATTAAAAAGAACTGAATTTTTTTTTCACACATCGATTTTTAGGTAATAATTTAATTTCTAAATGATATAAATCGAAGCTCATACATAGAATATAATGATGATATTTCATTTGTGTGTATAAAGGAGTCTGCCCACTACACCGACTCATACCATGACCGTACATACTAGGAACGTGTCTTGGGACAAAAAATATTCTTTGTGAAGTATCTACTATAACCACTACACCGATACTTCAGCGTTGCGTGCCATGCACGGAGCGTCGCGGCACTAGCTAAGTATTCTCGCCGACAGTTGTTGACGCTCCGTGCATGAAATAGTTTCATGCTTTTCAAAATAAATAATATTTTTGAACGCGAACCTATGCTAGGGTCTGCGATCCGATACGGTCTACGGTCTGCGATACGGTCTACGCTGTTGATGCGTTCTAGTGGGCATAGTAGTTCGTGTCGTGCTCGTTTCCGTGCCTGATACGCTCCCGGGGGCTTACTCTTGAACTCAATTCCGATACATCGACATTGGAATTGTGCCGTTTTCAAAGTCAAAGTCAAAATTATTTATTTCAATTAGACCATTAAAAAGGTACTTTTGAAAAGTCAAACTAATTGCACGGTTCCAAAAAGTGGGTCTTATGGAGAAGAGCCGTCAAGAAACTCCATAGATACTCTTTTAAAAAAAAACATGATTACAATATTAATCTTCGTTTCGTCAAGTTTCGTACTCTTGAATCCGAGACTAGCGCTAAATTGTTTCAATAATGCACGGTGATTGAGTGAACTAAATAGGATTGGGAAACGACCCAACCATTGGCCGATCAGGGATGCCGATACAAGGTTAACGGATTTGTGCTCAAGAGTACGAAATCGCCCGGCAGCCAAATTGACATTGGATTCGGATCACGTTTGGATTGGTATTGTATTGTTTTCAAGAGTAAGCCTGCTGGTACGGTCACTGTATGAGATGGAGGAGTGGGCAGACTCCTTTATTATGCTGTTGGTGGCTTAGAGCTTATAACAATACGCTTAGTAAATCTATGTAATTGTAAACTAACGACCCTTTTAAATATTTAAATGTGTTGCAGCACTAGAGAATGTTATTAATAAATGTATTAGTTGTCCGTAATCTTTATAACATTTAATATTTAGTACATACCTCTTTGTATTCCTATTGTTTTTATTTCTGTGTCCTAAGAATTGAGCAGTGCGGGTATTTATCTATCAGTCAAATAATTAGCTAGCTGCCCGTTGTGTAGGCAGTGTCACCTACATTAGTAACATTAGAAATTATAAGTATAATATCATATTAGTTTTTATGGTTTTGAGATATAAGTGAAAGTATGATTATATTTATAAGTTACCTGTGTATGATTATGTGAAATAAATTGATAATATCTGTAATTATTTTAATGGAGACTGTCCCATGTATTTGTGTTTATAAATAAATGCGTGTGTAGTATTATTTTGCGAGTTTTACTAATATCTTTGTGGAATTCTTTTACACGTGGGAGAGCCATGCTTCGGCACGAATGATAGTGATACCACGGCCTCACAGAAAACCGGCGGCAAACAACGCTTATGTTGTGTTTCGCCGAGTGAGTGAGGTTACCGGAGGCACAATCCCCTTTTTAAAGGTCGGCAACGCACTCGTGACTCCTCTGGTGTTGCAGGTGTCCATGGGCGGCGGTAATCGCTTACCATCAGACGATCCGTCTGCTCGTTTGCCCTCCTATCCCATAAAAAAAAACTATGGAAACTCGTTAATCGAGAGCAAACCAAGACTCTGTACCTTTCACAAAATAATACGTATTATATTAAAGGTGACATAGTTACATCTCCTAGTTATAATATAATAACAGCAATATTTAAAAGCTTACTAGCAATTTAGGTTGCACATTACTAGTATTCTTGTTAACCCCTCGTGCTAAGATAAATGCTTGTGTTACGAGTGGGTTCACGTCGGTAGTGCAATGGGTGGGTTTCGAACCGGCAACCACATGATCGCAAGTTCAACGCCCGAGGCGTTAGGCTTACCGCCGCTTCATTTATTAAATTACATTGCAAATCTTACAAACAACGATCGAATTCCAGCTAGTTTTCAATTTCAACCAATTTAAATAATGTGTTTTTAAAAGGAAAGCGCCAGGTTCGCTGCATCACCTCAATAATGTTGTCGTCAGTTAAGTGTCGAAGTTGGTTTTTCTGTTCGACGATATACATTATCTAAATGATTCCTTGTAAGGAAAATCATTCTTAATGCGGGTAGGATAGAAATGTCAGAGTCCGCTCATTACGCACTAGCGTAATGAGCGGACTCTGACATTTCTATTGTCTACCCGCACATGTGTTGATATTGGCGCGCGCGCCGTCAGTGTCCGTCGAGTGTTGCACCAACCACTACACGTGTGCCAGTAGTGCGAAATAACAACGCGCGTCTGAAGTTAACTGTTGCGAACAGTCGCACAGGTCACATAACATAATTAAGTGTTCTTATGCAAAAATATGGTTGGTCGGTTGGCGCTCCTTGCCTACGTTCAGCAGTGGACGGCAATAGGCTGATTTGATTGATTGAAGCAAAAATATCGAAATGAATAAGGACAATATTCATGAATGCGAAACATCTACGAACCCAACTTTACACAGTTTTTTTATTAAAATTGTCCTCGGCAATACCACTTCCGTATAACTTCAGACGCGCATTGTTATTTCGGGGGTACCTACTGTCATTTTAAGTCTGTCAAGTAACAAACACCATTGAAAAATCTATTGTTCTTGAGCGCGGGGACCCTAAAGTGATTTAAGTGAACTCAATAAGGTGACGCGATATTTTGATTGCGCATAAACCGCAGTGTGAGTGACGTCATGATGTGATTGTGATGTAACGTTGTGTTTGGTGATGTTGGTGGCGCATGCCTGCTGGGCGCCAGGAATGCCAGCTTGCCAGGATTTTCCCGACAACGCACGCACTCACTTGCAAACGCAAACGACTCTGGTGAGTACCTACACATTTAAGTGTTAATATAGGTCCCTACCTTTTTATTAATATTATAGGTAGGTAAGTAGGTAGGTAGGTAAGTACCTATCATTGGCGTTGCACGGCGAGTCGGGCCGTGACCTGCGGGTACCCACACTTTTCTTTAAATTACAAATGGATTTTATGTTTTGATCCAATTTTGTATCTACTTTATTATAATGTTTTGCCTCGAATGTACGGACTCGTCACCAAATTTTATAGTAGGTGGGCATTTCATTTACCCACAAATATATGGTACAATTGAGGTACTTACCTACCTATTAAAAAATCAACGATGATCAGTGCTGTAGCTAGGTACCTATGTATGCATTTATTCTTTCTTTATTTCTGCATGTGACACGGTACACGTTGTATAGTTACTTTACGTCGTCGTTACACCTACCTACTTGTCACAGTCTACGTGTCATTAGACCACTTAGGTATCACAGTAATAATGAGCTAAGAAAGAGAACAATCAATGTACCTACCACAACGTGCGGGCTGTGACACTTGCAATTGAGAGAAAGGGATGCCACGCTGCGTATTAATATATTACCAACTCATTCCTCATTACCTAAAAATTGTCGCGTCTGCATAAATACTAAAAATACTTTAATTAAATAAGAATTAGATACGACTAGCGCCTAGCGGTGCTTGGCGCGGCGGGTCACTATCAATTTCTGTGTGACAGTTACGTATGAGCGGCGCACACCTGCGGCCGACACATCGCTCACAGGAACGTATCGGCCGCACGACCACACACGACTGTTAATATCACTATTATTAGGTTTAATTACTTTGTGCTAACCACCCGACTGCGCTCAGCAACGGCAGTGTTATGTACATCGCGCGCTATATCTGTCGTACTTACCTACTCACCTAAATGGCTGCCTGCGTTGCCTACTAACTGTCTAATGTTTTCTTTCCTACTACAACACAGTAACGACAGACACAATGTAAAATATATTGTTCCGCGGGTTGCGTCGCCGTCGCCAGCTACTTAATGTACCTACGATCAGTTGTAGCCATCAACCACGAACGACACTTGTTACTCGCCTAGTGTCGTTATTGATGAACTGGATTCTATTTGTATTATATTGTCGTGTCGAGATCGTGGATTTTATTTGTATTATATTGGAAAGCCAAATTCCTCGGTCTGCTTATGCCTAAACACTTACAATCATACAGCCCCGGATCTACGATGTTTTCCAACCGGGGTAGAAACTTGTTAGTGGCGCCACCTACCTGCCGCCCGGGGCAGGTGACCCGGGCCCCCCTCCCCCTAGACCCGGAGTGCAATCATAGCCAATACAAGATTCATTCACGAACTCTACATTTTCCATTACAACATGTAAACATTAGGTACCCACTCTGTATAATATTGTGTTATTTTAACATCGTTTTTATTTTACATATTGTTAGTACCCGTTATTTGAAACTAATAATTTATGTTGGTACAAGTAAAGCTTTACATATCGATAATATTAAAAACACACAGTACGTGTAGGTACATAGCTCGCAGCCTATATTATTACTCCCTGATTTTTGTTGATCAATATTATCTTCAGTAACGTTTACCGGGTAATATTTTGGCAGCTAGATGTTCTTATCTACTTAAATGTTAGTTTTTTAGGGTGGTTTCGCCATTATTGTTGGCTTAGCTATTAAAATAAAATATAATACCTACTTTGTCTTTGACTAAGAAATACTCCTAAGTCTAGTGGGATCCTTCCGTTTTAAATTATAACGAATACAATTAGAAAGAAGAAAGAAAAAATATTCGGCACAGCTTGACGCAGGTCACACCATAATACAAGTACCTACCTACTTACATAATATAAGTTTGTGCAGGTAGTCTGAGTCTCGCGGCTGCGCCAAATAGCTCCAGTTCAGCATTATCAAGCCACCAGTGCTTGACGCTGATGTTCAACTGGACCCTCATGAGGAGTCACGTTAACCACGTAACCGCGAGGAGTCACGTTAGTCAGTTACGTAACTTATGTATGACACTTTTCTGAAAACCCAAGCAAAGTCGTAACAAGATTGTCAAACAATAAAAGAAGGATATTTTATAAATGCGTAATTACCTAGGTATTTATGTCTGTTTGTTTGTTACATTTTTTGGACAAAAACATACTTTCTTTTGTCTGATTCCATTCAGCTAATTCAGCGAGTGAAACTGCGGGCAATAGCCAGTTCACAAATTCGTAATAAATAAGCGTTACCTTGTATCGACGAAAATAGGAGAACTTGTGATGTACTTGGGTGGTGAACTGTGCCTATGAGTGTCAATGATCATTACATCCATCTGGTGTCCCACTGGTGGACACGCCGGCCTCTCTGAGGGGGCTAGCCTAAGTCAGCGGCGCGCTGTGTGCGTGTGTGCGCACGCTGCCTGCTGACACCTACAGTACCTAGTCTTGCTGGTTTTGGTTCACGAGGTACCGTCATCGATAAAACTAATTTATTTTTATAGTGTTATAATCATAGCTATGTAAATAAATGTTGTATCCATAAAATGTACGAATATATAAAACGGTACGACTTACCTTGCTATTACAACATTGGATCGTTTTGCGGCACAAAGACTTGTCTGCCCGACGCGCGACTCGCGACTAAATCACCACTTACTGCACAAAGACGTCGCGTTACACTGATTTTGTAGTTTAACATAATATCAGAGGGAACGCTTCCCCAATGTTTTGTGTTTTTGCATACAAATCGATAACGTGCGCCTCTTGGAGAGCTTCAAGAACATCACCCCCCTCCACGGATACTCGGCGGTTGCTCGGCCTCTGATACCACACAGAATACTTCATGATATTACCTAAGTATAGACAAAAGTGTAAGGCAGTTGTAGCATTGCTGACTAGACAGCCTCACTAGTCTAGTGGTACTAAGTGCGACTGCTGCGATAGAGGTCCTGGGTTCGATTCCCAGGTCGAGCAATGTGTTATAGGGATTTTATAAGAAATACTCATCTAATAGCGATAGGCTCACCTCCTATTACATGGGACCTAAACATACTGGCGAAATGTGGGTGACCATTAATACACCTCTGCCTAATCCTTCGGGGAATACAGGCGTGATGGTATGTTAAGTTATGTAGTAGTAGCATCAACTCATTGAATCGCGTTAGGGTCCCGGGGTACAAGAACAATTAGCGTTGTCTCTGCCCTTAGAGACATAAGCGAACCTTACTATCTACATTTGATTTTGAATTATGAAGTTGTATGTACAGATGGGCTGAGTAGTTCCATAACAATATTAAATGCTAATATTGTTCCTTTTCTCTTTTTTTTTTATAGCAGTAATAGTAAAAACCGATCGAGAAAGCCATTGTAAGTAGTTGTTGGTGATTACATTCACGGTATAGTTATGTCGACGTCACACGGGACAAGTATGATTAACGTTAATTAGTGTCGGTGCGCGGCGGCCACTCGCCGCGACATGTCGTAATTACCTGCTATCTGCTTGTTGTCGCTTATCTCGCGCGCGCTCTCGTGTCGCGCCAAGTGTTCCGCTACGACGGACACATCACACTCTACCGGCGTACACTTGATTGCTAATAACTCTCCAATGAGTCAAGTTCAACAGGCGTTTAGCGGCTCGTCGCTTACAATACTCACAAAATAACATGAAACACATCTAGAGAGCATTACCTCGCCTGGGAATCACTCCAAACGCTTTACACTTGGCCTAAACTTTATCAATTTTCAGTTGAAGGTTCAAGAGAATGGTGATTAATACAATATGTATGTGAGGTACCAAGCGTGACGCGCCCCCTCACCTGTGTATTGTGTAAATCAACGGAACAGTCCGAGCATTGATCCCGACACTTATTTGCTGTGATAGCCGCGTCTTATGTTTACACTAAGTTGTTGTCGGCGGCTGGGTCCGCGAGGTAGGTACTCACTGACCCCTAGCTACATACGGGATTGCCTAAACGAATAGAAAGAGCTTGCATAGCTCGTCATCCGGCTTAAGGTGACGTATTTCATTACTAGCAGGGATCGTAATCACTAGTTATATATTACTACTAGCTGCCCGGTACGTGCTTCGCTACGTATAAAGCGAAATACAGCGGACAGCGGACAAAACCATTCCCAGATCCCCAATTTCATCAAAATCGGTCCAGTCGTTTGATCTAAACCATTCCCAGATCCCCTTGAACACACACAAAAAATTTCATCAAAATCGGTCCAGTCGTTTGAGAGAAGTTCAGTCACATACACACTCACAGAAGAATTATATATATAAAGATATGTGACATTAGCTGGTATAGCAAAATACTTCAATGAAGCATAAGTTTTATCAAATATATGACATGTAAACCGTAAGATTATGTAGTTACTATGACTGGCCAGTACTTAGTACCTCATTTACTGTAAGTAACTGGTGTGCAGAGCTCACGATGAGTGGTGCGCGGTAGTGGTGCGGGCTTAAAGGCTGTAGATAGCGGAGAGTGCGCTCTCGTGGTGAGCTGCTTCATACACTCGCCACTACATACAGACGCCGCACGCTGCACGCCGCACGCTTCACGCCGCACGCTGCACGCCGCACGCCGCATGCTGCACGCCGCACGCTGCATGCTGCACGCCACTACGGCCGCACTCCTCGTGCTCCTGGTAACTTATTCTCTATTATATGAAAAGACAAACAATTTCGTGCGTTTCCTTATTCTAACAATATGTATACATATAATGTACTCTGCGCCGAGTGCCGAGACACATTACACACACATTTGTCGAGTCCGGGTGTATATGCCTTATGCTTAACATCAAGTCCCGCGCGCCACACTGCTCGTGGCGCACAGTGTGTGGATGCCATTACGCATTATTACAGTAAAACTATGGAACAGTTTGTTTAAAAACATAAACACATACTGGTTTCCAGTACAAGATGTTTTTATTACTGAAAGTAATTTTCAGCTTAGAGTGGCTGCAGAGCCCTTACTCTACTTCCCTGCGGGTCTAGCTCTAGCCGGAAACCTGGACTTGAGCATGTACACACAGTCAACGGTGCACTTGTAATATTTGCAAACACAACGACAACAATCTACGTATTACATGTATACATAATACCTGCACGCAACGCGCTTGTTATACCACGGTACAGTTAGACACTAGCTGACTATGCGTTTACCTAAATTGCACCAAACACGGATAGCATCAGCCAACGGACACGAGGCGCTGACTGCGCACAACTTGACGACCATCGGGCCATCGCATCGGTCATTGAGCAACGCCACTTACGTATCGATCGCCGAACGTAGTCGTTATTGTAGACTTAATACCTAATTGTAATTTTTACCTTTTAATAAATTAGTTCCTGGCGCGCGGTGACGCATACCGAGTGCACGTGTTCATCTTGTTATTATCCACTTATTTGTTATTTCGTTATTGTTGTAAATTCTGTATGCTATAGTGTGAGCTGTTTAAAATCTTTAATTATGGACGAGGCCCGCAAGGGTTCTCTATCCGATAGAAGTATGAATGAAGAAGATATGCAGGATATTGGTTGTAATGAAAACATTTTGAGATGTGAAGCATTAAGTGAGTCATCCGATTCACCAGACTCGGCAGTGCTGATTAATAAACGTCCGGTGAAGAGGTTTCGAAATAATAGCGATGAATGTGATGAAGAAGGATTTACTTTGGTACAACATAGGAAGTTTAAAAGCAATACGAACAAAAATACTGTTGTTGAAAACAATAAAATTGAGGTATGTCTGTCATCTTACCACTTATTACCGAAACAAATAGGATTGGCGAAGTTATTAAAATCAGAAAACATCCAAAATGCCACTCAAATAAAATATAAAAATCCATATAAAGTATTGATTTCGTTTGAAAAAAGAGAAGATGCTGACAAACTAATTACGAATAAAAAAATAATAGAATTAGGATACCGTTGTTATTTAGCGAATGAAGTAAATGTAACTTACGGCGTAGTCAAATATCTAGAATTAGACGTGAAAGACGATGAATTACTTGAATCGTTCGAATGTGAACGCCAGATTGTGTCGGTTAGAAGATTGAAACGGATATCAGATACAGGAGAATGGGTTGAAAGTGAAACTGTACGATTTGGTTTTAAGAGTTCTATTTTACCATCATATATTTATGGATATGGCTGTAGATTCAAAGTTGAACCCTATACATTTCCGGTCCATCAGTGTTCAACATGTTGGAAATATGGGCATCTAGCTCGTACCTGCCCCAATAAAAAAATATGTTGTCCTAAATGTGGGGGAGCGCACGCCAACTGTGAAGTCACGAAATATATATGCATAAACTGCAAAGCAAACCACATATCATTTGATAAATCGTGCCCAGTGTATGTCAAAGAGAGAGAAATACGCTCAATTATGTGTGTTAGTAATTGCACTTATAAAGTAGCTTTATCTAAATTCATAGAAAACAAACCAAATTGGGACAACGAACAAAATATAAAGAATCAGCAAATAAATAAAAATAACGACGGAACAAAAGCAAATTTATCTTATAGTCAGAGTGTTGGAGCTAAAGTCATACAAACCAAAGCCATTCATAATATAAACAAAGAATGTGAAGAAGGTAGCGAAGAAGAAGAATGTAAAGAAAGTAGTGAGGAAATTATAATTCAGAACATTCAGGCAAAGGAAAAGAAGAAGAAACGAAAAAAAACAAAAGCAATTAATAAGGAAGAAGACAATACTAATAAAATAATGGAAGAAGGCAGAAGAAGTGATTCCGAAGAAGTTAAAACAACTAACTTAAGTAGACTATTACGAAAATCAAAAGATATTATTTTGTCAGAGGAAAGTTTTGGTGAGAAGGTATCCAGGGTGTTAAAATTATTTTTTGAAGAGATAATCTTGTTCATTGTAAAATCAATAAGCAATGCGGAGGCATTGAATACTCTACTTGCTTTCTTTAAAAATGGATAACCGTCATCATAGCTCAAATAACTCAATTAAATTCGGTGCTGAAAGTACATTTGAGTTGTTCATAAATCTAATTCAATGGAACTCTCAGAGCTTAATACCTAAAAAGCAAGATTTAGAACTTTTTATGAATAGAGAAAAGGTAGGAATATGTTTAGTAAGCGAAACATGGTTAAATGAGGACATTAGTTTAAAAATAAATGGTTATAATATTTTTAGATGGGACCGAATAGATTCGTATGGTGGAGTAGCAATAATAATACATAAAACGATTAAAACACAGATTTATCCTATTAATATCACTAATACAGGAATGGAGGTAATTTGCGTTAAGATTTTAAACTGTAGCCACTTAGAATATGTAGTATCAATTTATTGTCCTTCCTCGGTGAGAACTTCACAATATGACTGGGACACTCTGTTTTCGACCTTTTCTAATAAATCCGTAATAGCTGGCGATTTTAATGCCCACCACACTAGTTGGTCTTGCAAAAATGATAACAGAGGTTTACAGTTATTCGAAGCATGCTTAGAAAGAAATTATGTGTCATTAAATAATGGAGAATTCACTAGGATTAAATTAGTTAATGGTAACTTACAGGAATCTTCTCCTGATATTACCTTTGTTACTACTGATATAGCTATCTTTTTTAAATGGCAGGTAACGCAAGAAAATCTGGGAAGCGATCATCTCATTATTAAGTTTAAAATGCAGTTTAATGGTACACGTAAATTTATACATAGGCGAAATTTTAAATTGGCTAATTGGAGTTTATATCAGGACGTATTGAAAAACAGTTTTGTGCCCAGTATATTATGTGATAATAATGTCCAAAATAGTTATGATTTTTTAATAGATAAAATAAATTATGCTGCCGATCTACGCATACCTAAGTTTAAAAAGAATATAAATCCCACACAAACCTTTCAACCTAAACCATATTGGACACCAAAATTATCGTTAACTATTGCTGAGCGTAGATTGGCATTAAAAATATTTAGAAAGAATCCTACACCTAATAATTTTGATATCTTGAACCAGAAAATTGCCAACGCTCAACGAGTGCATAGGCAAGCTATATCGAAAAATTGGCAAGATTTCTGCAGTAGAATAAATGAAACAGTTAGTCCATCGGACATGTGGCGTAGCATGCAATGGATGAAAGGTTTGAGAGGAGGACCGGTTTTTGCTCCTAAAGATAAAAAATAATATATAATAATATAACTTAGAATAATAACTTAGAAAGTCAGTTCTCTGCTCAGGAATTATTTATCAGCCTTAAAAAAAAAGACACGGCACCAGGCGAAGATTTAATCACCTATAGTATGATTTTTCACTTGCCCCTCGAATACAAGTTGTTTTTGCTTAGAATTTTTAACTTAATATTTAAACAATCTGTAATACCAGATCAATGGCGTAATATCAGAATAGTACCCATACCAAAGTCTAGCAATGATAGTGCGATACCTAAATTCCGTCCAATTTCGCTAATATCATGTATATGTAAGATTTTCCACACGATGTTATGTAAGCGTATTGAATGGTATATCGAACATAATAAAATTTTACCGCCGATAACCAGTGGTTTTAGGAAAGGGCAGTCATGCATTGACTGTTTAGTACGACTGACATCACAAATACAAATAGGGTTCTCCAAAAATATTTGCACTTCAGCGCTATTTTTAGATATAAATAGTGCATATAATAATGTTTTAATAGATAAGCTTTTAATCGTTATGGACAATTTATATATAGGATCTCAAATATGTAAATACTTATGGTCTTTTTTAAATCAAAGATGTCTTAAGATTAAGGATGATATTGAGGAAGAAGCTATGATTCGATGGACTGGAAGAGGGTTAGCACAAGGAGACCCACTATCACCTTTATTATTTAATATTATAACCCATAATTTATGCCTAGATCTGCAAAACGTATATGCACTGCAATATGCAGACGATTTTGTTTTTTATACACAAAATGCGAACGTAGATGTTAGTCTATTAAACCTCCAGAATGCTTTAAACTTAACAGTAGATAAATTGGAGCAATTAGGTCTAGAAGTTTCCCCCGAAAAAACCCAGTTTTGTATTTTTAGGAGAGGAAGAGGAAGGGTTAACAAAAATTTAGTGATTGACAAATCTGAGATAACTCCAGTAGAAAATATAAGATATTTAGGTATGTGGATCGACAAATCTTTGCTATGGAGTAAACATATCAACGAAACTCAAGAAAAAATTACTAAAAGAATAAATTTGCTTAAAATATTAGCAGGAGCCTCATGGGGCATTCACCCTAAATTTATTAGACAGTTATATATATCACTGATCCGCAGTAAGTTAGATTTTGGTAGTTTTTTATACGGGTCGGCAGCAAAAACACATTTAGCCAAGTTGGATAAAATACAAAACTCTGCGATGCGAATAATAGGGGGATTCATACGAACCACTCCCATACATGTAATGGAATGTGAGCTGTGTATCCATCCACTCTTTATACGACGCCATTACCTAGGTACGAAATACTGTTTAAAGGCAAAATCATTTGCTCACAACCCTACTATATCTACCTTAAACGAACTTTTAGTGTCTTGTGAATCTAGATATTGGAGGACTAAGAAGAAACCCTTACTCGCAACCATATACGATGAGATCAAATTTGAAAAAAATAATAAAAACATACCCATTGATATGTTTACATTAGATACATGGACTTCAAATGTAAAACTAGATTTTATTGAAATTGAAATAGATGGCTTCAGTCAATCAAAAAAACAATGTGATAATATAATTCTCAAATCTAATGTTAACTATATGCTCGATACAAAATATAAAAATTGGCATAAAATATATACAGACGGGTCGAAATCAAAATGTGGCACTGGTGCAGCCTTTTACGATCCCAGTCGTAATGTGAAGGAGGCATATAGAATTGTTTCGGATGCTAATACTATAATGTCAGTGGAACTCTTTGCAGTCTCAGAGGCATTATCATACATAATCACTTTGGAAATTAATAATGTCGTTATTTTAACAGACAGCCGAAGTGCATTACAACATATAGCTCGATGCGTTTATGGATTAAGAAATGCTTCGGTAGCATATGCCATTTTGAAGAAAATTCTCTTTCTCATTCAAAGCGGTGTGAATCTGAGACTGCAATGGATTCCATCACACATAGGCATTCGAGGTAATGAGATTGCTGATACAACAGCAAAGGAAGCAATTTCTAGTGGCACAGAAACATATGTTTATCCAGAACATACAGAAATTTTGCTTAAATATAGATATAAAATATTCGAAAAATGGAAATCATATTACGATGACATCTCTCGTCATAAAGGCATATGGTATAAAATTGTTCAACACGAACCTCCACGAATACCATGGTATACTCAAAGCAAACTGAAGAGAAATGTTATGGTGATAGCATCCAGATTACGCTCTGGGCACATTCCACTCAACAAGTTCAAACACCTAATGCGGAGGTCAGACTCCCCAAACTGTTCATCCTGCGGAGTACCGGAGGACGCATATCACCTGCTGGTGGAGTGTGCGCGGAGCGATTGCATGCGAGATTATATTAAAAATGTATATTCTGTAAATCCACTGGATATTGGTATCTTTCAGAGTATACTAGCAAGTCCCCTGAGCGAGGCGGCTAAGGCAATATACTCCATGATTATAAATATCCTTAAATAATTATAATTATGTGAATACTTAATGGGCTGACATAGTCGAATATCGACTCAAAGCCCTATCAAATAAAGAGAAAAAAAAAAAAAAAAAAAAAAAAAAAAATTAGTTATAATTAATTTTGTTTTTTTTTTAAGTCCTCCGTCTGCAGCCTTCGTAATTCGCTGTAGAGCAGACATCGCCACACATTTGTTTGTTCCATGTATACATTATATTCTACGCTTTGTTTACGCTTTGTATTGAAAACATACATATATATGTAGTTACATTACTAAAGTTTTTTCCGATAACATTAATATTTATAATTCAATTCTGCATATTAATTAAGTTGTACCAACAACAATGTCGTGAATTTAAAAACATAATTATTAATGTATGTAGATTTTCTCCGGTGAGTCTCTGAGAGACGTAATGACACGTCCCGCCGAGTTAGTTGTGACGAGTGACCGCGCGCCCTCACACCACAACACGTATCATTGTTATCGAGTCCATTCTTTTTTATTTTATTTATTTATTTAACAACATACGTCTACCATTACAGCTAACCAATGCGGTAAATGCACCTTAATTATATAATACTTAACTGTTACTTATAACTAATTACAAACAAAGCATTCCTTGTGAATTCACCCAGAGAACAACCGAATAAGTCCGTCTCACTCGCTATGAGGTTGAGCGTGCGGAGTGCACGCGTCAGTGGCGTCTCTTTTAAAAGGTAGGTCCGAGCACGCGGTTCCACGAGCAGTCGCGGCTGCCGGCGCCGCCACACGTACCTGTCCGGAACACACAGACTCACATGGCCTAAAATAACTGCATTATGCACCTTCCCTCTCAGTAATTTAAATATATATGAGGCGAGTGCAAGATCCCTCCTCACCCTTAGCTCGTTGTATCCTACCATACCTAAAATAAATAAGGTAGGATACATTAACGGGTAAAAGGGATAGACTTCATAATAACGCCTGTATAAATATCTTATACATTTAATTTGTACCCTCTCCAACATGAGACTATATTTAGCTTCATGCGGAGCCCAGTTGACTGCATTATATTCTAACTGGCTTCTCACCAATGCATTATATAATGCTATAATTGCTTTCATATTCGTGAAACCTCGGACCATACGAAGCATGAAACCTAAATTTCTGTACGCTCGTTTACAGCTACGCATGATATGATCCCGAAAAGTTAAAGCAGTGTTAAATATTACTCCCAAGTCCTTGACTTCTGTACCAGTTGTACCTGCTCCATAGGCAACCCGTCAATATAGTAGGTATGTAAGATGGGATTGCGTGCGCGAGAAAAAGTGATGGTCACACACTTCGAGGTATTAAATTGCAAGAGATTTTCTTTGCTCCATCTCACTACCCTATCGATATCCCTTTGTAGCCTGCCACAGTCATCGCTACTCTTTATCGCGAGGGACAATTTGATGTTGTTGGCAAACAACAGACAAGAAGCATCTAGGACTACTTCTGGTAGGTCGTTTACCACCAGAAGAAACCCCAAAGGGCCAAGGTTACTACCTTGACTTACCCCGGACCTAGTGTAATATGGATCTGACACGTGTCACGCATATTCCACATATTGATGCCTATCCCTCAAATAACTGGCAAAAAACTTTATAATACAACACTTAGAAAATATACATTGTATGAAACATATATACCTACAGGATATATCTGAAAACATTTTACCTATTTATTGTAAAATGTAATTTGAATAATATACACTTTTTCTTCTTTCTTTTTTTTAAAAAAAAAAACTTTACTAACAGTGTGAGTTGCACATCACTAGTATTCTTGTTAATCCCTCGTGCTAAGCTAAATGCTTGTGTTACGAGTGGGTTCACGTCGGTAGTGCAATGGGTAGGGTTCGAACCAGCAACCACATGATCGCAAGTCCGACGCCGTAGCCATGAATTGTCGGTACTTAACTAAAAGAACAAATACATAATTTCAAGCAAGTACGCCGGTCCACTACTCACATAGTTACTACGTAAATTATTACCGCTTTGCACTTCCTATCATTTACCATTTGTTTTTCTATTAACGAGAAAGGTAGCCGTAGAGGCGCACCGCGCACGACACGTTGCCAAACTCTCCTAAAAAAGTATAATTACATATATTGATTTGTCGCGTCTATTAAATTTCACCCTGAATTTATCTACTAAGGTAACTTAGAAGGGAGAGAAAGAACACTTCGATCATCCGGCAGTTATAAGAAGTAGATGCGTAGCCAATGAGCTACGAGAGCTACTAACGTTGACTACGCGATGCTACGACAGCGTAGCCACCGTAGCTATGGTCGCTACGCTATCGTAGCTCGTCGTAGTCAACGTAGTCTTACAAGCTACGCCGTAGCAACAATACGACGTCGTAGATGGAGACTGCTTGTCCCGTGCTCTTAACGTCATAGATATCACTAAAGTTATATTTTTAGTATTGTCCGTCAGTAGTATCGTGACTACGGACCTACTGGAGTTTCTTTAGTGCCCATACATTAAAATAAACGTACCATCACGCCTGTATTCCCCGAAGGGTTAGGCAGAGGTTTACTAATGTACATTCACAGTTCGCCGGTATGTTTAGGTCTCAAGTAATAGGGGACGAACCTAATAGTTATAAACGGGGCATAAATTTAGACTCCGCACTGCTACTAAGAATTTCATTGAAAAACCCAATAACACTTTGGTTGACCTGGGGATGGAACCCAGGACATCTAACGTTGCAGTCGTAAATATATAGAATAACTCTCCAATAAAATGAAATAACATAGGTACTAGTGTGCTGCAAGTGGGCTATCTTCCATACGGCAACGATGGGATTGAATTGGTGACCTCGCACTCGACGGCTTGTCGTCTCAACCGTTGGGCGATGTCGGTGACTAATGCGTATAACTTCAGTACTAGTGTTCCGCGCGGCGGTGGCACGTCCTGAGTGACACGCTCGTGTGTTACGTAACACAGTTATCAAATAATCAAACAAACCTGTCACAATAAAATTAGTAAAGAGTTATCCGAGACCCATCCCCCCCCCCTCCCTCCTCGCCCGCGCCCCCCGCGCCCGGAGCTGTTACTAATTTGTACGGTACGGTGAAATTTATTTGTGCGTATTAGATTGATTATCGCCGGCTCTAGGGTACACTGTACACTGTACACTGTACACTGTACACTGTAGACACAACACAACACACTGGCTCGCCTGCTTCGTGTGCTTCTCACCTCTGATACGAACTTTTCTTTGTACTTAGTTCTAACAAAAAATCAAGAAAATCTTAATAATGATGTATAATACAATTATAAAGTGCGCTGCGGCCGCGCGTCCTCTCCGCAGTATTTTAACTTTTCAGTTACGATTCAATGCCTTTTGTTGCTTTTCTTTACCCTTTTAAAAAAGTTCTTGGTCTTATTGTGTATCCTCACCCTCCGCCCTCCCCCCTCCCCTCACCCCTCCGCCCTCCACCGGCCGGCGACGCGTGGGCCGACGCCGTAACCAAAACATCAAGTGAACAACTTTTGTGTTGTTTATTATTTTAATTTACATCAAATAATATTGTGAGTGGAAAATAAGTGTTCTGTATTGTAATACGTTGTGAACTGAAAGCGAAGCCAACTGCGCGCGCGCGGCCGGCTTCACTTACACAAGGTTACGTTGTACTCGTTGTCCCAAGTATGACGTAGCAGGGACAGCAGGTTTGGTGTAGCGGATAGTGCGGTCACCTCACCACTACCATTGCCCGAGTTAAGGAACCCCAATATGCCCAAATTAGCTTTGTAAACAAAAACAAACAACCAAACTAGCACTTTGCCATCTGGGTCATGCGTCATTAGGTTAAAATGTAAAATTAGCAGATAATTAGTATATAAGACCTATGTAATTGTATTTTTACAGTTCTCTGTACTGTTATTCTGTCCGAATAAATATATTTTTTTTAGTCTATCGTTGTTGGTTCCTTAAATGGCGCAGCCGGTAGGATATCTGTAGTCAGTGCGTCGCGTATCCAATTTTACGAGAAACCGCCGACATCCGTCTCTACGGTTGAGCAGATATCCCGAACCGAACAAACAAATTCTTTAAGAGCCACATCGAGAGTAGCCGGAGCAGTACCAGTAAAACGGAGCAGAAACTCAGGGGCATGGAAACAGCTGCGGAACTGTGAGTAAATCTTTTCACCTTCCTTTCAGCATTCCTGTGTTTCCCGACCTTGTAATAAGTCTATGTTTGTGTGTATTATTAGGGATTGGACAACGCCGTGATAATACTTACATAGATTTCATTTGATTTCATAGCTATATTTTCTATATTTTTCTATTTGTGTGTTCTTGTGTGTGATTAATTTAATTAACTCGTGTTATTATTTCTTAGATTTTTACGTTATTTTTTTCTCTCACAATGGAAAACATAAACCGTGTCCCGCAGGAAATGGTTAAGATTATCCCAGTTTTCAATGGGGATGCTAGGACATTACCGTTATACATAAAGAAATGCGAATACATTTTGAATACCTTCCGAGGTAATGCATCGCAAAACATATATTTATTTCACGTAGTTACAAGTAGGTTAGCCGGGGAAGCAGCTAGTCTAGTAGGAGAGAGGGACTCTATAGATACATGGGACGAGCTAAAGAAACTATTAAATCAACATTTCGGTGATCCCCGCACTGAAGAATGTTTAGCAATGGAGTTAGAATCCTGTAAAATAAATAGGGGCGAAAGTTACTTAGATTTCTGTCATAGATTACAGCACATGAAAAGTATTTTATTCGCTAAAATTTCTGAAACTATTAGTGATGACTCCTTACGAACGGCAAAACAAACTATTTATAGTAACAGAGCAATGAATGTTTTTCTTTATAATTTGCCACAATATTTAGTCAGGTTAGTTCGTTTGCGCAATGTTCTAACACTAGAAGACGCTTTAAAAATAGTATTAGAAGAACAAAACTTTCAAACAGTTTATGATTCTAAAACAAGTGATCGGCGTAATAATTTTAACAAAACACCGCGACAGATGTCTTTCAATTATAACAATCAAAGACACAACTCGCATACGGTTACAAGTACAGCTGCACCGAATAACGCCTCGAACAGTACATTTACGCCGAGCAATTCGTCTCAGTTTAGAAATTTTAAACCATATTATAATAATCAAGGTAATTATAATAACTCAAATAGCGTGAATAATAACGCATCGCGACCGCAGTTTAGTAGGTCAACATTCCCGAACCAACAAAGTCAGCAGTTCAGCGTTCGTTCACCGCGTATGTCGCCTTTTGCAACGCAAGCAGGCACGTCCGGTTCGAATACGGACGTCACAATGCGCACTGCAAGTTCACGACGAATAAATTATACAGACAATAACAATTACGATCATTCTATAAATAATCCAAATAACGAATTCCAGGAACCTAATGATTTTAGCGCAGAAAATTTTTGCATGGAGGCCTCCCCAACAGAAAACGAATAAAAGTAAATTTTAACAAACTCTTGAGTCTACCACATATTATTATCCCAGAATTAAAGGCAGTCTTCATGATTGATACTGGTAGTGTGAGGTCATTTATAAGTCCGTGTATTGCGAATAAATATTTTAAAAGTTATTTACAGTTCGAACCGTTCGAAGTTGTTAGCACTCACGCTTCGAGCGTTCATAAGGAAACGGCATTCATTCCATTGCCAGCAATTTTTAAAAGTAGTGAATTTCATAAGTTTTATGTTTATAGTGTAGACGATAAGTATGATGGGTTAATCGGTAGTGATTTACTTAAACAATTACAGGCGAATATTGACATGGATAATCAAGTTTTATATCTAAAAAATACGAATATCCCGATATTATACTCACCACCTATGAAAGAGATATACCATTTACCTCCTCGTAGTGAGCTTAGGGTTAAGCTTCCGGTTAGTTTATTAGATGGCGAAGCAATATTAAATTTTACACAGTTTAAGGAAGGGATTAGAATGCCCGCCGCATTAGTTAAGTGTGTTAAGGGATACGCATCGACTGTTATTCAGAATTATACGAATGAATCAGGAAAGTTAGTAGTAACGGCACCTTTTAAGGTAGAAACTTACGTACAAAACCCGTATGTTACTGTTAATTTTACAGGAGATAATACAAATTTAGATAGTTTACTTACGGAAAATTTAAAAAAATTAAGGTTAGATCATATGAACTCGGAGGAACGGTCAGTTATTGAAGATATTTGTAGGGAATATAAGGACATCTTTTATTGCGAGGATATTCCATTATCCTTCACAAATCAGGTTAAGCATAGGATTAGGACGAAAAATGAGGATCCGATAAACATTAAGGCTTATAGATTGCCCCCTGTACAATCAAAAGAAATTAGGAATCAGGTAGATAAAATGTTACAAGATAATATTATTCAGGAATCACACTCCCCCTGGAGTGCTCCCGTGCATTTGGTCCCTAAGAAAATGGACGTATCTGGGCAACAAAAATGGCGAATGGTAGTTGATTATAGACGTCTCAATGAAATCACGACCGACGATAAATACCCTTTACCCAATATTAGTGATCTATTCGACCTATTAGGTAAAAGCTCATATTTCACTACCCTTGATTTAGCAAGTGGGTATCACCAAATCGAAGTTCAGGAGGAGGATAGGGCGAAAACCGCGTTTAGCACACCTTCAGGCCATTACGAGTTCAATAGGATGCCATTCGGGCTGAAAACGGCACCCGCAACCTTCCAACGGGCTATGGATAATGTTTTGAGAGGCCTACAGGGCCTACATTGCCTAGTGTACCTCGATGACGTCATCATATTTTCAAAAAGCTTACCTGAACATATAGATAAACTTAGAGCAGTTTTTGATCGCTTTCGACAAACAAATTTAAAGGTCCAACTAGATAAATCGCATTTTCTCAGAAAAGAAGTACTTTATTTAGGCCATACGATCACAAGTGAGGGCTTAAAACCTAATAATGATAAAATTGAAGCGGTTCTAAGGTACCCTATTCCAGAAACCGTGACACAAATCAAAAGCTTTTTAGGACTTATAGGATATTATAGGAAATTTATTAAAGATTTCGCAAAGATAACCAGACCTCTAACAGCTTGTTTAAAGAAAGGCCGTAAAATAATTATTAATGAGGAGTATAGAGATAGCTTCGAAACATGCAAAAAGCTTTTGACCAATGCACCCTTACTACAGTATCCCGATTTCAGTAAAAGTTTTATATTAACCACTGATGCATCCAACTTTGCACTCGGGGCCGTGTTGTCTCAGGGAACCATAGGCTCAGATAAACCTATCGCTTATGCCAGTAGAACTTTGAGTGACACGGAAGTAAAATATAGCACAATTGAGAAGGAGCTTCTAGCCATTATCTGGGCGGTAAAACATTTCAGGCCATACCTTTACGGTAACAAATTTACTATCTTTACTGATCATAGGCCTTTGGCGTGGCTTTACTCGCTAAAGGAACCGAATAGCAAACTCACACGTTGGCGTTTACGATTAGAAGAATATGATTTTGAAATCCGTTATAAAAAGGGACCTCAAAACACAAACGCAGATGCCCTATCTAGGATTAAAATTAACGCGATTGACGATGATATGGACTCAATATTCGTAAATGTAGGAGATAGAAAAGCTCGTATACAACAGATAATAGAGGAATTAGAAAATGACCTCTCAAGTAGTGAACCCCCAACGGAAACGATAGAAATTTCGGATTCTGACGACGGAGTCACTGCCAATTCAGTCTCTAATAGGGAACATGACGGTATTCCTATATTAAATGAGGCTATAGATACTAAGCCGAAACAAATTTTAGTTCATTCATGGTTTAAAGATAAATTAGCAGTTAAGGATATTTCAAATAATAAACAAAAAATTCTTGAAGTTCACCTACCAGTAAATAATGACAAGCTAGTTAAAGATTTCCTAAAGGAATATATAGACCCTAAACATAAATATTTCATATACTTCGAAAACCCTTTATTTAGAAAAAATTTTTCAAATGCAGTTATTAAGTTATTTAAAAAAGATTCCGTGAAGTTAATAGAATGTACTGAAAGAATAGTTAATTTAACAGAATCGGAAGAAGATCAGAGAGATATAGTTATTAAATACCATGATAGTAAAACTTGCCATCGGGGCATAAATGAAACTTTAGCTAAAATTAAGAGAAATTATTGGTGGCCTAATATGAAAGAAACGATTACAGCTATTATTAACGCTTGTGAAGTATGTAAAAAAATGAAATACGATAGGAAACCAATAAAACCACAAATTCAGTTAACACAGAGTCAGGATGCTCCATTTCAAGAGGCTTTTATGGACTTATTATATATAGAAAATAAATACTACTTAACTATTGTAGATGCGTTCAGTAAATTAGCACAGGCCATTGAAGTTCCTAATAGGAGTACACCGGAGATAGTAAAAGCATTAATTAAATATTTCAGTATGTACGGATTACCTAGGAAAATTAATAGCGACTCAGGTACAGAATTTAACAATACATTAATTAAAGAAATGTTAAATCTATATAAAATCGATCTGCACATAGGGACTCCAAATAACCCTAGTTCTATGGCAATAGTCGAAAGATTTCACTCCACTATTATTGAGATTTACCGAATAGCAAAATACGATAAAAGTGACCAAGATGCAGCTTCCATTATGACTTACGCTATTATGGCTTACAACAACACTATAAATTCTGCAACCGATTTCACACCTTTCGAGTTAGTATTTGGCCATACAGATGCAGAAAACGTATTTAATATTGATAGAGAAAAAAATATAACACAAAAACTTTTAGTGGACCATAGAAAACGTCTCAAGGTGCTTTATGACTATGTAACAAACAAATTAGAGTCAGATAAAATTAAAGTAAGGGATAAGAAGGGCGGTGAAGTACCACCTGAGCTTAACGAGGGAGACAGTATTTATATGAAAAATACGCGTATTAGGAAAGCTAAAGAAAAACCGCGATACGAGAAAGCTAAAGTAACTGGCAAAGTCCAACATAATATAGTGCCTGTACAATTAAATAAAAGACCAACTAGAGTAGCTATAAAAAATGTCAAACGACCTCCACAGATCATGCCTGGTACTTCTGGTACTAGTGGGGCCCATTGTGATGCTGGACCTTCAAAACCTCAGCCAGAATCCAGGGATAGCTTCGCTGAAGATGGGAGTAGCAGTGAAGAAGAATAGCTATTGGACTATATTTAAGACCCTAGATTTAGAGTCTTTAGAGTTACAAATACATAATAACGTACAGTATTTTACTAAGTTAAGGGATATTATTAGTGAATCCCAATTAGATAATGAATTCATAGGTATAAACATTCAAATAGAACATTTAGTTAAACTTACTCAGAATAGACTATCTCAGATTACGCCTTTGCAAAACCGAAGTAAACGAGCTTTATTTAGCCCTTTAGGATCAATGGTAAAAGCTATTTCTGGTAATTTAGATGAAGATGATGCAATTAGATATAACAATGAGATTTCAATGTTACAGAATAGAGAACATAAAGTCGAACGTAAAGTGTCATCAATGCAGAAAGCTTTTAGCAGATTAGTCAATGACTCTGAAATAATAAATTTAAATATTCAAAAATTAGGTTTAAAAAATAATGAAATGGAAATACTTTTAAAAAATGAATCCAGATTTAACAATATATTGCATATAATGAACTCTATGTACCAGATCTTAAGTAACTTTCGAAATTGTTTTGAAGACATACAGGAAATAGAGACGGCAATAGCATTTAGTAGATTAAATGTGCTACACCAATCTATTATAAATAGTACAGAATTATTTAACACGTTAGTAATAATTGCAAAACATGCTAGAACAATTTACCCAGTTAATAAACTTAATTTAATAAAATTAGAGCGTAATATTATAGTTAAATCATACTTAGATAAAAATAAGTTAATTTTTGTGTTAGAAGTCCCCTTAATAGATGCTGAGACGTATAATTATTACAAGGTTGTTCCCATTCCTATTTTCAATTCCTTAAACACCCTTACTATAATTCCCAAATACCCCTATTTAATGGTGAATCGATTGAAATACACGCCCGTAGCAAACCCATGCCAGGAGATTGAAAACAACAGATTCCTGTGCACTGGAAGTAACTTGGCCCAGTATCCAACAGAAACCTGCATCGAACAAATAATGCTGGTGAAAAATAACTACAGTAGATGCATCCAGAACCACATCAAGATTGAGAGAACCAAAGTACAAAGGATGACTGACAATCAATGGTTGGTTTATTCTGAAGACAACCTTATTATCTCAGAAGATTGCAGTAACGAAATCCGCAAATACAATGTTCTTGGAACTTACATCATAACACCGAGTAAGCAGTGTGAAACACAAGTGGGGGAAATACTCATAAACGCCGCTACCAACACTACGGGTTCCAGTCTCCAGCAGCCAGTAGTCGAGATGCCAGAGCTACAACACAACATTGACAGAAAAACAAAGAAGCTGGATTTAAGGAACGTGGATTTTAGTGATGTGAAAGAAGTGTTACAAAGTGCTAAATTTAGTGACAAAGACGAAGAAAACTTAGGACAACTAGTGACATTACAAGTCAGCGTTTGGACCATTTGTCTTTATATTGTTATAGTATTTATAATTATTACCTTTATTGTTTGGAAATTTCAGCTTGTAATTTTCCGTCGAAATTCTCCGAAGCCGTCTACTTCACCTTCGGATAATTTCTCTCTTGGGGAGGGAGGAGTTAAGGAACCCCAATATGCCCAAATTAGCTTTGTAAACAAAAACAAACAACCAAACTAGCACTTTGCCATCTGGGTCATGCGTCATTAGGTTAAAATGTAAAATTAGCAGATAATTAGTATATAAGACCTATGTAATTGTATTTTTACAGTTCTCTGTACTGTTATTCTGTCCGAATAAATATATTTTTTTTAGTCTATCGTTGTTGGTTCCTTAAATCCCGCGTGTC
The DNA here is from genome assembly GCA_910591435.1 of Acronicta aceris. NCBI lineage: Eukaryota > Metazoa > Arthropoda > Insecta > Lepidoptera > Noctuidae > Acronicta > Acronicta aceris. The sequence continues at coordinate 8,484,347 of OU342784.1, forward strand.
GTGAGTTCGACTCCCACACGATGCATATATCCTTGTTTCCCAGTCTTGAAGCTGTCATTTTTAAAACAAAAAAGTAATCACTCTACTGTATCCTGTGAGTCGTGTGCACTTTCCGTGGGGTCGTGTTTAAGTAGAGTTAAAACAATTTAACTCTTATGAATGATGTTATCAATACTTATCAATTCCTCGTCACAATGTTTTCTGACTTATCAGGTTTATTTTGTTACTTTATCTTAGTCAGCAGTTTGTGAACATACTCTAGACAAGGCCCAGCACTACATCAGATTTGATAAACCACAAGTCCTCGCAAAAGAAAACCGATTCCTTCCCAGGATGATCCGTGAGGCTATTGAAATTAAAAAACATCCAAATTTCAATAGAGAAGATGGCTGGGTCTTACCACCTGCTTGGAACCCCATTATAGATTCCATAAAATCAAAATCCAAGCCCTAAACTGCTAGACCGAAGGATACGGTGAGCTCGTTCTGCGTGAATCGGATCGCCAATAATAAAAAAAAATGTAAGGTAGCTGTTAGTAATTGTAACATTAAGACGTCCAACAACTTAGTCTACCCGTGACCATGGATGCTGTAAAGGATCCGAAACGTCGGGAATTAAATAATATCAATACAACGCGATAAAATCCGTAAAAAGTAGTTTTATTTCAATTAAAAAAAAAATACAAATTTATAGGTGCAGCTGGAAATAATATGTTTGTATAGACTTTGTATGTAAATGTTATTTACCAACCGCAAAAAATGATTTTATATTTTTCTGTGCTATGTATGCTTAACATACAAAATTTGAAGTTTGTACGTCTGCTAGAAGTAACTTAGAATACTGATGACCGGTGAGTGTGTCACTCACAAAACAGGCATTGTTGACTTGAGATATCTTGTTCTCGTTACACAATATGCTTCCTATGTACAACCTTGTTATTTGAGGAAAGAGGTACATACAATGAGTACTCTTGGTGACTAACGTTTCAGACTTCTAGCTTTACCCGCTACGCAGACACATGGGGCTCAAAAGTAGTGCATTGCTTCGAGAAATGGATCGCCGGTAGTCGAGGAAGGAAGGCCGGCCCATGTGTGGTTCGTCTTGTTTATATATTTATTATGTTACTAGCTTTTGCCAGCGACTTCGTCCGCGTGGAATAGTTACTTTGTTCCCTAGTTCTTCGCCTGCGGTTTCACCTGCGTTGCCCCGTTCCTAAGGGTTGTAGCGTGATGTTTTATAGCTTGAAACCTTTCTCATGAATCACTCATTTTCCCAAAATTTCCCTTCACTGCTCTGCTCCTATTGATCGTAGCGTGATGAAAAGTATACTATAACCTGCCCAGGAGTATGAAGAACAATTGTACCAAGTTTCGTTGAAATCCGTCGAGTGGTTTTTGTTTCTATAACGAACATACAGACAGACAGACAAAAATTTTACTGATTGCATTTTTGGCGTCAGTATCGATCACTAATCACCCGCTGATATTTATTTTGGAAATATATTTCATGTACAGAATTAACCTCTCTACAGATTTATTATAAGTATAGATGTATCTGTATATATACGGTGCGGTACTACGGTATCATTTTATACATATGTAACACTGCTTGACTTGTGAATTTAACCCAGAAACTCTATCGTAGTAGTCTCACTTACAACCACTTCACTAATGAGGAAGTTCAATTTATTCAAGTCATAAGTTTTGACTTTACTACGAGCGACTTTACTTCCTAAACATTAGGGGCCTTATCCCTATATTTTAAACGAAGGATGGTCGTCCTGCAGTGGTTTCATTTCCTTCACTAAATTAATATAATCTTAGCATGGTAATGTTAAAAATTATCAAAGGATAGTTAAAAGGAAAGCTGGCATCGTAAGACATCGACAACTATTTTTTTTTATGGATTAAGTCGACAAACGAGCTGACGAGCCACCTGGTGGTGTGTAGTCATCGTCGCCCATGGTCACCTGCAACGTAAGGGTGGTTGCCAGCCAGTCAAACCCCAAGAGGTTCTATCACCGAGCCAGTCAGATAATTTCACGCCTCTTACGGGATGCCTATCTGAAAGGCAGTGAGGAATAGTATTCTAACCCGTCCCCACACGGGGTAACTGTAAAGTAAGTCATGTTGATTGAGAAGCAAAGTAGGTAACTTGCGTTCAATAGTTGTCACTGAGGTCACCTTAAAGACCTTTCGACCTCGCGGATGGGACTCGCGGTGGCTTAGCTGGTTATAGTGTCTGATGTGTCAAACCAGAAGATTTACAAGCAGATGGATCGCCTGATGGTAAGCGATTACAGCCGCCCATGGACACCCGCAACACCAGAGGAGTCACAAGTGCGTTGCCGGCCTTTTAAAATTGGCCTCCTTTTAGGATTGGGCCTCCGGTAACCTCACTCATGCGGTGAAACACAACGTAAGCGTTGTTTAACGTCGGTGTTCTGTGAGGCCGTAATATCACTCCGGTCGAACCGGCCCATTCGTGCCGAAGCATGGCTCTCTCACGTCTTTTTTGGGCTTCTGACTACCACTACCAAAAAAAATTATGTACCTGGAAGAGCCCACGTACATAATTTTTTCTTTACTAAAATAACTAACTAGTTCATCTTGTTTTAATAATTAAGTATACGCTAGCGAGGAAGTCTCCTAGACTTCCTCGCTAACATTGAACGTTTAAAATGACGTTGAATGTCAGTTAAAGGCGCACCTTGTGTGGCTTCCGTGTGCATCCACAAGGAATCTGTGCAAGCTTGTGTGGCTTCCGTGTGCATCCACAAGGAATCTGTGCAAGCTTGTGTGGCTTCCGTGTGCATCCACAAGGAATCTGTGCAAGCTTGTGTGGCTTCCGTGTGCATCCACAAGGAATCTGTGCAAGCTTGTGTGGCTTCCGTGTGCATCCATAAGGAATCTGTGCAAGCTTGCCGCTTGACAGTGCGGTTGACGCACAACTAACGCCATCGCGCCCGCGCGCGCTCCCCGTAAACAGATTAATCTATTCAAGGTCTCGGGTAGATCTCCGGAATAAGGAAATAATCTTTGAATGTAAACTGCATTTATCGGTTTTTTATTTCGGATTTGGTTTGTTATATCCACTATTTAGAATCTATTTATGTAGTAATGTTTTAACGGTAACATAACGTAGGGCTGACTTCAGGACCGCTATCTAGTTTCAATATCGTGTCCTTTATTTTGTTGTTTCAGGTTTCTATTTGTTGTTGTATCGTTACATAAACTAACATTTTCACGGACTTTTGAAACATTAGGTAGGTCCATGATAAACAACACTAATAAAGCACCGAATATCGATGAATCAGTTAAATTGAGACAACGAATAACTCTTTACAACTATGTAAGTTAATATAATATGGTTGTTTCTTATTCAGTAGGTATCGTGAACACTCAGATGGTGACGTAAACCTGTATAACTACTATTATAATAACTTTGTGTCTATTATACTATATATATACGTCCGTCATTCGCACACTCACACACACACACACACACTCACTCACACACACACACACACTCACACACACACACACACACTCACTCACACACACACACACACACTCACACACACACACACACACACACACACACACACACACACACACAAACACACAAACACACACACACTCACACACACACACTCACACACACACACACACACACACACTCACTCACACACTCACACTAACCTTTATTTAATGACATGAAGTAAAGTTCACTGCTTTACCGGCCAGTGGGGGGTTCTAGTTCGAGTCCGGGGCGCGCACATCTGACTTTATAGAGTTTCTCTGCAGGCTAGTAAGTATTGCCTATACTTATACTAAGAGCAAGCTCCACATTACGTTTTGTTGACATCGCGTTTGAGTGCGATGCCTGTACATGTATTTATTTATTTATTTATACTTCTATGCACATTGATGGTACATCTTATTTAGTACAATAAACACGGTTAACGCGACCGGACAGATTTATTGTTACCATCCCTAACAAACAAACAACTCTGTGTAGGGACCTCATTGCCCCTACATATACATTGGCTTTACCATACATATTTTTTTTACAATCACAACTTTTTTGTATAGTCACAATCACAATTGCGCCGGCACTCGATCAATACCGCGGGTCAAAACTAGCTTAAAATATATGTATGGAAGCAAAAGATTGGATGTTGTGATAATAATAGACCATATATTTGTGCGCCTCGATCATGTATCAATCAACACAGCGATCAAACACACTGTGTACAGTGTACAGTGTCCGCCGGCGCTTGTCTTAGACTCTTCAAATAGTGGCTCAGGAGTCAGCGGGGGAGAGGCGAGCGTGTGGGCGCGGGGAACGGCGCGGGGGGACGGGACGGTAGAGGGTAGTCTAATAAAACAACGGGATCATAATTGTTTCACGCACAATGCGAACGGCTCGAGGCGTTCGTCCACCCGCCGCCTCTTACACCGACCTGCTAATTGTTTGGGAATCTCGCTTTTTTATACATGATGGAAGGGTGATATTAAAAATACCTACCTACAAAACTTTATTACAACTTTTTTTATATTCAGAGAGCATAGAATAGTCTAGATATATTTGTTGGACATTAAATGATATTGTAACATTATTCGCCAGCTACCAACGTTACTGCGCGAGTGCGCGAGAGAAGCTAATAGTTGGAGTACCTTATATATACTTTATATTCATCCTCTGCTGGACGTAGGCTCCTAGTGAATGCCACAGAGGCCGATCTTCGGCTTTCCTCATCCAGTCGCTGCCAGCTGCCTTCCGCAAGGCGTCACTCCACCTGGCTGGCGGGAGTACTTATCTTGCACAAAATGTCATAAAGCATTCTTTAAGAATGAATTAATGTAAGTTTTAATGAAATATCGTGGGTACGTGACCGCGTCGCCGTCGGTGTAACAGGGACTCGTTGTCTATTTCTAAAATCAAAATAGTAAGTTCTTTATGTTGAATGTTTGCGAACGCGAGTGTTTGTCGACGACTTCAGCGATGACGGCCGGCGGCGCCCCCCGACCTACACGGCCACGCTCCCGAGAGCCCAACACACCCAATACTCACCTGAGATAAACTAACTACGTTAAATGTATCTCACGGAGACTTTTGCTTTGACTTTGTCTCATATAAGAATGTAACCTAATATTATCTACACGGAGAGGCACGGTTGAGAGCTTCAAATGGTTGATAAAGATTTGAATACTTACAAGTTCTTTATTTAATCAATACCTGTTCAGTTAATTGAGCAACCTTCCTTTCAACCATTGCTTAAGCTGCTTATGATAAATTTAGCTTTTCACATCGGCGACTCATAATTACCTGCAGACGGGAATGTCACAGATACCTAATTAAATTTGTGGGAACGTTCCGTCCGTTCATTCACAATAAATATAGTCAGTGAAGTGCAGGAGCTGGTGACGTGCACAGAAGACTCACTCTTACATAACGTTACGTGACACGGTTCTCTTTTACTTAGGTTAATATTCATTTGGAAATAATTAATTTTGAAGATTTACATTAATATTTTAGTTCTTTAACGTAGCGAGTCTGCCAATATGTATAAGAATGGCTGTAGTACTGCGTCTAGCAAAGCGGCTACGGTCCATATGATGGATAGTCACTATAAAACGGATCAAAGCATCACGATGTCGCGCTGCACCGACACACGACACACCGTGACACACAGACACACACACTGACACGCGAGCAGCGCGCTACACGTGGAGCTTCTGACTCTGAGAGTGACGCGCGGCCCGCAGCGGTGGGGCTTCTCACCGCCATTCATAGAATCTGATAAATTAATAAAATTGAAAAAGATGCAACTGAAGCACCGCTTATGCAACTTGCTAGAACCTGATTTCTCAAGAAACTTCCATCAATCGTTATAGGTACGGACAGCAACAGCGACGCCACCGTTACTGATGTGTGTATGTACGAGTATGTATGTATGCTGGGGGCTCCGCGTCACGTCACCAGTATCTGATTGTTTTGTAGCTACAATTTGGCAAGCCCCAGTATTCTTAATTATTGACATAACATGACATTGTCTCAATAAATGTGTTTTTTTTCTTACTTTCAACTAACTAACAAATCGTTTTATAATAAAAGCTTGGTCTTGGTAGTGAGGTCGATTTAGATCGTTTTCAATTTTGATAATATTTCGAGAGGCACAAAATAATTTTAATGTATGTTCATCAATTTGAGTTTTGTTCAGTGCCTAGGTATCTTGACTTCCATCGTCTTATACTTATCGTTTTACAATTTAAATCAATGTTGACTTCATAATGATTTTGTAAAGTATATAAGCGTATAGACAAGGAAATATAGCATGAGTCCAGCAGCGACCGCCACACAATCACGTAAGTCGTACTTTGGTGCACGGTTCCACATAGTGGGTCTTATGAAGAAGAACCGCCAAGAAACTCTATAAATAGGTACTCCTTTAAATAAAAAACTGTAACATTCTGGTCTCTGACATATGCTTAAATTAAATAACAATAATACAACGTGATAAAACCCCTAAAAATAGTTTTCTTTAAAAAACTATAACATTATTATTTTTTTCAACTTTGTTCTTATAATGTGAGGATCATGCGACAGCAGCAACAGAAAACATCCAGAAAGATAATATCGGTCTCATACAGCGGCTTCTCTGAGGGTTTGATTCTCGCGCTAAGCACTATGGAGAGAGCTCTGTATAGTATCGGTTCTGGGTGGATCGAGATCTTTATCCAGCTGGTAGCGTAACACGTGGCGTGCTGCAATCAATCCATACTAATATTATACACTAGCTGCTGCCAGAGGTTTCACTGTAGAGATGCGAAAGTACTCTGTTTATTTTATAATACCTATAGTTTTGTTATGTTTTGTGTATTTTGACGCCTAATGACCAGTCCCTATATCAAATCCGTCGATAGATTTGCTTACTAGAGATAGGATTATGACATAAGGTTCATACAAGTAATGTTAAAATCCTATCTCTAGTAATCAAATCTATCAACGGATTTGATATAGGGGCTGGCCATAAACCGAAAGCATCTGCGAGCGATCGCAACCGTTCATAGGGTACGATAACCGCTTACCATCAGACGGGCCGTATGCTTGTTTGCCACTTTAGTGGTTTAAAAAAGAACAATTTCGATGAATTTTTGTACAAAGATAGATGGACATTAGAAAAGGAAGGCTACCCTTGTTTAATAAAGTGTTTTGGGATGCGAGTGAAGTCGTGAGCAACCGCTCATTAATAAATATATAATTAATATGAATAAAATTGATGATCGATACAGCTGGTCCTTGTCCCTCAATGATAGCGATCGCGGCCTTGTCACCTTCAGGTGACAAGGCATTATATTTTTAAAAAAAAGCTTACTAACAATATCCTCTTGCTAAGCTAAATGCTTGAGTTACGAGTGGGTGTACGTCGGTAGTGTAATAGACGGGTTTCGAACCGGCAAACACATGATCGCAAGTCCGACGCCCTAGTCATTATGCTACCGCCGCTTCAAATACATTTGTGTATGAGGTAATTATAACTTATTTTTCGCCTACTGTTACGAAAACCTGCGATTAAAGCCTACAGCGTTCCATTTTAATTAATGAAAGTTGTGTCTTTAAACTCAACATTAGCTACCATCGTCTCAGACTTGTGACTTGTGTCCCCAAATGTATCGGGTATCAGTACCCGCACAGTTCGCCGGTACGTTGTTGTTGTTAGCTCTCTATTGTCATACGTCAACTTGACACAAATCCAAATTCCGAGGTGATTATACTGTTAATTTAATTTTTTTTTAAACGTTGCCCCACACTAGGATTTCCTCCTGTATCGTGGGTGCGTTTACAAACACAAATTCTCACATACACAAACGCCCAGACCCGGAACAACTACCTGTAGATCATACAAATATTTGCTCCGTGTGGGGATCGAACCCACAACACGTGACGCAGAAACCGATCGCTCAGCCGCTACGCCAAACGTGTCGTCAAATTGAAAAATCCATTAACACTGCTTGACTTAGTAATCGAACTCAGGATCTCATGACCACTAGACCAACGAACAATATTATCTATCTATTTATCAAATGAGAATGTTACGTTATGTTAAACTAAAATAATATTATTGAATGATTGAATGCGCAGAAGCCAGCGTGGAAGAGTGCATGCAGCCTAAACCCTGGAGTACGCCAATCTTTAATCCTATAAACTCAGCTGGTTCCGCCGGACTGTGTGAGTGGGGGGAGGGGGGATTGAGGAGTGCACGGGTACCAGGAGCACATAAATAACAAGGCGTGTTGTGAGTGTCTGCTTATATTGACTGTTCGTGGCAGCTGGTCGTGACGCGCTGCTTACCCAGTGTCACATAATACGAGTATAACTATACACTAGACTATATTAGCCGCAGCGACTGCCGCACACACATACATGAAGGTATCTTCATGTATGAATTATACACATATACCTACTTAATTATAAAGAATCACTTTAAAAAATATGAAAATAACTGATTACAAATTACATATTGGCTTATTATGGCACATAAGCATGTTTTTTTTTCGGATTAAGATTTTATGTCGATCTCAAACAAAATTCATTTTAATTTACAAAAATAAGTTTCCAAAGAGCTTTGTGTGTGTGTGTGTGTGTAACAATTATGATGTGTGACAGACACGCATCTCTCGTAGCTCACAAACTTTGCTAAGCTCGTCACAATTCACAAGTGACGAGCTTAGCAATACAACACAGTTCAGTTAGTCGTGCTAACTTGAGCGTCACCGTAACTATGCGGAGTATTTGCCAGTTTGTAGTTGTACAGAGAGCGGCGACACGTGCTGTGTGCTCCACTCACTCGCCGACTCACAGCCGCTTTGTGTTCACATACTTGTTACTTTACTTCTTAGACAACGGAAGGTAATCAGTGCGGTCCACACAACAAATCATTGTTATCACGTTTAGCCATTACCATTTAACATATTTTGCGATGGAAGTCTGTGGTTAAAACTAGTCCGTTAGCGAACAATACATCGGCACGAGGAAGCCTCGAGCTATCTGCACATATCGGCGTCAGCATCGGTTCCACCGTGTCGCCGGGCACGCCCCGCCAACCCCACGAGGGTCCCGGCGCCACCACGCGCAATGTGCAGGTTGCGTCTGAGCTTGTACTGTATGTCACAAGGATGCATGTCCCGATCACATTCTAGAATACTTGGTCAGCTCAAAATGATGATGGCGAATAAAATAATTATATAATTAAAGAAAAAAACATGATGAGAAAACTATGTGAACAAAGGAACAACTTTGGAGTGAGGGTGTACAGTGCGCAGTCGCCGGGCGGTGCGGAGCGGTGAGCAGCGAGCGCGGCGCCCCCAGCCGGCGCCGGCGCACACCACGCTCAACCACACACACATGTCTATGCACAAATGACTCGACACATTCGCCACACGACGCACGCACACAATAACCATGTTGTATTATCGTATTCTTATAATATGGGCCTCGCAGCCTGAATTAAATAAATAAATAACCATATACAAAGCGTGTATACTTCGCGCGTGTGATGTGCGTGCGAGCCGTGCACAGCGAATGTTACAACACATATCTGTGAACAGTATGTGTGTAATGGTATGTGCTTATGTCAATTTAATATTAATATAAGTACAATATAACTAGTATGTATAGATATGTTTACAATGTGCGCACTCGGTACGCCGCGCCGACGCACACGCGCGCACTACGTATGTGTGTGTGTGTGTGTGTGTGTGTCACAAGTACAGCCTTCACAGTGTAAGAGCCGAAGAGCTTCAAATACAATAATAAGTTCATGTTGAGCTATCTGTACCCGATGCTGCAGTACACACCTACAGTTCTCTAATATGAATGTTTTTTCCTGTGTTAGATGTCGTATGTAACTATCGGTCGTGTCGGTCATGTCGGTCGTGTTGGTCGCGCGTGTGTCGGCGGGTGTCGGCGGGTGTCGGGTGCGTGCTCGCGCGTGGTCGGCTGTCGGCGGCGGATTACTCTTCCCGCTCGCCTATCTCCTCTGCACTCCTTCTACACAAACAGAAAGACAACGTATATTATATTATTTAACAAAGTCAATACACATAACCAGGCATTACTTGTTTCAGTATAAGTATGATGTTGATCAGGCGTCGTTAGTGATGTTGTTGTGCACAGATTACAGATATCGTCACCGGCGATACAATACTGACTATGAGCTGTGCCCGCTGTGAGTGTCACTCACGAATGGCTCGCGACACTCACTTGTGGTAGTGTGACAGCTTGTGCCGGCAGCGGTACAGCGGGAACACGCCGGTGAACTCGCACAGCAGCGCTCCTCCCCCCGTCGCGCCCCCCACCGCCCCGGCTGCGCCCGCCACAGCCGCGTCAGACCGCTTGCCGTAGCGCGTGCTCATGAAGAACCTGCACCCAGAAACATGTGCCTACTGTACAATTCTTCTTCTTTGGGTTTTGGAATGATATCGTGCCAGCATTACGTTATATTGTGTGTGTGTGTGAAAGAGAGATATGTGTATGCGTGTGAGGTGTGTCTGTGTGTGTATGTGTGTGTGTGTGTGTGTGTGTGTGTGTGTGTGCTCGTGTGTGTATATGTGTGCGTGTGTTATGTGTGTGTTACCTGTCGTTGCGGGGCGCGAGGTGGCGCGCGGGCGGCGAGCTGCGGCCGTACCGCGTCGCCATCAGGAACGGCATCGGAGACACTGCGCAACACACACACACAGTCACAGTCGCCACACGGACACGACACGCCACTACGTACTCAGTACTGACCGACCAGCCGCGGGACTACTACATAACTATAACTATTATACTTATGTGGAAATACATATTACATCGAATAAACACAACGTGATTTTGAAATTAAGAAAAAATCCACTAGTTAGTAGGACTAGGTACGTACTCTCAGCTCGCTTGTCGTGTTCAGCCGCAACGAGCACCAGCAGCAGCAGCGCGCAGACGCACGCGCACGCGCGCCGGCAGCAACACGCGCACGCGCGCACACACATCACGCACGCAACACACAACACGCACGTCACCACGTCACGTGACAAGCGCCAACCTGCAACATCTCACCGTCACAGATGTCTCGCCAGCGCGAGTGGCCGCCTCCTTAAGTGCTACTCATTAATAATAATTTTATTAATATCAAATGTGAAGAGTTCTAAAAATTAGTGTGTAAACGTTTGTTATATTACGAGTAGGAGAGCACATCACTCGTGAGCCGCGGCGACGCTAATGTATGCAAATATTATAATACTCGTGACAATTGAGCAATCAGCGCGTAGAGGTAACTATTAGTTAGATTAACACAAAGTTATCGGACGGGGTGCCTGTAACAACGTTAACGTCACGAGTGTGGGAACATTACGATGTTGCGTATTGTTACAACGAGCGCCGCACCGCCCACCTGTAGCCTAAAGTGTGAAGAGTGCCTAGCTACACTAAACGCTTGACGCAGACGCTAGCGACTGTCGCTCACATAACTTAGGTTTAGTCAACCATGTTGAGAACGGCTACCAGTCTAATCAGATCCGTCTGTGGTAGGTAGAAGGTAGGGTTCGCAATAAACTGTAACAGTAACTTACTGTAATAAATTTAATGCCTTGAATTCTGTGGCCGCCTCACGTCTCGATGTTAGGTTCAATATAGATAGAGGAACACTGGCCTGAACTGTAGCCGAGGTATCCTGAGGATTTTTAATAATATCATTATTTATTTATTTTACTAACTCGACAGGACCGCCATCAATCCTCCGCAATCCAATTTCTGGACAACACCGGTATCCTGAGGACAAACTGGTTATCTGGGCTTCATGAGTATCCCATCCACACGCTGACCGCGGCGACGTCAACGTTGCATTGTCCAACATGCGTGCAACTTTTTTTTAAATTCATGATAGGCTTACGCTTGATCGCCAGTTCGCCTGATGTTGAGCGATACCGTGATCTACGATGAAGCGCGCCCAACTCTTATCATCGAGCGTGTTATGGTTGTATTATATGTAGTCAGACAGAAGTAATCGTGTACGAGCTAATGACCGCTTCTTACAGACTAATGAAATTGTGTCGAGAAATGTACATTGTAATGTATACGTTTTATTATGACCAGTGCATGCATCTGGTTTGCTATTACTAAGCCTTCAATATATCTCGTACACTTGTGCTGCTCGCGTCACTCTGTATTCTCGCTAAAACTTATTAGAAATCTACCAAACATTTATATCACTGCGACTATCGCTCGTTTTTTCGTAAGATAAAGACAGCGCTATAGGCCGCGTGTAGCGCTGTCTCCGTCGGCGACGGCGCCTGTGTCCTAATGTCGTTCAGCGTAATATTGTGGTGTCTCAGGAAGCGACAATATCCTGCGGCGCGGCGCTGTTTTCCTTCGGAAGCGTGTTTTCCCGCGGGCGTCCGGTGCCGCCTACGTCACGTCCGGCGTCCGGTGCGGGCCGGCACCCGGCACCCGGTGGCTGTACGCGCCTACGTATGTACGTATTTTATCGTTGATCGACGCCAACTTGTAGCTCATGTGATTGTTGTTTACCTACCTACGTACAGCACTGCACTCTCCCCACCACAGCCCGCCTGCACCACACTACACCTCACACACGTACTCTCACAGCACCACCAATTAGTTAAAGTTATAATTTTTCTCATTATTTTAAAATGTAACAAATCTGATCGTACTGTGTCACTTTCGAGCGCGAGCTTTTTGTTTTTTTTTAATACAATTATCGCTTCACATGCATTTAGTTTGTAAGACAGCTCAGACATTGATGACAGACTATTAAAGATGGTGGCGGGAGTTAACGCGTGGTGCAACGCGTACGGTGGCGCGGAGCACACACTAGCACTAGCCTCACAACACGCGGCGGAGCACACCTAACTGACACGATACACACGTCACACGCGTCACACGCGTCACACGCGTCACACGCGTCACACGCGTCACACACGTCACCCACGTCGCACACGTCGCACACGTCACAACGTGCGCGACGACGTGTTGTACAAGTGCCGCAGCACACTCGCGCCTGTCACAACGACAGTTGCCGCGTGTTCAGCCTGAAACCTTGGATGTTCACGTCTCATGTCTGGTGCTGACTGCACACCGCACTGTATGTTTATTGTTGGTGTTCCGCGTCCACATTGTCGGGAGTTGGATAAATCTAATTAATACCTATGGACCGGACCGCAAATTGTCATACTCGTTGACAATGTCATGACATCTATGGCCATCACTATAGAGCAAGGGAAATCTCACATACTCAGCCACCTACCGAAGTGGCAGACCACGCTGAGGTGTCCACACTACAAGTCCACGAGTACTCTATTACATTCATCATTGCCCTTGTATTTTTATGAAGACGTCCCCCCCTCCCCTTCCCGTCTACCTGCCCGCGCCTGCCCGCGTCTGCCCGCGTCTGCCCACGGGCCGCACTACAATAAAACACATATAAAACCTGAGCGAAATTTGATTGCACCGTAACCCGATACGACATCAAACACTTTTAAATTAAAACATTCACTTTATTAGCCATTCGTATTGTAAGACGATCTGACCTACTCTCGAATACAGAATAACACTGATGCCGTATAATACGCCAACGTTATACCGGCGCGTACCTGCACTGCGTGTACGCCAAACATATTGTTAACACGCGAATTAAATGCAATGACATTGTAACAAGTAGCCTAATATGTTAACACATTCATATAAATTATGTGTACACACTGTATAATGTTCTCGCTGTGCTACGGTTTCGTAGCCGTTGTTCGTAGCAAACAAAAGACATCAACGCGTAACATTAAATGAAACTTACACACGGGAACTTAGTACATTGTGGCATAATGTTAAAACATTAAAATATTTTGAGTGACAAGTAGGACAACACGCACAACATTGTGACGTCTACTGTATATACATACACAGGTACAGGACTACAGGGTTATATACAATAGTCTGCCAAATAAACTAATCAAATCAAATCGGGATCAAAATGTCCTCAATGTTCGCTGTGTAAAAGGATAGGATTAATGTAGTAGATAGATAGGAATAATGTAGTAATTATTAAATCCGAGGTCATATTTTAACTGTCTAGTAGGTTGATTAATATTTAAATGCAATAAAAAATATTAATGACTGACAATATTAAAGTAGTCCTTAGACAAGTAATTGTGTTGTGTTACAGTAACTGACAAATAAACAGGAGCACTAAGATAAAGTATGTAGTAGTAATACTTACAGCTTGTATTAAGAGTCCGGCGGATTTTTCTTATAAACGTAATACCGAAATAAATCGTAATTCAAACACCAATTTAATCAAATTGTGTTATTATTCGGATTCTGATATCGTTAATCTAGGTTCCTACATTACCATTTTGTCCAAAATACTTCACTTGAAATAAATGTAGGCAATTTTTCAATTTTTGGATTTTGATTTTTTGGAACAATTCTCTAATTTTTTATTTAAATTAAATGGTAGTGTAGGAACCTAGATTAACGGTATCTAAATCCGAATAATAACAGAATTTGATAGAATATTGTCTGGACTACGATTTATTTCGGTATTACGTTTTTGTGGGCAATTCGAGCTCCGCCGGACCCTTAATGTAAGTTTACCTGCGACGTGTGTGAGGGCGGGAGTCGCCGGTGAGGCGGCGGCGCGGGCTCGGCGCGGACTGTGCCGCCGCGCGCCCTCGCCGCCTTTATATGTGCCGGCCGCCCCCGCCCCCGCCGCCGCCGCCGCCGCCCCCGCCCCGCACGCCGCACCCCGCCCGCCCATCGTCGTGCATACGCGCAACAAGCTGCGGCCGCCAGAGACACTTGTCGCAAACTAAATATTAGTTGGTTCTCGCGGCGGGTGATGCACTCACCGCTCGCGTTATAACAACAACATGTGGTGGTGCAGCGCGCGACACTGGCGCCACCAGCGACCACTCGCGGAACTTATGTTTAATACTTCAACAATAATCTAGCAACAATACGTTACACGACGTGATCATATATGACAGTACAATAGCCAGCGCAGATTTACTGATGTTATTATGTATTTACAGTTTTCTTATGAAATTCGCAGAAGCATAACATTGGCGATTAATCCGCTGTATTAATCGCGTAGCACGCCAGCGTACCGTCTACTACTTTATAATATTCTGGTGTGACGTCATACAAAACGAATTCGTTTTTAAAGCGCGAACCTTTGTTACGCGCGAACCATGCTTTAAGAAGTAAACATTATGTCTGTTTCTTCAATTTGTGTAGTTGAAGTATTTGTCAAAGTAAACAAATATCTATTTTGCGAATTAAAATTAAAAAGTAATACCTACCTAGTTATATACATATAACACTAATATTGTATAATTAATCAACAACTATTTAAAACAAAGTTGTAAAGCTAGCGAGTACCTATCTGTGGGGTTTCTTGCCGGCTCTTCTCCATAAGACCCACTTTTTGGAATCGTGCAACAAGTTGTGCAAAAAGTTTCGACTTTTCAAAAGAACCTATTTTGGTTTAATTGTAATAAAACATTTTGACTTTGACTTGACTTTATGTATTAGATATTCCTGCTGTAACACGTAACAGAGCAGTCTTTCGTAACGTATTAAAAAGTACAAGGAGAAGGTTACGTAAAAGAGTTGTTGGTATCTAGGGCATCTAAACAACCTGTGAACTGTGAATCTTCACGAGACGTACGGCATCGTTTATTCGAATAATTGGAGCTCCCTGACTGAGAAAGTAGTACTTGCACCTTGCAGGAAATCGTAGCCAAATAACATAGCTCCGTGCTATGTCATATTCCGGTCACCAGAGCTCCGCGAGGAAGCGTTGTGTTGGCAGAGAATCGGTTTCTTCTAGGCAAGTACGCTTAATCGTAGATCGCAGTGTCGCTTAACATCAGGCGAACTGGCGACCAATCGTAAGCCTATGACGAATATGATTGATGAGCATCACGCTATTGTATTGTTGTATCCTACGCTGCCAGAGCCCAACTATTGTTCCTTGATTTACAGGATCGGCAACGCGCGAGAGATACCCCTGGTGTTGCAAGCATCCGCGTGTACCTTTGTGCACACGTATCAGGGAACTAAATCACTATCACTCACTACATAGTATAAAACAAAGTCGCTGTCTGTCCGTCCCTATGTATGCTTAAATCTTTAAAACTACGCAACGGATTTTGAAGCGGTTTTTTTAATATATAGAGTAATTCAAGAGGAAGGTTTATATGCATAATACATGCATAATATTGTTGAGAATCACTGATAAATTTAGAGGTTTCTAATGTGATGTTGTAAATAAACACTTTTTTTTGCGCTTAAATTGCAAACGCTGCCTGAACCCCACGAGATAAATTAAAATAATGTACTACAGTATTGTACACCTTAACAAGGTCAACAAAAAATTCCAGGTTGGTATATGTCTATCTCTTAAGGATAACCCACAATACCCATTTTTTATCCTTTACATTTTACGGGAAAAGATGGCTTATTTACGAAGTGATTTTAAGCAATACATCATTAATCCTTATCCAATTAAGTACCTTAAATACATTGTCCATTTAATATAGATCAATATGGCCCTTTACAGCATGTAATTTAAATGAATATTTCCGAAGATATTACAAATTTAAAATGCAGGGACCTAGCGGTGCGGCGGTACCGGCCCGGCCGGCGGCGCTGTAATCGTTGTTTATGAGGACATTCTGTAGTAGGTAAGTATATTTAGTATCAGCATTGCACCCGTGCGAAGCATGAATATAAAAAAAAAAGACAAAAATTTACTTATTTTAGTATTTAAAATCTGTCTGTATAACCTTTGCTCACTATACAGAGAGAGTGTGTATATGTCAAAAAAAAAACATGTATGTAACAATAGTAATTCTTTATTTTATAGACAACCCCCAAAAAGCCCGAGCTTAACCTCCTTCCAATGTTTTTGTTCTCATAGATACATTTCTTTCAGTTAATTACACAACAGAAATCAAATATTTGTTCGGACTACTTAATGAACTTTTGTTATGAATTGGAATCTGAGTGTCATGTGGCGCGTGTACATGCGTGTGGTCAGCTCGGCGTGTCGGTGACGCGCCGCACACTGATACCAGCTGATAGCGACACAGTGGCCGACAGCCGACACCGCTCGGCGAGAACGACTCGCTTATTGGTTAGGACGCGAACTGTGATCGCGCACAGCTCCGCTACGTCACCGACAGCGCGTACCAACAATACCCTCAACACTAGCACTGTCCGCGGCTCCCCTAAATAATTTAACCCAGATCCAGCCGTCCCTAGCTGTCCCCCCAGCAACGCCCTAAGCCGAGGTCGAGTCCCGCAGGGGACGCCCTTAGCTGCTGTTGCTTAGTTATAAGATGCTCCTGGCTGGAGGCATTCGGTGCCTCGCCACCAAGTCCGGTTACGCTGTGAAGATTCCCTGAATCAACAGCCATCACCATACAAAAAAAAAAAAAAAAAAACTGTCCGCGGCCTGTTACTGCTCTACGTGCACTATTATTTCTAGATAGTGATTTTCATTTGCGGGGGCATAACCGGGCCCCGGTTATGCCCCCGCCAAGTGGAGCAAAACAGGGGCAACCTTTTAATCCTTTTCTCGAAGCAATGCACAGCAAGTAACTTCAAACAGGCTGTATGTTCACTGTGAGCAAAGCTAGAAGCTCTAACGGTCTAACTGCAAATAATTATATAAACGTTTCTTTGCAGTTAGTAAATTAACATTAACAATTAGCAGTTAGTAATTCAATCAATTGATTGATCTATCAATCGATCAATCGGTCTCATATAATACACACAATCAATAAGTCAGGTCTCGGTAATCTCTGGTTAGGTTCACTCAGTCAGTTAATCAGTCATCGACCAATCGATCAATCAATTAATCAGTCAATGTTTGAATCAATCCATCAATTGATCTATTAACTCATACATACATACATATATTCCTCCTTACACAAACATATAACTTTATCAATTGATTGGTTGATTGATCGATTGATTTGTGGACTTATTGATAGAGCGTTCTTAACTTGTGATTAAAGAGACCAGATTGACGGTGTGTATATAGAATGATTCATCAATTTATATATTGATTATTATTACTTATTTTGTATTACACATTATTATTTCATATTGATTGATTGATCGATTACTGACTGACTAAGCGAACCTAACCTGATATTATAGAGATCTGAACGATAGATCTTTTGATCGATTAGTTGATTGGTCTGTTGATCTACTGATCGTTTAATCATTGTACTGATTGATTTATTGATTGATAGAATGATCTGTTGATCAATTGATCGATTTCTCAATTGATTGATAGCTTGATGGATTGTCTTATTAACAGATTGACTAAGCAAATATAACCTGAGATTACAGAGACCTGATTGATTGATTGATCGATTGATATATCGAACGATGGACCAATGATGATGATGGACCAAAGACCGAATGATTTCGGTCAGACGATCATTCCTGATAAAACGATTATTTGATTTTTAAATTGATTGGAGATTGATGCATCGAAAGATCGTTAGATTGATTGATCAATGTCTCTATTGATTGATTTATTAGTTAATTGATTAATAAATTGCTCTATTGACTGATTGATTAAGCGAACCTATTCTGTGCGAATCCAACGCTAAGATTACAGAGACATTATTGATCGATTGCTTCATCGAATGACTGTCCGTTTATTAAATTTATCGAATGATGGATCGATTGCTAGTTTGATCGATAGATCTATAGATTGATTGATCGATCAATTGATTGATAGTTCGATAGATTGAAAAAGCGGTAGATCAATTGATTGATTGACTAAGCGAACCTAACCTGAAATGATAGAGACCTTATTGATTGGTTCTTTCCTCAAAAGGCCATTTCAGACATTACCCTACTTCGTACCACTCAATTATAAGAGTTCTTCCATGTCTGGACTTTAAAAGAGACCAAGCCTTCTAGCTATAAAAAAAAAAAAAAAAATTATTGACATGTAAAAGTATGTCTAAAGATCTACTTGTAGACCAGACCATCGACTACAGGTTCGCTCCGTTATGGTTCGCTCAGGTTAGGTTCGCTCAGGTTAGGTTTTTTTTTTTTTCTACTTCCTCTGACACAATATCAGAGCCTATGTTATCTTAAGCTACTCTTTCATTCCAGTTCTATCAAGTATTCCTCTCGCACTTTTATTCCGCATACTTTATCTTTCTTTCTTGCTATCTCTGTCATGCAATTTCCCGGTGGGATTCCGGTCTGATATTTCTTTCTACTCTATCTACGTTAACTCTAATGTTTCTTTATTTAAGATATCGGGTTTACAACATACACAGTTTCTTTTTTAAATTATTGAACAACAGGCATTTGGCAGTTTTTATTCTTAATTATCTAGTTTACAGTTTTTACTTATTTGTTATCTTATCCTACTGCTTATAATTAGTTTTATATCTATTTTACATATTTATTGTTATGGGATTTCGGGTTTACAATACCCACTATTTAATTGAGCTTCCTTTAGCCCGGTATTATTATGTTCTTCTACACAATTTTCTTGCGTACTTTAGATTGTTACTTATTTCTTAATTAGACTAAGCTTATTCCTACTTTTTAATTATAAAGTTCCTTAATAATTTCCGTGTATGATGTACAATATATTTCATAATATATAGGCATCATACATTTGTTACTTGTTTCTCTTTACGACTGTTTCCACTATTTTTAGGCAATAGTCCATGAATTTTTTCCTTTTCTTGTCCATCATAATACATTTTATTTTTTCCGTTGTAAGTTTTGTGTCTAGAATCTGTTCAATTTTATACCTTTCATGACCGAACACTGGGCATTCCAAGATAATGTGTGGGACGGACTCTTTTTTACTTGGGACACATGTGCATGAGGAACTCTCCTTGCACTTGAATCGACATAAGTATTCGGAGAATCCCCCATGGCCGGTCAACAGTTGAGTGCTTAGGCATGTCGGTTCGAACTTACGGATCACACTATATGCGGCGATCGCATCCGGAAAGAAGAGTTTCGTGATTCCGGCCACTTCACCTGACTTATATCTTTCGTCCCATTCGCGAATCGACTCCTGCCGGAGCTGTCGCTTCGCAAGTGAGACGGGAAACCATTCGTAGTCCGGTTTTCTCTTGCTAGATGCTGCAGCGGCTTCCTTGGCAAGCTGATCTGCTCTTTCGTTTCCCTCCAATCCTGCGTGTGCCTTTATCCAGAACAGAGACACTACTTTGTTCTGTCGAGATATCGCTGATAGGTTCTCACGGGTTTCTACAGCTAGTGGATGGAGGGAGCCGAGGTTAGTGATCGTTTGTAATGCTGCCATTGAGTCGCTATAAATGCCGAATGTGATTGCGTTGTGTACCTTGATCCGCCTCGTGGCCTCGCAGACTGCTAGTAATTCTGCCTGGTAGACTGTGCAGTAAGACGGCAAGCAAAGCTTGACGGTCCGAGTCTCCGCCGCGCCCTCCCACATGGACAGCGCTGCGCCAACCCGCCCCCCGATCTTGCTGCCGTCTGTGAATATTCTAACTGCACAGCCACCATTTGCGTCCACGTCATTCTGGTCTCTGAGGCATATCAGCTCAAGGTCCGTGACTGTTGCAGGGTGTGGCGCTTCTGTTGCTGGCATTGGTCGCTCGATCTCTCTGTCCCCTAGCCCTGGCAGGGCAGCCCCTTTCTTGATCCTGTATAGCGAGGCTACCTCGCGTACACGAAGATCAAGCGGAAGCACTCCCGCAAGGACCAGCGCTGAGTTCAGGGAGACCGTGCGATAAGCCTTACACATTTTTTGTGCGAAGCCCCTCTGCAGAGCTCCAAGCTGTTTTTGCACTCCTAATTTTTTGGCGGCCGGTGCCCAAACGCTCGCCGCATACAAGATGATGGGCTCGATGGTCGCTGTGTAAATTGTGCGTATCACTTCGGGGTTTAGGCCCCAACTCGACTTCGCTGCTCTTGCAAGCTGTTGGTAGATATTTATAGCCTTCCTACAGACATTTGACACGTGTGCCTTAAAGGTGAGCTTTTCGTCAAACGTCACACCCAACATCTTTATATCTTTGGACATGCCAATGTCCACCCCGCCCATGCTCAAGTGTGGAGTGTCGAATTTAAGCTTGCGCGTGATTACCATTGCATTGGTCTTATGAGGCGCAAATTTGAGCTTATTTTCGACGCCCCACACCCGAACAAGCTCGAGGGCGATTGGCTTGTCTTTGCACCTCTTGTGAAGTCTGACCATCGAACACCATGACGACGTCGTCGGCAAACGCCTGCACATAGTGACCTGCGGATTCAAGGGTATTCAGCAGGGGATCCAGTAATACGTTCCATAGGATGGGCCCTCCAATAGATCCTTGGACGCACCCTTTGTTGGTCGCCTTTGTGTAGGTTTCCCCATTATACCTCACCGTAACCTTCCTTTGATCGAGGTAGCTGTCGAACACTTTTCGGATGTTGAGGGGGCAGTTCGCATTTGCCAGTTGGACCCTGATTGCTGGCCACCATGCGCTGTCGAAGGCGCCCTCTATATCCAATGACACGACGGTTATGATTTTCTTCTCGTCCAGTTTAGTTTTTACGTATTGCATAAATTTATAGAGGGCGTCTTCGCAGCTCTTTTGGGGCATGAATCCGAACTGGTTGGGGTTTAATTTTGGTAATAGGTGGTGTTTGAGTCTGTCGACCAGCATTTTTTCGTAAACTTTACCTAGTACCGGCAAGAGTCCTATGGGGCGGTAGGATTTGGGAGTTGCATACGATTCTTTTCCTGGTTTCCTCAGCACTATCACCGTGGCTTCCTTCCAGATGACTGGGAAATAATGGAGCTCTAGACATTTGTTTAGTACTTCCAGGAAAAGTTTGGGGTCGCTCCTTATGGCATGGCTACATATGTCGGCAGTGAATCCGTCGGCACCAGGCGCTTTCTTCGGATTCAGGGAATCCAGTGCGGTGAGCATTTCCGTAATTGTAAACGGAGGATCGTTCTGTCCCTCGAGTTGTTGTAGGTTCACTGCTGTTGCTCGGTTCCTTGTTTCTTGATGCGTCTGGTTGTCATTCTCCCTTAGATCTTCCGGGTAGAATGTTTTAGCCAACAGCTCCACCGAGCCTTTTGCATCAAGAGCGATGCCACCTTCTTCTAAGGGTATGTCCTCTTCCCTCTTTGCTGTTCTCCCTATCACTCGGTAGATACCCTCCCACAAACTCTCTCTGTCCTGTTTGTTACAGAATTCTTTCCAGCTTCCGATCTGGGCCTCCATTGCTTTGGCTTCGTATTCGTCTCTGGCGATTTTATAGGCGTCCACTACACTTTGTTTTCGAATCGGTGCGGCATTCTTGATTCTGCGTTTCCTAGTGGTGACTTCCTGTTTCATCTTCGCGAGCTCCTCTGACCACCATGGCAGGGTAAGTGTCACTGTATTCTTTTTAAGTGGAATTGAGTTTTTGCTAGATTCTGTAATAATTTTGTTATAATTTTTTGTGATTAGTTCTAGTTCCTCTACTGTATTAATAGTACGAATTTTTTCAATTTCTAAGCTGTATTCTAATTTTAATTGTTTGAATTTATCATGGAATGTTTCTCAATTTGCTTTCTTTGTATTATAAAGTCTTGTTGTTCTTTTGACACTTACCCCAACTGATTTTTTAAGCTTGATGTTAAAGCTAATACCATTGTGGTCGGCGCACGTGAGATTCTCAACAACTTTCCAGTCCTCCACTAGGTCCAGCAAATCAATAGTGCAGGCCGTCACGTCAACAAAACTGCTGTAGCGTTTTCCGCCACGAATGGTATCAAATGTCGGGGTGTCGCCTTTATTGAGAACATGAAGATCCATCTCGTGAAGCGTGCCGGCCACATCATCCCCCCTGTGGTCGATTTCAGGGCTTCCCCACCAAGTGCTCTTTGCATTGGAGTCGCCTCCTATAATGAGTCTCCGTGATATGGCTGTTGCAATCTTTTTGATGTGATCCAGGTACGAATCTATGGGTGAGTCGGGTTCAAAATAATATGAAACCAGTGTTAACCTCCATTGTTTGGTGCTAACGCTCACCACTACGATGTTGTTGGTGGTGAGCTCCGGGTGTTGCGTGACGTCTAGATCAGGGTCAAATACGGCGACAGCTGCTTTAACCGTGCCTCCTCTGGTGCTCTGGTATATTCTGACACCACGGTAAGATTTCATATTATCCGACCCACCCACGTAAGGTTCCTGGATCAGCGCTACAGCCACTTTTCTTTCAGTTGCTTCAATCATTAGCTCGTCTGTTGCTAGCTTCCTTCGTTGGAGGTTGCATTGGAGCACCCGGTACAGGTGTTTGTCCACTTGGGCGCCTTTAGCAATACGCTATAGACATACGAGCTATAACGTCGCGCTTTCTGCGTATGGGACACTCTTTGCTAAAGGCGTTGTGGTCATTGCGATCGAGCTTGGCCGCTGTGCAGTTTCTGCATGATGGTTCACCTCCTGCCAGCCACTCTGGGCATTGCACCTTAAGGTGCGGTCCTCCGCAATGGCTGCAGAGGTCTGCTAGATCTACGCAGAATCTCTTGCTGTGACCATAGCCAAGACATCTCGAGCACTGTACCAGCGGTGACTGGTCCAGCACCCTATGCTCAGGTTAGGTTCGCTCAGGTTAGGTTCGCTCAGGTTAGGTTAGGTTAGGTTAGGTTAGGTTGGGGTTCAGAGGGTCCCTGACCGAGGTGTGCAACTCCAGCATGCCTCGGTCTCGCCGTCCGCCCCCCCATCGTGCCGTCTACTGGTGGACGGAGGAGCTGGAGGAGCTCAGGGCCACCTGCGTGGCGGCCAGAAGGGCCTACGCGCGGAGCCGAAGGCGCAGCGCCCAAAACCGAGACCGGGCAGAGGAGGACCGCCTATACGCCTCTTACCGAGAGGCGACAACGGTCCTCAAGTCTGCAATGGGCGCTGCAAAGGACTCGGCGTGGGCCGAGATGCTGGAGGGTCTCGACAGAGATCCTTATGGGAGACCATACAAGGCGGCGCGGAACCAGCTCCGCCCGTATGGTCCCCCTCTGACGGAGACCCTCGAGCCATCGTTGCTGGATGGGGTGGTCCGGTCCCTGTTTCCGCGCAGGACCGACTTCGCCCCACCAACGATGGATCCCCCGCGGGGGGCGGCTCCGCCGGCGGATGAGGAGGAGGTCCCCCCGGTGACGGTGGCGGAGTTTCGCGCGGGGGTTCTCAGCCTCCGCGCGAAGAAGACGGCCCCCGGTCCAGACGGCGTCCCCGCACGGGTGCTGGCGATCGCCGCCCCCGAAATGGAGGACAGGTTTCGGGACCTCTTCAGCGCGTGTTTTGCGGCTGGGAGGTTCCCGAAACCGTGGAAGGAGGGGCGGCTATGCCTGCTCCGAAAGGAGGGACGCCCGGTCGACTCCCCCTCGGCATACCGGCCGATCGTCCTGCTCGATGAGGTCGGTAAACTGTTCGAGGGGATTGTCGCCTCCCGGCTGGGTAGCCTTTTGCGGGGGGTAGGGCCAGATCTGTCGGACGCCCAATTCGGTTTCCGTCGAGGGCGTTCGACGATCGACGCGCTGGCCCTACTCAAGGGCCAGGTGAGGGAAGCGGTGGAGGCGGGGGACGGAGTGCTGGCGGTGTCATTCGACATTGCCAACGCCTTCAACTCCGTCCCCCACTCGACGATATTGGAGGCGCTCCGGTATCACGGAGTGCCCCAATATCTGCGGAACCTCCTGGCCAGCTACCTGGGGGACCGGGAGGTCGTCTTCGCGGACAAGACGGGCATCGTGAGGCGGTACGGCGCAGAGTCCGGTGTTCCGCAGGGATCGGTGTTGGGGCCCCCCCTGTGGAACATCGGATTCGACTGGCTCCTGCGGGGAGCCCTCCTCCAGGGCACGAGTGTCATCTGCTACGCGGATGACACTCTCCTCACTGCCCGGGGGAGGAACTTCGGGGAGGCGGCCTGTCTGGCCTCGGCTGGCGGATCCTTGGTTGCAGAGAGGATCCGCCGCCTCGGATTGAGGGTGGCGCTGCAAAAGACCGAGGCCGTGTTCTTTCGCGGGCCTCGGCAGCGCTGCCCTCCCGATGCCCACATCGTCGTGGAGGGCGTCCGGATAGGGGTCCAGCCCCAGATGAAGTATCTGGGCCTGGTGCTGGACGACAGGTGGCGCTTCGGCCCGCATTTCAGCGGGCTGTCGACGCGCCTGTTGAAGGCCGCGGACGCCCTCTCGTGGCTCCTCCCGAACCTGGGGGGGCCCAAGGCGAAATGCCGGCGCCTCTATGCCGGCATTTTGAAGAGCATGGCCCTGTACGGGGCACCCATCTGGGCGGACTCCCTCCATAGGAGGGAGAATGCAACCGCCATCCGCAAGCCCCAAAGGGCTATTGCACTGCGGGTGGCGAGGGCCTACCGCTCGGTGGGCTTCTCGGCGGCGTGCGCTCTGGCCGGCACCCCTCCTTGGGAGTTGGAGGCGTGGGTGCTCGCCAGAGTATACGAGTGGTCGGCGCGCCGGAAGGCGCTCGGGGAGTGCCCCGTCCCCGAGGAGCGGGAGGCCGTGCGGCGGGAGGCGAGGGACGCAATCGTCCTTCACTGGACAGAGGACCTCGCCACCGCCGCCTTTGGCCGCCGGACGTTGGACGCGCTCGGTCCGGTCCTGCGGAGCTGGCTCGAGCGGTCCCACGGGTTCCTCTCGTTCCGTCTGGTGCAGGTGTTGTCCGGGCATGGGTGTTTCGGAAAGCACCTGCACCGGATCGGGAGGGAGGAAACCCCGGCGTGCCACGACTGCGGCGCCCCGGAGGACACGGCGCAGCACACCCTCGAGGTGTGCCCGGCTTGGTCGGGGCTGCGCCGTGGCCTGACCGCGGTGGTTGGCCAGGACCTCTCGCTTCCCAGCGTGATCAACGCCATGCTGGGGAGCGAGGAGGCCTGGGCAGCGGTTGCCTCCTTTTGCGAGGACGTAATCTCGCAAAAGGAGGAGGCGGAGCGCGCGCGGGAGGACGACCCTCTCGCTGCGCCGCTCCGCAGACGAAGAAGGGGTCGGAGAAGGCGCGCAGGTGCTCTCCCTCCTCTCGGTGGTGATGGGCGGGCGACAGGCGCGGGGGTGCCTTCGCCCGCATTGCAGCCGTCACCATCTTCGTCGGTCACTCCCGGGCCCGGCCCCCTCCCCACGGGGAGGGCGTGAGGGGTCCGATTTGAAGGGTTATCGTCGGCGGGGACTGGACGTAAAGGCTGTGCCGGTTTCCCAGTCCCCGCCACGCAGACGAAGCGGGAGTGCCGCTGGGTTGTTTTAGTGGGTATACCGGGTCAGACCGGGGAGTCCCACATAACCCCCCCATCCCCCGATGGGAGGGCATGCGTAATGCATTTTTTCCCAGCGCAAACAAAAAAAAAAAAAAAAAAAAAAAAGGTTAGGTTGGGGTAGCCAGCCGCAGACGACCGGCAAGGGAAAGCGGAAGAGGAAGCGGAAGGGGAAAGGGAAAGGGAGGGGAAAGGGACAGCTAGTCCCCCCAAAAACCGCGGCCGTCGTGGTGACGCTCACCGCGGAGGCTGCGGAGCGGGGGGAGAGCTACGCGTCCATTTTGGTGCGGGCGCGTGCCAATGCTGATCCCACCCAACTGGGGATCAGCGGCGTCTCTTGCCGGCGGACCCAAACCGGGGCTCGTATTTTTGAGTTCCCGGGGGCAGAAGGGAGTGCACATGCGGACCTCTTTGCAGCCAAGCTGCAGGAGGTCATCGCGGACTCGGCCAAGGTGGCCCGACCCGTCAAGTCGGCGGCCATAGAGGTGACGGACCTCGATGACTCCGTCACCAAGGAGGAGGTGGCGGCGGCGGTCGCAGCCCTAGGGGGTTGTGACGTCAAGGCGGTCCAAGGCCGGGACATAAGGCCCGGCCGTGGTGGCATGGGCACCATCCGCCTCGAGTGCCCGGTCGTCGCTGCTAAAGCCGTCCTTGCCAAGGGACGGCTCACAGTCGGGTTCAGCTCGGCTGCAGTCCGGGCACTCGAGGACCAGCCTCTGCGGTGCTTCCGGTGCTTAGGCATCGGACACACCCGGTCCCTGTGTCCGTCCACGGTGGACAGGACGGACACGTGCTACCGCTGCGGCAAAGAGGGACACAAATCCGCTGCCTGCAAGGCCGCCACGCCGCACTGCGCGGTGTGTGCCGCCAGTGGCCGCCCGGCGGGCCACATTATGAGGGGGAGGAACTGCAATCCTCCCCCTAAGCGGGGCAAAGCGCAGGCGCCGAACAGGCCTGCTGCTGCCGCTGGCTGCACCGTCGTTCCTGCGGCGGCTGCGGAGGGGGGTGCGATGTCCGAGTGATGGATAGGGTCGAGCATCGCATCCTTCAGGCGAACACCAACCACTGCAGGGCAGCCCAGGATCTGCTGACGCAGACCATGGCTGAGTGGTTGGTGGACTTGGCGGTGGTCGCCGAGCCTTACTCGGTCCCTGGCCGTTGGCTGGGCGACCGGGACGGACTGGTGGCGTTGGTGTCGCGGCCTTCCACGGACTCCCCTCCCCTCTCGCTCTTAGAGAGGGGACCGGGATACGTGGCCGCCGCGTGGGGAGACATGGCCCTGGTGGGGGTCTATTTCTCCCCAAACCGCTCTCTCTCGGACTTTGAGGATTTCCTAGAGATCCTCACCTCTGTCGTAGGGAGGGCGGCGCCACGCCAGGTCGTGGTGTTGGGCGACCTGAACGCCAAGTCGACGGCCTGGGGTAACCCGGCTGCGGGTTGCAATGTCCGGGGACGCGCCGTCGAGTTCTGGGCAACCTCGTGCGGTGTGTCCCTCCTAAACAGGGGGGCGGTCCACACGTGCGTGCGGCGGCAGGGTGGGTCGGTGGTGGACGTCTCGTTTGCCACCCCCGCGCTTGCCGCCCGCGTCGTCAACTGGCGGGTAGAGATGGTGGAGACCTTGTCGGACCACCGTTATGTGCGGTTCGACATCTCCACCCAGCAGCGGGGAGGGGGGATGGCCCGCGCTGGGCAATCTCCCTTCCCGCGGTGGGCACTCACCCGCCTGGACCGGGAGGCAGCCAAGGAGGCGGCCTTTCTGCAGGACTGGCTGTCGCCCCCCCCTGTCGAAGAGGTCCCGGACGTGGACGCCGCAGCGGTCCGGCTCAGGGGGTCCCTGACCGAGGTGTGCAACTCCAGCATGCCTCGGTCTCGCCGTCCGCCCCCCCATCGTGCCGTGTATTGGTGGACGGAGGAGCTGGCGGAGCTCAGGGCCACCTGCGTGGCGGCCAGAAGGGCCTACGCGCGGAGCCGACGGCGCAGCGCCCAAAACCGAGACCGGGCAGAGGAGGACCGCCTATACGCCTCTTACCGAGAGGCGACGACGGTCCTCAAGTCTGCAATGGGCGCTGCAAAGGACTCGGCGTGGGACGAGATGCTGGAGGGTCTCGACAGAGATCCTTATGGGAGACCATACAAGGCGGCGCGGAACCAGCTCCGCCCGTATGGTCCCCCTCTGACGGAGACCCTCGAGCCATCGTTGCTGGATGGGGTGGTCCGGTCCCTGTTTCCGCGCAGGACCGACTTCACCCCACCAACGATGGATCCCCCGCGGGTGGCGGCTGCGGCGGCGGATGAGGAGGAGGTCCCCCCGGTGACGGTGGCGGAGTTTCGCGCGGGGGTTCTCGGCCTCCGCGCGAAGAAGACGGCTCCCGGGCCAGACGGCGTCCCTGCACGGGTACTGGCGATCGCCGCCCCCGAAATGGAGGACAGGATTCGGGACCTCTTCAGCGCGTGTTTTGCGGCTGGGAGGTTCCCGAAACTCTGGAAGGAGGGGCGGCTATGCCTGCTCCGAAAGGAGGGACGCCCGGTCGACTCCCCCTCGGCATACCGGCCCATCGTCCTGCTCGATGAGGTCGGTAAACTGTTCGAGGGGATTGTCGCCTCCCGGCTGGGTAGCCTTTTGCGGGGGGTAGGGCCGGATCTGTCGGACGCCCAGTTCGGTTTCCGTCGAGGGCGTTCGACGATCGATGCGCTGGCCCTACTCAAGGGCCAGGTGAGGGAAGCGGTGGAGGCGGGGGACGGAGTGCTGGCGGTGTCATTCGACATTGCCAACGCCTTCAACTCCGTCCCCCACTCGACGATATTGGAGGCGCTCCGGTATCACGGAGTGCCCCAATATCTGCGGAACCTCCTGGCCAGCTACCTGGGGGACCGGGAGGTTGTCCTCGCGGACAGGACGGGCGCGGTGAGGCGGTACGGCGCAGAGTCCGGTGTTCCGCAGGGGTCCGTGTTGGGGCCCCCCCTGTGGAACATCGGATTCGACTGGCTCCTGCGGGGAGCCCTCCTCCAGGGCACGAGTGTCATCTGCTACGCGGATGACACTCTCCTCACTGCCCGGGGGAGGAACTTCGGGGAGGCGGCCTGCCTGGCCTCGGCTGGCGGATCCTTGGTTGCGGAGAGGATCCGCCGCCTCGGATTGAGGGTGGCGCTGCAAAAGACCGAGGCCGTGTTCTTTCGCGGGCCTCGGCAGCGCTGCCCTCCCGACGCCCACATCGTCGTAGAGGGTGTCCGGATAGGGGTCCAGTCCCAGATGAAGTATCTGGGCCTGGTGCTGGACGACAGGTGGCGTTTCGGCCCGCATTTCAGCGGGCTGTCGACGCGCCTGTTGAAGGCCGCGGACGCCCTCTCGTGGCTCCTCCCGAATCTGGGGGGGCCCAAGGCGAAATGCCGGCGCCTCTATGCCGGCATTCTGAGGAGTATGGCCCTGTACGGGGCCCCCATCTGGGCGGACTCCCTCCATAGGAGGGAGAATGCAACGGCCATCCGCAAGCCCCAAAGGGCTATTGCACTGCGGGTGGCGAGGGCCTACCGCTCGGTGGGCTTTTCGGCGGCGTGCGCTCTGGCCGGCACCCCTCCTTGGGAGTTGGAGGCGTGGGTGCTCGCCAGAGTGTACGAGTGGTCGGCGCGCCGGAAGGCGCTCGGGGAGTGCCCCGTCCCCGAGGAGCGGGAGGCCGTGCGGCGGGAGGCGAGGGACGCAATCGTCCTCCACTGGACGGAGGACCTCGCCACCGCCGCCTTTGGCCGCCGGACGTTGGACGCGCTCGGTCCGGTCCTGCGGAGCTGGCTCGAGCGGTCCCACGGGTTCCTCTCGTTCCGTCTGGTGCAGGTGTTGTCCGGGCATGGCTGTTTCGGAAGGCACCTGCACCGGATCGGGAGGGAGGAAACCCCGGCGTGCCACGACTGCGGCGCCCCGGAGGACACGGCGCAGCACACCCTCGAGGTGTGCCCGGCTTGGTCGGGGCTGCGCCGTGGCCTGACTGCGGTAGTTGGCCAGGACCTCTCGCTTCCCGGCGTGATCAACGCCATGCTGGGGAGCGAGGAGGCCTGGGCAGCGGTTGCCTCCTTTTGCGAGGACGTAATCTCGCAAAAGGAGGAGGCGGAGCGCGCGCGGGAGGACGACCCTCTCGCTGCGCCGCTCCGCAGACGAAGAAGGGGTCGGAGAAGGCGCGCAGGTGCTCTCCCTCCTCTCGGTGGTGATGGGCGGGCGACAGGCGCGGGGGTGCCTTCGCCCGCATTGCAGCCGTCACCACCTTCGTCGGTCACTCCCGGGCCCGTCCCCCTCCCCACGGGGAGGTGGTGAAGGGTCCGATAGGCTGGGCATTCGTCGGCGGGGACTGGACGTAAAGGCTGTGCCGGTTTCCCAGTCCTCGCCACTAGGACGAAGCGGGAGTGCCGCTGGGTTATTTTAGTGGGTATACCGGGTCAGACCGGGGAGTCCCACATAACCCCCCCATCCCCCGATGGGGGGGCATGCGTAATGCATTTTTTCCCAGCGCAAACAAAAAAAAAAAAAAAAAAAAAAAAAAAAAAAAAAAAAAAAAAAAGGTTAGGTTGGGGTGCGTGCAGAAGACCTCCTCGTGCGCTCAGCGGCTGCTGGTCCCCTGTTTGCGGATACGTCCGGGGGGAAGAGCAGTCGAGGGGCCTGGTGCACCCTGGGTCACGGACAATAATCTCTTCGCGGGGGGTAGGGTAGAGGAGTATTATTGTCCGGAGCTAACTTCTGCAGGTGGGGTCGCTCTTGCCCCGTCGACGTAGTCGATTAGGCGTGGACGCGACCACACCCGCTTAGGTGCAGGCGCATCTAGGCGGGGTTCGTTTGTGCCCTCATTCATTGAGGCGCAAACCTTTCGACGGGTCCGCTGAGTCGGGTTGGCCGGACAGCGGACGGAGGCATGCTTCAATGCCGCCGTCGGGGGGCTTGGCTTAACCGCCCGGCCCCAGAGGAAGGACACCTCTAAGATAAAAAATCCACCCAATCCCAAGTTTCGGGAGCGCGGCGAGGGGATGAATGGCCGTTGGGGGTACGGTCGTTAGCGCTCCCACCTGCTGGTACCTGCCGCCCCCAGCAGTATGTAGGCTTACCCGGGTACTTAAGCCTCTGCCCGGGGTTGACCTGTCTTGCTTTATACTCGTGGGACCAAAAATGGAGAACCTTATAAATAAAACAAAAAACGACGAAGTGGGTGAAAAAGTACCTCTGGTACTAATTGAGCGAATGGGCGTGCAGTCGGATTCCGACAGTGCGTCCAGCCTAATGAGTGTGGCGAGCGCGATGAGCGTTAATTCAAAACGCATACGCAAACGCCCAAGAGAGGGTGCAGACTCAGGGTCGGACTCGGCCCTGAGCGACACAGCGGTGCCGGCCCCCAAGGTCGGTGCCAAAAAAGGAGGGAGAGGTAGGCCCGCAACTACCGGTAAATACGCCGGTATCGGCCTTTCCAGGCGTGAGGCTGCGGCTGCAATGAAGGCCGCAGCAGCCGCCGAAAAACTGGAGGAGGACGAGCGGCAGATTGCGGCTTTGACGAAAAGGGTGACGGAAGGGAGAGTCACTCGCCTGTCGGAGTCGTCGTCTGCCGTCTCTGATATAGAAGTCGAGGCAGAGCAGCTACCTGCCTCCGACTTAAACCAAAGAATGGCCGACGCGGTTGCAGCAATCAAAAGGGTGAGCAAGGTCTCGAAAGGCCTTAGCGGCTGCAGCCAAAAAGCACTCAAAGAGGCCACGGCCTCCATTCTGGAAAGTGCTCAGGTGCTTTTGACCCGCACCACAACAGAAGAGACGGCGCTGCTGCGGGCCCAGAACGCAAAGCTCGCAGCGCAAATGGCGGAGCTCCGCAAGGAGCACGAGGAGCTCAAGGCGGAGATGGCCAACTTCCGCCGCGAGCACCTCAGGCGGGAGGTGGGCCTTCCGCACGCAACGCCGCAACCGCTACCGCAGTTGCCGTCACAGCCGTCGGGACAACAGTCGTCACAGGAGACGGAGTTGATTCGCCTGATCCGTCAGGAGATGGCGAGTTTCAACGCGCGCTTCTCGGTGCTTGAGGGGAGGATTCTACGTCCCCCCCTAGCTGCAGACCAACGTAGCACACCGGCGCCGACATATGCGGCCCAAGCCGCAGCGCCGCGTGCCGCCCAACCGGCACAAGTGGCTGCTGCCAAACAAAAGGGGACTGTTTCCACTGCCGCCTCACAAAAGGAAACTGCGGGGCCTACATCTAGTAGGCAGTTAAAAGGAGGGGCCAAACTGGCTAAAGAAGCAGGTGCTACGGCTGCTCCGCCCGCACAAACTGCCAGGCCGGCAACGCGCGAACCCGCCACTAGACCTGAGGCGGAGTGGACGGTCGCGGGCGCCGCCAAAAAATCTAAAAAGGCGCGCCAGCGGGCCAATAAGAAGGCCCGGAAGGAAGAAGCGGCGGCCAAGCGCCAGATTGCGAAGCTCAGGACCCCCCGCTCTACAGCAGTGGTTCTCACCCTGCAGCCAGGGGCGGAGGAGCGGGGCCTCACATATGCCGGGATCCTGGCGAAGGCGAAAGCCGAGATTTCGCTGAGTGATCTCGGCATAACGGGCCTCCGGTGCAAAACAACTGCTACCGGAGGTCGCCTACTGGAGATATCGGGAACTACGAGTGGTCCCAAAGCAGACGCCCTCGCCGATAAACTCAAGGCGTCTCTAGGCCCGGATGATGTGAGAGTGTCCAGGCCAACCAAGTGCGCAGATCTGCGCATTTCGGGCCTGGACGATTCTGCTACGCAGGAGGAGGTCGCCGCTGCCATATCCAAGGCCGGAGGGTGCCCGCCGGACCAAGTCAAGGCGGGCACGATACGCCGTGATGTCTCCGGTCTCGGGACAACCCTTGTCAGCTGTCCCGTAGCGGCGGCCAATAAGATTAAAGACAAGCGGCTTCTAGTCGGATGGGTCTCGGCGCAGGTCGTGCTCCTAGCGCCCAAGCCCTATCGGTGCTACCGCTGTTTAGAAGAAGGACATGCGGGGGCACGGTGCACCGCTGGGGTAGACCGCAGCCAAATGTGCTTCCGCTGCGGTCAGCCCGGTCACAAGGCTGGCACTTGTACTGCCGCGCCGCACTGCGTCATCTGTGCGGCATCTGGCAAGCCAGCCGACCATCAGACCGGGTCAAAGGCCTGCGCCAGGCCCAAGAAGAAAAATAATGCCAGGAGACAGCCGGCTCATCCACCGGCTAGTACCACGGAAATGACAGAGAAGGCAACCGGCTCCTCGCAGCCGGTTCACCCGCCGGTTGCGGCAGAACATCCGCCGAGGGCTGGGGAGGAGATAACGGCTATGGACACACAATAATGGCCCTACGCCGTCTCCTCCAAGCCAACATAAACCACTGCGCCAGGGCTCAGGATCTCTTGCTCCAGAGCATGGCGCAGTGGTCGATCGATGTGGCAGTTGTCGCCGAGCCGTATTTTGTGCCACCCAGGGATGACTGGGTGTGCGACACGAACCGCTCGGTGGCACTGATTATGAGGTCTGCCGCCGACACCCTTCCCTTCGAGGCCGTCACCCGAGGGCGGGGCTATGTCGCGGCAATTTGGGGGAATATTATGGTCGTGGGGGTGTACTTCGCCCCCAGCCTTTCTCTCGCCGACGTGGAGGATATCGTCTGGGAGTTGGGCACGGTCGTCAGTCGTAGCCGTCCTCGTCCCGTGATCGTCCTGGGCGACTTCAATGCCAAATCTACGGCTTGGGGTTCCCCGGCTACGGATGCGCGGGGCGAGTTAGTGGAGGAGTGGGCGGTCGAGCAGGGCCTGCTTCTCCTGAACCGGGGTTCCGTGCAGACGTGCGTGCGGCAGTGGGGTGGGTCTATAGTGGACCTGTCGTTCGCTAGCCCCGCTCTCGCGCGCACTGTCCAGGACTGGCACGTCCTGGAGGAGGTGGAGACGCTGTCCGATCATCGATATATTCGGTTCAGCGTCTCCGCCCAGACCTCGGTTGGACCGGTCCAAGCGGCCCCGGTGGGCGTTGGAGACGGCCCGCGTTGGGCACTAAAGCGGCTGGACGAGGAGGCTCTCGAGGAGGCCTCTATCGTCAAGGCCTGGCTGGACTCTCCAGGCAGGCCAATCAACATCGACGAGGAGGCGGAGTGGTTCCGGGAGAGCATGTCGCACATCTGCGACGCTGGCATGCCCCGAGTCCGGCCGTTACCATCCAGGCGCCAAGTGTACTGGTGGTCGCAGTCGATTGCGCAGCTGCGCATCGCTTGTGTGCAGGTGCGACGCCAGTACGCAAGGTGCCGAAGAAGACGCCGTCGCCCCTTTACAGCGGCGGCCGAACAGGAAGAGGCGGAACTGTACAACCGCTATAGAGAGGCGAAGAGCGCCCTCCAGCTGGCCATTGTCCGGGCAAAGGCCCAGGCCAACGAAGAGATGCTGGAGACTCTGGACCGAGACCCGTGGGGACGCCCCTACCTTATGGTACGGGGCAAGTTGCGCCAATGGGCTCCCCCATTGTCCCGGAGTCTCCAGCCACAGCTGCTGGAGGAGGTGGTGTGTGCGTTGTTTCCATCGAGACCGGAGCACGCACCACCGGCTATGGTTCCGCCTCGCAATGTGCCCGACGCGGAAGACGACATTGACGACGACGTGCCCGAAGTGACCCGGGAACAGTTGAGAGTGGCGGTGGCTCGCATCAGGAACACCGCCCCAGGGCCCGACGGCATTCCAGGCCGTGCATGGGTCCTGGCCATGAGGGCTCTCGGGCCCCGACTAGCGGGACTCTTAAGCGCATGTTTGGAGCGGGGCCAGTTTCCAAGCCGGTGGAAGACCGGAAAGCTGGTCCT
Source organism: Acronicta aceris (assembly GCA_910591435.1). NCBI lineage: Eukaryota > Metazoa > Arthropoda > Insecta > Lepidoptera > Noctuidae > Acronicta > Acronicta aceris. The sequence continues at coordinate 8,519,470 of OU342784.1, forward strand.
GCTCAAGAAGGAGGGGCGCCCCGCAGACTCGCCATCTGCGTACAGGCCAATCGTGTTGCTGGACGAGGTGTGTAAGATCTTTGAGCGGATCATCGCCAGTCGCCTAGTCCAGCACATGACCAGGGTGGGGCCGGATCTGGCGGACAACCAATTTGGTTTCCGTCAGGGGCGCTCCACGGTGGATGCGATCATGCGCGTGAGGGTCCTTGCGGAGGAGGCAGTCGCCCGGGGTGAGGTGGTCTTGGCGGTGTCGCTCGACATCGCCAACGCTTTCAACACCTTGCCCTGGAGTACCATCCGAGAGGCACTCCGGTACCACGGGGTGCCGCACTACCTCCAACGTATTGTTGGGGCCTATTTGTCGGAAAGATCCGTGGTGTACCCGGGTCGAGAAGGATGGGGTCGGCGAGAGACGTCGTGCGGCGTTCCACAGGGTTCGGTGTTGGGGCCGCTCCTGTGGAACGTCGGGTACGACTGGGCTCTGCGCGGTGCGCTTCTCCACGGCGTCGGCGTCATTTGTTACGCCGACGACACGCTAGTTACAGCGCGTGGGAAGTCGTACCGGCAGGCGGCCATACGCGCGACTGCTGGTGTCGCGCACGTCGTGGGTAGGATCCGGCGGCTGGGCTTAGAGGTGGCATTGCACAAGTCGGAGGCCCTGTGTTTTCATGGGCCGAGGATGAAGCCGCCTCCGGGGTCCAGCATCATAGTAGGAGGGGTTTCCATCGCTGTTGAGTCGACGATGAAGTACCTTGGACTCGTCCTCGACAGTCGGTGGAACTTCGGGCCGCACTTTACACGGCTCGCCCCCCGGTTGTTGGGCGCCGCTTCTGCGCTCTCGCGCTTGCTGCCCAACCTGGGAGGCCCCAACTCCTCCTGCCGGAGGCTCTACATGGGGGTCGTACGGTCGATGGCGCTATACGCCGCGCCAGTGTGGGCGGACGCCCTGACGGCCCGCAACGTCGCCGCGCTGCGAAGGCCGCAGCGCGCGATGGCCGTCAGGATCGTAAGGGGATACCGTACGATCTCCTTTGAGGCAGCGAGCCTCCTAGCCGGATCCCCGCCCTGGGACCTCGACGCAAAGCTCCTCGCGTCGCTCTATTGGTGGCGCGCGGAGGCGGTCGAGCGGGGCGAGCGCCTTGCGCCTCGACAGGTTGAGGCACGCAGGGCAGAGCTCCGCCGGGTCCTAGTGGCGGAGTGGCAGACGCGCTTAGCGCAACCCACGGCGGGGCATGCCGCTATAGCGGCTGTAAGGCCCGTTCTAGAGGAGTGGCTCAAGAGGAGCTACGGCGCCCTCAGCTTCCGGCTGACGCAGGTGCTTACCGGACACGGGTGTTTCGGGAGGTACCTGTGTCGCATAGGCCGGGAGCCGACGTCCCAGTGCCACCATTGTGGTGATTGCCGCGACGATACGGCGCTGCATACGTTGGCGGAGTGCCCAGCTTGGGCTGAGCAGCGCCGTGACTTGGTCGCGGCCGTAGGTGCTGCGGGAAACCTCTCGCTTCCGGCTGTTGTGTCTACCATGGTCGGGAGCGAGTCAGGGTGGAGTACCGTCGCCACCTTTTGTGAGGCCGTCATGCTCGCAAAGGAGGCGGCGGAAAGGGAGAGAGAGGCTGCCTCGTCTCTCCCCTCCCGCAGCAGACGCACTGGGCGTCGTAGGGTGGCCGACTTCCGGCCACCGTAGGGCGCGGCCTGCGGACGACAGACTAGGGGCGTCTTGTCGTCCGACCAGCAGCAGGCCTCGAGGCGGCGGCGTCGTGTTCCGCGCGCGCCTCATAGTGGAGTCCTGCGGCCGGGGTGACGGCCGCAGTGGGTGACGGGGCCCGCCTGACCATCTGGCGGGCCAATACCCGTCGGGGGGTAGTGACGAATGCTTCGGCGATACCCTCCCCCCCCGACACACGGGTACAAGAGGAACACGGGTTGGTTTTTTTTTTTTTTTTTTTTTTTTTTAGTCAGTAAGAGTCTGACAGTCCCCTTCGCCCTTCCCCCAGGGCGGCGGATGTCCATGAGGATTTTCCACACGAAACCAAAAAAAAAAAAAAAAAAAAAAAAAAAAAAAAAAAAAAAAAAAAAAAAAGGTTAGGTTAGGTTGTTTTGCGGCTGGGAGGTTCCCGAAACTGTGGAAGGAGGGGCGGCTATGCCTGCTCCGAAAGGAGGGACGCCCGTTGGACTCCCCCTCGGCATACCGGCCCATCGTCCTGCTCGATGAGGTCGGTAAATTGTTCGAGGGGATTGTCGCCTCCCGGCTGGGTAGCCTTTTGCGGGGGGTAGGGCCGGATCTGTCGGACGCCCAGTTCGGTTTCCGTCGAGGGCGTTCGACGATCGACGCGCTGGCCCTACTCAAGGGCCAGGTGAGGGAAGCGGTGGAGGCGGGGGACGGAGTGCTGGCGGTGTCATTCGACATTGCCAACGCCTTCAACTCCGTCCCCCACTCGACGATATTGGAGGCGCTCCGGTATCACGGAGTGCCCCAATACCTGCGGAACCTCCTGGCCAGCTACCTGGAGGACCGGGAGGTCATGCTCGCGGATAGGACGGCCACAGTGAGGCGGTACGGCGCGGAGTCCGGTGTTCCGCAGGGGTCGGTGTTGGGGCCCCCCCTGTGGAACATCGGTTTCGACTGGCTCCTGCGGGGAGCCCTCCTCCAGGGCACGAGTGTCATCTGCTACGCGGATGACACTCTCCTCACTGCCCGGGGGAGGAACTTCAGGGAGGCGGCCTGTCTGGCCTCGGCTGGCGGATCCTTGGTTGCAGAGAGGATCCGCCGCCTCGGATTGAGGGTGGCGCTGCAAAAGACCGAGGCCGTGTTCTTTCGCGGGCCTCGGCAGCGCTGCCCTCCCGATGCCCACATCGTCGTGGAGGGCGTCCGGATAGGGGTCCAGCCCCAGATGAAGTATCTGGGCCTGGTGCTGGACGACAGGTGGCGCTTCGGCCCGCATTTCAGCGGGCTGTCGACGCGCCTGTTGAAGGCCGCGGACGCCCTCTCGTGGCTCCTCCCGAACCTGGGGGGGCCCAAGGCGAAATGCCGGCGCCTCTATGCCGGCATTTTGAGGAGTATGGCCCTATACGGGGCACCCATCTGGGCGGATTCCCTCCATAGGAGGGAAAATGCAACCGCCATCCGCAAGCCCCAAAGGGCTATTGCACTGCGGGTGGCGAGGGCCTACCGCTCGGTGGGCTTCTCGGCGGCGTGCGCTCTGGCCGGCACCCCTCCTTGGGAGTTGGAGGCGTGGGTGCTCGCCAGAGTGTACGAGTGGTCGGCGCGCCGGAAGGCGCTCGGGGAGTGCCCCGTCCCCGAGGAGCGGGAGGCCGTGCGGCGGGAGGCGAGGGACGCAATCGTCCTCCACTGGACGGAGGACCTCGCCACCGCCGCCTTTGGCCGCCGGACGTTGGAGCGCTCGGTCCGGTCCTGCGGAGCTGGCTCGAGCGGTCCCACGGTCCTCTCGTTCCGTCTGGTGCAGGTGTTGTCCGGCCATGGCTGTTTCGGAAAGCACCTGCACCGGATCGGGAGGGAGGAAACGCCGGTGTGCCACGACTGCGGCGCCCCGGAGGACACGGCGCAGCACACCCTGGAGGTGTGCCCGGCCTGGTCCGAGCTGCGCCGCGGCCTCACCGCTGTGGTCGGCCAGGACCTCTCGCTTCCCAGCGTGATCAACGCCATGCTGGGGAGCGAGGAGGCCTGGGCTGCGGTTGCCTCCTTTTGCGAGGACGTAATCTCGCAAAAGGAGGAGGCGGAGCGCGCGCGGGAGGACGACCCTCTCGCTGCGCCGCTCCGCAGACGAAGAAGGGGTCGGAGAAGGGGCGCAGGTCCTCTCCCTCCTCTTGGTGGTGATGGGCGGGTGACAGGCGCGGGGGTGCCTTCGCCCGCATTGCAGCCGTCACCACCTTCGTCGGTCACTCCCGGGCCCGCCCCCCTCCCCGCGGGGAGGGCGTGAGGGGCCCGCATTGCAGGGTAATCGTCGGCGGGGACTGGACGTAAAGGCTGTGCCGGTTTCCCAGTCCCCGCCACTAGGACGAAGCGGGAGTGCCGCTGGGTTGTTTTAGTGGGTATACCGGGTCAGACCGGGGAGTCCCACATAACCCCCCCATCCCCCGATGGGGGGGCATGCGTAATGCATTTTTTCCCAGCGCAAACAAAAAAAAAAAAAAAAAAAAAAGGTTGGGGTGGGACTGGACGTAAAGGCTGTGCCGGTTTCCCAGTCCCCGCCACTAGGACGAAGCGGGAGTGCCGCTGGGTTGTTTTAGTGGGTATACCGGGTCAGACCGGGGAGTCCCACATAACCCCCCCATCCCCCGATGGGAGGGCATGCGTAATGCATTTTTTCCCAGCGCAAACAAAAAAAAAAAAAAAAAAAAGGTTAGGTTGGGGTGCTGGGCCAGACAACCTCCTCGTGTGCTCCCGGCTGCTAGTCCCGCTTGGATACGTCCGAGGGGAACAGCAGTCGTTTGTTATGGAGCCGGTGCACCCTGGGCACGAGTAATAACTTTCCTCAGTTGGGGAATCTTATTGCTCGTGGCTGATAGTCTGGCGTGGGAGGGGCCATTCATTGGCCATGGGGGGCGTTGCTCCAAGTGTTCCTCTGTGTTCCAGCAGAGGCCACATTGGAGGAGCAAGGGCGGGCTCAGCGCGTACTCACCCTACCACTGAGCAGGCAGCGGGAGTTCTGTCTCTCCTGCCACCGTCGTTAAATCGGAGGGTACTCTTACATTTGCTGGGTGTCGTGGTCATGTCTCGCGGCTCAGCGTAAGGTACCTTCCGTCGGTCTTGGCTTGGTCGCCCGGACCGCGGGGAAGAAAACCTCGAGAACAAATCACCCCGAATCCTAAGCGGCGGCGCACCGCGAGAGGATGTGTGGCTGGCGGGGCTCTTCGGAGCATCCAGTCACTAGTGCGACCCCCTCCAGGGTACCTGCGGACCCCCTGGTTGGGTGACAAACTACGCTTACCCGGGTACAGGGGGCACTGCCCGGGTGGACCGTTATTTCCCCCACACTCGTGGGATCTTTAATGGAACTAAATTTAATTAAAAAACCTATAAACGATGGGAGCCGAGGTGGCTCACGTCCCTCTGGGGACCAAGTCCTTTCCGACCAAGGGTCGTCGAAAGGAGAATGTCGGCGACATAAGCGCCCGCACGACGAGGTCGTATCGGGGGCCGGGACGGGCCTCTCCTCCAGCGAGGAGAACTTGTCGGTCGCCAAAGTGCCGACGGCCAGGAGAGGGCGGGCGTCTAGCTCGTCGCTGTCGCGTGACGCCCGGGGTCGCTTTATCAAGCGCCCGGACACGCCGCTGTACAGCGAAGAGAGCGACGCCAGTGCGACCCAGACGCAGCATAACGCTGTGCTGGTGAACACCAAGGCGGACCTCCTGGCCGCGAGGCGGGAAGAGAGGCGGGCTATAGCGACCGACGAGGTCGCCGAAATGGCGCGTCAGGCCAGAGAAAGGCGGTCCGCTCTTGCGACCGCCGCGGAGGGCCTGACATCGGCGGCCTTAAGCCGCCAGGTGACGGATGGCGTGGACGTCATCCTGAAGGTAGCCACGAAATCAGGCAACCTGAAGGGTACGTTCACGCGGGCCCTAAAGGAGGCGGCTGAAGGGATTGAGGAGGCGATGGGGGTCCTCCTCAATCGCACAGCATCGGAGGAGACGGCGAAGCTTCTAGAGGAGAACGGCCGTCTCCAAAGAAAAGTGGAGGCCCTCGAACAGGATATGGCCGCTCTAAGGGCCGACTTCAGTCGGCAACAGGAGCGCCCATCATACGCCGCCGCCGCCTCCACCACGACACCTGGGCCGCCCAGGTCGACCCAGGTCGAAGAAATTGTGCGGGCCGTCCTGCTCCAAGTCGGGGGCATGATAAATGCCCGCCTTGAGGCTCTGGAGCCGAGGCTGCTCCCTAAGCAAACCCTCCGGCCGCCGCTAGCGGCGGATAAACGGAGGGCGGAGGAGCCCTCAAAGACAAGGCCCGCACAGGGGGCCCAAAAAGCCCAGGAGGCGGCCAAAAAGTCCGCGGAGGGGGCCAAAAAGCCCGCGGAGGGTGAGAAGCCCGTGGAGGGAGCCCCCCGCAAAGCCGCGCAGCAGCCCGTGGAGGGTAAGGCGAAGCCCGTGGAGGGGGCTGCGCAGGCTGCGACCGTGGTCGGACAAGACCCCGAGGGGTGGACCACGGTCACTAAAAAGAAGCGCCGACGCCGAGGAGGGCGCAAGGCCAAATCGGGCCCGGCGACCGGGGCCGCACAGGGCGGCAAGAAGACGCCCAGAATTGACGTCCCGCGCTCCGCGGCTGTAGTAATTACACTGCAGCCGGAAGCTGTGCAGCGGGGCGTCACATACAGGGATGTCCTGACGGAGGCGAGAGCTAAGGTCAAGCTCGACGACCTGGGCATCCAAACTGGCCTCCGCTTCAGGACGGCGGCCACGGGTGCCCGGATTCTCGAGCTGCCGGGGGCCGCAAGCGGCGAAAAGGCGAACGCCCTAGCCGCCAAACTGCGCGAGGTCCTCAAGCCTGAGGACGCGCGGGTGCACCAGCCCATAAAATCCGCAGAGATCTGCGTCGAGGGGCTGGAGGACTCCGTGTCCTCGGAGGAGCTCGTGCTGGCCATCGCTCGGGGCGGCGGGTGTTCGCCTGAGAGTGTGACCGCTGGGGAGATAGCGTGTCGGCGGGGCGCGCGCAGGCTCGGCACGGCCTGGGTGAGGTGCCCGGCGGCGGCAGCCAAGAAAGTCGCTGACGCCGGGCAGTTGCTGGTGGGATGGGGTTCTGCGAGGGTCAAACTCGTAGAACCCAGGGTCATGCGGTGCTACCGATGCCTTGAGGTAGGGCACGTCAGGGCTCAGTGCACCGCCGAAACGGACCGCAGCGAGTTGTGCCTTCGCTGCAGTCGACCCGGCCATAAGGCATCCCAGTGCTCCGCGGAGGCAAACTGCTGCATTTGTGCAGCAGCGGGAAAGCCCGCGGAGCACAGGATGGGAGGAAAAGCCTGCGGCAAGACTCCCACCAGCGGGAAAAAGAAAAAGAAGGCGGGGAACAAGGCTGCCGGGGGACCCACACCCCCCCCGCAGCCTGTTTGCACTTCGGCCGACTCCCGGCCCAGTGAAGGAGGGGTTGCCGAGGAGATGGAGTGTTAACGATGGCGCACTACCATTTCCTCCAGGGCAACATCAACCACTGCGCCAGAGCTCAGGATCTTCTCCTTCAGAGCATGGCGGAGTGGTCGATCCATGTGGCCGTGGTCGCCGAGCCATATTTCGTCCCCGACCGGGATAACTGGGTCGGTGACTTGAGTGGCTCGGTGGCCATCATCGGCGGGACTCTTGTTAACGCGTCCCGAGGTCGCGGCTGGGTGGCCGCCCTCGTGGACGACACAGTCACCATCGGGGCATACTTTTCGCCCAACAGGAGTCTCGCCGACTTCGAGAGCTTCCTTGTCGAGCTAGGGGCCGTCGTGGCCCGGCACCACCCTCGCCCCGTGTTGCTGCTCGGGGACCTCAACGCCAAGTCTGCGGCGTGGGGATCCCCGGTCACGGACCCCAGGGGCGAGGTGTTGGAAGAGTGGGCTCTAGAGACGGGCCTGGTCGTCCTGAACCGGGGCTCGGTGTTCACGTGTGTGCGGCAGCGGGGCGGGTCCATCGTGGACGTCTCGTTCGCCAGCCCCGCTGTAGCGCACCGCGTCCGCGAGTGGCGCGTCGCCCGGGAGGTGGAGACGTTGTCGGACCACCGATACATCCGGTTCGACCTCTCCGCCCAGACCGCGGGCGGCCGCAGCCTATCGGCTCCGCGGAGGGACGGCCCACGCTGGGCGCTCACGCGCATGGACAAGGAAGCTCTTGAGGAGGCGGCCATTATCCAGGCCTGGATAAGGGAGTCGGCCGACGGACCCGTCGACGTCGAACGAGAGGCGCAGTGGTTCCGCGGGGCGATGACGCAGATCTGCGACGCGTCCATGCCCCGGGTTCGCACGCAGTCCTCGAGGCGCCAGGTGTACTGGTGGTCTGCCGAGATCGCGCAGCTGCGCGTCACGTGTGTGGCGGTCAGGCGCCGGTACACTCGGTACCGAAGACGACGTCGACGGACCCGCGAAGAGGAGGCCGCGCTGTATGAGGCGTACAGCGCGGCGAAGGAGGCTCTGTGGCTGGCCATCGAGCGCTCCAAGACGCGGTCCAGGGAGGAGATGCTGGAGACCTTGGATGGGGATCCGTGGGGGCGCCCGTATCGCATGGTCCGGGGCAAGCTCCGTGCCTCGGGCCCCCCACTCACCGAGAGTCTCCAGCCGCAGCTGCTGCGGAATGTGGTGGCAGCTCTCTTCCCTGAGCGTGGAGTATACGCTCCGCCGCCGATGGCACCGCCCTCAGCCGCAGAGCCTGAAGGTGAAGTTGTCGTCAGCGTCCCCGAGGTGACACGACCAGAGATGGGAGCAGCCGTGGCACGGCTCCGGGCCAAAAATACCGCCCCGGGGCCCGACGGAGTGCCGGGCCGTGCTCTCGTCCTAGCTCTGGAGGAGCTAGGGCCCCAACTGAGAGGACTCTTCTCGGCGTGCCTAGAGCAGGGCCAATTTCCGACTTTGTGGAAGACGGGTCGCCTGGTCCTGCTCAGGAAGGCAGGGCGCCCTGCCGACTCGCCGTCCGGGTATCGGCCCATAGTGCTGCTGGACGAGGTGGGCAAGCTGTTCGAGCGGATAGTTGCAGACCGCCTCGTCAGCCACTTGTTCACAGAGGGGCCGGACTTGGACGACAGCCAGTTCGGTTTTCGGCGTGGGCGCTCCACAGTTGACGCCATAATGCGGGTGAGAGTCCTGGCGGAGGATGCGGTGTCCCGGGGCGGGGTCGCGCTGGCGGTGTCCTTGGACATCACCAACGCCTTCAACACCCTGCCCTGGAGTTGTATCAGGGAGGCCCTGCGGTACCACAGGGTACCTCCCTACCTCCGCCGCGTGGTTGGGGCCTATTTGGCGGATAGGTGTGTCACCTGCGGGGGACGCGACGGCACGGTACAGCGCGCCATGTCGTGCGGTGTTCCGCAGGGCTCGGTGTTGGGCCCACTCCTGTGGAACATCGGGTACGACTGGGTGCTGAGAGGCGAGCTCGCACCGGGGGTGGACCTGACGTGTTACGCGGACGACACGCTGGTCACCGCCCGGGGGAGCTCGCACAGGGAAGCAGCGTTGCTAGCTACGGGTGCGGTCTCACAGGTGGTGGGCCGCATACGGCGCCTCGGCCTAGAGGTGGCCCTCAACAAGTCGGAGGCCATCGCTTTTCATGGCCCCCGACGGGCGCCGCCGCCGGGATTACACATTGAGGTGGGGGGGGCCCGGATTGCTGTCGAGTCCACCATGAAGTATCTAGGATTGGTGCTCGACAGCCGGTGGGACTTCGGGCCCCACTTCCTGCGGCTGGCGTCGAAGTTGATGGGCGCGGCGGGCGCGCTGTCAACGCTGCTTCCCAATTTGGGAGGCCCGAGCACCGCCTGTAGGCGGTTGTACGTGGGGGTCGTGCGGTCCATGGCCCTGTATGGGGCCCCGGTGTGGGCGGCCGACCTGACGGCCCGCAGCATCGCTGTGCTGCGAAAACCGCAGAGGGCGATGGCCGTCAGAGTCGTCCGCGGCTACCGCACGATCTCCCACGAGGCGGCTTGCGTACTGGCCGGATCCCCGCCCTGGGACTTGGAGGCGAAAGCGCTCGCGTCACTGTATCGGTGGCGCGAGGAGGAGTGGACGCGAGGGGCTAGACCGGTGCACCGACAGATAGTCCAGCACCGGTCAGAGCTCCACCGAGTCCTAGTGGCGGAATGGCGGGACAGGCTCTCTCGCCCTACCGCCGGCCTCGCTACCGTCGAGGCGGTCCGGCCAGTGCTCGAGCGCTGGCTCGGGAGGAGGCCTGGCCGTTGGCTGGGCGACCGAGACGGCTTGGTGGCGTTGGTGTCGCGGCCTTCCACGGACTCCCCTCCCCTCTCGCTCTTAGAGAGGGGACCGGGATACGTGGCCGCCGCGTGGGGAGACATGGCCCTGGTGGGGGTCTATTTCTCCCCAAACCGCTCTCTCTCGGACTTTGAGGATTTCCTCGAGGTCCTCACCGCGGTCATAGGGAGGGCGGCGCCACGCCAGGTCGTGGTGTTGGGCGACCTGAACGCCAAGTCGGCGGCCTGGGGCAATCCGGCCGGCGGTTGCAACGTCCGGGGGCGCGCCGTCGAGTATTGGGCGGCCTCGTGCGGTGTGTCCCTTCTGAACAGGGGGGCGGTCCACACGTGCGTGCGGCGGCAGGGTGGGTCGGTGGTCGACGTCTCGTTTGCCACCCCCGCGCTGGCCGCCCGCGTCGTCGACTGGCGGGTGGAGATGGTGGAGACCTTGTCGGACCACCGATATGTGCGGTTCGACATCTCCACCCAGCAGCGGGGAGGGGGGATGGCCCGCGCTGGGCAATCTCCCTTCCCGCGGTGGGCACTCACCCGCCTGGACCGGGAGGCAGCCAAGGAGGCGGCCTTTCTGCAGGACTGGCTGTCGCCCCCTGTCGAGGAGGCCCCGGACGTGGACGCCGCAGCGGTCCGGCTCAGGGAGTCTCTGACCGAGGTGTGCAACTCCAGCATGCCTCGGTCTCGCCGTCCGCCCCCCCATCGTGCCGTCTACTGGTGGACGGAGGAGCTGGAGGAGCTCAGGGCCACCTGCGTGGCGGCCAGAAGGGCCTACGCGCGGAGCCGAAGGCGCAGCGCCCAAAACCGAGACCGGGCAGAGGAGGACCGCCTATACGCCTCTTACCGAGAGGCGACGACGGTCCTCAAGTCTGCAATGGGCGCTGCGAAAGACTCGGCGTGGGCCGAGATGCTGGAGGGTCTCGACAGGGATCCCTATGGGAGACCATACAAGGCGGCGCGGAACCAGCTCCGCCCGTATGGTCCCCCACTGACGGAGACCCTCGAGCCATCGTTGCTGGATGGGGTGGTCCGGTCCCTGTTTCCGCGCAGGACCGACTTCGCCCCACCAACGATGGATCCCCCGCGGGTGGCGGCTGCGGCGGCGGATGAGGAGGAGGTCCCCCCGGTGACGGTGGCGGAGTTTCGCGCGGGGGTTCTCGGCCTCCGCGCAAAGAAGACGGCTCCCGGGCCAGACGGCGTCCCTGCACGGGTGCTGGCGATCGCCGCCCCCGAAATGGAGGACAGGATTCGGGACCTCTTCAGCGCGTGTTTTGCGGCTGGGAGGTTCCCGAAACTGTGGAAGGAGGGGCGGCTATGCCTGCTCCGAAAGGAGGGACGCCCGTTGGACTCCCCCTCGGCATACCGGCCCATCGTCCTGCTCGATGAGGTCGGTAAATTGTTCGAGGGGATTGTCGCCTCCCGGCTGGGTAGCCTTTTGCGGGGGGTAGGGCCGGATCTGTCGGACGCCCAGTTCGGTTTCCGTCGAGGGCGTTCGACGATCGACGCGCTGGCCCTACTCAAGGGCCAGGTGAGGGAAGCGGTGGAGGCGGGGGACGGAGTGCTGGCGGTGTCATTCGACATTGCCAACGCCTTCAACTCCGTCCCCCACTCGACGATATTGGAGGCGCTCCGGTATCACGGAGTGCCCCAATACCTGCGGAACCTCCTGGCCAGCTACCTGGAGGACCGGGAGGTCATGCTCGCGGATAGGACGGCCACAGTGAGGCGGTACGGCGCGGAGTCCGGTGTTCCGCAGGGGTCGGTGTTGGGGCCCCCCCTGTGGAACATCGGTTTCGACTGGCTCCTGCGGGGAGCCCTCCTCCAGGGCACGAGTGTCATCTGCTACGCGGATGACACTCTCCTCACTGCCCGGGGGAGGAACTTCAGGGAGGCGGCCTGTCTGGCCTCGGCTGGCGGATCCTTGGTTGCAGAGAGGATCCGCCGCCTCGGATTGAGGGTGGCGCTGCAAAAGACCGAGGCCGTGTTCTTTCGCGGGCCTCGGCAGCGCTGCCCTCCCGATGCCCACATCGTCGTGGAGGGCGTCCGGATAGGGGTCCAGCCCCAGATGAAGTATCTGGGCCTGGTGCTGGACGACAGGTGGCGCTTCGGCCCGCATTTCAGCGGGCTGTCGACGCGCCTGTTGAAGGCCGCGGACGCCCTCTCGTGGCTCCTCCCGAACCTGGGGGGGCCCAAGGCGAAATGCCGGCGCCTCTATGCCGGCATTTTGAGGAGTATGGCCCTATACGGGGCACCCATCTGGGCGGATTCCCTCCATAGGAGGGAAAATGCAACCGCCATCCGCAAGCCCCAAAGGGCTATTGCACTGCGGGTGGCGAGGGCCTACCGCTCGGTGGGCTTCTCGGCGGCGTGCGCTCTGGCCGGCACCCCTCCTTGGGAGTTGGAGGCGTGGGTGCTCGCCAGAGTGTACGAGTGGTCGGCGCGCCGGAAGGCGCTCGGGGAGTGCCCCGTCCCCGAGGAGCGGGAGGCCGTGCGGCGGGAGGCGAGGGACGCAATCGTCCTCCACTGGACGGAGGACCTCGCCACCGCCGCCTTTGGCCGCCGGACGTTGGAGCGCTCGGTCCGGTCCTGCGGAGCTGGCTCGAGCGGTCCCACGGTTTCCTCTCGTTCCGTCTGGTGCAGGTGTTGTCCGGCCATGGCTGTTTCGGAAAGCACCTGCACCGGATCGGGAGGGAGGAAACGCCGGTGTGCCACGACTGCGGCGCCCCGGAGGACACGGCGCAGCACACCCTGGAGGTGTGCCCGGCCTGGTCCGAGCTGCGCCGCGGCCTCACCGCTGTGGTCGGCCAGGACCTCTCGCTTCCCAGCGTGATCAACGCCATGCTGGGGAGCGAGGAGGCCTGGGCTGCGGTTGCCTCCTTTTGCGAGGACGTAATCTCGCAAAAGGAGGAGGCGGAGCGCGCGCGGGAGGACGACCCTCTCGCTGCGCCGCTCCGCAGACGAAGAAGGGGTCGGAGAAGGGGCGCAGGTCCTCTCCCTCCTCTTGGTGGTGATGGGCGGGTGACAGGCGCGGGGGTGCCTTCGCCCGCATTGCAGCCGTCACCACCTTCGTCGGTCACTCCCGGGCCCGCCCCCCTCCCCGCGGGGAGGGCGTGAGGGGCCCGCATTGCAGGGTAATCGTCGGCGGGGACTGGACGTAAAGGCTGTGCCGGTTTCCCAGTCCCCGCCACTAGGACGAAGCGGGAGTGCCGCTGGGTTGTTTTAGTGGGTATACCGGGTCAGACCGGGGAGTCCCACATAACCCCCCCATCCCCCGATGGGGGGGCATGCGTAATGCATTTTTTCCCAGCGCAAACAAAAAAAAAAAAAAAAAAAAAAGGTTGGGGTGGGACTGGACGTAAAGGCTGTGCCGGTTTCCCAGTCCCCGCCACTAGGACGAAGCGGGAGTGCCGCTGGGTTGTTTTAGTGGGTATACCGGGTCAGACCGGGGAGTCCCACATAACCCCCCCATCCCCCGATGGGAGGGCATGCGTAATGCATTTTTTCCCAGCGCAAACAAAAAAAAAAAAAAAAAAAAGGTTAGGTTGGGGTGCTGGGCCAGACAACCTCCTCGTGTGCTCCCGGCTGCTAGTCCCGCTTGGATACGTCCGAGGGGAACAGCAGTCGTTTGTTATGGAGCCGGTGCACCCTGGGCACGAGTAATAACTTTCCTCAGTTGGGGAATCTTATTGCTCGTGGCTGATAGTCTGGCGTGGGAGGGGCCATTCATTGGCCATGGGGGGCGTTGCTCCAAGTGTTCCTCTGTGTTCCAGCAGAGGCCACATTGGAGGAGCAAGGGCGGGCTCAGCGCGTACTCACCCTACCACTGAGCAGGCAGCGGGAGTTCTGTCTCTCCTGCCACCGTCGTTAAATCGGAGGGTACTCTTACATTTGCTGGGTGTCGTGGTCATGTCTCGCGGCTCAGCGTAAGGTACCTTCCGTCGGTCTTGGCTTGGTCGCCCGGACTGCGGGGAAGAAAACCTCGAGAACAAATTACCCTGAATCTCAAGCGGCGGCGCACCGCGAGGAGATGTGTGGCTGGCGGGGCTCTTCGGAGTAACCAGTCACTAGTGCGACCCCCTCCAGGGTACCTGCGGACCCCCTGGTTGGGTTACACTCTACGCTTACCCGGGTACAGGGGGCACTGCCCGGGTGGACCTTTATTTCCCCCATACTCGTGGGACTTCTATGGAAAATAATACGAATAAAAAACCAAACGATGATATGGAGGTGGGCGCAGTTTCCGACTCAGGATCTGCGTCGAGTGTGTTGATGGTGGTGGAGCCCAGCTCGCCTGCTCTCAGTCCGTCACAATTCTGGAGGGATGGGCGCAAGCGTCTGCGTTCCAGTGGTGTGAGTCGCTCAGGGTCCGAATCGGCCTCGAGTGACGACTCAACGCCGGTTGCGAAGGTTGGTACGGTCAGAAGGGGGAGAGGTCGTCCTCCCACTACTGGACAGTATGTGGGGCTAGCCAAGGCCAAGGCAGATTTATTGGCCCTAAAACGGGATGAGTTTCGGCTCCGTGCTGAGGAGGACGTTTTTGACCTTGCCGAGAAGGCTAAGGGAAAACGCGTACCGCCGGAAGTGGTCAGTTGTCCGGAAACAGACGACATCACCGCAAATGCCGTCAGTGAAATGATGATGGCGGGACTGGATGTTATCCAACATGTTGCCACAAAATCGGGCAACTTGAAGGGAACATTCACTCGTGCAATGAAGGACGCAGCGGCTGACATCAAGCGGGGTGCCATCATTCTCCGGACTCGGACTACCACGGAGGAGACAGCCAAGCTCGAAGCTATTAACGGTCGCCTGCAAGCGGAAGTAGCTAAGCTACAAGCCGATAATAAGCAGCTGCAAGAGGAAGTGGCTAAATTGCGTGGCGATAACGCCCGTCAGCAGGCAGAAGTACAGCAACTTCGCCAAGAAATGGCAGAGTTTAGGGCCGAAATAATAAAAAGTAATCAGGGAGTGAGCTCAGCTTTACCTAGAGAGGCATGCGACGCCTCTGGGAATAGTACAGAGTCGTCAAATACTCACGAGACAGAACTTGTCCGCCTAGTGCGGGCGGAAATGGCACAGCTTAACTCCCGTTTTGCTGTACTCGAAGGCAGGCTGTTGCGTCCCCCACTCGCAGGGGAGCGCAGCAAGTCAAACCAGCAGTCTTATGCAGCCAAAGCTGCACAGCCGCGTGCCTCGAACAAATCGGGGCAGCCGACTACACAGGCTTCAGCACGGGGTGATAAAACAAGTGACAGTTCAGCCAAGACTACTACTGTGACTACGGCCATCCCTGCCAAAGTTTCCTCGACCCAGGCTACGCCATTGGGGAAGGGTACGTCCCAGGTTCAGGTCCCGACTCATGTCAACCAAGCCCAAAACAAGGGAAAGGGCAAGGGGAAAGGTAAAGACACTGCCACTCAGGCCGCGCCAACTTCCAATGCTAATGAAGAGCGTTTGGCGGCCACTGACAATCCCAGCGAAGGGGAATGGCAGACTGTAGGCGCCAACAAAAGAAAGAAGAAGGCAGGTAAGAAGGCCAAGAAGAAGAAGAAGGGGGCACTAAAAGTTCCCCGCTCAACAGCAGTCGTGATCTCACTGCAGCCGGGAGCGACAGAGAGGGGAATATCATACGCGTCTGTTCTCGCCGAGGCAAAACAAAAGGTGAACCTGCCAGGTCTAGGGATAGAGTCGCTGCGCTTCAAGTGTGCGGTCACAGGGGCGCGCATACTCGAAATCCCTGGAGAAGACAGTGGGGAAAAGGCTGACTCGCTGGCAGAGAAGCTCCGCGAGGTTCTGAACGGGGAAGACATCAGAGTGTCCAGACCCACCAAATGCGCAGAAATGCGGGTGTCAGGACTGGATGACTCCGTCACCTCCCAAGAGCTCAGTGCCGCAATCGCGCGCGTCGGGGAGTGCCCAGAAGCAGATGTCAAAACTGGACAGATTCGCTTCTCTGGGCCTTCAAGGCTAGGCACCGCGTGGGTCCGCCTCCCGGTGGCAGCAGCGAAAAAGGTGACTGACGCTAGTCGGCTGCTAGTGGGCTGGGTGTCAGCGAGAACAACACTGCTGGAGCCCAGGCCCATGCAGTGCTATCGCTGCCTATACGGCGGGCACGTACAGCACACCTGCTCGTCGGATGTCGATCGCAGCGATCAGTGTTATCGCTGCAGTCAGAGGGGCCACAAAGCCAGCCACTGCACGGCCTCCCCGCACTGCTCTTTGTGTGCGGACATGGGCAAGCCTGCGGATCACAGGGTCAGCTCAAAGGCCTGTGCGGCTAGAGGGAAGAAGGAGAAAAAGACTCCCAATGAGCCAACTGTGCGGTTGACTGAGCCCACAGCTATGGACGTGGTGGAAACCGACCCAACGCCACAATAATGGCCACTAGGTTTTTGCAGGGCAATATCAACCACTGCGCTAGAGCTCAGGATCTACTACTCCAGAGCATGGCGGAGTGGTTGATAAATGTGGCTGTGATAGCAGAGCCTTTCTCTATCCCCTCCAGGGACAACTGGGTCGGGGACCCCACAGGCTCAGTGGCCATCATATCCTCCGTGGGGGCGGCCATGGTGTTGGTGAACAGGCGTCCGGGCTGCGTTGCCGCCGCCGTTGAGGGCGTCCTAGTAGTTGGGGTCTACTTCTCGCCCAACAGGGTCCTTGCTGAGTTTGAGACTTTTCTCGGCGATGTGGGGGCTCTGATTGGGCAAAATCGCACCGGCCCCGTACTCCTCCTCGGGGACCTCAATGCCAAATCTACGGCTTGGGGTTGTCCCGTCACTGACGCACGTGGCGACGTGCTGGAGGAGTGGGCAGTATCTACGGGGTTGGAGGTCCTCAACCGCGGGACGATTCAAACGTGCGTGCGGCAAAATGGCGGATCGATTGTGGACGTCTCCTTCGCAAGCCCAGCGCTGGCGAGCCGCATTCGGAGCTGGAGGGTGTTGGAAGATGTAGAAACACTTTCTGACCATCGATACATCCGTTTCGATGTTTCCACGCCTTCAGCGGTCCCGTATGGTGGTCGCCCTAGCCGGAACACCTCTGAGACCCCGAGGTGGGTCCTCAGCCAGTTGGACAGAGACGTTCTCATCGAGGCCGCCATTGTGCAAGCGTGGATATCCGATGAGCCACCAGTGGACGTGGGCGCTGCTGTTGACTGGTTCCGGCACGCAATGTCGCAGATTTGCGACGCGGCTATGCCACGGGCCAAGGCACACCCTCAGAGGCGTCAAGTGTACTGGTGGTCTCAAAGGATAGCCAGTTTGCGCGCGGAATGTGCAGCCACCCGACGCCTTTACACGCGAAGTCGTAGACGTCGCCGCCGGGATCGTGCTAGGGAGGCTCAGTTGTACGAGGCCTACAAAGTGGCCAAGGCAGCTCTGCAGCTGAGCATCAGCCAAGCAAAAGACGCGGCCAGGGAAGAGTTCCTCGAACTGATAAATAGGGACCCGTGGGGACGACCCTACAAATTAGCAAGGGCCAAGCTCAGGCCCTGGGCTCCTCCGCTTACGAAGACCTTGGAGCCGGGCTTCCTCCGCGATGTCGTCTCTGCCCTATTTCCAAATAGGGCAGAACATGTTCCGCCGACAATGGGGTCCCAATCGGAGGAGCCTCCAGCGGAGACCGAGGTGCCGGAGGTCACCGAGGCCGAGTTCGGTGCAGCGGAACTACGCCTGCGCGCCAAGAACACGGCCCCGGGACCAGACGGTGTCCCTGGCCGTGCTTTGACTCTGGCCCTGAAGGTGTTGGCCCCAAGACTGAGGGAGCTATTCACAGCTTGCCTCAGTCAAGGACACTTCCCTGAGCGGTGGAAGACGGGCAGACTCGTACTCCTCAGGAAAGAGGGTCGACCAGCGGACTCTCCCTCAGCATACCGGCCGATCGTCTTGCTTGACGAGGTGGGGAAACTCTTCGAGCGCATCGTTGCCGCTCGCCTTGTCAAGCACATGACGTGTGCGGGCCCCGACCTATCGGATAATCAGTTCGGATTCCGGGTGGGTCGATCGACCGTCGACGCGATCCTGCGCGTCAAGGCCCATTCGGAGCAGGCGGTGGCAGAAGGCGGGGTGTTACTGGCAGTCTCGCTAGACATCTCCAATGCCTTCAACACCCTGCCATGGGGCTGCATCATGGAGGCGCTACGATACCACCAGATGCCGCCCTATCTGCGTCGGATAGTCGGGGACTACCTGTGCAATCGGTCGGTCATGTACATGACCCGCGACGGGATCTGTACGAGGGAAATGTCGTGCGGTGTTCCACAGGGATCCGTCCTTGGACCACTCCTGTGGAACATCGGCTACGATTGGGTCTTGCGAGGAGTCAACCTCCCGGGCGTTAGCGTGACCTGTTATGCGGACGACACGCTTGTCCTAGCCCGGGAGAGATGTTTTCGGGAGTCTGCCCGTCTTGCTACTGCGGGCGTCGCGCAGGTCGTCGCCCGGATCCGCACGCTGGGGCTGGAGGTGGCGCTCAACAAGACGGAGGCGGTCTGTTTTCATGGGCCTCGAAAGGTGCCTCCTACGGGATCCCACATTATCATCGGTGGGGTCCGCATTGAAGTGAAACAATGCATGAGGTACCTCGGGCTCATATTGGACGGCCGCTGGCGCTTTGAAACCCACTTCCAGCGCCTGGCGCCGCGATTGATGAGTGCGGCCGGCGCTTTAGGTCGGCTATTGCCCAATCTCGGTGGCCCAAGCAGCAGCTGCAGGCGGCTATACTTAGGGGTCATCCGCTCCATGGCCCTCTACGGTGCCCCTGTGTGGGCCACCGAATTGACGAGCCGAGGCGCCGCTATGTTGCGGCGGCCGCAGCGTGCGATATCTGTACGGGTCATCCGGGGGTATCGCACGATTTCGGCGGAGGCGGCATGTGCTCTGGCGGGGTCCCTCCCTTGGGACCTAGACGCCCGGATCCTTGCGTCACTCTATACATGGCGCAAGGATGCGCGGGATCGTGGTGAGATGGTGGACCCGAGGGAGGTGGACCAATGTAGAGCACATCTGCGGCAAGCGGCGGTCGCAGAATGGGCGGAGCGGCTTGAACGGCCGGGAGCCGGTATTCGGACGGCAGAAGCCCTCCGTCCCGTTCTGAAAGAGTGGGTGGACAGGCGTCACGGCGTACTAACCTTCCGGCTGACGCAGGTGCTGTCGGGGCACGGGTGCTTCGGCAAGTACCTGTGCCGAATCGCCGGAAGAGAGCCGGACGCCCGTTGCCACCACTGTGGAGGCCTCGAGGACACGGCACAGCACACGCTCGCCGAGTGCACTGCATGGGCAGAGCAGCGCCGTGTCCTTAACGCTGCGTTGGGAGGAGACCTTTCGCTCCCGGTCGTCATCTCAAGTATGGTCGGGAGCGAGAGCGCGTGGCAAGCGGTGGCCTCCTTTTGCGAGGAGGTCATCGCCACAAAGGAGGCCGCAGAGAGGGAGAGGGAGACTGCCTCCACGCTGCCAATCCGCGCCCGCCGATCTGGGCACAGGAACAGGGCAGATAACGCCCTGTTCCAACCACCGTAAAACGGCCACGGGCGGCGGACTTGGGGAAGTCCGACCGCCCATCACACAAGGCCCGAGATGGCGGCGCGGTAGGTGTTGCCGCGCCCCACTCAAGTGGATTGGCAGGTGAGGGGATCACAACAGTCCCCCTCAATTGCGCTGAAGACCGCAACGGCGGTCTGCCACTGCTGGGGTCGCGGAGGAATGTTTCTCGCTCCCGTAACCCCAGCAAAAAGTGGTGAGGCGAAACACCCGTGTGGTTTTAGTCGGTAGGTCACCCCTTCTGGGTGGAGTCCGACACGCCCCGTCGCCTTCCCCCGGGCGGCGGTAGTCCATGAGGATTTCCACACGCAAAAAAAAAAAAAAAAAAAAGGTTAGGTTAGGTTAGGTTAGGTTTTTTTTTTTTTTTTTTTTTTTTTTTTAACTGCAGGAGGGGGAAATCCTCATGGACGCCCAAGCTTCCTCACGGATGAGCCAGCTTGGGCAGTGCCGGACTCTTACCGGCTAAAACCCTAACTCCTGCAGTGGACCATCAGCCCCCGCGATGGATACGGGCGACTGCGTCCGTGTGAGTCATGTGTTGTAAATATGTGTGTGGGTCTGATGATGTAAATGTGTGTTATGTGTTATTGAATTTTTTGAGACTGTTTATGATTGTATTTCCTAGATGTATGAATGTGCTAAGGGTATGTTCGTTTTTGACTACTGTCGGAATATGGTATGGATTAATTTGATAATTGTTGCAGGTGGTTTCGTGGATGTATCTCGTGTTGGTAAATTTTGGGCAGGTTTTCAGAAGATGTTCTATTGTTTGGGAAGTGGTATTGTCGCAGGGGCATAAATCGTCCTGGACAATCTTGAATCGGTGTAGGTACTGTTTATTATAACCATGCCCGGTGAGAATTTGAGTTAGTTGAAAATCTGGTTTGATATATTTTCTTAATTCCTTGATGGTTTCTATGTCTGGCAACCATTTCTTTAAATGTTCACCCGTTGTGGATGTTGTGTATATTTGATTGCTTTCGGTGTCTGTCTCTTTCTTTCTATTATATTTATAGTGGCTTATAGGGAATTCATGGAAGTCTGGAGTCTTGTGGAGGGTGGCCGCTTTCTTCGCTTCTCTGTCTGCTTCTTCATTTCCTTCCTGTCCTTCGTGCGCTTTTATCCAGACGAAAATGATGCTTCCAGTTTGTGTGATGGTGTTGATATTTATGTGTATGTTATTGACTATTTGGTTTGTGCTATTTCTGTTTTCTATTTCCTTGAGGGCGGACATGGAATCTGTAAAAATTATGCTGTTGGTGAGTTTATTTTGGGCGCAATGGGTGCATGCTTTATCAATTGCTATGCATTCCGCTTGAAAGACGGAGCAGCTGTTGTGCAGTTTTATTCGGTGAGTGATTTTTTGTCCATTTGGGTGGTGTATCACGGCAGCGGCTCCCACCTGATCATCATGTTTACTGCCATCGGTGAATATTTTAACGTATTCTGACGCATTGAGTAGCTGGTCAAGTTTTTCCTGTGTTATGGATGTTATCACTTCAGGGATGGTGCGATCTTTAGGGTGTGGTAGTTGGGCCGGGTGAATGGGTCTATCGAGGGTGATGTCGCTGGGTAAGTATTTAGATATGCCGGATCGTTTTGTGTGTTGTATGTCTGATGTCTCTTTAACTTTCAGGTCGAGAGGGGTGAAGTCTGCCAGTGCTATTGCTGCTGTTGTAGGGATGGTGCGGAAACCTCTGATTGTTTTGACTGCAAATCCTCTTTGCAGTTTCCTTAAGGCATGCTGAACTCGTTTGTATTTGAGGGCTGGGCTCCATATTTCTGCTGCGTATGTAATTATAGGTTCTATGACGTGTTTATAAATTATTTCTATGTTTTCGGACTGTACTCCCCAAGTGGGACGTACAAATCTGCATAACTTTTGATGGATGGTGTGGGCTTTAGCAATAGCATATTCGCTGTGACTGATGAATTTAAAATGTTGATCTATGATTATGCCTAAAAGTTTTATGTGGTTGTCGAAAGTCAATTTGGTGTTTTCTATGTATATGGTGGCAGATTTAGCTTTCGGGGTGCACGTTATAGTCTGTGTTTTATCAGGTCCAAAACATAGTTTATTTTGCTTTCCCCAATTTGTGATGATCTTAAGGGCTTTCGTTGCAGTCTCTCCGAGTTCTAATGACGATCGCGGCGTGACAATCAACAGCACGTCGTCAGCGTATGCTTGTATGTGGCATTCTTCTGGGAGTGGGGTATCTAGGAGTTCGTCCATTATGATGTTCCAGAAGACCGGGCCGAGGACCGATCCCTGGACACATCCACGTGTTAGGGTCTTGGTGACGGTGGCATCGGAGAAGT
Organism: Acronicta aceris; assembly: GCA_910591435.1. Taxonomy (NCBI): domain Eukaryota; kingdom Metazoa; phylum Arthropoda; class Insecta; order Lepidoptera; family Noctuidae; genus Acronicta; species Acronicta aceris. The sequence goes on from OU342784.1 coordinate 8,541,226, forward strand.
TCAAGGTGGCACGTCTGTTAGTGAGGTAATTTGTGATTAGTCTGTATAGGTTGGCGGGGCACTTTATATAGTGTAAACGGTTCAAAAGGGCGGGCCACCAAGCGTGATCGAACGCCCCCTTTATGTCTAGCGACACTGCGACCGTGAGCTTCTTTTGCTGTTTGGCCAGCTTTAGTCTGGTGATGACTTCGTGAAGGGCGTCGTTGGTGGTGGTTTGTTGTTTGAATCCGTATTGTCTTTTATTGGATGTTTCGGTGATATTCATGTGGTATGTGAGACGCTTGGCTATTAACTTCTCGAAGACTTTGCCGAAGACGTTTATTAATCCTATTGGGCGGTAAGATTTAAGGGCATTGTAATCTAGCTTGTTGGGTTTGGGTATGGTTTTGACGAATGCCGTTTTCCAGGGGGTGGGGAAATGGGATAATCGGGTGCAGGAGTTGATGAGGTTGGTGAACAGAGAAGAATAGGTGATGATGAATTGGTGGCAGATGTCAGCGGTGAGGTGGTCGTCTCCGGGAGCTTTATTAGGATTCATCTCTTTAATGGCTTCTATTATTTCTATTTCTGTGAATTCGGAGTCGTTGTTTGTGTTGGGTATGGTGTCGGCTCTGGATCTGACTGTCTTTTGGGTGTCATCGTCAGCGGTGTCCTCTGGGAAGAACACGCTGAGGAGGGCCTGCGCAGACTCCATGCTCGAATTGGTGTATTGGTTAGGTTAGGTTAGGTTAGGTTAGGTTAGGTTAGGTTAGGTTAGGTTAGGTTAGGTTAGGTTAGGTTAGGTTTTTTTTTTTTTTTTTTTTTTTGAGTTTGGCAGGAGAGGGAAATCCGTCATGGACGAACAGGTTAGGTTAGGTTAGGTTAGGTTAGGTTAGGTTAGGTTAGGTTAGGTTAGGTTAGGTTAGGTTAGGTTAGGTTAGGTTAGGTTAGGTTAGGTTAGGTTTTTTTTTTTTTTTTTATATATATTTAGGTTGATTTCTTATTCCTGGTAATATGATTGTAGAAGCAGGCATGCGATTTGATACATGCCTGTTATTTTCTAATGATATTTCTTATTGTTATGTTCCGTTGAATCGCTTTAGTTTGCTGAATATTGTCTCTATTAGCTTGGTGAATGAGTCTATTGTTTGCTTCTTTTTAATTAGTTCGTCTATTTTGTAAGGGTTTATATCGAAATTGTGACAGATTATTTTATGTGAAAGTCTAATTGCTTCGAATCGGGGGCAGTCTTTAATGACATGATCCGTTGTTTTGGGCGTACTGTCGTCGCAGGGGCATGAATCGTTGTCCACGATTTTAAACCTTTTTAGGTAGGACAGATTGTATCCATGCCCGGTGAGTGCCTGCGTGAGATGGAAGCTAGGCTTTGTAACTCTCCAGAGTTTCTGGATGTCTTTGAGGTTGGGCAGCATAGTCCTTGTGTGCGCGCCCTGCTCGGAGCTCCGGTACCTCGTCTGCCATGCATCAAAGTTGCACTCCCGCATCCTGTGCTTGACAGTTGACGCCGGGAATGAACAGTATGCAGGCGACTTGTGCATCAGAGCACCGAGCTTGGCGGCAGCGTCTGCAGCTTCATTACCCATGATGCCGCAATGTGCCTTGACCCATTTGATTTTGATGATTCCAGTGTGGCGGTGTGTGTATATGATGTTGTGTATGCTTGTTACTAATGGATGTGTATTACTTCTGATTTTTATTGCACTAATTGCAGATTGTGAATCGGATGAAATTATGGTGCTTTGATATTTATTAGCTTGAGCCCATCTGCATGCTTCTCTGATGGCCAACAGCTCAGCCTGGAAGACTGTGCAGGTGTCATGCAGTTTAAATTTTTTGGTCGTCAAGGTAGTGCCCCTTTGGTCAAAGACCACGAAAGCCGCCCCGACGGCCCCGTCTTCCAGCTTGCTGCCATCAGTGAATATGCGCATTGTTTCGTGATGTTTACGCTCTTGGCCGTCCTGATGTTGTTGTTCGAGAGGGTGTTTATTAACCGTTATTCTTTCTGCTGGGTGTAGGAGTTGCCTTGTTGGAGTCGGGCGCTCTAGCGCGATATCCTCCGGCAGAAAGTGGGTAGTTCCATTGAGGCGGGTCAGCTCGACCTGGCGTATTTCTTGAATTTTGAGGTCGAGAGGTGAGAATTGAGCCAACGCCAGAGCCGCAGTAGTGGACACCGTGCGAAAGGCTCGGATAGCCTTCAGCGCGAATCCCCGCTGCGAGCTGGCCAGAAGCAATTGGGCGCTCTTTTTCTTTGCCGCGTGACCCCATATTCCGGCCGCATAGGTGATAGTAGGTTCTATCACGTGGTGGTATATGGTTTGGACATTGTCTGTGTGTGCACCCCACGTCGGCCTAGTGTACACACAGAGTTTTCCGAAGATTTTGGCCGCCTTGCCCAGCACGTACCGCAAATGGCTGTTGAATAAAAGCTTTTCGTCAATAATGACGCCCAAAAGTTTTATTTCACTGGTGAACTTTAAATCCGTGCCGTCCATGCTGATCTGAGCGAGTTTAGCCCTTGTTGTGAAAGCTATGGCCTGTGTCTTGGCGGGGCCGAAGGATAGCTTGACTTGGTTGCCCCATGCGCTGATGTCCGCGAGAACTCTGTTGGTAGTGGTTTCTATTTCTCCAGGCTCTTTCGCGGTGACGATCAGTAGAACGTCGTCCGCGAAAGCCTGTATGTGGCAACCCATCGGCAATTGAATGTTGAGCAGTTCGTCAAGGATCAGGTTCCATAGAATAGGGCCACATGCTGATCCCTGAATGCACCCTTTGGTAAGTGTTTTGCTTACTCGAACGCCTGCGTGATCTAGTGTGGCTGTTCTGTCTTGCACATAGTTTTTGACTAGTCCATAGATGTTCTTTGGTGTATCGAGTTGTGCAAGACGATGAAAAAGAGCAGGCCACCAGGCATTGTCAAAGGCCGCCTTGATGTCCAGTGAAATGGCTATCGCCTGTTTGTTCTCCTGCTTGGCTTGTTTTATGTGGTTAAGGGCGGTGTGAATAGCTAGAGTAGTGTTGTGTTGTTCCCGAAAGCCAAATTGATTAGGGTTTAATTTGTTTCCCACTTCAGCATGGTGGGTTACTCGTTTTATGAACAGTTTTTCTAATAACTTTCCGAATACCGGAATCAGGCCTATGGGGCGAAAGGACTTCAAGTCGGCTCGATCATCTTTGCCCGGTTTGGGAATGATTTTCACGTATGCCTCTTTCCACTTTCGAGGGAAGTATTGAAGTGAGAGGCACCTGTTGAATATATCGGTTAAGAGTTTCGGATAAAGTCTGGCGAATTGGAGGCAAATATCAGACGTGAGGTTGTCAAGACCTGGGGCTTTATTGGGATTCATATACTTTAATTGTTCTAGTACTTCTTCTTCTGTGAACGCTTGATCATCGGCGTTGTCTATGTTGAAATGGTTATAGTGGTTTCGGAGCTCATGATGTCGCGGTGATTGATCGGGGGTGTCATCCGGATAGAAGTGGTTGAGGAGTGCCTTGGCTGTCTCCTCTCCATCAGTAGTGAAATTATCTCCAACCTTAAGTGTGATAGGGGGTCTTCTGGGTGCAGTGTCCTTTAATAGTCTGTTGGTTAGAGACCAGACATTTTCTTTATTCTGTAATTCGCAGAATTTGCGGAAGCTTGAGGTGGACTCAGCTTTAAGGAGGTCAGCGTATTCCGTCTTTTTGGCTTGTTGTTCGTTCAGTAGGGTGTCCAAGGGTTGGCCTCTTCTTTTCGCTGCGTGTATTTGCCTGTGAAGGCTGATAACCCCCCTCTTTAGTTCTTCGAGTCTGTCGGTCCACCATGGTGGTCGATGTTTGGGAGCACCACCCTTCACAGGCATGGACTCCTTGCAAGCGGTGTGAATAATTGCTGTGATGTTTTCTATGAATGCATCAAGTTGTTGGGAACTAAAGCTATCTATGTTTTCTTCAAGGATGTCAGTATTAGTGAATTGGAGGAGTAAACTGTCTTTGAACGATGCCCAATCGGCTTTTTTGGAGTTATACATGTAAGTGGAGGTGTTAAAATGTGTGCCGGTGGGAGAACCATTGGTTGAAATTTTAAATTCAATCGCGTTGTGTTGCGAGGTGGTGCAGCAGTCTAGGTTAACTTGCCAATCTATGATTTGGTGGAATATTGGCCCTGACGCCAGCGTGAGATCAATAAAGGATGACCGAACGCGACCATGTGTTACGGTTTCAAATGTGGGAGTAGAGCCTGTGTTGCAAGTGTAAAGGTCATTGGCGTAAGCTAGCTCGAGAATGTCGTTCCCTCGTTGGTTTGCCCTTGCGCTGCCCCATACGGGGTGCCATCCGTTGAAGTCGCCTCCCAGAACAACTCTGCTAGTAGAGGTCGCCTTCAGGAAGAAGTCGATTGCCTCGATGGTAGAGGCGGTGTCGTCATTAGGTTCAACATACCCTGATGCTAGAAAAAGTTTCTGGGAGTCAATCTCAACCCGGATTACGCTTAAGTTTGAGGTAGACCATTGAGACATTCCAAGCGCTCTCACTCTGCCGGTCTTGACCATGATGCATGCCTTAACGTTTTGTCCATTCGAATATTGATAGATGTCGATGCCGGAAATTGATTTGACTTCATTTTTGGCGCCAATGTAGGGTTCTGATATTAGTGCTATGTCGTATTGCCCATTGATAAAATATCTGGTGAATTCTGTTAAGCTGTTTTTAGAGCGGTCTATGTTGCACTGTAAAATATGGATTTTATGTAGATCCATAGTCAATCCTGTAGTTGATGCGCTGTTTCATGTTTTTGGAGACTGGGCAATTACTTGAGTAGGAGGTGTGTTTGGTGTCATGGTTGGTTTTAAATTTAAGGTTTTGACTGGAACAGTTAATGCACTTTGGAGCACCTTTCTTCTCCTTCAGAGGACAATCTTTTTCCTTGTGGCTTAATTCGGCGCAATAGGCGCAGGGTTCTTCTGTCGAGGTGCATTTGCTTTTCAGGTGCCCAAATTGGAAACACCGCATGCATTGAGTGAATGGTGAGAAGTTTTCGCAATGGACCCGCATATAGTCGATTGCTACTCTTCCCATTTCCATCATTTTGCGCCAAATGTCAGGTTTTGCTGTGAGGATGGCGTTGTAGTATAAATTTGGGTTTCGGTTGTTGCGTTTGAATGCAACTTTGAGGTCATCATCTTGCTCAATGAGTGTCGCCAATTCATCATTTTGTCCCTTTATGATAGGGATGAGTTCCTCCACAGGGGTATCATTTGAGATGCCTTTAAGGATCAGCATGGGGCGTAGTTTTCGAGCTGGTTCCGCACTCACAAGGGAGGATTCACTAAGTGCCGTCAGCGTCTCATCCCTTTGTTGGTTGTTTTCAAATTCCACTCGCAGCTTGTTGTTTGATACCCCTTGAATGCGCACGGGCGCGTAGGAGGTCTTTCTGAAGTTGATGCTCTTCTTGAACACTTCAATCACCTGCTGGCGTGACTGAGCCCCGTCTTTGGCGGCGACAATGATGGCTGGCCTACTGGTAGCAAGTTCTTGTGGCTTTTGAGGAGCGCTCTTGTGGATAGGTACGGATGTGGGTGTCGCTACCTGGGCATATGTTTTAGGTATTTGTTTATCAATTTGGGCGAGGTGCCTGCTCAGTTCTTCTCGTACGCAGGTGATTATCTCCTCCTTAAGGCCCTGGGTTGGTAGAGAGGGAGGAGGGGTTGTGTCGATACAAGGTTCTTTTGTGGAGGCTTCCTCCGCTTCCTTTACCAGCTGATACAGACGCTCAATGGCATGGGTGACCTCAGTTTTGATGTCAGTTCTGAGGTTCCTCGAGTTCCCTAAATGAAGCTTGGCCTTTGCAAGGCATGCTTTGGCCTCTGATAATCTGTTGACGTAAGTAGCCTTCGGTGGGGGAGATGGCGGTAATGAGAGTGGCGGCGATGGTGCCTTTTTACCCGGCGGGTTGGGACTCGCAGATGGTTCCTTGGTCGGGGTGCGCATCATTGTGTTTTTATTCGAGTTATAAGAGTCTGCGGGGGTAAAACGGATGAATGGGGCGTAGAGATTTAGTTATTTAGTTATTAGGATCAAAGTAGATTCAAAATATGTGGTGAAAAAAAATTTTTGATTTTTGTAGGTATACCGAAGTTTACCTGGCCAGGCGCAACCGGGTGGGTGGGAGGGCAATTTTTTTAAAATTTTCCTGCAGAAAATGCCCACTTGTGGGGTACCAGCGGATGCGGGACGCCGAGGGCTATAAAACTGTATATAAATCGGGGGTAGGCAGGGAAGAAAATTTTGAAGTTATCGTCGAAAAAGTGTAATTTTTGCACAATTCTGTAATAAAATGTTAATTATTTTTATTGTTTTCAGGTCACGACCACCGGGACGGGCGCCGGGGGCGGTTCCAGACTGTAACGAAACTATCCAGATGAAAATTTAATGAAAATATTGCAAACTGAAAATTAATGATTTTAATGTTAGGTCGATCTATATGAGAAAATTCAAAATGTATGAAAATGAAAAATTTTGGTCTCCAGGGACGCGGGAGTGTGCCCGAGGGACAGATGTAGCAGAATTATGAAGATAAAGGCTGAAAACCGTATCGAAATGTGACTTTTACTTTAGAAATTGTCCGCGTCGAACAAATAAATAGAGGGCCTTAGGTAACCTCGGTGTCTAGGTATAAACTTGTTTTTGGCGATTTTTAAAATTTTCCTGCAGAAAATGCCCACTTGTGGGGTACCAGCGGATGCGGGACGCCGAGGGCTATAAAACTGTATATAAATCGGGGGTAGGCAGGGAAGAAAATTTTGAAGTTATCGTCGAAAAAGTGTAATTTTTGCACAATTCTGTAATAAAATGTTAATTATTTTTATTGTTTTCAGGTCACGACCACCGGGACGGGCGCCGGGGGCGGTTCCAGACTGTAACGAAACTATCCAGATGAAAATTTAATGAAAATATTGCAAACTGAAAATTAATGATTTTAATGTTAGGTCGATCTATATGAGAAAATTCAAAATGTATGAAAATGAAAAATTTTGGTCTCCAGGGACGCGGGAGTGTGCCCGAGGGACAGATGTAGCAGAATTATGAAGATAAAGGCTGAAAACCGTATCGAAATGTGACTTTTACTTTAGAAATTGTCCGCGGGTTAGGTTAGGTTAGGTTAGGTTAGGTTTTGGGGTGCTGGGCCAGACAACCTCCTCGTGTGCTCCCGGCTGCTGGTCCCGCCTGGATACGTCCGGGGGGAACAGCAGTCGTTCGTTATGGAGCCGGTGCACCCTGGGCACGAGTAATAACTTTCTCCAGTTGGGGACTCTTATTGCTCGTGGCAGATAGTCTGGCATTGGAGGGGCCATCACTGGCCATGGGGGCGTTGCTCCACGTGTCCCTCTGACCTAGCAGAGGGCACAGTGGAGGAGCAAGGACGGGCTCGGCGTGTACTTAACCTACCGCCGAGCGGGCAGTGGGAGTGTGTCTTCCCTGCCTCCGTCGTTAAATCGGAGGGTACTCTTACACATGCTGGGTGTCGTGGTCATGTCTCGCGGCTCAGCGTAAGGTACCTTCCGTCGGTCTTGGCTTGATCGCCCGGACCGCGGGGAAGAAAACCTCGAGAACAAATCACCCCGAATCCTAAGCGGCGGCGCACCGCGAGAGGATGTGTGGCTGGCGGGGCTCTTCGGAGCATCCAGTCACTAGTGCGACCCCCTCCAGGGTACCTGCGGACCCCCTGGTTGGGTGACAAATTACGCTTACCCGGGTACAGGGGGCACTGCCCGGGTGGACCGTTATTTCCCCCACACTCGTGGGATTTGTAATGGAAACTCTTATAAATAAAAGTGTCGATGGGAGCCGTGGTGGCTCATGTCCCTCTGGGGACCAAGTCCTCTCCGACCAGGGGTCGTCGAGAGGACAACATAGGCGGCAAAAGCGTCCGTACGATGTTGTCGCGTCGGAGGCCGAGACGGGCCTTTCGTCCAGCGAGGAGAACCTGTCGGTCGCCAAAGTGCCGACAGCCAGAAGAGGTCGGGCGTCTAGCTCTTCGCTGTCGCGTGACGCCCGCGGTCGGTTTATCAAGCGCCCGGACGCGCCGATGCGCGGCGAGGAGAGTGACGCCAGTGCAACCCAGACGCAGCATAACGCTGTGCTGGTGAGCACCAAGGCGGACCTCCAGGCCGCGAGGCGGGAAGAGAGGCGGGCTATGGCGACCGACGAGGTCTCCGAAATGGCGCGTCAGGCCAGGGAAAGGCGGTCCGCTCTTGCGACCGCCGCGGAAGGCCTGACATCGGCGGCCTTAAGCCGCCAGGTGACGGATGGCGTGGACGTCATCCTGAAGGTGGCCACGAAATCTGGCAACCTGAAGGGGACGTTCACGCGGGCCCTGAAGGAGGCGGCCGACGGGATTGAGGAGGCGATGGGGGTCCTCCTTAATCGCACCACTTCGGAGGAGACGGCGAAGCTGTTGGAGGAGAACGGCCGTCTCCAAAGAAAAGTGGAGGCCCTCGAGCGGGATATGGCCGCCCTAAGGGCCGACTTCGGTCGGCAACAGGAGCGGCCATCCTACGCCGCCGCCGCCTCCACCTCGACACCTGGGCCGCCGAGGTCGACCCAGGTCGAAGAAATTGTGCGGGCCGTCCTGCTCCAAGTCGGGGGCATGATGAATGCCCGCCTTGAGGCTCTGGAGCCGAGGCTGCTCCCAAAAGAAACCCTCCGGCCGCCGCTAGCGGCGGATAAACGGAGGGCGGAGGAGCCTCCAAAGTCGAGGCCCGCACAAATGGCACAAAAAGCCGGGGAGGGGGCCAGAAAGCCCGCGGTGGGGCCGAAAAAGCCCGCGGAGGGGGCCAAAAAGCCCGCGGAGGGCAACAAGCCCGTGGAGGGGGCCCCCCGCAAAACCGCGCAGCCGCCCGTGGAGGGTGGGGCGAAGCCCGTGGAGGGGGCTGCGCAGCCTGCGACCGTGGTCGGACAAGACTCCGAGGGGTGGACCACGGTCGCAAAAAAGAAGCGCCGACGCCGAGGAGGCCGCAAAGCCAAATCGGGCCCGGCAACCGGGGCCGCAGAGGGCGGCAGGAAGAAGCCCAGGATCGACGTCCCGCGCTCCGCGGCTGTAGTTATCACGCTGCAGCCGGAAGCTGTGCAGCGGGGCGTCACCTACAGGGATGTCCTGCTGGAGGCCAGAGCCAAGGTCAAGTTGGACGACCTTGGTATCCAGACTGGCCTCCGCTTCAGAACGGCGGCCACGGGTGCCCGGATCTTGGAGCTGCCGGGTGCCGCGAGCGGCGAAAAGGCGGACGCCTTAGCCGCCAAACTTCGGGAGGTCCTGAAGCCAGAGGATGCGCGGGTACACCAGCCCGTCAAAACCGCAGAAGTCTGCGTCGAGGGGCTGGAGGATTCCGTGTCCTCGGAGGAGCTGGCTCAGGCCATCGCTCGGGGCGGCGGGTGTTCGCCTGAAAGCGTGACCGCCGGGGCGATTGCGTGTCGGCGCGGCGCGCGCAGGCTTGGCACGGCCTGGGTGAGGTGCCCGGCGGCGGCAGCCAAGAAAGTCGCTGACGCCGGGCAATTGCTGGTGGGATGGGGTTCTGCGAGGGTCAAACTCGTAGAACCCAGGGTCATGCGGTGCTACCGATGCCTTGATGTAGGGCACGTCAGGGCTCAGTGCACCGCCGAAACGGACCGCAGCGAGTTGTGCCTTTGCTGCAGTCGACCCGGCCATAAGGCATCCCAGTGCTCCGCGGAGGCAAACTGCTGCATCTGTGCAGCAGCGGGAAAGCCCGCGGAGCACAGGATGGGAGGAAAAGCCTGCGGCAAGGCTCCCACCAGCGGGAAAAAGAAAAAGAAGGCGGGGAACAAGGCTGCCGGGGGACCCACACCCCCCCCGCAGCCTGTTTGCACTTCGGCCGACTCCCGGCCCAGTGAAGGAGGGGTTGCCGAGGAGATGGAGTGTTAACGATGGCGCACTACCATTTCCTCCAGGGCAACATCAACCACTGCGCCAGAGCTCAGGATCTTCTCCTTCAGAGCATGGCGGAGTGGTCGATCCATGTGGCCGTGGTCGCCGAGCCATATTTCGTCCCCGACCGAGATAACTGGGTCGGTGACTTGAGTGGCTCGGTGGCCATCATCGGCGGGACTCTTGTTAACGCGTCCCGAGGTCGCGGCTGGGTGGCCGCCCTCGTGGACGACACAGTCACCATTGGGGCATACTTCTCGCCCAACAGGAGTCTCGCCGACTTCGAGAGCTTCCTTGTCGAGCTAGGGGCCGTCGTGGCCCGGCACCACCCTCGCCCCGTGTTGCTACTCGGGGACCTCAACGCCAAGTCTGCGGCGTGGGGATCCCCGGTCACGGACCCCAGGGGCGAGGTGTTGGAAGAGTGGGCACTAATGACGGGCCTGGTCGTCCTGAACCGGGGCTCGGTTTTCACGTGTGTGCGGCAGCGGGGCGGGTCCATCGTGGACGTCTCGTTCGCCAGCCCCGCTGTAGCGCACCGTGTCCGCGAGTGGCGCGTCGCCCGGGAGGTGGAGACGTTGTCGGACCACCGATACATCCGGTTCGACCTCTCCGCCCAGACCGCGGGCGGCCGCAGCCTATCGGCTCCGCGGAGGGACGGCCCACGCTGGGCGCTCACGCGCATGGACAAGGAAGCTCTTGAGGAGGCGGCCATTATCCAGGCCTGGATAAGGGAGTCGGCCGACGGACCCGTCGACGTCGAACGAGAGGCGCAGTGGTTCCGCGGGGCGATGACGCAGATCTGTGACGCGTCCATGCCCCGGGTTCGCACGCAGTCCTCGAGGCGCCAGGTGTACTGGTGGTCTGCCGAGATCGCGCAGCTGCGCGTCACGTGCGTAGCGGTCAGGCGCCGGTACACTCGGTACCGAAGACGACGTCGACGGACCCGCGAAGAGGAGGCCGCGCTGTATGAGGCGTACAGCGTGGCGAAGGAGGCTCTGTGGCTGGCCATCGAGCGTTCCAAGACGCGGTCCAGGGAGGAGATGCTGGAGACCTTGGATGGGGATCCGTGGGGGCGCCCGTATCGCATGGTCCGGGGCAAGCTCCGTGCCTCGGGCCCCCCACTCACCGAGAGTCTCCAGCCACAGCTGCTGCAGAATGTGGTGGCAGCTCTCTTCCCTGAGCGTGGAGCATACGCTCCGCCGCCGATGGCACCGCCCTCAGCCGCAGAGCCTGAAGGCGAGGTTGTCGTCAGCGTCCCCGAGGTGACACGACCAGAGATGGGAGCAGCCGTGGCACGGCTCCGGGCGAAAAATACCGCCCCGGGGCCCGACGGAGTGCCGGGCCGTGCTCTCGTCTTAGCTCTGGAGGAGCTAGGGCCCCAACTGAGAGGACTCTTCTCGGCGTGCCTAGAGCAGGGCCAATTTCCATCTTTGTGGAAGACGGGTCGCCTGGTCCTGCTCAGGAAGGCAGGGCGCCCTGCCGACTCGCCGTCCGGGTATCGGCCCATAGTGCTGCTGGACGAGGTGGGCAAGCTGTTCGAGCGGATAGTTGCAGACCGCCTCGTCAGCCACTTGTTCACAGAGGGGCCGGACCTGGACGACAGCCAGTTCGGTTTTCGGCGTGGGCGCTCCACAGTTGACGCCATAATGCGGGTGAGAGTCCTGGCGGAGGATGCGGTGTCCCGGGGCGGGGTCGCGCTGGCGGTGTCCTTGGACATCACCAACGCCTTCAACACCCTGCCCTGGAGTTGTATCAGGGAGGCCCTGCGGTACCACAGGGTACCTTCCTACCTCCGCCGCGTGGTTGGGGCCTATTTGGCGGATAGGTGTGTCACCTGCGGGGGACGCGACGGCACGGTGCAGCGCGCCATGTCGTGCGGTGTTCCACAGGGCTCGGTGTTGGGCCCACTCCTGTGGAACATCGGGTACGACTGGGTGCTGAGAGGCGAGCTCGCACCGGGGGTGGACCTGACGTGTTACGCGGACGACACGCTGGTCACCGCCCGGGGGAGCTCGCACAGGGAAGCAGCGTTGCTAGCTACGGGTGCGGTCTCACAGGTGGTGGGCCGCATACGGCGCCTCGGCCTGGAGGTGGCCCTCAACAAGTCGGAGGCCATCGCTTTCCATGGCCCCCGACGGGCGCCGCCGCCGGGATTACACATCGAGGTGGGGGGGGCCCGGATTGCTGTCGAGTCCACCATGAAGTACCTAGGATTGGTGCTCGACAGCCGGTGGGACTTCGGGCCCCACTTCCTGCGGCTGGCGCCGAAGTTGATGGGCGCGGCGGGCGCGCTGTCAACGCTGCTTCCCAATTTGGGAGGCCCGAGCACCGCCTGTAGGCGGTTGTACGTGGGGGTCGTGCGGTCCATGGCCCTGTATGGGGCCCCGGTGTGGGCGGCCGACCTGACGGCCCGCAGCATCGCCGTGCTGCGAAAACCGCAAAGGGCGATGGCCGTCAGAGTCGTCCGCGGCTACCGCACGATCTCCCACGAGGCGGCTTGTGTGCTGGCCGGATCCCCGCCCTGGGACTTGGAGGCGAAAGCGCTCGCGTCACTGTATCGGTGGCGCGAGGAGGAGCGGACGCGAGGGGCTAGACCGGTGCACCGACAGATAGTCCAGCGCCGGTCAGAGCTCCACCGAGTCCTAGTGGCGGAATGGCGGGACAGGCTCTCTCGCCCTACCGCCGGCCTCGCTACCGTCGAGGCGGTCCGGCCAGTGCTCGAGCGCTGGCTCGGGAGGAGGCACGGCTCCCTGACGTTTCGGGCGACGCAGGTGCTCTCGGGGCATGGCTGCTTCGGGAAGTACCTGTGTCGCATAGGCAGGGAGCCGGACGCCCGGTGCCATCACTGCGCCCATCGGGAGGACACGGCGCTGCACACGCTAGTGGAGTGTGCCGCTTGGGAGGAGCCGCGCCGTGTCCTCGCAGTTGCGGTGGGAGACGACCTGTCGCTGCCGGCCGTCGTTCGCTCAATGGTCGGCAGCGCGGCGTCTTGGGACGCAGTGATCGCCTTCTGCGAAACTGTCGTCTCGCAGAAGGAGGTCGCGGAGCGGGAGAGGGAGAGTGCCAGCACTGACCCGACCCGCTCCCGGCGCACCGGGAGACGTCGGCGGAGGGCAGACAACGCCCTCCTCCAGCCTCCCTAAATGGGTCCGGGGGTGGCGGGCGCGGGGACGCCCGCCACACCCCCCCTTCTAGGACCCGAGGCGGTGGCGCGTAGTGTTCCACGCGCGCCCCTCAATGGCGATGGGGGGGAGTCCAACGCCTCACTCCCCCCCTACATATGTACAGATGGGGCCCGCAGGGGCGGGCCGGCACCAGTCGGGGGCCGCGGACGAATTGTCTGTTTCCCGTAGCCCCCGACGCCGCAGGTGCAGGAGGGAACACCGTGTGGTTTTTAGTCGGTAGGTCACCCACTCTGGGTGGAGTCCGACACGCCCCGTCGCCTCCCCGGGCGGCGGATGTCCATGAGGATTTTCCACACGAAACCAAAAAAAAAAAAAAAAAAAAAAAAAGGTTAGGTTAGGTTAGGTTAGGTTGGGGGACCCCCTCACAGTGCTTGCGTCCACGTCGCGTCCCCTGGAAACAGCCCAGTACTGACCACCGTAACGGAGTGGCAGTCTGGGTTGGCCAAAGTGCACTGTGCTTTCGTAGCCATCTTGCCTTGTGACTACGAATTGTTGTCGGAAATGTCTACACCTTCGCGGGACGCCTGCGGGCGATTTATGAAACAAAAAGGCCCTTCTCAGGGCCAACCCAAAGGCCCTTCTCAGGGCCAACCCAAAGGCCCTTCTCAGGGCCAACCAAAAGGCCCTTCTCAGGGCCACTCCGACGCTTCGGCGTCAGAGGCTAGCCGCGCGCCGTCTGCGGCTAGCTTCTTCGGAGGAGCGGAGTCGTCTGACGACTCCATGGTTACTGTGTCGGACGCAGCCGACTCTGGGTCGCGGAAGCGAGTATACCGGAGCGGTGGGTCCGAGGGCTCCTCGACCTCGAGGTCGACGAGGTTGCCGAAGGCAAAAAAGCCGACGGTGGCCGCGGAGACCCATATCGTTGGGCTCGCGGACGCCCAACGCCAGTTGGAGCTGGCTCAGCGGGGTCGGCTGCAGCAAGAGCTGGAGGAACGGGTTGCGGCCAAAGAGAAACGGGCGCTCGCCGCCCGGGCCAAGTCCGGGTACGGGGCGTCCCGCGTTCTTTACGCGGACTTTTCACTGGCCGAGCTCGAGAGGATGGCGGAGGAGGACGAGGAGGAGATCTTGGAGGTCGCCGCTAAGTCCTCAAACCTAAAGGGGACCTTGCAGAAGGCCCTGAAGTGCAGGGCCGCGAGCATGCGTGGCGTCGTCGCGGAGCTGGTGCAACGCAAGGCCACCGACGAGACGCGGCAACTGCAGGCGAAGGTGGATCGCCTGCAGTCGGAGGTCAGCCAGCTTCATCAGAAGCTGGCCGAAGCCACGGCCCGGCCACAACAGGCCAAGACGAGCCCTGCGGCAGAGGGCCCCGCCTTCTCCAACCTTGAGGATATCATCCGCAAGGTTGTGATGGAGGAGAGGGCCTTCACGAGAGCCTGCTTTGCAGGAATAGAGGACCGGCTCCTGCCGGAGAAACGCCTCCGACCGCCGCTTGCAGCGGATAAGAGGCAGAGCGAGCCGGGGCCGTCCTTGTCCCCGCCCGAGCCCCAGTCGGAGGATGCCCTTCTCCCTTCGACAACCCCGTCCAACGAGTGGACGGAAGTGGTCCGCAAGGGGAAGGGCAAAAAGTCGGCGACGGTCGCCCCTGCCGTCCCCGCCGCCACCGCCGCCACCGCCGCCGCCGCCCCTAGCCAACAGCAGACTGGCAAGGGAAAGCGGAAGAGGAAGCGAAAGGGGAAAGGGAAAGGGAGGGGAAAGGGGCAGCTAGTCCCCCCAAAAACCGCGGCCGTCGTAGTGACGCTCACCGCGGAGGCTGCGGAGCGGGGGGAGAGCTACGCGTCCATTTTGGTGCGGGCGCGTGCCACTGCCGATCCTACCCAACTGGGGATCGGCAGCGTGTCTTGCCGGCGGACCCAAACCGGGGCTCGAATTTTCGAGTTCCCGGGGGCAGAGGGGGGTGCCCACGCGGACCTCTTTGCAGCCAAGCTGCAGGAGGTCATCGCAGATTCGGCCAAGGTGGCCCGACCGGTTAAGTCTGCGGCCATAGAGGTGACGGACCTCGATGACTCCGTCACCAAGGAGGAGGTGGCGGCGGCGGTCGCGGGGATAGGGGGCTGCGACGTCACGGCGGTCCGAGGCCGGGACATAAGGCCCGGCCGTGGCGGCATGGGCACAATTCGCCTCGAGTGCCCGGTCGCCGCTGCTAAAGCCGTCCTTGCCAAGGGACGGCTCACAGTCGGCTACAGCTCGGCTGCAGTCCGGACACTCGAGGACCAGCCTCTGCGGTGCTTCCGGTGCTTGGGCATCGGGCACACCCGGTCCCTGTGTCCATCCACCGTGGACAGGACGGACACTTGCTACCGCTGCGGCAAGGAGGGCCATAAATCCGCAGCCTGCAAGGCCGCCACGCCGCACTGCGCGGTGTGTGCCGCCAGTGGCCGCCCGGCGGACCACGTTATGAGGGGGAGGAACTGCAATCCTCCCCCTAAGCGGGGCAAAGCGCAAGCGCCGAAAGGGCCTGCTGCTGCCGCTGGCACCGTCGTTCCTGCGGCGGCTGCGGAGGGGGGTGCGATGTCCGAGTGATGGATAGGGTCGAACATCGCATCCTTCAGGCGAACACCAACCACTGCAGGGCAGCCCAGGATCTGCTGACGCAGACCATGGCTGAGTGGTTGGTGGACTTGGCGGTGGTCGCCGAACCTTACTCGGTCCCTGGCCGTTGGCTGGGCGACCGAGACGGCTTGGTGGCGTTGGTGTCGCGGTCTTCCACGGACTCCCCTCCCCTCTCGCTCTTAGAGAGGGGACCGGGATACGTGGCCGCCGCGTGGGGAGACATGGCCCTGGTGGGGGTCTATTTCTCCCCAAACCGCTCTCTCTCGGACTTTGAGGATTTCCTCGAGGTCCTCACCGCGGTCATAGGGAGGGCGGCGCCACGCCAGGTCGTGGTGTTGGGCGACCTGAACGCCAAGTCGGCGGCCTGGGGCAATCCGGCCGGCGGTTGCAACGTCCGGGGGCGCGCCGTCGAGTATTGGGCGGCCTCGTGCGGTGTGTCCCTTCTGAACAGGGGGGCGGTCCACACGTGCGTGCGGCGGCAGGGTGGGTCGGTGGTCGACGTCTCGTTTGCCACCCCCGCGCTGGCCGCCCGCGTCGTCGACTGGCGGGTGGAGATGGTGGAGACCTTGTCGGACCACCGATATGTGCGGTTCGACATCTCCACCCAGCAGCGGGGAGGGGGGATGGCCCGCGCTGGGCAATCCCCCTTCCCGCGGTGGGCACTCACCCGCCTGGACCGGGAGGCAGCCAAGGAGGCGGCCTTTCTCCAGGACTGGCTGTCGCCCCCCCCTGTCGAGGAGGCCCCGGACGTGGACGCCGCAGCGGTCCGGCTCAGGGAGTCTCTGACCGAGGTGTGCAACTCCAGCATGCCTCGGTCTCGCCGTCCGCCCCCCCATCGTGCCGTCTACTGGTGGACGGAGGAGCTGGAGGAGCTCAGGGCCACCTGCGTGGCGGCCAGAAGGGCCTACGCGCGGAGCCGAAGGCGCAGCGCCCAAAACCGAAACCGGGCAGAGGAGGACCGCCTATACGCCTCTTACCGAGAGGCGACGACGGTCCTCAAGTCTGCAATGGGCGCTGCGAAAGACTCGGCGTGGGCCGAGATGCTGGAGGGTCTCGACAGGGATCCCTATGGGAGACCATACAAGGCGGCGCGGAACCAGCTCCGCCCGTATGGTCCCCCTCTGACGGAGACCCTCGAGCCATCGTTGCTGGATGGGGTGGTCCAGTCCCTGTTTCCGCGCAGGACCGACTTCACCCCACCAACGATGGATCCCCCGCGGGGGGCAGCTCCGGCGGCGGATGAGGAGGAGGTCCCCCCGGTGACGGTGGCGGAGTTTCGCGCGGGGGTTCTCAACCTCCGTGCGAAGAAGACGGCTCCCGGACCAGACGGCGTCCCTGCACGGCTGCTGGCGATCGCCGCCCCCGAAATGGAGGACAGGATTCGGGACCTCTTCAGCGCGTGTTTTGCGGCTGGGAGGTTCCCGAGACTGTGGAAGGAGGGGCGGCTATGCCTGCTCCGAAAGGAGGGACGCCCGGTGGACTCCCCCTCGGCATACCGGCCCATCGTCCTGCTCGATGAGGTCGGTAAATTGTTCGAGGGGATTGTCGCCTCCCGGCTGGGTAGCCTTTTGCGGGGGGTAGGGCCGGATCTGTCGGACGCCCAGTTCGGTTTCCGTCGAGGGCGTTCGACGATCGACGCGCTGGCCCTACTCAAGGGCCAGGTGAGGGAAGCGGTGGAGGCGGGGGACGGAGTGCTGGCGGTGTCATTCGACATTGCCAACGCCTTCAACTCCGTCCCCCACTCGACGATATTGGAGGCGCTCCGGTATCACGGAGTGCCCCAATACCTGCGGAACCTCCTGGCCAGCTACCTGGGGGACCGGGTGGTCGTCCTGGCCGACAAGACGGGAACGATTCGGCGGTACGGCGCAGAGTCCGGTGTTCCGCAGGGGTCCGTGTTGGGGCCCTCCCTGTGGAACATCGGGTTCGACTGGCTCCTGCGGGGAGCCCTCCTCCAGGGCACGAGTGTCATCTGCTACGCGGATGACACTCTCCTCACTGCCCGGGGGAGGAACTTCAGGGAGGCGGCCTGTCTGGCCTCGGCTGGCGGATCCTTGGTTGCAGAGAGGATCCGCCGCCTCGGATTGAGGGTGGCGCTGCAAAAGACCGAGGCCGTGTTCTTTCGCGGGCCTCGGCAGCGCTGCCCTCCCGACGCACACATCGTCGTAGAGGGCGTCCGGATAGGGGTCCAGCCCCAGATGAAGTATCTGGGCCTGGTGCTGGACGACAGGTGGCGATTCGGCCCGCATTTCAGCGGGCTGTCGACGCGCCTGTTGAAGGCCGCGGACGCCCTCTCGTGGCTCCTCCCGAACCTGGGGGGGCCCAAGGCGAAATGCCGGCGCCTCTATGCCGGCATTTTGAAGAGCATGGCCCTGTACGGGGCACCCATCTGGGCGGACTCCCTCCATAGGAGGGAGAATGCAACCGCCATCCGCAAGCCCCAAAGGGCTATTGCACTGCGGGTGGCGAGGGCCTACCGCTCGGTGGGCTTCTCGGCGGCGTGCGCTCTGGCCGGCACCCCTCCTTGGGAGTTGGAGGCGTGGGTGCTCGCCAGAGTATACGAGTGGTCGGCGCGCCGGAAGGCGCTCGGGGAGTGCCCCGTCCCCGAGGAGCGGGAGGCCGTGCGGCGGGAGGCGAGGGACGCAATCGTCCTTCACTGGACAGAGGACCTCGCCACCGCCGCCTTTGGCCGCCGGACGTTGGACGCGCTCGGTCCGGTCCTGCGGAGCTGGCTCGAGCGGTCCCACGGGTTCCTCTCGTTCCGTCTGGTGCAGGTGTTGTCCGGGCATGGGTGTTTCGGAAAGCACCTGCACCGGATCGGGAGGGAGGAAACCCCGGCGTGCCACGACTGCGGCGCCCCGGAGGACACGGCGCAGCACACCCTCGAGGTGTGCCCGGCCTGGTCGGGTCTGCGCCGTGGCCTGACCGCGGTGGTTGGCCAGGACCTCTCGCTTCCCAGCGTGATCAACGCCATGCTGGGGAGCGAGGAGGCCTGGGCAGCGGTTGCCTCCTTTTGCGAGGACGTAATCTCGCAAAAGGAGGAGGCGGAGCGCGCGCGGGAGGACGACCCTCTCGCTGCGCCGCTCCGCAGACGAAGAAGGGGTCGGAGAAGGCGCGCAGGTGCTCTCCCTCCCCTCGGTGGTGATGGGCGGGCGACAGGCGCGGGGGTGCCTTCGCCCGCATTGCAGCCGTCACCACCTTCGTCGGTCACTCCCGGGCCCGTCCCCCTCCCCACGGGGAGGTGGTGAAGGGTCCGATAGGCAGGGCATTCGTCGGCGGGGACTGGACGTAAAGGCTGTGCCGGTTTCCCAGTCCTCGCCACTAGGACGAAGCGGGAGTGCCGCTGGGTTATTTTAGTGGGTATACCGGGTCAGACCGGGGAGTCCCACATAACCCCCCCATCCCCCGATGGGGGGGCATGCGTAATGCATTTTTTCCCAGCGCAAACAAAAAAAAAAAAAAAGGTTAGGTTAGGTTAGGTTAGGTTGGGGTGACCGGGAGGTCGTCCTCGCGGATAGGTCGGGCATCGTGAGGCGGTACGGCGCAGAGTCCGGTGTTCCGCAGGGGTCGGTGTTGGGGCCCCCCCTGTGGAACATCGGGTTCGACTGGCTCCTGCGGGGAGCCCTCCTCCAGGGCACGAGTGTCATCTGTTACGCGGATGACACTCTCCTCACTGCCCGGGGGAGGAATTTCGGGGAGGCGGCCTGTCTGGCCTCGGCTGGCGGATCCTTGGTTGCGGAGAGGATCCGCCGCCTCGGATTGAGGGTGGCGCTGCAAAAGACCGAGGCCGTGTTCTTCCGCGGGCCTCGGCAGCGCTGCCCTCCCGACGCACACATCGTCGTGGAGGGCGTCCGGATAGGGGTCCAGCCCCGGATGAAGTATCTGGGCCTGGTGCTGGACGACAGGTGGCGCTTCGGCCCGCATTTCAGCGGGCTGTCGACGCGCCTGTTGAAGGCCGCGGACGCCCTCTCGTGGCTCCTCCCGAACCTGGGGGGGCCCAAGGCGAAATGCCGGCGCCTCTATGCCGGCATTCTCAAGAGTATGGCCCTATACGGGGCACCCATCTGGGCGGATTCCCTCCATAGGAGGGAAAATGCAACCGCCATCCGCAAGCCCCAAAGGGCTATTGCACTGCGGGTGGCGAGGGCCTACCGCTCGGTGGGCTTTTCGGCGGCGTGCGCTCTGGCCGGCACCCCTCCTTGGGAGTTGGAGGCGTGGGTGCTCGCCAGAGTGTACGAGTGGACGGCGCGCCGGAAGGCGCTCGGGGGGTGCCCCGTCCCCGAGGAGCGGGAGGCCGTGCGGCGGGAGGCGAGGGACGCAATCGTCCTCCACTGGACAGAGGACCTCGCCACCGCCGCCTTTGGCCGCCGGACCTTGGACGCGCTCGGTCCGGTCCTGCGGAGCTGGCTCGAGCGGTCCCACGGTTTCCTCTCGTTCCGTCTGGTTCAGGTGTTGTCCGGGCATGGCTGTTTCGGAAGGCACCTGCACCGGATCGGGAGGGAGGAAACCCCGGCGTGCCACGACTGCGGCGCCCCGGAGGACACGGCGCAGCACACCCTCGAGGTGTGCCCGGCTTGGTCGGGGCTGCGCCGTGGCCTGACCGCGGTGGTTGGCCAGGACCTCTCGCTTCCCAGCGTGATCAACGCCATGCTGGGGAGCGAGGAGGCCTGGGCAGCGGTTGCCTCCTTTTGCGAGGACGTAATCTCGCAAAAGGAGGAGGCGGAGCGCGCGCGGGAGGACGACCCACTCGCTGCGCCGCTCCGCAGACGAAGAAGGGGTCGGAGAAGGCGCGCAGGTGCTCTCCCTCCCCTCGGTGGTGATGGGCGGGCGACAGGCGCGGGGGTGCCTTCGCCCGCATTGCAGCCGTCACCACCTTCGTCGGTCACTCCCGGGCCCGTCCCCCTCCCCGCGGGGAGGGTGTGAGGGGTCCGATATGAAGGGCAATCGTCGGCGGGGACTGGACGTAAAGGCTGTGCCGGTTTCCCAGTCCCCGCCACTCGGACGAAGCGGGAGTGCCGCTGGGTTGTTTTAGTGGGTATACCGGGTCAGACCGGGGAGTCCCACATAACCCCCCCATCCCCCGATGGGAGGGCATGCATAAAGCATTTTTTCCCAGCGCAAACAAAAAAAAAAAAAAAAAAAAAAAAAAAAAAAAAAAAAAGGTTAGGTTGGGGTGGGGGACCCCCTCACAGTGCTTGCGTCCACGTCGCGTTCCCTGGAAACAGCCCAGTACTGACCACCGTAACGGAGTGGCAGTCTGGGTTGGCCAAAGTGCACTGTGCTTTCGTAGCCATCTTTGCCTTGAGTCTACGAACTGCGGAATGTCGAAACCTTTGCGGGACGCCTGCGGGCGATTCCTAAAACAAAAAGGCCCTTCTCAGGGCCAACCCAAAGGCCCTTCTCAGGGCCAACCCAAAGGCCCTTCTCAGGGCCAACCAAAAGGCCCTTCTCAGGGCCACTCCGACGCTTCGGCGTCAGAGGGTAGCCGCGCGCCGTCTGCGGCTAGTTTCTTTGGAGGGGCGGACGAGTCGTCTGACGACTCGATGGTGAGTGTGTCGGACGCAGCCGACTCTGGGTCGCGAAAGCGAGCACACCGGAGCGGTGGGTCCGAGGGCTCCTCAAAGTCGAGGTCGACGAGGTCGCCGAAAGCTAAAAAGCCGACGGTGGCCGCGGAGACACATGTCGTTGGGCTCGCAGACGCCCAACGTCAGTTGGATCTGGCTCGGCGGGGTCTGCTCCAGCAAGAGCTGGAGGAGCGGGTAGCGGCCAAGGAGAGGCGGGCGCTCGCCGCCCGGGCCAAGTCCGGGTACGGGGCGTCCCGCGTTCTATACGCGGACTACTCGCTGGCCGAGCTGGAAAAGATGGCAGAGGAGGACGAGGAGGAGATCGTGGAGGTCGCCTCTAAGTCCTCCAACTTAAAGGGGACCTTGCAAAAGGCCCTGAAGTGCAGGGCCGCGAGCATGCGTGGCGTCGTCGCGGAGCTAGTCCAGCGAAAGGCCACCGACGAGACGCGGCAACTGCAGGCGAAGGTGGATCGCCTGCAGTCGGAGGTCAGCCAGCTTCATCAGAAGCTGGCCGAAGCCACGGCCCGGCCACAACAGGCCAAGACGAGCCCTGCGGCAGAGGGCCCCGCCTCCTCCAACCTTGAGGATATCATCCGCAAGGTTGTGATGGAGGAGAGGGCCTTCACGAGATCCTGCTTTGCAGGAATAGAGGACCGGCTCCTGCCGGAGAAACGCCTCCGACCGCCGCTTGCGGCGGATAAGAGGCAGAGCGAGCCGGGGCCGTCCTTGTCCCCGCCCGAGCCCCAGTCGGAGGATGCCCTTCTCCCTTCGACAACCCCGTCCAACGAGTGGAGGGAAGTGGTCCGCAAGGGGAAGGGCAAAAAGCCGGCGACGGCCGCCCCTGCCGTACCCGCCGCCACCGCCGCCACCGCCGCCGCCGCCCCTAGCCAACCGCAGACCGGCAAGGGAAAGCGGAAGAGGAAGCGGAAGGGGAAAGGGAAAGGGAGGGGAAAGGGACAGCTAGTCCCCCCAAAAACCGCGGCCGTCGTGGTGACGCTCACCGCGGAGGCTGCGGAGCGGGGGGAGAGCTACGCGTCCATTTTGGTGCGGGCGCGTGCCAATGCTGATCCCACCCAACTGGGGATCAGCGGCGTCTCTTGCCGGCGGACCCAAACCGGGGCTCGTATTTTTGAGTTCCCGGGGGCAGAAGGGAGTGCACATGCGGACCTCTTTGCAGCCAAGCTGCAGGAGGTCATCGCGGACTCGGCCAAGGTGGCCCGACCCGTCAAGTCGGCGGCCATAGAGGTGACGGACCTCGATGACTCCGTCACCAAGGAGGAGGTGGCGGCGGCGGTCGCAGCCCTAGGGGGTTGTGACGTCAAGGCGGTCCAAGGCCGGGACATAAGGCCCGGCCGTGGTGGCATGGGCACCATCCGCCTCGAGTGCCCGGTCGTCGCTGCTAAAGCCGTCCTTGCCAAGGGACGGCTCACAGTCGGGTTCAGCTCGGCTGCAGTCCGGGCGCTCGAGGACCAGCCTCTGCGGTGCTTCCGGTGCTTAGGCATCGGGCACACCCGGTCCCTGTGTCCGTCCACGGTGGACAGGACGGACACGTGCTACCGCTGCGGCAAGGAGGGCCATAAATCCGCAGCCTGCAAGGCCGCCACGCCGCACTGCGCGGTGTGTGCCGCCAGTGGCCGCCCGGCGGGCCACGTTATGAGGGGGAGGAACTGCAATCCTCCCCCTAAGCGGGGCAAAGCGCAAGCGCCGAAAGGGCCTGCTGCTGCCGCTGGCACCGTCGTTCCTGCGGCGGCTGCGGAGGGGGGTGCGATGTCCGAGTGATGGATAGGGTCGAACATCGCATCCTTCAGGCGAACACCAACCACTGCAGGGCAGCCCAGGATCTGCTGACGCAGACCATGGCTGAGTGGTTGGTGGACTTGGCGGTGGTCGCCGAACCTTACTCGGTCCCTGGCCGTTGGCTGGGCGACCGAGACGGCTTGGTGGCGTTGGTGTCGCGGTCTTCCACGGACTCCCCTCCCCTCTCGCTCTTAGAGAGGGGACCGGGATACGTGGCCGCCGCGTGGGGAGACATGGCCCTGGTGGGGGTCTATTTCTCCCCAAACCGCTCTCTCTCGGACTTTGAGGATTTCCTAGAGATCCTCACCTCTGTCGTAGGGAGGGCGGCGCCACGCCAGGTCGTGGTGTTGGGCGACCTGAACGCCAAGTCGACGGCCTGGGGTAACCCGGCTGCGGGTTGCAATGTCCGGGGACGCGCCGTCGAGTTCTGGGCAACCTCATGCGGTGTGTCCCTCCTAAACAGGGGGACGGTCCACACGTGCGTGCGGCGGCGGGGTGGGTCGGTGGTCGACGTCTCGTTTGCCACCCCCGCGCTGGCCGCCCGCGTCGTCAACTGGCGGGTAGAGATGGTGGAGACCTTGTCGGACCACCGTTATGTGCGGTTCGACATCTCCACCCAGCGGGGAGGGGGGATGGCCCGCGCTGGGCAATCTCCCTTCCCGCGGTGGGCACTCACCCGCCTGGACCGGGAGGCAGCCAAGGAGGCGGCCTTCCTCCAGGACTGGCTGTCGCCCCCTGTCGAGGAGGTCCTGGACGTGGACGCCGCAGCGGTCCAGCTCAGGGGGTCCCTGACCGAGGTGTGCAACTCCAGCATGCCTCGGTCTCGCCGTCCGCCCCCCCATCGTGCCGTCTACTGGTGGACGGAGGAGCTGGCGGAGCTCAGGGCCACCTGCGTGGCGGCCAGAAGGGCCTACGCGCGGAGCCGAAGGCGCAGCGCCCTAAACCGAGACCGGGCAGAGGAGGACCGCCTATACGCCTCTTACCGAGAGGCGACGACGGTCCTCAAGTCTGCAATGGGCGCTGCGAGAGACTCGGCGTGGGCCGAGATGCTGGAGGGTCTCGACAGGGATCCCTATGGGAGGCCATACAAGGCGGCGCGGAACCAGCTCCGCCCGTGTGGTCCCCCACTGACGGAGACCCTCGAGCCATCGTTGTTGGATGGGGTGGTCCGGTCCCTGTTTCCGCGCAGGACCGACTTCACCCCACCAACGATGGATCCCCCGCGGGGGGTGGCTCCGCCGGATGAGGAGGAGGTCCCCCCGGTAACGGTGGTGGAGTTTCGCGCGGGGGTTCTCAACCTCCGCGCGAAGAAGACGGCCCCCGGACCAGACGGCGTCCCTGCACGGGTGCTGGCGATCGCCGCCCCCGAAATGGAGGACAGGATTCGGGACCTCTTCAGCGCGTGTTTTGCGGCTGGGAGGTTCCCGAAACTGTGGAAGGAGGGGCGGCTATGCCTGCTCCGAAAGGAGGGACGCCCGGTGGACTCCCCCTCGGCATACCGGCCCATCGTCCTGCTCGATGAGGTCGGTAAATTGTTCGAGGGGATTGTCGCCTCCCGGCTGGGTAGCATTTTGCGGGGGGTAGGGCCGGATCTGTCGGACGCCCAGTTCGGTTTCCGTCGAGGGCGTTCGACGATCGACGCGCTGGCCCTACTCAAGGGCCAGGTGAGGGAAGCGGTGGAGGCGGGGGACGGAGTGCTGGCGGTGTCATTCGACATTGCCAACGCCTTCAACTCCGTCCCCCACTCGACGATATTGGAGGCGCTCCGGTATCACGGAGTGCCCCAATATCTGCGGAACCTCCTGGCCAGCTACCTGGGGGACCGGGAGGTTGTCCTCGCCGACAGGACGGGCGCGGTGAGGCGGTACGGCGCAGAGTCCGGTGTTCCGCAGGGGTCCGTGTTGGGGCCCCCCCTGTGGAACATCGGATTCGACTGGCTCCTGCGGGGAGCCCTCCTCCAGGGCACGAGTGTCATCTGCTACGCGGATGACACTCTCCTCACTGCCCGGGGGAGGAACTTCGGGGAGGCGGCCTGTCTGGCCTCGGCTGGCGGATCCTTGGTTGCGGAGAGGATCCGCCGCCTCGGATTGAGGGTGGCGCTGCAAAAGACCGAGGCCGTGTTCTTTCGCGGGCCTCGGCAGCGCTGCCCTCCCGACGCACACATCGTCGTGGAGGGCGTCCGGATAGGGGTCCAGCCCCAGATGAAGTATCTGGGCCTGGTGCTGGACGACAGGTGGCGCTTCGGCCCGCATTTCAGCGGGCTGTCGACGCGCCTGTTGAAGGCCGCGGACGCCCTCTCGTGGCTCCTCCCGAACCTGGGGGGGCCCAAGGCCAAATGCCGGCGCCTCTATGCCGGCATTTTGAGGAGTATGGCCCTATACGGGGCACCCATCTGGGCGGATTCCCTCCATAGGAGGGAAAATGCAACCGCCATCCGCAAGCCCCAAAGGGCTATTGCACTGCGGGTGGCGAGGGCCTACCGCTCGGTGGGCTTCTCGGCAGCGTGCGCTCTGGCCGGCACCCCTCCTTGGGAGTTGGAGGCGTGGGTGCTCGCCAGAGTGTACGAGTGGACGGCGCGCCGGAAGGCGCTCGGGGAGTGCCCCGTCCCCGAAGAGCGGGAGGCCGTGCGGCGGGAGGCGAGGGACGCAATCGTCCTCCACTGGACGGAGGACCTCGCCACCGCCGCCTTTGGCCGCCGGACGTTGGACGCGCTCGGTCCGGTCCTGCGGAGCTGGCTCGAGCGGTCCCACGGGTTCCTCTCGTTCCGTCTGGTGCAGGTGTTGTCCGGCCATGGCTGTTTCGGAAAGCACCTGCACCGGATCGGGAGGGAGGAAACCCCGGCGTGCCACGACTGCGGCGCCCCGGAGGACACGGCGCAGCACACCCTCGAGGTGTGCCCGGCTTGGTCGGGGCTGCGCCGTGGCCTGACTGCGGTAGTTGGCCAGGACCTCTCGCTTCCCGGCGTGATCAACGCCATGCTGGGGAGCGAGGAGGCCTGGGCAGCGGTTGCCTCCTTTTGCGAGGACGCAATCTCGCAAAAGGAGGAGGCGGAGCGCGCGCGGGAGGACGACCCTCTCGCTGCGCCGCTCCGCAGACGAAGAAGGGGTCGGAGAAGGCGCGCAGGTGCTCTCCGTCCTCTCGGTGGTGATGGGCGGGCGACAGGCGCGGGGGTGCCTTCGCCCGCATTGCAGCCGTCACCATCTTCGTCGGTCACTCCCGGGCCCGGCCCCCTCCCCACGGGGAGGGCGTGAGGGGTCCGATTTGAAGGGTTATCGTCGGCGGGGACTGGACGTAAAGGCTGTGCCGGTTTCCCAGTCCCCGCCACGCAGACGAAGCGGGAGTGCCGCTGGGTTGTTTTAGTGGGTATACCGGGTCAGACCGGGGAGTCCCACATAACCCCCCCATCCCCCGATGGGAGGGCATGCGTAATGCATTTTTTCCCAGCGCAAACAAAAAAAAAAAAAAAAGGTTAGGTTGGGGTGCGTGCAGAAGACCTCCTCGTGCGCTCAGCGGCTGCTGGTCCCCTGTTTGCGGATACGTCCGGGGGGAAGAGCAGTCGAGGGGCCTGGTGCACCCTGGGTCACGGACAATAATCTCTTCGCGGGGGGTAGGGTAGAGGAGTATTATTGTCCGGAGCTAACTTCTGCAGGTGGGGTCGCTCCTGCCCCGTCGACGTAGCCGATTAGGCATGGACGCGACCACACCCACTTAGGTGCAGGCGCATCTAAGCGGGGTTCGTTTGTGTCCTCATTCATTGAGGAGCAAACCTTTCGGCGGGTCCGCTGAGTCGGGTTGGCCGGACAGCGGACGGAGGCATGCTTCAATGCCGCCGTCGGGGGGCTTGGCTTAACCGCCCGGCCCCAGAGGAAGGAAACCTCTAAGATAAAAAATCCACCCAATCCCAAGTTTCGGGAGCGCGGCGAGGGGATGAATGGCCGTTGGGGGTACGGTCGTTAGCGCTCCCACCTGCTGGTACCTGCCGCCCCCAGCAGTATGTAGGCTTACCCGGGTACTTAAGCCTCTGCCCGGGGTTGACCTGTTTTGCTTTGTACTCGTGGGATCAAATATGGAGAATCTTATAAATAAAACAGACACAAAAAATTACGTAGTGGGTGAAAAAGTACCTCTGGTACTGATTGAGCGGATGGGCGTGCAGTCGGATTCCGACAGTGCGTCCAGCCTTATGAGTGTGGCGAGCGCGATGAGCGTAAATTCGAAACGCGTACGCAAACGCCCGAGAGAGGGTGCAGAATCAGGGTCGGACACGGCCCTGAGCGACACAGAGGTGCCGGCCCCCAAGGTCGGTGCCAAAAAAGGAGGGAGAGGTAGGCCCGCAACTACCGGTAAATATGCCGGTATCGGCCTATCCAGGCGTGAGGCTGCGGCTGCTATGAAGGCCGCAGCAGCCGCCGAAAAACTGGAGGAGGACGAGCGGCAGATTGCGGCTCTGACAAAAAAGGTGACGGAAGGGAGAGTCACTCGCCTCTCGGAGTCGTCGTCTGCCGTCTCTGATATAGGAGTCGAGGCAGAAGAGCTACCTGCCTCCGACCTAAACCAGAGAATGGCCGACGCGGTTGCAGCAATTAAAAGGGTGAGCAAGGTCTCAAAGGGCCTTAGCGGCTGCAGCCAGAAAGCACTTAAAGAGGCCACGGCCTCCATTTTGGAAAGTGCTCAGGTGCTTTTGACCCGCACCACGACAGAAGAGACGGCGCTGCTGCGGGCCCAGAACGCAAAGCTCGCAGCGCAAATGGCGGAGCTCCGCAAGGAGCACGAGGAGCTCAAGGCGGAGATGGCCAACTTCCGCCGCGAGCACCTCAGGCGGGAGGTGGGCCTTCCGCACGAAACGCAGCAACCGCAACCGCAGTTGCCGTCACAGACGTCGAAACAGCAGTCGTCACAGGAGACGGAGTTGACTCGCCTGATCCGTCAGGAGATGGCGAGTTTCAACGCGCGCTTCTCGGTGCTTGAGGGGAGGATTCTACGTCCCCCCCTAGCTGCAGACCAACGCAGCACACCGGCGCCGACATATGCGGCCCAAGCCGCAGCACCCCGTGCCGCCCAACAGGCACAAACGGCTGCTGCCACACAAAAGGGGACTGTTCCTACTGCCGCCTCGCAAAAGGGAACTGCGGGGCCTAAATCAAATAGGCAGTTACCAAAACAGGCCAAAATGGCCACAGAGGCAGGTGCTACAGCTGCTCCGCCTGCCACTAGACCTGAGGCGGAATGGGCGGTCGCGGGCGCTGCCAAAAAGTCTAAAAAGGCGCGCCAGCGGGCTAATAAGAAGGCCCGGAAGGAACAAGCGGCGGCCAAGCGCCAGACTGCGAAGCTCAGGACCCCCCGCTCTACAGCAGTGGTTCTCACCCTGCAGCCAGGGGCGGAGGAGCGGGGCCTCACATATGCCGGGATCCTGGCGAAGGCGAAAGCCGAGATTTCGCTGAGTGATCTCGGCATAACGGGCCTCCGGTGCAAAACAACTGCTACCGGAGGTCGACTACTGGAGATATCGGGAACTACGAGTGGTCCCAAAGCAGACGCCCTCGCCGATAAACTCAAGGCGTCTCTAGGCCCGGATGATGTGAGAGTGTCCAGGCCAACCAAGTGCGCAGATCTGCGCATTTCGGGCCTGGACGATTCTGTCACGCAGGAGGAGGTCGCCGCTGCCATATCCAAGGCCGGAGGGTGCCCGCCGGACCAAGTCAAGGCGGGCACGATACGCCGCGATGTCTCCGGTCTCGGGACAACTCTTGTCAGCTGTCCCGTAGCGGCGGCCAATAAAGTAAAAGACAAGCGGCTTTTAGTTGGATGGGTCTCGGCGCAGGTCGTGCTCCTAGCGCCCAAGCCCTATCGGTGCTACCGCTGTTTAGAAGAAGGACATGCGGGGGCACGGTGCACCGCTGGGGTAGACCGCAGCCAAATATGCTTCCGCTGCGGTCAGCCCGGTCACAAGGCTGGCACTTGTACTGCCCCGCCGCACTGCGTCATCTGTGCGGCATCTGGCAAGCCAGCCGACCATCAGACCGGGTCAAAGGCCTGCGCCAGACCCAAGAAGAAGAACAATGCCAGGAGACAGTCGGCTCATCCGCCGGCTAGTATCACGGATAAGACAAAGGAGGCAACCGGCCCCTCGCAGCCGGTTCACCCGCCGGCTGCGGCAGAACATCCGCCGAGGGCTGGGGAGGAGACAACGGCCATGGACACACAATAATGGCCCTACGTCGTCTCCTCCAAGCCAACATAAACCACTGCGCCAGGGCTCAGGATCTCTTGCTCCAGAGCATGGCGCAGTGGTCCATCGATATGGCAGTTGTCGCCGAGCCGTATTTTGTGCCACCCAGGGATGACTGGGTGTGCGACACGAACCGCTCGGTGGCACTGATTATGAGGTCTGCCGCCGACACCCTTCCCTTCGAGGCCGTCACCCGAGGGCGGGGCTATGTCGCGGCAATTTGGGGGAATATTATGGTCGTGGGGGTGTATTTCGCCCCCAGCCTTTCTCTCGCCGACGTGGAGGATATCGTCTGGGAGTTGGGCACGGTCGTCAGTCGTAGCCGTCCTCGTCCCGTGATCGTCCTGGGCGACTTCAATGCCAAATCGACGGCTTGGGGTTCCCCGGCTACGGATGCGCGGGGCGAGTTAGTGGAGGAGTGGGCGGTCGAACAGGGCCTGCTTCTCCTGAACCGGGGTTCCGTGCAGACGTGCGTGCGGCAGTGGGGTGGGTCTATAGTGGACCTGTCGTTCGCTAGCCCCGCTCTTGCGCGCACTGTCCAGGACTGGCACGTCCTGGAGGAGGTGGAGACGCTGTCCGATCATCGATATATTCGGTTCAGCGTCTCCGCCCAGACCTCGGTTGGACCGGTCCAAGCGGCCCCGGTGGGCGTTGGAGACGGCCCGCGTTGGGCACTGAAGCGGCTGGATGAGGAGGCTCTCGAGGAGGCCTCTATCGTCAAGGCCTGGCTGGACTCTCCAGGCAGGCCAATCAACATCGACGAGGAGGCGGAGTGGTTCCGGGAGAGCATGTCGCACATCTGCGACGCTGGCATGCCCCGAGTCCGGCCGTTACCATCCAGGCGCCAAGTGTACTGGTGGTCGCAGTCGATTGCGCAGTTGCGCATCGCTTGTGTGCAGGTGCGACGCCGGTACGCAAGGTGCCGAAGAAGACGCCGTCGCCCCTTTACAGCGGCGGCCGAACAGGAAGAGGCGGAACTATACAACCGCTATAGAGAGGCGAAGAGCGCCCTCCAGCTGGCCATTGTCCGGGCAAAGGCCCAGGCCAACGAAGAGATGCTGGAGACTCTGGACCGAGACCCGTGGGGACGCCCCTACCTTATGGTACGGGGCAAGTTGCGCCAATGGGCTCCCCCATTGTCCCGGAGTCTCCAGCCACAGCTGCTGGAGGAGGTGGTGTGTGCGTTGTTTCCATCGAGACCGGAGCACACACCACCGGCTATGGTTCCGCCTCGCAATGTGCCCGACGCGGAAGACGACATTGACGACGACGTGCCCGAAGTGACCCGGGAACAGTTGAGAGTGGCGGTGGCTCGCATCAGGAACACCGCCCCAGGGCCCGACGGCATTCCAGGCCGTGCATGGGTCCTGGCCATGAGGGCTCTCGGGCCCCGACTAGCGGGACTCTTAAGCGCATGTTTGGAGCGGGGCCAGTTTCCAAGCCGGTGGAAGACCGGAAAGCTGGTCCTGCTCAAGAAGGAGGGGCGCCCCGCAGACTCGCCATCTGCGTACAGGCCAATCGTGTTGCTGGACGAGGTGTGTAAGATCTTTGAGCGGATCATCGCCAGTCGCCTAGTCCAGCACATGACCAGGGTGGGGCCGGATCTGGCGGACAACCAATTTGGTTTCCGTCAGGGGCGCTCCACGGTGGATGCGATCATGCGCGTGAGGGTCCTTGCGGAGGAGGCAGTCGCCCGGGGCGAGGTGGTCTTGGCGGTGTCGCTCGACATCGCCAACGCTTTCAACACCTTGCCCTGGAGTACCATCCGAGAGGCACTCCGGTACCACGGGGTGCCGCACTACCTCCAACGTATTGTCGGGGCCTATTTGTCGGAAAGATCGGTGGTGTACCCGGGTCGAGAAGGATGGGGTCGGCGAGAGACGTCGTGCGGCGTTCCACAGGGTTCGGTGTTGGGGCCGCTCCTGTGGAACGTCGGGTACGACTGGGCTCTGCGCGGTGCGCTTCTCCACGGCGTCGGCGTCATTTGTTACGCCGACGACACGCTAGTCACAGCGCGTGGGAAGTCGTACCGGCAGGCGGCCATACGCGCGACTGCTGGTGTCGCGCACGTCGTGGGTAGGATTCGGCGGCTGGGCTTAGAGGTGGCATTGCACAAGTCGGAGGCCCTGTGTTTTCATGGGCCGAGGATGAAGCCGCCTCCGGGGTCCAGCATCATAGTAGGAGGGGTTTCCATCGCTGTTGAGTCGACGATGAAGTACCTTGGACTCGTCCTCGACAGTCGGTGGAACTTCGGGCCGCACTTTACACGGCTCGCCCCCCGGTTGTTGGGCGCCGCTTCTGCGCTCTCGCGCTTGCTGCCCAACCTGGGAGGCCCCAACTCCTCCTGCCGGAGGCTCTACATGGGGGTCGTACGGTCGATGGCGCTATACGCCGCGCCAGTGTGGGCGGACGCCCTGACGGCCCGCAACGTCGCCGCGCTGCGAAGGCCGCAGCGCGCGATGGCCGTCAGGATCGTAAGGGGATACCGTACGATCTCCTTTGAGGCAGCGAGCCTCCTAGCCGGATCCCCGCCCTGGGACCTCGACGCAAAGCTCCTCGCGTCGCTCTATTGGTGGCGCGCGGAGGCGGTCGAGCGGGGCGAGCGCCTTGCGCCTCGACAGGTTGAGGCACGCAGGGCAGAGCTCCGCCGGGTCCTGGTGGCGGAGTGGCAGACGCGCTTAGCGCAACCCACGGCGGGGCATGCCGCTGTAGCGGCTGTAAGGCCCGTTTTAGAGGAGTGGCTCAAGAGGAGCCACGGCGCCCTCAGCTTCCGGCTGACGCAGGTGCTTACCGGACACGGGTGTTTCGGGAGGTACCTGTGTCGCATAGGCCGGGAGCCGACGTCCCAGTGCCACCATTGTGGTGATTGCCGTGACGATACGGCGCTGCATACGTTGGCGGAGTGCCCAGCTTGGGCTGAGCAGCGCCGTGACTTGGTCGCGGCCGTAGGTGCTGCGGGAAACCTCTCGCTTCCGGCTGTTGTGTCTACCATGGTCGGGAGCGAGTCAGGGTGGAGTACCGTCGCCACCTTTTGTGAGGCCGTCATGCTCGCAAAGGAGGCGGCGGAAAGGGAGAGAGAGGCTGCCTCGTCTCTCCCCTCCCGCAGCAGACGCACTGGGCGTCGTAGGGTGGCCGACTTTCGGCCACCGTAGGGCGCGGCCTGCGGACGACAGACTAGGGGCGTCTTGTCGTCCGACCAGCAGCAGGCCTCGAGGCGGCGGCGTCGTGTTCCGCGCGCGCCTCATAGTGGAGTCCTGCGGCCAGGGTGACGGCCGCAGTGGGTGACGGGGCCCGCCTGACCATCTGGCGGGCCAATACCCGTCGGGGGGTAGTGACGAATGCTTCGGCGATACCCTCCCCCCGACACACGGGTACAAGAGGAACACGGGTTGGTTTTTAGTCAGTAAGAGTCTGACAGTCCCCTTCGCCCTTCCCCCAGGGCGGAGGGACTCCATGAGGATTTTCCAACCCGTCACCAAAAAAAAAAAAAAAAAAAAAAAAAAAAAAAGGTTAGGTTAGGTTAGGTTAGGTTAGGTTAGGTTGGGGGACCCCCTCACAGTGCTTGCGTCCACGTCGCGTCCCCTGGAAACAGCCCAGTACTGACCACCGTAACGGAGTGGCAGTCTGGGTTGGCCAAAGTGCACTGTGCTTTCGTAGCCATCTCTGCCTTGAGGATACGAATTGCGGAACTCACACACCTGCGGTAATGTCTTTACCTTCGCGGGACGCCTGCGGGCGATTTAAAAAACAAAAAGGCCCTTTTCAGGGCCAACCCAAAGGCCCTTCTCAGGGCCAACCCAAAGGCCCTTCTCAGGGCCAACCAAAAGGCCCTTCTCAGGGCCACTCCGACGCTTCGGCGTCAGAGGCTAGCCGCGCGCCGTCTGCGGCAAGCTTCTTTGGAGGAGCGGACGAGTCGTCTGACGACTCGATAGTGAGTGTGTCGGACGCGGCCGACTCTGGGTCGCGCAAGCGAGCACACCGGAGCGGTGGGTCCGAAGGCTCCTCGGCCTCAACGAGGTTGCCGAAAGCCAAAAAGCCGACAGTGGCCGCGGCCCATGTCGTAGGGCTCGCGGACGCTCAACGCCAATTAGATCTGGCTCGGCGAGGTCTGCTCCAGAAAGAGCTGGAGGAGCGGGTTGCGGCCAAGGAGAGGCGGGCGCTCGCCGCCCGGGCCAAGTCCGGGTACGGGGCGTCCCGCGTCCTGTACGCCGACTACTCTCTGGCCGAGCTGGAGAGGATGGCAGAGGAGGACGAGGAGGAGATTTTGGAGGTCGCCTCTAAGTCCTCCAACCTGAAGGGGACCCTGCAGAAGGCCCTAAAATGCAGGGCCGCAAGTATGCGTGGAGTCGTCGCGGAGCTGGTGCAGCGCAAGGCCACCGACGAGACGCGACAACTGCAGGCGAAGGTGGATCGCCTGCAGTCGGAGGTCAGCCAGCTTCATCAGAAGCTGGCCGAAGCCACGGCCCGGCCACAACAGGCCAAAACGAGCCCTGCGGCAGAGGGCCCCGCCTCCTCCAACCTTGAGGACATCATCCGCAAGGTTGTAATGGAGGAGAGGGCCTTCACAAGAGCCTGCTTCGCAGGTATCGAGGACCGGCTCCTGCCGGAGAAACGCCTCCGACCGCCGCTTGCGGCGGATAAGAGGCAGAGTGAGCCGGGGCCGTCCTTGTCCCCGCCCGAGCCCCAGTCGGAGGATGCCTGCCTTCTCCCTTCGACAACCCCGTCCAACGAGTGGACGGAAGTGGTCCGCAAGGGGAAGGGAAAAAAGTCGGCGACGGCCGCCCCTGCCGTCTCCGCCACCGCCGCCGCCACCGCCCCCAGCCAGCCGCAGACGACCGGCAAGGGAAAGCGGAAGAGGAAGCGGAAGGGGAAAGGGAAAGGGAGGGGAAAGGGACAGCTAGTCCCCCCAAAAACCGCGGCCGTCGTGGTGACGCTCACCGCGGAGGCTGCGGAGCGGGGGGAGAGCTACGCGTCCATTTTGGTGCGGGCGCGTGCCAATGCTGATCCCACCCAACTGGGGATCAGCGGCGTCTCTTGCCGGCGGACCCAAACCGGGGCTCGTATTTTTGAGTTCCCGGGGGCAGAAGGGAGTGCACATGCGGACCTCTTTGCAGCCAAGCTGCAGGAGGTCATCGCGGACTCGGCCAAGGTGGCCCGACCCGTCAAGTCGGCGGCCATAGAGGTGACGGACCTCGATGACTCCGTCACCAAGGAGGAGGTGGCGGCGGCGGTCGCGGGGATAGGGGGCTGCGACGTCATGGCGGTCCGAGGCCGGGACATAAGGCCCGGCCGTGGCGGCATGGGCACAATTCGCCTCGAGTGCCCGGTTGCCGCTGCTAAAGCCGTCCTTGCCAAGGGACGGCTCACAGTCGGCTACAGCTCGGCTGCAGTCCGGACACTCGAGGACCAGCCTCTGCGGTGCTTCCGGTGCTTGGGCATCGGGCACACCCGGTCCCTGTGTCCATCCACCGTGGACAGGACGGACACTTGCTACCGCTGCGGCAAGGAGGGCCATAAATCCGCAGCCTGCAAGGCCGCCACGCCGCACTGCGCGGTGTGTGCCGCCAGTGGCCGCCCGGCAAGCCACGTTATGAGGGGGAGGAACTGCAATCCTCCCCCTAAGCGGGGCAAAGCGCAAGCGCCGAAAGGGCCTGCTGCTGCCGCTGGCACCGTCGTTCCTGCGGCGGCTGCGGAGGGGGGTGCGATGTCCGAGTGATGGATAGGGTCGAACATCGCATCCTTCAGGCGAACACCAACCACTGCAGGGCAGCCCAGGATCTGCTGACGCAGACCATGGCTGAGTGGTTGGTGGACTTGGCGGTGGTCGCCGAACCTTACTCGGTCCCTGGCCGTTGGCTGGGCGACCGAGACGGCTTGGTGGCGTTGGTGTCGCGGTCTTCCACGGACTCCCCTCCCCTCTCGCTCTTAGAGAGGGGACCGGGATACGTGGCCGCCGCGTGGGGAGACATGGCCCTGGTGGGGGTCTATTTCTCCCCAAACCGCTCTCTCTCGGACTTTGAGGATTTCCTCGAGGTCCTCACCGCGGTCATAGGGAGGGCGGCGCCACGCCAGGTCGTGGTGTTGGGCGACTTGAACGCCAAGTCGGTGGCCTGGGGCAATCCGGCCGGCGGTTGCAACGTCCGGGGGCGCGCCGTCGAGTATTGGGCGGCCTCGTGCGGTGTGTCCCTTCTGAACAGGGGGGCGGTCCACACGTGCGTGCGGCGGCGGGGTGGGTCGGTGGTCGACGTCTCGTTTGCCACCCCCGCGCTGGCCGCCCGCGTCGTCGACTGGCGGGTGGAGATGGTGGAGACCTTGTCGGACCACCGATATGTGCGGTTCGACATCTCCACCCAGCAGCGGGGAGGGGGGATGGCCCGCGCTGGGCAATCCCCCTTCCCGCGGTGGGCACTCACCCGCCTGGACCGGGAGGCAGCCAAGGAGGCGGCCTTTCTCCAGGACTGGCTGTCGCCCCCTGTCGAGGAGGTCCTGGACGTAGACGCCGCAGCGGTCCAGCTCAGGGAGTCTCTGACCGAGGTGTGCAACTCCAGCATGCCTCGGTCTCGCCGTCCGCCCCCCCATCGTGCCGTCTACTGGTGGACGGAGGAGCTGGAGGAGCTCAGGGCCACCTGCGTGGCGGCCAGAAGGGCCTACGCGCGGAGCCGAAGGCGCAGCGCCCAAAACCGAGACCGGGCAGAGGAGGACCGCCTATACGCCTCTTACCGAGAGGCGACGACGGTCCTCAAGTCTGCAATGGGCGCTGCGAAAGACTCGGCGTGGGCCGAGATGCTGGAGGGTCTCGACAGGGATCCCTATGGGAGACCATACAAGGCGGCGCGGAACCAGCTCCGCCCCTATGGTCCCCCACTGACGGAGACCCTCGAGCCGGCGTTGTTGGATGGGGTGGTCCGGTCCTTGTTTCCGCGCAGGACCGACTTCGCCCCACCAACGATGGATCCCCCGCAGGGGGCGGCTTCGGCGGCGGATGAGGAGGAGGTCCCCCCGGTGACGGTGGCGGAGTTTCGCGCGGGGTTTCTCGGCCTCCGCGCGAAGAAGACGGCCCCCGGGCCAGACGGCGTCCCTGCACGGGTGCTGGCGATCGCCGC
This sequence comes from Acronicta aceris, assembly GCA_910591435.1. Lineage (NCBI taxonomy): Eukaryota > Metazoa > Arthropoda > Insecta > Lepidoptera > Noctuidae > Acronicta > Acronicta aceris. Next base: position 8,577,570 of record OU342784.1, read on the forward strand.
CCCCGAAATGGAGGACAGGATTCGGGACCTCTTCAGCGCGTGTTTTGCGGCTGGGAGGTTCCCGAAACTGTGGAGGGAGGGGCGGCTATGCCTGCTCCGAAAGGAGGGACGCCCGGTGGACTCCCCCTCGGCATACCGGCCCATCGTCCTGCTCGATGAGGTCGGTAAATTGTTCGAGGGGATTGTCGCCTCCCGGCTGGGTAGCCATTTGCGGGGGGTAGGGCCAGATCTGTCGGACGCCCAGTTCGGTTTCCGTCGAGGGCGTTCGACGATCGACGCGCTGGCCCTGCTCAAGGGCCGGGTGAGGGAAGCGGTGGAGGCGGGGGACGGAGTGCTGGCGGTGTCATTCGACATTGCCAACGCCTTCAACTCCGTCCCCCACTCGACGATATTGGAGGCGCTCCGGTATCACGGAGTGCCCCAATACCTGCGGAACCTCCTGGCCAGCTACCTGGGGGACCGGGAGGTCATCCTCGCCGACAAGACGGCAACGATTCGGCGGTACGGCGCAGAGTCCGGTGTTCCGCAGGGGTCGGTGTTGGGCCCCCCCCTGTGGAACATCGGGTTCGACTGGCTCCTGCGGGGAGCCCTCCTCCAGGGCACGAGTGTCATCTGCTATGCGGATGACACTCTCCTCACTGCCCGGGGGAGGAACTTCGGCGAGGCGGCCTGTCTGGCCTCGGCTGGCGGATCCTTGGTTGCAGAGAGGATCCGCCACCTCGGATTGAGGGTGGCGCTGCAAAAGACCGAGGCCGTGTTCTTTCGCGGGCCTCGGCAGCGCTGCCCTCCCGATGCCCACATCGTCGTGGAGGGCGTCCGGATAGGGGTCCAGCCCCAGATGAAGTATCTGGGCCTGGTGCTGGACGACAGGTGGCGCTTCGGCCCGCATTTCAGCGGGCTGTCGACGCGCCTGTTGAAGGCCGCGGACGCCCTCTCGTGGCTCCTCCCGAACCTGGGGGGGCCCAAGGCGAAATGCCGGCGCCTCTATGCCGGCATTTTGAAGAGCATGGCCCTGTACGGGGCCCCCATCTGGGCGGACTCCCTCCATAGGAGGGAGAATGCAACGGCCATCCGCAAGCCCCAAAGGGCTATTGCACTGCGGGTGGCGAGGGCCTACCGCTCGGTGGGCTTTTCGGCGGCGTGCGCTCTGGCCGGCACCCCTCCTTGGGAGTTGGAGGCGTGGGTGCTCGCCAGAGTGTACGAGTGGACGGCGCGCCGGAAGGCGCTCGGGGATTGCCCCGTCCCCGAGGAGCGGGAGGCCGTGCGGCGGGAGGCGAGGGACGCAATCGTCCTTCACTGGACGGAGGACCTCGCCACCGCCGCCTTTGGCCGCCGGACCTTGGACGCGCTCGGTCCGGTCCTGCGGAGCTGGCTCGAGCGGGCCCACGGGTTTCTCTCTTTCCGTCTGGTGCAGGTGTTGTCCGGCCATGGCTGTTTCGGAAAGCACCTGCACCGGATCGGGAGGGAGGAAACCCCGGCGTGCCACGACTGCGGCGCCCCGGAGGACACGGCGCAGCACACCCTCGAGGTGTGCCCGGCTTGGTCGGGGCTGCGCCGTGGCCTGACTGCGGTAGTTGGCCAGGACCTCTCGCTTCCCGGCGTGATCAACGCCATGCTGGGGAGCGAGGAGGCCTGGGCAGCGGTTGCCTCCTTTTGCGAGGACGTAATCTCGCAAAAGGAGGAGGCGGAGCGCGCGCGGGAGGACGACCCTCTCGCTGCGCCGCTCCGCAGACGAAGAAGGGGTCGGAGAAGGCGCGCAGGTGCTCTCCCTCCTCTCGGTGGTGATGGGCGGGCGACAGGCGCGGGGGTGCCTTCGCCCGCATTGCAGCCGTCACCACCTTCGTCGGTCACTCCCGGGCCCGTCCCCCTCCCCACGGGGAGGTGGTGAAGGGTCCGATAGGCTGGGCATTCGTCGGCGGGGACTGGACGTAAAGGCTGTGCCGGTTTCCCAGTCCTCGCCACTAGGACGAAGCGGGAGTGCCGCTGGGTTATTTTAGTGGGTATACCGGGTCAGACCGGGGAGTCCCACATAACCCCCCCATCCCCCGATGGGGGGGCATGCGTAACGCATTTTTTCCCAGCGCAAACAAAAAAAAAAAAAAAAAAAAAAAAAGGTTAGGTTAGGTTCCGCCCGTGTGGTCCCCCACTGACGGAGGCCCTCGAGCCATCGTTGTTGGATGGGGTGGTCCGGTCCCTGTTTCCGCGCAGGACCGACTTCACCCCACCAACGATGGATCCCCCGCGGGGGGTGGCTCCGCCGGATGAGGAGGAGGAGGTCCCCCCGGTAACGGTGGTGGAGTTTCGCGCGGGGGTTCTCAACCTCCGCGCGAAGAAGACGGCCCCCGGACCAGACGGCGTCCCTGCACGGGTGCTGGCGATCGCCGCCCCCGAAATGGAGGACAGGATTCGGGACCTCTTCAGCGCGTGTTTTGCGGCTGGGAGGTTCCCGAAACTGTGGAAGGAGGGGCGGCTATGCCTGCTCCGAAAGGAGGGACGCCCGGTGGACTCCCCCTCGGCATGCCGGCCCATCGTCCTGCTCGATGAGGTCGGTAAATTGTTCGAGGGGATTGTCGCCTCCCGGCTGGGTAGCATTTTGCGGGGGGTGGGGCCGGATCTGTCGGACGCCCAGTTCGGTTTCCGTCGAGGGCGTTCGACGATCGACGCGCTGGCCCTACTCAAGGGCCAGGTGAGGGAAGCGGTGGAGGCGGGGGACGGAGTGCTGGCGGTGTCATTCGACATTGCCAACGCCTTCAACTCCGTCCCCCACTCGACGATATTGGAGGCGCTCCGGTATCACGGAGTGCCCCAATATCTGCGGAACCTCCTGGCCAGCTACCTGGGGGACCGGGAGGTCGTCCTCGCGGACAGGACGGGCGCGGTGAGGCGGTACAGCGCAGAGTCCGGTGTTCCGCAGGGGTCCGTGTTGGGGCCCCCCCTGTGGAACATCGGATTCGACTGGCTCCTGCGGGGAGCCCTCCTCCAGGGCACGAGTGTCATCTGCTACGCGGATGACACTCTCCTCACTGCCCGGGGGAGGAACTTCGGGGAGGCGGCCTGTCTGGCCTCGGCTGGCGGATCCTTGGTTGCGGAGAGGATCCGCCGCCTCGGATTGAGGGTGGCGCTGCAAAAGACCGAGGCCGTGTTCTTTCGCGGGCCTCGGCAGCGCTGCCCTCCCGACGCACACATCGTCGTGGAGGGCGTCCGGATAGGGGTCCAGCCCCAGATGAAGTATCTGGGCCTGGTGCTGGACGACAGGTGGCGGTTCGGCCCGCATTTCAGCGGGCTGTCGACGCGCCTGTTGAAGGCCGCGGACGCCCTCTCGTGGCTCCTCCCGAACCTGGGGGGGCCCAAGGCGAAATGCCGGCGCCTCTATGCCGGCATTCTCAAGAGTATGGCCCTATACGGGGCACCCATCTGGGCGGATTCCCTCCATAGGAGGGAAAATGCAACCGCCATCCGCAAGCCCCAAAGGGCTATTGCACTGCGGGTGGCGAGGGCCTACCGCTCAGTGGGCTTTTCGGCGGCGTGCGCTCTGGCCGGCACCCCTCCATGGGAGTTGGAGGCGTGGGTGCTCGCCAGAGTGTACGAGTGGACGGCGCGCCGGAAGGCGCTCGGGGAGTGCCCCGTCCCCGAGGAGCGGGAGGCCGTGCGGCGGGAGGCGAGGGACGCAATCGTCCTCCACTGGACAGAGGACCTCGCCACCGCCGCCTTTGGCCGCCGGACCTTGGACGCGCTCGGTCCGGTCCTGCGGAGCTGGCTCGAGCGGTCCCACGGTTTCCTCTCGTTCCGTCTGGTTCAGGTGTTGTCCGGGCATGGCTGTTTCGGAAGGCACCTGCACCGGATCGGGAGGGAGGAAACCCCGGCGTGCCACGACTGCGGCGCCCCGGAGGACACGGCGCAGCACACCCTCGAGGTGTGCCCGGCTTGGTCGGGGCTGCGCCGTGGCCTGACCGCGGTGGTTGGCCAGGACCTCTCGCTTCCCAGCGTGATCAACGCCATGCTGGGGAGCGAGGAGGCCTGGGCAGCGGTTGCCTCCTTTTGCGAGGACGTAATCTCGCAAAAGGAGGAGGCGGAGCGCGCGCGGGAGGACGACCCTCTCGCTGCGCCGCTCCGCAGACGAAGAAGGGGTCGGAGAAGGCGCGCAGGTGCTCTCCCTCCTCTTGGTGGTGATGGGCGGGCGACAGGCGCGGGGGTGCCTTCGCCCGCATTGCAGCCGTCACCACCTTCGTCGGTCACTCCCGGGCCCGTGCCCCTCCCCACGGGGAGGGCGTGAGGGGCCCGCCATGAAGGGATAATCGTCGGCGGGGACTGGACGTAAAGGCTGTGCCGGTTTCCCAGTCCTCGCCACTAGGACGAAGCGGGAGTGCCGCTGGGTTGTTTTAGTGGGTATACCGGGTCAGACCGGGGAGTCCCACATAACCCCCCCATCCCCCGATGGGGGGGCATGCGTAACGCATTTTTTCCCAGCGCAAACAAAAAAAAAAAAAAAAAAAAAAAAAAAAAAAAAAAAAAAAAAAAGGTTAGGTTAGGTTAGGTTTTTTTTTTTTTTTTTTTTTTTAGTTTGGCAGGAGAGGGAAATCCGTCATGGACGAACAGGTTGGCTCGCGATGCTAACCAACCTGAACAGTGCCGGACTCCTACCGGCTAAAACCCCCTCCTGCCTAGACACGCACCATTCCCTACCATGAGCAGGGCCGTTTTTTATCTTGTTTCAGTCTTTTGTCAGTTGGTGTTTTATAGTATATTAGGTTTTTATTTTATTTTTGCTACTTCTTATTTCATATTAACCATAGTTACATCCGCCAATTGAACTTTTATTTTATTTGTTGTATGTGTTTGTTTTTTGTAACGATCAGAATAGCAGTCCCACAGAGAGCCGATTAGTCGTCACATGACTCGCCACAGACGCTGCCGCCACCGCCACAGGTGAGGCGCTTAGCGTTCCAGTCGGTCGTACCCTTGTATATCCCTACTTAATCTTCTAATCTTCTACAGGCGTTGCATAAACTTATTTATGCAAGCCTGCAGCCGTCTCGTCTTAACTTCTTCTTCTTTTCTTATACAAGGGTACTGGTTTGCGTAAATGTGTTTGTCACCTCCTCCCGTGACGATAGCGACCGCATCCCGAGATGCCTTCAGTTCCTCCGCGTTATGCGTCCGATTTCGCTCGCCACTGGACCCACTCCAGGTTTGTCCCTTGGCGAGCGGCATCGGACACCCATCGTTGTCGTGTGCGCGTTCCAGACCAAGGTCGGCTGTCTTTTTTTCTAGGTCGGCGCGTTCGCTGCCCGTTGGTCCTGCCTGAACTATTAACCGTAACAAGTGCACAGCTTTGCTTCGGTTAATTGCTGTTTGCGGGTTACTGCGGGCTTTGACCGCCAGGAGGCGCAGTGAACCATTTTTCCTCCGCATACTCACAGCCGGTACCGCGCACCGTGTTCGTCCCTCCATGGCAACAGCTTCCTTCTCAAGGCTCGCCAGCTGCTCGGACCACAATGTCAAGGTGAGATTTCGTGTCATTGTTACCGTTGGTATGTGTTTCGTGCTTGTTCCGTGTATAGTGTTAGTGCATTTGTGTATTGTGTTCTCTAATTGTTCAGTGTTTGTGATTGTGTTGACTTTTATTGGGCTAATTCTAACATCTGGCATTAATTGGGCCTGTTTCTTATGAAATATGCTCCAATTTATCATTTTCGTTTCGAATTGCCTAGTCATGCGTTGTGTGATTGTATTCTCACCTCTTCTCAGCTTCACGTTGAAAATTGCATTATGGTCCGAGTTGGTGACTCCTTTGTCAACCCTCCGTTTGTATACCATGTCAGGGACCAAGGCGGCGCGCTGTCTATCGGTCGTAATTTCCATGCGATGCCTTATGGATATATGTACCTTGGTCGGAGGAGGCATTCTTGTTTCGTCTGTGGTGCCATTAGCAATAGGCTATAGTGGATCTGGCTATCGCGTCCCACCGTCGCCGTATTGGGCACTCGGGGTTGAAAGCGTCGTGGTCCAGCTGGTTATGCTTGGCAGTGTCGCAGTTACAGCATCTGGGCGGCTTCCCGACCTGACGGTTAGGACAATCGACTCGTAGATGTTGGGTATCGCCGCAGTACGAGCATTTGTCTTCCTTTTCGGTGCACAATTTTTTGCCGTGACCGAAGCCGAGACACCTGGTGCACTGAATCAGTGGACTCTGGTCGAGTACACGTACCCTCTGCAAGTCCACGTGTGCACGGCCCGCTTCGGTCAATCGCTGCCACACCGGTGGAGAGACTTGGACCACTATGTGGTTTTCGTGGAGATTCCTTGCCCGTTTCCGGTACTTTACGGCTACCCTAATCTCTTCCGTCTTTAGGCCGTCTAGAAGGTGTGAATTTTGGTTCTTTATCGCCTTGATGATGTCTTCGTCCGTGTTGTACGATAACACGTCCAAAAACACCACCAAGGGGTCCTTATTCGTAGCCTCCTCGATCGTAAATTTCGTCGAGGAGCCGCCCAGTCTACTCTTTACTGCTTCCAATTCTGCTTTGCTGTGGCATCCCACGACAACCTTCTGGTCCTTAGCCCTTCGCACTTTATCAATGCGAATCCGGGTCTCTTTGGCGTCAACTGCGGTCCTGATTTTGTCCACCAGAGTGCTGCTTGTGTCCTCCAAGTCGGTAGAGGCCACTATTATGGAGTGCATAGGCTGGGGGATTGCTCCTGCCGTCACCTTCGCGTAGGAGTTTTGTGTTATGTGTGTCGCGGAGGAGGACGTCAATATAGGAGATTTGTTCTCCAAGTTTTTTATTTGTTCCGAGAGTGTGCGTGTATAGAGCGCACACTCTGCCAACCTCTCCTTTGTGTCCCCCAACGCTTCCACCAAGCCGTCCATCGTAATCCTATCGGTGTCAGTCAGTAAGTTTGTTGAATTTGTAGTCTCTGCGGTCAGTCCCTTCTCGAGTTCCTGGTGTATACTCCCCTTCCCTTTTCTCTCCTCTATCAGTTCCGCCTCCGATTCTTTCACAATTTTAAACAGGCGTTCCACTGCTAATGTCACTTCCTGTTTAATATCGGTTCTTAGGTTCCTTGAATTGGCCAAGTGGAGCTTTGCTCTGTTGTGGCAGGCTCTAGCCTCGTCCACTCTGCTCGAATAGGTAGGCGCGGCAGTCTTAGGTGAGGTCGCGACCCCACGCTCTCTTGAAGCTTTAGAGTCCTGGGATAGAGATTTCTGTTTTGGTTTAGAAGGGGGTACTGCAGTTTCCTTGGTCTTGGGTGAGGGAAGTTTAGAGGGCATTTTGCCAGTCTCCCATTCACCAATACTGCGTCTCACTTGGGAGGTTTGCGCAGATCCTACTTCCGTGGCGCTTGAAGGGGACTGAGGGGTCTGGTCGTACTTTTTGGCCGGCGTTCTAATGCCAAACATGTTGGTTGCGGTGCGTGTCGATAATAAAGTTAATAAAAATTGTGTGTTTATTTAATAATTTTAAGAGTAAACTGTAAAAGAATTGGTATAATAGTGTATGCGAATAACGCTAGTAATGTAAATAGGATAGAAGGAAGAAGGTTTCCTCAATAGAGGTGTCAAAAGACAGACGGTAAAAGGATAAAATCTTAGTCCTCAATAGAGTGACCGTGTAAGGTTTTGATAAATATTGTCAAATAAATTTACTTAATTACTAATATTAGACCTTATATAAGGCCTATCGTTGTTGTTTTCTATTTCGCCCTACCTCCTAGGAAGGATTTTATGTTTGTGTCACCACTGGGAACCTCCTAAGCAAGTTGCATTGGCTTTTTATATGACTAAGATTTTTGATGATTGGCTACAGGTTACCTGGCCAAGCGCAACCGGGAGGGTGGGTGGGCAATTTTTTAAGTTTTTCCTGCAGATTTTGCCCACTTGTGGGGTACCAGCGGATGCGGGTCGCCGAGCGCTACAAGACTATATAACAATCGGGGGTAGGCAGGGAAGAAAATTTGGAAAATATGGTCGAAAAACTGTATTTTTGGTGAATTTTGTATGAAAATATTAATAATTTTGTTTGTTTTCAGGTCGCGGTCGCCGGGACTCACGCCGATAGGTGTTCCAGAATGATTCAAATCGAATGGGATAAAAATTTAGTGAAATTTTGGAAATTTAAAAATTTTGGCTATGTCAATGTATGGAGGAAAATGAAAATTCGTGAAAATGGAAAATTTTTGGTGTCCAGGGGCGCCGACGTGTGCCCGATTTATGGTAAAAATAAAATCAAAAATGTAGGGGTTGAAAACCTAGTCAAAATACGATGTTTCGTTTAAAAATAAATCGCGTCTTGCTAATTTAATGAAGGTATAAGGTAACCTCGGTGTCTATAGAAAACGTAAATATTGCGATTTTTTAAGTTTTTCCTGCAGATTTTGCCCACTTGTGGGGTACCAGCGGATGCGGGTCGCCGAGCGCTACAAGACTATATAACAATCGGGGGTAGGCAGGGAAGAAAATTTGGAAAATATGGTCGAAAAACTGTATTTTTGGTGAATTTTGTATGAAAATATTAATAATTTTGTTTGTTTTCAGGTCGCGGTCGCCGGGACTCACGCCGATAGGTGTTCCAGAATGATTTAAATCGAATGGGATAAAAATTTAGTGAAATTTTGGAAATTTAAAAATTTTGGCTATGTCAATGTATGGAGGAAAATGAAAATTCGTGAAAATGGAAAATTTTTGGTGTCCAGGGGCGCCGACGTGTGCCCGATTTATGGTAAAAATAAAATCAAAAATGTAGGGGTTGAAAACCTAGTCAAAATACGATGTTTCGTTTAAAAATAAATCGCGTCTTGCTAATTTAATGAAGGTATAAGGTAACCTCGGTGTCTATAGAAAACGTAAATATTGCGATTTTTTAAGTTTTTCCTGCAGATTTTGCCCACTTGTGGGGTACCAGCGGATGCGGGTCGCCGAGCGCTACAAGACTATATAACAATCGGGGGTAGGCAGGGAAGAAAATTTGGAAAATATGGTCGAAAAACTGTATTTTTGGTGAATTTTGTATGAAAATATTAATAATTTTGTTTGTTTTCAGGTCGCGGTCGCCGGGACTCACGCCGATAGGTGTTCCAGAATGATTCAAATCGAATGGGATAAAAATTTAGTGAAATTTTGGAAATTTAAAAATTTTGGCTATGTCAATGTATGGAGGAAAATGAAAATTCGTGAAAATGGAAAATTTTTGGTGTCCAGGGGCGCCGACGTGTGCCCGATTTATGGTAAAAATAAAATCAAAAATGTAGGGGTTGAAAACCTAGTCAAAATACGATGTTTCGTTTAAAAATAAATCGCGTCTTGCTAATTTAATGAAGGTATAAGGTAACCTCGGTGTCTATAGAAAACGTAAATATTGCGATTTTTTAAGTTTTTCCTGCAGATTTTGCCCACTTGTGGGGTACCAGCGGATGCGGGTCGCCGAGCGCTACAAGACTATATAACAATCGGGGGTAGGCAGGGAAGAAAATTTGGAAAATATGGTCGAAAAACTGTATTTTTGGTGAATTTTGTATGAAAATATTAATAATTTTGTTTGTTTTCAGGTCGCGGTCGCCGGGACTCACGCCGATAGGTGTTCCAGAATGATTCAAATCGAATGGGATAAAAATTTAGTGAAATTTTGGAAATTTAAAAATTTTGGCTATGTCAATGTATGGAGGAAAATGAAAATTCGTGAAAATGGAAAATTTTTGGTGTCCAGGGGCGCCGACGTGTGCCCGATTTATGGTAAAAATAAAATCAAAAATGTAGGGGTTGAAAACCTAGTCAAAATACGATGTTTCGTTTAAAAATAAATCGCGTCTTGCTAATTTAATGAAGGTATAAGGTAACCTCGGTGTCTATAGAAAACGTAAATATTGCGATTTTTTAAGTTTTTCCTGCAGATTTTGCCCACTTGTGGGGTACCAGCGGATGCGGGTCGCCGAGCGCTACAAGACTATATAACAATCGGGGGTAGGCAGGGAAGAAAATTTGGAAAATATGGTCGAAAAACTGTATTTTTGGTGAATTTTGTATGAAAATATTAATAATTTTGTTTGTTTTCAGGTCGCGGTCGCCGGGACTCACGCCGATAGGTGTTCCAGAATGATTCAAATCGAATGGGATAAAAATTTAGTGAAATTTTGGAAATTTAAAAATTTTGGCTATGTCAATGTATGGAGGAAAATGAAAATTCGTGAAAATGGAAAATTTTTGGTGTCCAGGGGCGCCGACGTGTGCCCGATTTATGGTAAAAATAAAATCAAAAATGTAGGGGTTGAAAACCTAGTCAAAATACGATGTTTCGTTTAAAAATAAATCGCGTCTTGCTAATTTAATGAAGGTATAAGGTAACCTCGGTGTCTATAGAAAACGTAAATATTGCGATTTTTTAAGTTTTTCCTGCAGATTTTGCCCACTTGTGGGGTACCAGCGGATGCGGGTCGCCGAGCGCTACAAGACTATATAACAATCGGGGGTAGGCAGGGAAGAAAATTTGGAAAATATGGTCGAAAAACTGTATTTTTGGTGAATTTTGTATGAAAATATTAATAATTTTGTTTGTTTTCAGGTCGCGGTCGCCGGGACTCACGCCGATAGGTGTTCCAGAATGATTCAAATCGAATGGGATAAAAATTTAGTGAAATTTTGGAAATTTAAAAATTTTGGCTATGTCAATGTATGGAGGAAAATGAAAATTCGTGAAAATGGAAAATTTTTGGTGTCCAGGGGCGCCGACGTGTGCCCGATTTATGGTAAAAATAAAATCAAAAATGTAGGGGTTGAAAACCTAGTCAAAATACGATGTTTCGTTTAAAAATAAATCGCGTCTTGCTAATTTAATGAAGGTATAAGGTAACCTCGGTGTCTATAGAAAACGTAAATATTGCGATTTTTTAAGTTTTTCCTGCAGATTTTGCCCACTTGTGGGGTACCAGCGGATGCGGGTCGCCGAGCGCTACAAGACTATATAACAATCGGGGGTAGGCAGGGAAGAAAATTTGGAAAATATGGTCGAAAAACTGTATTTTTGGTGAATTTTGTATGAAAATATTAATAATTTTGTTTGTTTTCAGGTCGCGGTCGCCGGGACTCACGCCGATAGGTGTTCCAGAATGATTCAAATCGAATGGGATAAAAATTTAGTGAAATTTTGGAAATTTAAAAATTTTGGCTATGTCAATGTATGGAGGAAAATGAAAATTCGTGAAAATGGAAAATTTTTGGTGTCCAGGGGCGCCGACGTGTGCCCGATTTATGGTAAAAATAAAATCAAAAATGTAGGGGTTGAAAACCTAGTCAAAATACGATGTTTCGTTTAAAAATAAATCGCGTCTTGCTAATTTAATGAAGGTATAAGGTAACCTCGGTGTCTATAGAAAACGTAAATATTGCGATTTTTTAAGTTTTTCCTGCAGATTTTGCCCACTTGTGGGGTACCAGCGGATGCGGGTCGCCGAGCGCTACAAGACTATATAACAATCGGGGGTAGGCAGGGAAGAAAATTTGGAAAATATGGTCGAAAAACTGTATTTTTGGTGAATTTTGTATGAAAATATTAATAATTTTGTTTGTTTTCAGGTCGCGGTCGCCGGGACTCACGCCGATAGGTGTTCCAGAATGATTCAAATCGAATGGGATAAAAATTTAGTGAAATTTTGGAAATTTAAAAATTTTGGCTATGTCAATGTATGGAGGAAAATGAAAATTCGTGAAAATGGAAAATTTTTGGTGTCCAGGGGCGCCGACGTGTGCCCGATTTATGGTAAAAATAAAATCAAAAATGTAGGGGTTGAAAACCTAGTCAAAATACGATGTTTCGTTTAAAAATAAATCGCGTCTTGCTAATTTAATGAAGGTATAAGGTAACCTCGGTGTCTATAGAAAACGTAAATATTGCGATTTTTTAAGTTTTTCCTGCAGATTTTGCCCACTTGTGGGGTACCAGCGGATGCGGGTCGCCGAGCGCTACAAGACTATATAACAATCGGGGGTAGGCAGGGAAGAAAATTTGGAAAATATGGTCGAAAAACTGTATTTTTGGTGAATTTTGTATGAAAATATTAATAATTTTGTTTGTTTTCAGGTCGCGGTCGCCGGGACTCACGCCGATAGGTGTTCCAGAATGATTCAAATCGAATGGGATAAAAATTTAGTGAAATTTTGGAAATTTAAAAATTTTGGCTATGTCAATGTATGGAGGAAAATGAAAATTCGTGAAAATGGAAAATTTTTGGTGTCCAGGGGCGCCGACGTGTGCCCGATTTATGGTAAAAATAAAATCAAAAATGTAGGGGTTGAAAACCTAGTCAAAATACGATGTTTCGTTTAAAAATAAATCGCGTCTTGCTAATTTAATGAAGGTATAAGGTAACCTCGGTGTCTATAGAAAACGTAAATATTGCGATTTTTTAAGTTTTTCCTGCAGATTTTGCCCACTTGTGGGGTACCAGCGGATGCGGGTCGCCGAGCGCTACAAGACTATATAACAATCGGGGGTAGGCAGGGAAGAAAATTTGGAAAATATGGTCGAAAAACTGTATTTTTGGTGAATTTTGTATGAAAATATTAATAATTTTGTTTGTTTTCAGGTCGCGGTCGCCGGGACTCACGCCGATAGGTGTTCCAGAATGATTCAAATCGAATGGGATAAAAATTTAGTGAAATTTTGGAAATTTAAAAATTTTGGCTATGTCAATGTATGGAGGAAAATGAAAATTCGTGAAAATGGAAAATTTTTGGTGTCCAGGGGCGCCGACGTGTGCCCGATTTATGGTAAAAATAAAATCAAAAATGTAGGGGTTGAAAACCTAGTCAAAATACGATGTTTCGTTTAAAAATAAATCGCGTCTTGCTAATTTAATGAAGGTATAAGGTAACCTCGGTGTCTATAGAAAACGTAAATATTGCGATTTTTTAAGTTTTTCCTGCAGATTTTGCCCACTTGTGGGGTACCAGCGGATGCGGGTCGCCGAGCGCTACAAGGACTATATAACAATCGGGGGTAGGCAGGGAAGAAAATTTGGAAAATATGGTCGAAAAACTGTATTTTTGGTGAATTTTGTATGAAAATATTAATAATTTTGTTTGTTTTTCAGGTCGCGGTCGCCGGGACTCACGCCGATAGGTGTTCCAGAATGATTTAAATCGAATGGGATAAAAATTTAGTGAAATTTTGGAAATTTAAAAATTTTGGCTATGTCAATGTATGGAGGAAAATGAAAATTCGTGAAAATGGAAAATTTTGGTGTCCAGGGGCGCCGACGTGTGCCCGATTTATGGTAAAAATAAAATCAAAAATGTAGGGGTTGAAAACCTAGTCAAAATACGATGTTTCGTTTAAAAATAAATCGCGTCTTGCTAATTTAATGAAGGTATAAGGTAACCTCGGTGTCTATAGAAAACGTAAATATTGCGATTTTTTAAGTTTTTCCTGCAGATTTTGCCCACTTGTGGGGTACCAGCGGATGCGGTCGCCGAGCGCTACAAGACTATATAACAATCGGGGGTAGGCAGGGAAGAAAATTTGGAAAATATGGTCGAAAAACTGTATTTTTGGTGAATTTTGTATGAAAATATTAATAATTTTGTTTGTTTTCAGGTCGCGGCGGTCGCCGGGACTCACGCCGATAGGTGTTCCAGAATGATTCAAATCGAATGGATAAAAATTTAGTGAAATTTTGGAAATTTAAAAATTTTGGCTATGTCAATGTATGGAGGAAAATGAAAATTCGTGAAAATGGAAAATTTTTGGTGTCCAGGGGCGCCGACGTGTGCCCGATTTATGGTAAAAATAAAATCAAAAATGTAGGGGTTGAAAACCTAGTCAAAATACGATGTTTCGTTTAAAAATAAATCGCGTCTTGCTAATTTAATGAAGGTATAAGGTAACCTCGGTGTCTATAGAAAACGTAAATATTGCGATTTTTTAAGTTTTTCCTGCAGATTTTGCCCACTTGTGGGGTACCAGCGGATGCGGGTCGCCGAGCGCTACAAGACTATATAACAATCGGGGGTAGGCAGGGAAGAAAATTTGGAAAATATGGTCGAAAAACTGTATTTTTGGTGAATTTTGTATGAAAATATTAATAATTTTGTTTGTTTTCAGGTCGCGGTCGCCGGGACTCACGCCGATAGGTGTTCCAGAATGATTCAAATCGAATGGGATAAAAATTTAGTGAAATTTTGGAAATTTAAAAATTTTGGCTATGTCAATGTATGGAGGAAAATGAAAATTCGTGAAAATGGAAAATTTTTGGTGTCCAGGGGCGCCGACGTGTGCCCGATTTATGGTAAAAATAAAATCAAAAATGTAGGGGTTGAAAACCTAGTCAAAATACGATGTTTCGTTTAAAAATAAATCGCGTCTTGCTAATTTAATGAAGGTATAAGGTAACCTCGGTGTCTATAGAAAACGTAAATATTGCGATTTTTTAAGTTTTTCCTGCAGATTTTGCCCACTTGTGGGGTACCAGCGGATGCGGGTCGCCGAGCGCTACAAGACTATATAACAATCGGGGGTAGGCAGGGAAGAAAATTTGGAAAATATGGTCGAAAAACTGTATTTTTGGTGAATTTTGTATGAAAATATTAATAATTTTGTTTGTTTTCAGGTCGCGGTCGCCGGGACTCACGCCGATAGGTGTTCCAGAATGATTCAAATCGAATGGGATAAAAATTTAGTGAAATTTTGGAAATTTAAAAATTTTGGCTATGTCAATGTATGGAGGAAAATGAAAATTCGTGAAAATGGAAAATTTTTGGTGTCCAGGGGCGCCGACGTGTGCCCGATTTATGGTAAAAATAAAATCAAAAATGTAGGGGTTGAAAACCTAGTCAAAATACGATGTTTCGTTTAAAAATAAATCGCGTCTTGCTAATTTAATGAAGGTATAAGGTAACCTCGGTGTCTATAGAAAACGTAAATATTGCGATTTTTTAAGTTTTTCCTGCAGATTTTGCCCACTTGTGGGGTACCAGCGGATGCGGGTCGCCGAGCGCTACAAGACTATATAACAATCGGGGGTAGGCAGGGAAGAAAATTTGGAAAATATGGTCGAAAAACTGTATTTTTGGTGAATTTTGTATGAAAATATTAATAATTTTGTTTGTTTTCAGGTCGCGGTCGCCGGGACTCACGCCGATAGGTGTTCCAGAATGATTCAAATCGAATGGGATAAAAATTTAGTGAAATTTTGGAAATTTAAAAATTTTGGCTATGTCAATGTATGGAGGAAAATGAAAATTCGTGAAAATGGAAAATTTTTGGTGTCCAGGGGCGCCGACGTGTGCCCGATTTATGGTAAAAATAAAATCAAAAATGTAGGGGTTGAAAACCTAGTCAAAATACGATGTTTCGTTTAAAAATAAATCGCGTCTTGCTAATTTAATGAAGGTATAAGGTAACCTCGGTGTCTATAGAAAACGTAAATATTGCGATTTTTTAAGTTTTTCCTGCAGATTTTGCCCACTTGTGGGGTACCAGCGGATGCGGGTCGCCGAGCGCTACAAGACTATATAACAATCGGGGGTAGGCAGGGAAGAAAATTTGGAAAATATGGTCGAAAAACTGTATTTTTGGTGAATTTTGTATGAAAATATTAATAATTTTGTTTGTTTTCAGGTCGCGGTCGCCGGGACTCACGCCGATAGGTGTTCCAGAATGATTCAAATCGAATGGGATAAAAATTTAGTGAAATTTTGGAAATTTAAAAATTTTGGCTATGTCAATGTATGGAGGAAAATGAAAATTCGTGAAAATGGAAAATTTTTGGTGTCCAGGGGCGCCGACGTGTGCCCGATTTATGGTAAAAATAAAATCAAAAATGTAGGGGTTGAAAACCTAGTCAAAATACGATGTTTCGTTTAAAAATAAATCGCGTCTTGCTAATTTAATGAAGGTATAAGGTAACCTCGGTGTCTATAGAAAACGTAAATATTGCGATTTTTTAAGTTTTTCCTGCAGATTTTGCCCACTTGTGGGGTACCAGCGGATGCGGGTCGCCGAGCGCTACAAGACTATATAACAATCGGGGGTAGGCAGGGAAGAAAATTTGGAAAATATGGTCGAAAAACTGTATTTTTGGTGAATTTTGTATGAAAATATTAATAATTTTGTTTGTTTTCAGGTCGCGGTCGCCGGGACTCACGCCGATAGGTGTTCCAGAATGATTCAAATCGAATGGGATAAAAATTTAGTGAAATTTTGGAAATTTAAAAATTTTGGCTATGTCAATGTATGGAGGAAAATGAAAATTCGTGAAAATGGAAAATTTTTGGTGTCCAGGGGCGCCGACGTGTGCCCGATTTATGGTAAAAATAAAATCAAAAATGTAGGGGTTGAAAACCTAGTCAAAATACGATGTTTCGTTTAAAAATAAATCGCGTCTTGCTAATTTAATGAAGGTATAAGGTAACCTCGGTGTCTATAGAAAACGTAAATATTGCGATTTTTTAAGTTTTTCCTGCAGATTTTGCCCACTTGTGGGGTACCAGCGGATGCGGGTCGCCGAGCGCTACAAGACTATATAACAATCGGGGGTAGGCAGGGAAGAAAATTTGGAAAATATGGTCGAAAAACTGTATTTTTGGTGAATTTTGTATGAAAATATTAATAATTTTGTTTGTTTTCAGGTCGCGGTCGCCGGGACTCACGCCGATAGGTGTTCCAGAATGATTCAAATCGAATGGGATAAAAATTTAGTGAAATTTTGGAAATTTAAAAATTTTGGCTATGTCAATGTATGGAGGAAAATGAAAATTCGTGAAAATGGAAAATTTTTGGTGTCCAGGGGCGCCGACGTGTGCCCGATTTATGGTAAAAATAAAATCAAAAATGTAGGGGTTGAAAACCTAGTCAAAATACGATGTTTCGTTTAAAAATAAATCGCGTCTTGCTAATTTAATGAAGGTATAAGGTAACCTCGGTGTCTATAGAAAACGTAAATATTGCGATTTTTTAAGTTTTTCCTGCAGATTTTGCCCACTTGTGGGGTACCAGCGGATGCGGGTCGCCGAGCGCTACAAGACTATATAACAATCGGGGGTAGGCAGGGAAGAAAATTTGGAAAATATGGTCGAAAAACTGTATTTTTGGTGAATTTTGTATGAAAATATTAATAATTTTGTTTGTTTTCAGGTCGCGGTCGCCGGGACTCACGCCGATAGGTGTTCCAGAATGATTCAAATCGAATGGGATAAAAATTTAGTGAAATTTTGGAAATTTAAAAATTTTGGCTATGTCAATGTATGGAGGAAAATGAAAATTCGTGAAAATGGAAAATTTTTGGTGTCCAGGGGCGCCGACGTGTGCCCGATTTATGGTAAAAATAAAATCAAAAATGTAGGGGTTGAAAACCTAGTCAAAATACGATGTTTCGTTTAAAAATAAATCGCGTCTTGCTAATTTAATGAAGGTATAAGGTAACCTCGGTGTCTATAGAAAACGTAAATATTGCGATTTTTTAAGTTTTTCCTGCAGATTTTGCCCACTTGTGGGGTACCAGCGGATGCGGGTCGCCGAGCGCTACAAGACTATATAACAATCGGGGGTAGGCAGGGAAGAAAATTTGGAAAATATGGTCGAAAAACTGTATTTTTGGTGAATTTTGTATGAAAATATTAATAATTTTGTTTGTTTTCAGGTCGCGGTCGCCGGGACTCACGCCGATAGGTGTTCCAGAATGATTCAAATCGAATGGGATAAAAATTTAGTGAAATTTTGGAAATTTAAAAATTTTGGCTATGTCAATGTATGGAGGAAAATGAAAATTCGTGAAAATGGAAAATTTTTGGTGTCCAGGGGCGCCGACGTGTGCCCGATTTATGGTAAAAATAAAATCAAAAATGTAGGGGTTGAAAACCTAGTCAAAATACGATGTTTCGTTTAAAAATAAATCGCGTCTTGCTAATTTAATGAAGGTATAAGGTAACCTCGGTGTCTATAGAAAACGTAAATATTGCGATTTTTTAAGTTTTTCCTGCAGATTTTGCCCACTTGTGGGGTACCAGCGGATGCGGGTCGCCGAGCGCTACAAGACTATATAACAATCGGGGGTAGGCAGGGAAGAAAATTTGGAAAATATGGTCGAAAAACTGTATTTTTGGTGAATTTTGTATGAAAATATTAATAATTTTGTTTGTTTTCAGGTCGCGGTCGCCGGGACTCACGCCGATAGGTGTTCCAGAATGATTCAAATCGAATGGGATAAAAATTTAGTGAAATTTTGGAAATTTAAAAATTTTGGCTATGTCAATGTATGGAGGAAAATGAAAATTCGTGAAAATGGAAAATTTTTGGTGTCCAGGGGCGCCGACGTGTGCCCGATTTATGGTAAAAATAAAATCAAAAATGTAGGGGTTGAAAACCTAGTCAAAATACGATGTTTCGTTTAAAAATAAATCGCGTCTTGCTAATTTAATGAAGGTATAAGGTAACCTCGGTGTCTATAGAAAACGTAAATATTGCGATTTTTTAAGTTTTTCCTGCAGATTTTGCCCACTTGTGGGGTACCAGCGGATGCGGGTCGCCGAGCGCTACAAGACTATATAACAATCGGGGGTAGGCAGGGAAGAAAATTTGGAAAATATGGTCGAAAAACTGTATTTTTGGTGAATTTTGTATGAAAATATTAATAATTTTGTTTGTTTTCAGGTCGCGGTCGCCGGGACTCACGCCGATAGGTGTTCCAGAATGATTCAAATCGAATGGGATAAAAATTTAGTGAAATTTTGGAAATTTAAAAATTTTGGCTATGTCAATGTATGGAGGAAAATGAAAATTCGTGAAAATGGAAAATTTTTGGTGTCCAGGGGCGCCGACGTGTGCCCGATTTATGGTAAAAATAAAATCAAAAATGTAGGGGTTGAAAACCTAGTCAAAATACGATGTTTCGTTTAAAAATAAATCGCCGGTTAGGTTAGGTTAGGTTAGGTTAGGTTGGGGTGAGGTCGGTAAATTGTTCGAGGGGATTGTCGCCTCTCGGCTGGGTAGCCTTTTGCGGGGGGTAGGGCCGGATCTGTCGGACGCCCAGTTCGGTTTCCGTCGAGGGCGTTCGACGATCGACGCGCTGGCCCTACTCAAGGGCCAGGTGAGGGAAGCGGTGGAGGCGGGGGACGGAGTGCTGGCGGTGTCATTCGACATTGCCAACGCCTTCAACTCCGTCCCCCACTCGACGATATTGGAGGCGCTCCGGTATCACGGAGTGCCCCAATACCTGCGGAACCTCCTGGCCAGCTACCTGGAGGACCGGGAGGTCATGCTCGCGGATAAGACGGCCACAGTGAGGCGGTACGGCGCGGAGTCCGGTGTTCCGCAGGGATCGGTGTTGGGGCCCCCCCTGTGGAACATCGGATTCGACTGGCTCCTGCGGGGAGCCCTCCTCCAGGGCACGAGTGTCATCTGTTACGCGGATGACACTCTCCTCACTGCCCGGGGGAGGAACTTCGGGGAGGCGGCCTGTCTGGCCTCGGCTGGCGGATCCTTGGTTGCGGAGAGGATCCGCCGCCTCGGATTGAGGGTGGCGCTGCAAAAGACCGAGGCCGTGTTCTTTCGCGGGCCTCGGCAGCGCTGCCCTCCCGATGCCCACATCGTCGTGGAGGGCGTCCGGATAGGGGTCCAGCCCCAGATGAAGTATCTGGGCCTGGTGCTGGACGACAGGTGGCGCTTCGGCCCGCATTTCAGCGGGCTGTCGACGCGCCTGTTGAAGGCCGCGGACGCCCTCTCGTGGCTCCTCCCGAACCTGGGGGGGCCCAAGGCGAAATGCCGGCGCCTCTATGCCGGCATTTTAAAGAGCATGGCCCTTTACGGGGCGCCCATCTGGGCGGACTCCCTCCACAGGAGGGAGAATGCAACGGCCATCCGCAAGCCCCAAAGGGCTATTGCACTGCGGGTGGCGAGGGCCTACCGCTCGGTGGGCTTTTCGGCGGCGTGCGCTCTGGCCGGCACCCCTCCTTGGGAGTTGGAGGCGTGGGTGCTCGCCAGAGTGTACGAGTGGTCGGCGCGCCGGAAGGCGCTCGGGGAGTGCCCCGTCCCCGAGGAGCGGGAGGCCGTGCGGCGGGAGGCGAGGGACGCAATCGTCCTCCACTGGACAGAGGACCTCGCCACCGCCGCCTTTGGCCGCCGGACGTTGGACGCGCTCGGTCCGGTCCTGCGGAGCTGGCTCGAGCGGTCCCACGGGTTCCTCTCGTTCCGTCTGGTGCAGGTGTTGTCCGGGCATGGGTGTTTCGGAAAGCACCTGCACCGGATCGGGAGGGAGGAAACGCCGGCGTGCCACGAATGCGGGGCCCCGGAGGACACGGCGCAGCACACCCTGGAGGTGTGCCCGGCCTGGTCCGAGCTGCGCCGCGGCCTCACCGCGGCGGTTGGCCGGGACCTCCCGCTTCCTAGCGTGATCAACGCCATGCTGGGGAGCGAGGAGGCCTGGGCAGCGGTTGCCTCCTTTTGCGAGGATGTAATCTCGCAAAAGGAGGAGGCGGAGCGCGCGCGGGAGGACGACCCTCTCGCTGCGCCGCTCCGCAGACGAAGAAGGGGTCGGAGAAGGCGCGCAGGTGCTCTCCCTCCTCTTGGTGGTGATGGGCGGGTGACTGGCACGGGGGTGCCTTCGCCCGCATTGCAGCCGTCACCACCTTCGTCGGTCACTCCCGGGCCCGCCCCCCTCCCCGCGGGGAGGGCGTGAGGGGCCCGCATTGCAGGGAAATCGTCGGCGGGGACTGGACGTAAAGGCTGTGCCGGTTTCCCAGTCCCCGCCACTAGGACGAAGCGGGAGTGCCGCTGGGTTGTTTTAGTGGGTATACCGGGTCAGACCGGGGAGTCCCACATAACCCCCCCCATCCCCCGATGGGGGGGAATGCGTAATGCATTTTTTCCCAGCGCAAACAAAAAAAAAAAAAAAAAAAAAAGGTTAGGTTGGGGTGCTGGGCCAGACAACCTCCTCGTGTGCTCCCGGCTGCTGGTCCCGCTTGGATACGTCCGGGGGGAACAGCAGTCGTTCGTTATGGAGCCGGTGCACCCTGGGCACGAGTAATAACTTTCCTCAGTTGGGGAATCTTATTGCTCGTGGCTGATAGTCTGGCGTGGGGGGGGCCTTGGGGCGTTGCTCCGCGTGTCCCTCTGATTTAGCAGAGGGCACAGTGGAGGAGCAAGGGCGGACTCAGGGGAGTAGGTGGCGGGAGATTTATCCCTCGCTGCCCCCGCCTCTTAACGGAGGGTACTCCGGGGATGGGTTCCCTGAAAGGGGAGAAAAAAAAAAAAAAAAAAAAAAAAAAAAAAGATGTGGGAGATAGGGACCTCACCCTTAAAAGGAAAAAATGATAATGGCATCCAACAAAAAGATATTACCCCAGGGCGGTACCGGCTGCGCCGCAGTCGGAGAATCCGCCACGGAACCTCTCGGTTCCGTCTGCCCCGCGTATTCTGGGGGGGGCAATGATTGCCATCCACTTGCCGGCAACGGCAACGAGAGCCGAGGAGGCTCACGCTCGCAGGTATCCGGGCCTGCGAGTGTTACATTGGTGACCGATGGAAGCGCAGGGGTAGGCGACCAGGCCCCTGCAGCGGATATGGATACTGGAAGTGGAGGAAATAGGTCGCGTGGGACGTCTTCCGTCAGGAAACGTCCAGTGTGCCGGTCCTCAGACGAGGAAGGCCTGCCGGCCCCCAAGTTGCCGACTTCGAGGAGGGGTCGGCAACCATCGAGAGGGGTGACTGCTTCGCAGCCGCGGAGGGATAAGCACGGACGATTCGTGCGGTCCAATACCTCGGCGGCTAGCGAAGCTGACAGTGACATGGGGGTCACCACGGAGGACCCTGGCGATGGCGGTGAAAGCTGTGCCTCGCTGGGGAGCTCCAAGGCGGAGCTCAACGCCGCCAAGAGGGATCAGCGCAAAGCCGTCGCGGCCGACGAAGTGTCGGAGATGGCCCGACGCGCTCGCGAGCGACGAGCTGCCCTGGCGGCGGAAGGCGGAGAGCCATCTGCGGTGGCCTTGAGCCAGCTGGCTCTGGATGGGGTGGACTTAGTCCTGAAGGTTGCTACCAAGTCCGGCAGCCTGAAGGGCACTTTCACCCGTGGCCTAAAAGAGGCTGCCGCAGATATCAGGGAGGCGGTTGGCATCCTCCTCAACAGGACGGCCTCTGACGAGGTCTCTAAGTTGCAGGAGGAAAACAGCCGCCTCCGAAGTGACCTGGAGGACCTCCGGCGGCAAGTCGCTGCTCTAAGCGAGCGGCAGCAGCGACGCAAGTCCACTGATGCCGCACCCGTAGTGGCCCCGACTCCCGCACCGCGACCGGCAAGCCCTCGTACCGACGAAGAGGTCGAGCGCATTGTCCGGCTCTGCATGCTCCAGTGCGGGAGCATGGTTAACGCTCGGTTGGAGGCGATTTCTCGGCGTCTCCCGGTGGAAATCCTCCGTCCGCCTCTAGCGGCTGACACGCGGAGGACTGAGGAGCCGCCGAGACTTGCGCCTCAAAAGGAGAAGCCCGCGGAGGGTAGTAAAAAGCCCGCGGAGGGAGCTCCTCAGAGCGACCAGCCCACGACTGCCGGGTCTGAGGGTGAGACCTGGGCGAAAGTCGTGGGCCGCAAGAAGGCCCGCAGAGCCACCAAGAAGGCCGCAGCAGCTGCAAGCGCCCCCGGTGGAACCGCAAAGGCGGTTGCGCAGCCTGCGCAACGGACTGCCAAAGGCGGTCGCAAAGGACCGGCGATACGTGCCCCGCGTTCCGAGGCTGTGACGCTCACGCTACAGCCTGGAGCTGCGGAGCGCGGCGTAACGTACCAGTCGGTCATTGCCGAGGCCAAGGCCAAGATCAAATTATCAGATCTTGGCCTCCAGTCCGTCACCCTCAGGCAGGCTGCCACGGGGGCGCGGCTGTTCGAGGTGGCTGGCGCTGCGAGCGGCAACGCCGAAAAGGCGGACGCTCTGGCCGCCAAAATGAGGGAGGTCCTCAACCCTGAGGACGTCCGGGTCTCCAGGCCAACGAAAACCGCAGAGTTGCGGATTGCTGGTCTGGACGACTCCGTGACCTCTGAGGAGGTGGTGGCGGCCGTTGCCCGAGGCGGAGAGTGTCCGCCGGACAAGGTGCGGGCCGGCGATATACGCGCCGACGCCACTGGACTCAGCGTAGTCTGGGTTCAGTGCCCTGTGGCGTCGGCGAAGAAGATCGCCGACAGCGGCAGATTGCTGGTTGGCTGGGTTGCAGCGAGGGTGAAACTCCTGCAGCCCCGGGCTTTGCGGTGCTTCCGGTGCCTGGAGAAGGGGCACGTCCGGGCAAAGTGCACCGCCGAGATTGACCGTAGCGATCTCTGTTATCGCTGCGGTCAGCCCGGCCACAAGGCGGCCCAGTGTTCCGCGGCGCTCAACTGCAGCTTATGTTCGGCTGCGGGGAAGCCAGCGGGACACAAAGTGGGCGGAGGGGCCTGTGGCGCGCCTGCCAGCAAGGCCAAGAAGAAGAGGAGGAGAAACAAAAAGAAGAGGAGCTCAAAACCTGCCGGGGAAACCTCGCCACCCCCGCAGGCTAGTAGCTCCGCGGCCGACTCCCGGCCCAGGACCGTTGCCGAGGGAATGGAGTGTCAATAATGGCACAATTCCATTTCCTCCAGGGCAACATCAACCACTGTGCCAGAGCTCAGGATCTCCTACTCCAGAGCATGGCAGAGTGGTCGATTCACGTGGCTGTGGTCGCCGAACCGTACTTCGTTCCCGCCCGGGACAACTGGCTGGGATGCGCTGACGGTTTGGTGGCCATTATTGGCGGGACTCTGATCGACCCGTCTCGGGGCCGCGGCTGGGTTGCTGCGGTCTCAGGCGGCGTTGTCATTGTGGGGGCGTATTTCTCCCCCAACAAGAGTCTAGCCGACTTTGAGGGTTTCCTTGTCGAGTTGGGCGCCGTCGTGAGCCGCTATCACCCTCGTCCCGTTCTGGTGCTCGGGGATCTCAACGCCAAGTCATCGGCGTGGGGATCCCCGGTCACTGACCCTCGGGGCGAGGTGCTAGAAGAGTGGGCGGTGACGACCGGTCTGGTCGTCCTGAATCGGGGTTCGGAACACACGTGCGTGCGGCAGCGGGGCGGGTCGATAGTGGACGTCTCGTTCGCTAGCCCCTCTGTCGCCAGCCGAGTCCGCGACTGGCGTGTCGCCGTGGAGGTGGAGACGCTGTCGGACCATCGGTATATCCGGTTCGACGTCTCTGCCCAGACCGCGAGCGGCCGCCATCCAACAACCCCGATCAACGACGGCCCGCGTTGGGCGCTTAAGCGCATCGACAGGGAACTACTCGAGGAAGCTGCCTTAGTCCAGTCCTGGATCTGGGAGTCGACGACGGACGGCCCCGTTGACGTCGAGGTGATGGCGCTGTGGTTTCGCGGGGCGATGACGCAGATTTGCGACGCGTCCATGCCCCGTGTCCACCAACAGTCCGCAAGGCGCCAGGTGTACTGGTGGACTGCCGAGATCGCGCAATTGCGCGTAGCGTGCGTTGCGGCTCGTCGCCAGTACACCCGATACCGGAGACGGCGTCGACGGGATTCCGCCGAGGAGGACGCGCTGTATGAGGTGTACCGCGCGTCTAAGGAGACTCTGTGGCTGGCCATCGGCGACTCAAAGTCGCGTGCCGGGGAGGAGCTGCTGGGGTCCCTAGATCGGGATCCGTGGGGGCGCCCCTACCGTTGGGTACGGGGCAAGTTGCGTCCCTGGGCGCCCCCACTAGCGCTGAGTATGGAACCCCGGCTGCTAGAGGCGGTGGTGTCGGCCCTCTTCCCGGAGCGAGCGGAACACGTTCCCCCGACGATGGCTTCACCCTCAGCCACAGACTCTCCAGAAGAGGAGAGCACCGATGTCCCCGAGGTGACGCAAGCAGAGACGAGAGCGGCCGTGTCGCGACTCCGGGCTAAGAACACAGCGCCCGGACCCGACGGAGTTCCTGGTCGAGCTCTCGTCCTGGCTCTGAAGGAGCTAGAGCCCCAGCTGAGGGGGCTCTTCGCGGCATGTCTCGAGCGGGGTCAGTTTCCCAGTGTGTGGAAGGAGGGGAGGCTGGTCCTGCTCGGGAAGGAGGGGCGCCCCGCGGACTCGCCGTCCGCGTATCGGCCCATAGTGCTGCTCGACGAGGCGGGCAAACTTTTTGAGCGAATTATCGCAGATCGCCTCGTCGGCCACTTGTGCAGAGAGGGGCCGAACCTGGACGACAACCAATTTGGTTTTCGTCGGGGGCGCTCCACCATAGACGCCATCATGCGCGTGAGGGCCCTGGCGGAGGAGACGGTGTCCCGGGGTGGGGTGGTGCTGGCGGTGTCTTTAGACATCTCCAACGCATTCAACACCCTACCCTGGAGTTGTATTCGGGAGGCACTGAAATACCATCGCGTGCCTCCCTACCTCCGCCGTACAGTAGGGGCTTACCTGGAGGATAGATGCGTCACCTATCGGGGACGTGACGGTGCCGGTCGGCACCTCATGTCGTGCGGTGTTCCGCAGGGTTCGGTCTTGGGACCGCTCCTGTGGAACATCGGCTACGACTGGGTGCTGCGAGGCGAGCTCCCGTCGGGCGCCGACTTGACGTGTTATGCGGACGACACGCTCGTAATTGCCCGGGGGAGCTCGCACAGGGAAGCGACGTTGATAGCCACGGCTGCGGTGTCACAGGTGGTGAACCGCATCCGGCGCCTGGGCCTGGAGGTGGCCCTAAACAAGTCGGAGGCCATGGTGTTTCATGGCCCCCGACGCGCGCCGGCGCCGGGATCACACATCGTGGTCAGCGGGGCCCGGATAGCTGTCGAGTCCACCATGAAGTATCTGGGATTGGTGCTCGACAGCCGATGGGATTTCGGGCCCCACTTTCGGCGGCTGGCGCCCAAGCTGATGGGCGCAGCGGGCGCGCTTTCAACGTTGCTTCCCAACTTGGGGGGCCCGAGCGCCGCCTGTAGGCGGTTGTACGTGGGAATCGTGCGGTCCATGGCCCTATATGGGGCCCCTGTGTGGGCGATGGACATGACGGCCAGCACTCTCGCCATTCTGCGAAAACCGCAGAGGGCGATGGCCGTCAGAGTCGTCCGCGGGTATCGCACGATTTCCTACGAGGCGGCTTGCGTCCTGGCCGGATCCCCGCCCTGGGACCTAGAGGCGAAAGTACTCGCGTCATTATATAGATGGCGCGAGGAAGAGCGGGCACGGGGCTCGATGCCGGTGCAGCGGCAGATCGCGCTGCGCCGAGAGGAGCTCCGTCAGGTCTTGGTGGCGGAATGGCGGCAAAGGCTTCTGCGCCCTACCGCCGGCCTCGCTACCGTCGAGGCGATCCGGCCAGTACTCGACGTATGGCTCGGGAGAAGGCACGGCTCCCTGTCGTTTAGGGTGACGCAGGTGCTGTCGGGGCACGGCTGCTTCGGCAAGTACCTGTGCCGCATAGACAGGGAGCCGGACGCTCGGTGCCACCACTGCGTCCATTGCGGGGAGGACACGGCGCAACACACGCTCGCCGAGTGTGCAGCTTGGGAGGAGCAGCGCCGTGTCCTCACAAATGAAGTAGGAGGCGATCTGTCGCTGCCGGCCGTAGTGCGGAGGATGGTCGGTAGCGCAGAGTCGTGGGACGCGGTGGTGTCCTTCTGCGAGGACGTGATGTCGCAGAAGGAAACTGCGGAACGGGAGAGGGAGATCTCGACTCCCTTCCCCGGCCGCAGAAGGCGCACCGGGCGCAGGAGAAGGGCGGACAACGCCCTTTTCCGGCCCCCATGAATGGGTCCAGGGGCGAGGGACTTGGGGAAGTCCCCGCCCCCTATTCGACGGACCCGAGTCGCAGGCGCGCGCGGGTGTCGGCGCGCGCCTCCGAGGCGATGCACGGGGTAGTTCAACACCTCACTACCCCGTGCAGGAGACGAGGCCGGGACAGACCCGGCCAACACCAGTGTGGGGCTGCGGAAGAATTTGGATTCCCGCGGCCCCGCGCGCACGTGCGAGGAGACACCGTGTGGTTTTTAGTCGGTAGGTCACCCACTCTGGGTGGAGTCCGACACGCCCCGTCGCCTCCCCGGGCGGCGGATGTCCATGAGGATTTTCCACACGAAACCAAAAAAAAAAAAAAAAAAAAAAAGGTTAGGTTAGGTTAGGTTGGGAGTTGTCCTCGCGGACAAGACGGGCGCGGTGAGGCGGTACGGCGCAGAGTCCGGTGTTCCGCAGGGGTCCGTGTTGGGGCCCCCCCTGTGGAACATCGGATTCGACTGGCTCCTGCGGGGAGCCCTCCTCCAGGGCACGAGTGTCATCTGCTACGCGGATGACACTCTCCTCACTGCCCGGGGGAGGAACTTCGGGGAGGCGGCCTGTCTGGCCTCGGCTGGCGGATCCTTGGTTGCGGAGAGGATCCGCCGCCTCGGATTGAGGGTGGCGCTGCAAAAGACCGAGGCCGTGTTCTTTCGCGGGCCTCGGCAGCGCTGCCCTCCCGACGCACACGTCGTCGTAGAGGGCGTCCGGATAGGGGTCCAGCCCCAGATGAAGTATCTGGGCCTGGTGCTGGACGACAGGTGGCGATTCGGCCCGCATTTCAGCGGGCTGTCGACGCGCCTGTTGAAGGCCGCGGACGCCCTCTCGTGGCTCCTCCCGAACCTGGGGGGGCCCAAGGCCAAATGCCGGCGCCTCTATGCCGGCATTCTGAGGAGTATGGCCCTATATGGGGCCCCCATCTGGGCGGACTCCCTCCATAGGAGGGAGAATGCAACCGCCATCCGTAAGCCCCAAAGGGCTATTGCACTGCGGGTGGCGAGGGCCTACCGCTCGGTGGGCTTCTCGGCGGCGTGCGCTCTGGCCGGCACCCCTCCTTGGGAGTTGGAGGCGTGGGTGCTCGCCAGAGTTTACGAGTGGTCGGCGCGCCGGAAGGCGCTCGGGGAGTGCCCCGTCCCCGAGGAGCGGGAGGCCGCGCGGCGGGAGGCGAGGGACGCAATCGTCCTCCACTGGACGGAGGACCTCGCCACCGCCGCCTTTGGCCGCCGGACGTTGGACGCGCTCGGTCCGGTCCTGCGGAGCTGGCTCGAGCGGTCCCACGGGTTCCTCTCTTTCCGTCTGGTGCAGGTGTTGTCCGGCCATGGCTGTTTCGGAAAGCACCTGCACCGGATCGGGAGGGAGGAAACGCCGGCGTGCCACGAATGCGGGGCCCCGGAGGACACGGCGCAGCACACCCTGGAGGTGTGCCCGGCCTGGTCCGAGCTGCGCCGCGGCCTCACCGCTGTGGTTGGCCAGGACCTCTCGCTTCCCGGCGTGATCATCGCCATGCTGGGGAGCGAGGAGGCCTGGGCAGCGGTTGCCTCCTTTTGCGAGGATGTAATCTCGCAAAAGGAGGAGTCGGAGCGCGCGCGGGAGGACGACCCTCTCGCTGCGCCGCTCCGCAGACGAAGAAGGGGTCGGAGAAGGCGCGCAGGTGCTCTCCCTCCCCTCGGTGGTGATGGGCGGGCGACAGGCGCGGGGGTGCCTTCGCCCGCATTGCAGCCGTCACCACCTTCGTCGGTCACTCCCGGGCCCGTCCCCCTCCCCGCGGGGAGGGTGTGAGGGGTCCGATATGAAGGGCAATCGTCGGCGGGGACTGGACGTAAAGGCTGTGCCGGTTTCCCAGTCCCCCGCCACTCGGACGAAGCGGGAGTGCCGCTGGGTTGTTTTAGTGGGTATACCGGGTCAGACCGGGGAGTCCCACATAACCCCCCCATCCCCCGATGGGAGGGGCATGCGTAACGCATTTTTTCCCAGCGCAAACAAAAAAAAAAAAAAAAAAAAGGTTAGGTTGGGAGGGGATACTGCGCTCCGATGGCGCCGGGAACGGTCGATGTTTAACTCGCGCGTGTTTGAAAAATTCGCGAAAGTGGCTATTTTTGTCGGATTGTCATGGTTTTGGTGTCAAAAGTTGCGTAACTGTGCCGCGGAAGTGACAGTGCTGTGTTGGTGACTCGCAGGTGTTCGCCTGAAGTAGGATCACGGAATACCTACTTCGGGCAACGCCCTAAAACAGTTTTTCGACCGGCGCTCGAAATCTGAAGCGGTAACATGTGCTTTATTATATATCATTAGAATCGTCTAATCGCCCCCCACCTTCTGTATAAGTTTGCCTTCCATCGCCATGTAAACGGCTGAGATATGCCCACTTTTCTGAAATGATGTAACCGGCTATCTCGTTTTTGGAGATAGTTACGTAAATTCTGACAACGGATT
This sequence comes from Acronicta aceris, assembly GCA_910591435.1. Classification (NCBI taxonomy): domain Eukaryota; kingdom Metazoa; phylum Arthropoda; class Insecta; order Lepidoptera; family Noctuidae; genus Acronicta; species Acronicta aceris. The sequence goes on from OU342784.1 coordinate 8,606,724, forward strand.
TGGATTCGTCTCATGGCCCTTTACCATAAACCAGTTCATCCGCTTCAGGTTTCGAGGGTCTTGGACCCCAAAACCACCATAAACTTTTCATACTGAACATTCTTGGACTTTACAGCCACTTTTGGGGACCTTGCTATCGGGTAAGGTCCTATTTTGACTTTTGTGTTCTAGAGACAATCTAACGGACTATTTAAGGCTCTTTAGTTTATAATTTTCCGTGTTATAGTTCCTAAGATATTCAACTTTTGTAACACAGTACATTTTTGACGTTTGCGCCAGACTCCGTCACCTTTGGCCATCGATACGTGCTCCCACAGGCACGACGCACTAATTTCTATTTATCACCTTTATAGACTATACCTTGAGCTATAAATACAGACTTTCACCACAATTGTATCTATCAGGGTTACGGAGTTAGGCGCTTCGTTCTTGAGCGCGAATTTGTGCCTGGCCGTTATTACTTGCCCACTTCTGCCCCCCTTTTCTTCTCTTTTGTTTAGAGACGGGTGGTATTTGTATTCGTAGTTTAATAGTATATATTCTCCCCTACACATTTCACTTTTTATTTTAGTTTTAGCCCCATAAATAACATAGTTACGTCACTTTTTCCCCAAACATTTAATTCAGTACCTATTTTTTCAAACTCCAGTCCAGTCCAGTAGGTTTTTACTATTTCATTTTGTAGCGCACACCTTTAGCTACACATACCACTACTTACTATCATTGTACCTGCTCGGGTTACGGAGATAGACGCCCCAGACCGCTACGTGAATTTGCACCTAGCGGTCAAAAACTGCCCCACTTTGGCCCCCTGTTTCTGCCCTGCGGAGCTGAGACGGGCGGGATCTAAATATATACTTAGAAAGAACATATCCTCCCCTTCATTTTTCACTTTTTACCATATTTTTAGCTCTGATATTACCGGAGTAAATCCATTTTATATAACTTGATAATTTTTAGCCGACTTCAAAAAAGAAGTATTTTATTTAACTCAATATAACTTTTAACTAGTACAGCCTTGGCAGTGACTTCGCTGCTTTTGAATAGTAGACTTCTTCTACTATTAGGCCCATCTCATCCGGAGTCCGAACTCCTGGATTCCGGTGCACCACCAGGCACTTTTTCGCGTATTTCATATAAACTTCAACTTTTTACACTGTAACCGTATACCTTGTTCTTTGTTAAACTCATTTCGTTAGTTTAAGTTTAAATGCCGGCGCCTCTATGCCGGCACTCTGGGGAGTATGGCCCTGTATGGCGTGCCACGAATGCGGGGGCTTTTCGGCGGCGTGCGCTCTGGCCGGCGCCCCTCCTTGGGAGTTGGAGGCGTGGGTGCTAGCCGGAGTGTGCGAGTGGACGGTGCGCCGGAGGGCGCTCGGGGAGTGCCCCGTCCCCCAGGGGCGGGGGGCGGTGCGGCGCTGGCTCGAGCGGTCCCACGGTTTCCTCTCGTTCCGTCTGGTGCAGGTGTTGTCCGGCCACGGCTGTTTCGGAAGGCACCGGCACCGGATCGGGAGGGAGGAAACGCCGGCGTGCTACGAATGCGGGGGCTTTTCGGCGGCGTGCGCTCTGGCCGGCGCCCCTCCTTGGGAGTTGGAGGCGTGGGTGCTAGCCGGAGTGTGCGAGTGGACGGTGCGCCGGAGGGCGCTCGGGGAGTGCCCCGTCCCCCAGGGGCGGGGGGCGGTGCGGCGCTGGCTCGAGCGGTCCCACGGTTTCCTCTCGTTCCGTCTGGTGCAGGTGTTGTCCGGCCACGGCTGTTTCGGAAGGCACCGGCACCGGATCGGGAGGGAGGAAACGCCGGCGTGCTACGAATGCGGGGGCTTTTCGGCGGCGTGCGCTCTGGCCGGCGCCCCTCCTTGGGAGTTGGGGGCGTGGGTGCTAGCCGGAGTGTGCGAGTGGACGGTGCGCCGGAGGGCGCTCGGGGAGTGCCCCGTCCCCCAGGGGTGGGGGGCGGTGCGGCGCTGGCTCGAGCGGTCCCACAGTTTCCTCTCGTTCCGTCTGGTGCAGGTGTTGTCCGGCCACGGCTGTTTCGGAAGGCACCGGCACCGGATCGGGAGGGAGGAAACGCCGGCGTGCTACGAATGCGGGGGCTTTTCGGCGGCGTGCGCTCTGGCCGGCGCCCCTCCTTGGGAGTTGGAGGCGTGGGTGCTAGCCGGAGTGTGCGAGTGGACGGTGCGCCGGAGGGCGCTCGGGGGGTGCCCCGTCCCCCAGGGGCGGGGGGCGGTGCGGCGCTGGCTCGAGCGGTCCCACGGTTTCCTCTCGTTCCGTCTGGTGCAGGTGTTGTCCGGCCACGGCTGTTTCGGAGGGCACCTGCACCGGATCGGGAGGGAGGAAGCGCTGGCGTGCCACGAATGCGGGGCGCCGGAGGACGCGGCGCAGCACACCCTTGAGGTGTGCCCGGCCTGGTCGGGGCTGCGCCGTGGCCTTACTGCGGTGGTTAGCCGGGACCTCTCGCTTCCCGGCGTGATCAGCGCCATGCTGGGGAGCGGGGAGGCCTGGGCAGCGGTTGCCTCCTTTTGCGAGGATGTAATCTCGCAAAAGGAGGAGGCGGAGCGCGCGCGGGAGGACGACCCTCTCGCTGCGCCGCTCCGCAGACGAAGAAGGGGTCGGAGAGGGCGCGTAGGTCCTCTCCCTCCTCTTGGTGGTGATGGGCGGGCGACAGGCGCGGGGGTGCCTTCGCCCGCATTGCAGCCGTCACCATCCTCGTCGGTCACTCCCGGGCCCTTGGCCCTCCCCACGGGGAGGGCGTGAGGGGCCCGCTATGCGGGGTAATCGTCGGCGGGGACTGGAAGTAAAGGCTGTGCCGGTTTCCCAGTCCCCGCCACTCGGACGAAGCGGGAGTGCCGCTGGGTTGTTTTAGTGGGTATACCGGGTCAGACCGGGGAGTCCCACATAACCCCCCCATCCCCCGATGGGAGGGCATGCATAAAGCATTTTTTCCCAGCGCAAACAAAAAAAAAAAAAAAAAAAAAAAAAAAAGGTTAGGTTAGGTTGGGAGTCTGCGCTCCGATGGCGCCGGGAACGGTCGAACTTTAACTCGCGCGTGTTTGAAAAATTCGCGAAAGTGGCTATTTTTGTCGGATTGTCATGGTTTTGGTGTCAAAAGTTGCGTAACTGTGCCGCGGAAGTGACAGTGCTGTGTTGGTGACTCGCAGGTGTTCGCCTGAAGTAGGATCACGGAATACCTACTTTGGGCAACGCCCTAAAACAGTTTTTCGACCGGCGCTCGAAATCTGAAGCGGTAACATGTGCTTTATTATATATCATTAGAATCGTCTAATCGCCCCCCACCTTCTGTATAAGTTTGCCTTCCATCGCCATGTAAACGGCTGAGATATGCCCACTTTTCTGAAATGATGTAACCGGCTATCTCGTTTTTGGAGATAGTTACGTAAATTCTGACAACGGATTTGGATTCGTCTCATGGTCCTTTACCATAAACCAGTTCATCCGCTTCAGGTTTCGAGGGTCTTGGACCCCAAAACCACCATAAACTTTTCATACTGAACATTCTTGGACTTTACAGCCACTTTTGGGGACCTTGCTATCGGGTGGGGTCCTGTTTTGACTCTTGTGTTCTGGAGACGATCTAGCGGACTGTTTGGGGCTTTTTGGTTTGTAATTTTCCGTGTTATGGTTCCTGGGATGTTCAACTTTTTGTAACGCAGTACATTTTTGACGTTTGCGCCGGACTCCGTCACCTTTGGCCATCGATGCGTGCTCCCACAGGCGCGACGCACTGGTTTCTATTTGTCACCTTTATAGACTGTGCCTTGAGCTGTGAATGCAGACTTTCACCACAGTTGTGTCTGTCGGGGTTGCGGGGTTGGGCGCTTCGTTCTTGAGCGCGAATTTGTGCCTGGCCGTTATTACTTGCCCACTTCTGCCCCCCTTTTCTTCTCTTTTGTTTAGAGACGGGTGGTATTTGTATTCGTAGTTTAATAGTATATATTCTCCCCTACACATTTCACTTTTTATTTTAGTTTTAGCCCCATAAATAACATAGTTACGTCACTTTTTCCCCAAACATTTAATTCAGTACCTATTTTTTCAAACTCCAGTCCAGTCCAGTAGGTTTTTACTATTTCATTTTGTAGCGCACACCTTTAGTTACACATACCACTACTTACTATCATTGTACCTGCTCGGGTTACGGAGATAGACGCCCCAGACCGCTACGTGAATTTGCACCTAGCGGTCAAAAACTGCCCCACTTTGGCCCCCTGTTTCTGCCCTGCGGAGCTGAGACGGGCGGGATCTAAATATATACTTAGAAAGAACATATCCTCCCCTTCATTTCTCACTTTTTACCATATTTTTAGCTCTGATATTACCGGAGTAAATCCATTTTATATAACTTGATAATTTTTAGCCGACTTCAAAAAAGAAGTATTTTATTTAACTCAATATAACTTTTAACTAGTACAGCCTTGGCAGTGACTTCGCTGCTTTTGAATAGTAGACTTCTTCTACTATCAGGCCCATCTCATCCGGAGTCCGAACTCCTGGATTCCGGTGCACCACCAGGCACTTTTTCGCGTATTTCATATAAACTTCAACTTTTTACACTGTAACCGTATACCTTGTTCTTTGTTAAACTCATTTCGTTAGTTTAAGTTTAAATGCCGGCGCCTCTATGCCGGCACTCTGGGGAGTATGGCCCTGTATGGGGCTCCAATCTGGGCGGACTCCCTCCACGGGGGGGGATGCAGCCACACCCGCATCCGCGGGCCCCAGGGGGCTGTTGCACTGCGGGTGGCGGGGGCCTGCCGCTCGGTGGGCTTTTCGGCGGCGTGCGCTCTGGCCGGCGCCCCTCCTTGGGAGTTGGAGGCGTGGGTGCTAGCCGGAGTGTGCGAGTGGACGGTGCGCCGGAGGGCGCTCGGGGAGTGCCCCGTCCCCCCAGGGGCGGGGGGCGGTGCGGCGCTGGCTCGAGCGGTCCCACGGTTTCCTCTCGTTCCGTCTGGTGCAGGTGTTGTCCGGCCACGGCTGTTTCGGAAGGCACCGGCACCGGATCGGGAGGGAGGGAACGCCGGCGTGCCACGAATGCGGGGGCTTTTCGGCGGCGTGCGCTCTGGCCGGCGCCCCTCCTTGGGAGTTGGAGGCGTGGGTGCTAGCCGGAGTGTGCGAGTGGACGGTGCGCCGGAGGGCGCTCGGGGGGTGCCCCGTCCCCCAGGGGCGGGGGGCGGTGCGGCGCTGGCTTGAGCGGTCCCACGGTTGTCTCTCGTTCCGTCTGGTGCAGGTGTTGTCCGGCCACGGCTGTTTCGGAAGGCACCGGCACCGGATCGGGAGGGAGGAAGCGCCGGCGTGCCACGAATGCGGGGGCTTTTCGGCGGCGTGCGCTCTGGCCGGCGCCCCTCCTTGGGAGTTGGAGGCGTGGGTGCTAGCCGGAGTGTGCGAGTGGACGGTGCGCCGGAGGGCGCTCGGGGGGTGCCCCGTCCCCCAGGGGCGGGGGGCGGTGCGGCGCTGGCTCGAGCGGTCCCACGGTTTCCTCTCGTTCCGTCTGGTGCAGGTGTTGTCCGGCCACGGCTGTTTCGGAAGGCACCGGCACCGGATCGGGAGGGAGGAAACGCCGGCGTGCTACGAATGCGGGGGCTTTTCGGCGGCGTGCGCTCTGGCCGGCGCCCCTCCTTGGGAGTTGGAGGCGTGGGTGCTAGCCGGAGTGTGCGAGTGGACGGTGCGCCGGAGGGCGCTCGGGGGGTGCCCCGTCCCCCAGGGGCGGGGGGCGGTGCGGCGCTGGCTCGAGCGGTCCCACGGTTTCCTCTCGTTCCGTCTGGTGCAGGTGTTGTCCGGCCACGGCTGTTTCGGAGGGCACCGGCACCGGATCGGGAGGGAGGAAACGCCGGCGTGCCACGAATGCGGGGGCTTTTCGGCGGCGTGCGCTCTGGCCGGCGCCCCTCCTTGGGAGTTGGAGGCGTGGGTGCTAGCCGGAGTGTGCGAGTGATCGCGGTGGTTGGCCGGGGCCTCTCGCTTCCCGGCGTGATCAGCGCCGTGCTGGGGAGCGAGGAGGCCTGGGCAGCGGTTGCCTCCTTTTGCGAGGATGTAATCTCGCAAAAGGAGGAGGCGGAGCGCGCGCGGGAGGACGACCCTCTCGCTGCGCCGCTCCGCAGACGAAGAAGGGGTCGGAGAGGGCGCGTAGGTCCTCTCCCTCCTCTTGGTGGTGATGGGCGGGCGACAGGCGCGGGGGAGCCTTCGCCCGCATTGCAGCCGTCACCATCCTCGCCGGTCACTCCCGGGCCCTTGCCCCTCCCCACGGGGAGGGTGTGAGGGGCCCGCTATGCGGGGTAATCGTCGGCGGGGACTGGAAGTAAAGGCTGTGCCGGTTTCCCAGTCCCCGCCACTCGGACGAAGCGGGAGTGCCGCTGGGTTGTTTTAGTGGGTATACCGGGTCAGACCGGGGAGTCCCACATAACCCCCCCATCCCCCGATGGGAGGGCATGCATAAAGCATTTTTTCCCAGCGCAAACAAAAAAAAAAAAAAAAAAAGGTTAGGTTAGGTTAGGTTAGGTTAGGTTGGGGTGGGGGACCCCCTCACAGTGCTTGCGTCCACGTCGCGTCCCCTGGAAACAGCCCAGTACTGACCACCGTAACGGAGTGGCAGTCTGGGTTGGCCAAAGTGCACTGTGCTTTCGTAGCCATCTTGCCTTGTGACTACGAATTGTTGTCGGAAATGTCTACACCTTCGCGGGACGCCTGCGGGCGATTTATGAAACAAAAAGGCCCTTCTCAGGGCCAACCCAAAGGCCCTTCTCAGGGCCAACCCAAAGGCCCTTCTCAGGGCCAACCAAAAGGCCCTTCTCAGGGCCACTCCGACGCTTCGGCGTCAGAGGCTAGCCGCGCGCCGTCTGCGGCTAGCTTCTTCGGAGGAGCGGAGTCGTCTGACGACTCCATGGTTACTGTGTCGGACGCAGCCGACTCTGGGTCGCGGAAGCGAGTATACCGGAGCGGTGGGTCCGAGGGCTCCTCGACCTCGAGGTCGACGAGGTTGCCGAAGGCAAAAAAGCCGACGGTGGCCGCGGAGACCCATATCGTTGGGCTCGCGGACGCCCAACGCCAGTTGGAGCTGGCTCAGCGGGGTCGGCTGCAGCAAGAGCTGGAGGAACGGGTTGCGGCCAAAGAGAAACGGGCGCTCGCCGCCCGGGCCAAGTCCGGGTACGGGGCGTCCCGCGTTCTTTACGCGGACTTTTCACTGGCCGAGCTCGAGAGGATGGCGGAGGAGGACGAGGAGGAGATCTTGGAGGTCGCCGCTAAGTCCTCAAACCTAAAGGGGACCTTGCAGAAGGCCCTGAAGTGCAGGGCCGCGAGCATGCGTGGCGTCGTCGCGGAGCTGGTGCAACGCAAGGCCACCGACGAGACGCGGCAACTGCAGGCGAAGGTGGATCGCCTGCAGTCGGAGGTCAGCCAGCTTCATCAGAAGCTGGCCGAAGCCACGGCCCGGCCACAACAGGCCAAGACGAGCCCTGCGGCAGAGGGCCCCGCCTTCTCCAACCTTGAGGATATCATCCGCAAGGTTGTGATGGAGGAGAGGGCCTTCACGAGAGCCTGCTTTGCAGGAATAGAGGACCGGCTCCTGCCGGAGAAACGCCTCCGACCGCCGCTTGCAGCGGATAAGAGGCAGAGCGAGCCGGGGCCGTCCTTGTCCCCGCCCGAGCCCCAGTCGGAGGATGCCCTTCTCCCTTCGACAACCCCGTCCAACGAGTGGACGGAAGTGGTCCGCAAGGGGAAGGGCAAAAAGTCGGCGACGGTCGCCCCTGCCGTCCCCGCCGCCACCGCCGCCACCGCCGCCGCCGCCCCTAGCCAACAGCAGACTGGCAAGGGAAAGCGGAAGAGGAAGCGAAAGGGGAAAGGGAAAGGGAGGGGAAAGGGGCAGCTAGTCCCCCCAAAAACCGCGGCCGTCGTAGTGACGCTCACCGCGGAGGCTGCGGAGCGGGGGGAGAGCTACGCGTCCATTTTGGTGCGGGCGCGTGCCACTGCCGATCCTACCCAACTGGGGATCGGCAGCGTGTCTTGCCGGCGGACCCAAACCGGGGCTCGAATTTTCGAGTTCCCGGGGGCAGAGGGGGGTGCCCACGCGGACCTCTTTGCAGCCAAGCTGCAGGAGGTCATCGCAGATTCGGCCAAGGTGGCCCGACCGGTTAAGTCTGCGGCCATAGAGGTGACGGACCTCGATGACTCCGTCACCAAGGAGGAGGTGGCGGCGGCGGTCGCGGGGATAGGGGGCTGCGACGTCACGGCGGTCCGAGGCCGGGACATAAGGCCCGGCCGTGGCGGCATGGGCACAATTCGCCTCGAGTGCCCGGTCGCCGCTGCTAAAGCCGTCCTTGCCAAGGGACGGCTCACAGTCGGCTACAGCTCGGCTGCAGTCCGGACACTCGAGGACCAGCCTCTGCGGTGCTTCCGGTGCTTGGGCATCGGGCACACCCGGTCCCTGTGTCCATCCACCGTGGACAGGACGGACACTTGCTACCGCTGCGGCAAGGAGGGCCATAAATCCGCAGCCTGCAAGGCCGCCACGCCGCACTGCGCGGTGTGTGCCGCCAGTGGCCGCCCGGCGGACCACGTTATGAGGGGGAGGAACTGCAATCCTCCCCCTAAGCGGGGCAAAGCGCAAGCGCCGAAAGGGCCTGCTGCTGCCGCTGGCACCGTCGTTCCTGCGGCGGCTGCGGAGGGGGGTGCGATGTCCGAGTGATGGATAGGGTCGAACATCGCATCCTTCAGGCGAACACCAACCACTGCAGGGCAGCCCAGGATCTGCTGACGCAGACCATGGCTGAGTGGTTGGTGGACTTGGCGGTGGTCGCCGAACCTTACTCGGTCCCTGGCCGTTGGCTGGGCGACCGAGACGGCTTGGTGGCGTTGGTGTCGCGGTCTTCCACGGACTCCCCTCCCCTCTCGCTCTTAGAGAGGGGACCGGGATACGTGGCCGCCGCGTGGGGAGACATGGCCCTGGTGGGGGTCTATTTCTCCCCAAACCGCTCTCTCTCGGACTTTGAGGATTTCCTCGAGGTCCTCACCGCGGTCATAGGGAGGGCGGCGCCACGCCAGGTCGTGGTGTTGGGCGACCTGAACGCCAAGTCGGCGGCCTGGGGCAATCCGGCCGGCGGTTGCAACGTCCGGGGGCGCGCCGTCGAGTATTGGGCGGCCTCGTGCGGTGTGTCCCTTCTGAACAGGGGGGCGGTCCACACGTGCGTGCGGCGGCAGGGTGGGTCGGTGGTCGACGTCTCGTTTGCCACCCCCGCGCTGGCCGCCCGCGTCGTCGACTGGCGGGTGGAGATGGTGGAGACCTTGTCGGACCACCGATATGTGCGGTTCGACATCTCCACCCAGCAGCGGGGAGGGGGGATGGCCCGCGCTGGGCAATCCCCCTTCCCGCGGTGGGCACTCACCCGCCTGGACCGGGAGGCAGCCAAGGAGGCGGCCTTTCTCCAGGACTGGCTGTCGCCCCCCCCTGTCGAGGAGGCCCCGGACGTGGACGCCGCAGCGGTCCGGCTCAGGGAGTCTCTGACCGAGGTGTGCAACTCCAGCATGCCTCGGTCTCGCCGTCCGCCCCCCCATCGTGCCGTCTACTGGTGGACGGAGGAGCTGGAGGAGCTCAGGGCCACCTGCGTGGCGGCCAGAAGGGCCTACGCGCGGAGCCGAAGGCGCAGCGCCCAAAACCGAAACCGGGCAGAGGAGGACCGCCTATACGCCTCTTACCGAGAGGCGACGACGGTCCTCAAGTCTGCAATGGGCGCTGCGAAAGACTCGGCGTGGGCCGAGATGCTGGAGGGTCTCGACAGGGATCCCTATGGGAGACCATACAAGGCGGCGCGGAACCAGCTCCGCCCGTATGGTCCCCCTCTGACGGAGACCCTCGAGCCATCGTTGCTGGATGGGGTGGTCCAGTCCCTGTTTCCGCGCAGGACCGACTTCACCCCACCAACGATGGATCCCCCGCGGGGGGCAGCTCCGGCGGCGGATGAGGAGGAGGTCCCCCCGGTGACGGTGGCGGAGTTTCGCGCGGGGGTTCTCAACCTCCGTGCGAAGAAGACGGCTCCCGGACCAGACGGCGTCCCTGCACGGCTGCTGGCGATCGCCGCCCCCGAAATGGAGGACAGGATTCGGGACCTCTTCAGCGCGTGTTTTGCGGCTGGGAGGTTCCCGAGACTGTGGAAGGAGGGGCGGCTATGCCTGCTCCGAAAGGAGGGACGCCCGGTGGACTCCCCCTCGGCATACCGGCCCATCGTCCTGCTCGATGAGGTCGGTAAATTGTTCGAGGGGATTGTCGCCTCCCGGCTGGGTAGCCTTTTGCGGGGGGTAGGGCCGGATCTGTCGGACGCCCAGTTCGGTTTCCGTCGAGGGCGTTCGACGATCGACGCGCTGGCCCTACTCAAGGGCCAGGTGAGGGAAGCGGTGGAGGCGGGGGACGGAGTGCTGGCGGTGTCATTCGACATTGCCAACGCCTTCAACTCCGTCCCCCACTCGACGATATTGGAGGCGCTCCGGTATCACGGAGTGCCCCAATATCTGCGGAACCTTCTGGCCAGCTACCTGGGGGACCGGGAGGTCGTCCTCGCGGACAAGACGGGCGCGGTGAGGCGGTACAGCGCAGAGTCCGGTGTTCCGCAGGGGTCCGTGTTGGGGCCCCCCCTGTGGAACATCGGATTCGACTGGCTCCTGCGGGGAGCCCTCCTCCAGGGCACGAGTGTCATCTGCTACGCGGATGACACTCTCCTCACTGCCCGGGGGAGGAACTTCGGGGAGGCGGCCTGCCTGGCCTCGGCTGGCGGATCCTTGGTTGCGGAGAGGATCCGCCGCCTCGGATTGAGGGTGGCGTTGCAAAAGACCGAGGCCGTGTTCTTTCGCGGGCCTCGGCAGCGCTGCCCTCCCGACGCACACATCGTCGTGGAGGGCGTCCGGATAGGGGTCCAGCCCCAGATGAAGTATCTGGGCCTGGTGCTGGACGACAGGTGGCGGTTCGGCCCGCATTTCAGCGGGCTGTCGACGCGCCTGTTGAAGGCCGCGGACGCCCTCTCGTGGCTCCTCCCGAACCTGGGGGGGCCCAAGGCGAAATGCCGGCGCCTCTATGCCGGCATTCTCAAGAGTATGGCCCTATACGGGGCACCCATCTGGGCGGACTCCCTCCATAGGAGGGAAAATGCAACCGCCATCCGCAAGCCCCAAAGGGCTATTGCACTGCGGGTGGCGAGGGCCTACCGCTCGGTGGGCTTTTCGGCGGCGTGCGCTCTGGCCGGCACCCCTCCTTGGGAGTTGGAGGCGTGGGTGCTCGCCAGAGTGTACGAGTGGACGGCGCGCCGGAAGGCGCTCGGGGAGTGCCCCGTCCCCGAGGAGCGGGAGGCCGTGCGGCGGGAGGCGAGGGACGCAGTCGTCCTCCACTGGACAGAGGACCTCGCCACCGCCGCCTTTGGCCGCCGGACCTTGGACGCGCTCGGTCCGGTCCTGCGGAGCTGGCTCGAGCGGTCCCACGGTTTCCTCTCATTCCGTCTGGTTCAGGTGTTGTCCGGGCATGGCTGTTTCGGAAGGCACCTGCACCGGATCGGGAGGGAGGAAACCCCGGCGTGCCACGACTGCGGCGCCCCGGAGGACACGGCGCAGCACACCCTCGAGGTGTGCCCGGCTTGGTCGGGGCTGCGCCGTGGCCTGACCGCGGTGGTTGGCCAGGACCTCTCGCTTCCCAGCGTGATCAACGCCATGCTGGGGAGCGAGGAGGCCTGGGCAGCGGTTGCCTCCTTTTGCGAGGACGTAATCTCGCAAAAGGAGGAGGCGGAGCGCGCGCGGGAGGACGACCCTCTCGCTGCGCCGCTCCGCAGACGAAGAAGGGGTCGGAGAAGGCGCGCAGGTGCTCTCCCTCCTCTTGGTGGTGATGGGCGGGCGACAGGCGCGGGGGTGCCTTCGCCCGCATTGCAGCCGTCACCACCTTCGTCGGTCACTCCCGGGCCCGTCCCCCTCCCCACGGGGAGGTGGTGAAGGGTCCGATAAGCAGGGCATTCGTCGGCGGGGACTGGACGTAAAGGCTGTGCCGGTTTCCCAGTCCTCGCCACTAGGACGAAGCGGGAGTGCCGCTGGGTTGTTTTAGTGGGTATACCGGGTCAGACCGGGGAGTCCCACATAACCCCCCCATCCCCCGATGGGGGGGCATGCGTAACGCATTTTTTCCCAGCGCAAACAAAAAAAAAAAAAAAAAAAAAAGGTTAGGTTGGGGTGGGGGACCCCCTCACAGTGCTTGCGTCCACGTCGCGTCCCCTGGAAACAGCCCAGTACTGACCACCGTAACGGAGTGGCAGTCTGGGTTGGCCAAAGTGCACTGTGCTTTCGTAGCCATCTTTGCCGTGTGACTACGAATTGCGGAACACCTGCGGAAATGTCGCTACCTTCGCGGGACGCCTGCGGGCGATTTAAAAAACAAAAAGGCCCTTCTCAGGGCCAACCCAAAGGCCCTTCTCAGGGCCAACCCAAAGGCCCTTCTCAGGGCCAACCAAAAGGCCCTTCTCAGGGCCACTCCGACGCTTCGGCGTCAGAGGCTAGCCGCGCGCCGTCTGCGGCAAGCTTCTTCGGAGGAGCGGACGAGTCGTCTGACGACTCGATGGTGAGTGTGTCGGACGCGGCCGAATCTGGGTCGCGTAAGCGAGCACACCGGAGCGGTGGGTCCGAAGGCTCGACGACCTCAACGAAGTTGCCGAAGGCTAAAAAGCCGACGGTGGCTGCGGAGGCCCATGTCGTTGGGCTCGCAGACGCTCAACGCCAATTAGATCTGGCTCGGCGAGGTCTGCTCCAGAAAGAGCTGGAGGAGCGGGTTGCGGCCAAGGAGAGGCGGGCGCTCGCCGCCCGGGCCAAGTCCGGGTACGGGGCGTCCCGCGTCCTGTACGCCGACTACTCCCTGGCTGAACTCGAAAAGATGGCGGAGGAGGACGAGGAGGAGATCGTGGAGGTCGCCTCTAAGTCCTCCAACTTAAAGGGGACCTTGCAAAAGGCCCTGAAGTGCAGGGCCGCGAGCATGCGTGGCGTCGTCGCGGAGCTAGTCCAGCGAAAGGCCACCGATGAGACGCGGCAACTGCAGGCGAAGGTGGATCGCCTGCAGTCGGAGGTCAGCCAGCTTCATCAGAAGCTGGCCGAAGCCACGGCCCGGCCACAACAGGCCAAAACGAGCCCTGCGGCAGAGGGCCCCGCCTCCTCCAACCTTGAGGACATCATCCGCAAGGTTGTAATGGAGGAGAGGGCCTTTACTAGATCCTGCTTAGCAGGAATAGAGGACCGGCTCCTGCCGGAGAAACGCCTCCGACCGCCGCTTGCGGCGGATAAGAGGCAGAGTGAGCCGGGGCCGTCCTTGTCCCCGCCCGAGCCCCAGTCGGAGGATGCCTGCCTTCTCCCTTCGACAACCCCGTCCAACGAGTGGACGGAAGTGGTCCGCAAGGGGAGGGGAAAAAAGTCGGCGACGGCCGCCCCTGCCGTCTCCGCCACCGCCGCCGCCACCGCCCCCAGCCAGCCGCAGACGACCGGCAAGGGAAAGCGGAAGAGGAAGCGGAAGGGGAAAGGGAAAGGGAGGGGAAAGGGACAGCTAGTCCCCCCAAAAACCGCGGCCGTCGTGGTGACGCTCACCGCGGAGGCTGCGGAGCGGGGGGAGAGCTACGCGTCCATTTTGGTGCGGGCGCGTGCCACTGCCGATCCGATCCAACTAGGGATCGGCAGCGTCTCTTGCCGGCGGACCCAAACCGGGGCTCGAATTTTCGAGTTCCCGGGGGCAGAGGGGGGTGCCCACGCGGACCTCTTTGCCGCCAAGCTGCAGGAGGTCATCTCCGACTCGGCCAAGGTGGCCCGACCGGTCAAGTCGGCGGCCATAGAGGTCACCGACCTTGACGACTCCGTCACCAAGGAGGAGGTGGCGGCGGCGGTCGCAGCCATAGGGGGCTGTGATGTCAAGGCGGTCCGAGGCCGGGACATAAGGCCCGGCCGTGGTGGCATGGGCACCATCCGCCTCGAGTGCCCGGTCGTCGCTGCTAAAGCCGTCCTTGCCAAGGGACGGCTCACAGTCGGGTACAGCTCGGCTGCAGTCCGGGCACTCGAGGACCAGCCTCTGCGGTGCTTCCGGTGCTTAGGCATCGGACACACCCGGTCCCTGTGTCCGTCCACGGTGGACAGGACGGACACGTGCTACCGCTGCGGCAAAGAGGGACACAAATCCGCTGCCTGCAAGGCCGCCACGCCGCACTGCGCGGTGTGTGCCGCCAGCGGCCGCCCGGCGGGCCATATTATGAGGGGGAGGAACTGCAATCCTCCCCCTAAGCGGGGCAAAGCGCAGGCGGCGAACGGGCCTGCTGGTGCCGCTGGCACCGTCGTTCCTGCGGCGGCTGCGGAGGGGGGTGCGATGTCCGAGTGATGGATAGGGTCGAACATCGCATCCTTCAGGCGAACACCAACCACTGCAGGGCAGCCCAGGATCTGCTGACGCAGACCATGGCTGAGTGGTTGGTGGACTTGGCGGTGGTCGCCGAGCCTTACTCGGTCCCTGGCCGTTGGCTGGGCGACCGGGACGGACTGGTGGCGTTGGTGTCGCGGCCTTCCACGGACTCCCCTCCCCTCTCGCTCTTAGAGAGGGGACCGGGATACGTGGCCGCCGCGTGGGGAGACATGGCCCTGGTGGGGGTCTATTTCTCCCCAAACCGCTCTCTCTCAGACTTTGAGGATTTCCTGGAGATCCTCACCGCTGTCGTAGGGAGGGCGGCGCCACGCCAGGTCGTGGTGTTGGGCGACCTGAACGCCAAGTCGGCGGCCTGGGGCAATCCGGCCGGCGGTTGCAACGTCCGGGGGCGCGCCGTCGAGTATTGGGCGGCCTCGTGCGGTGTGTCCCTCCTGAATAGGGGGGTGGTCCACACGTGCGTGCGGCGGCAGGGTGGGTCGGTGGTGGACGTCTCGTTTGCCACCCCCGCGCTGGCCGCCCGCGTCGTCGACTGGCGGGTGGAGATGGTGGAGTCCTTGTCGGACCACCGTTATGTGCGGTTCGACATCTCCACCCAGCAGCGGGGAGGGATGATGGCCCGCGCTGGGCAATCTCCCTTCCCGCGGTGGGCACTCACCCGCCTGGACCGGGAGGCAGCCAAGGAGGCGGCCTTCCTCCAGGACTGGCTGTCGCCCCCTGTCGGGGAGGCCCTGGACGTGGACGCCGCAGCGGTCCGGCTCAGAGGGTCCCTGACCGAGGTGTGCAACTCCAGCATGCCTCGGTCTCGCCGTCCGCCCCCCCATCGTGCCGTCTACTGGTGGACGGAGGAGCTGGAGGAGCTCAGGGCCACCTGCGTGGCGGCCAGAAGGGCCTACGCGCGGAGCCGAAGGCGCAGCGCCCAAAACCGAAACCGGGCAGAGGAGGACCGCCTATACGCCTCTTACCGAGAGGCGACGACGGTCCTCAAGTCTGCAATGGGCGCTGCGAAAGACTCGGCGTGGGCCGAGATGCTGGAGGGTCTCGACAGGGATCCCTATGGGAGACCATACAAGGCGGCGCGGAACCAGCTCCGCCCGTATGGTCCCCCTCTGACGGAGACCCTCGAGCCATCGTTGCTGGATGGGGTGGTCCGGTCCCTGTTTCCGCGCAGGACCGACTTCACCCCACCAACGATGGATCCCCCGCGGGGGGCAGCTGCGGCGGCGGATGAGGAGGAGGTCCCCCCGGTGACGGTGGCGGAGTTTCGCGCGGGGGTTCTCAACCTCCGCGCGAAGAAGACGGCTCCCGGACCAGACGGCGTCCCTGCACGGGTGCTGGCGATCGCCGCCCCCGAAATGGAGGACAGGATTCGGGACCTCTTCAGCGCGTGTTTTGCGGCTGGGAGGTTCCCGAGACTGTGGAAGGAGGGGCGGCTATGCCTGCTCCGAAAGGAGGGACGCCCGGTGGACTCCCCCTCGGCATACCGGCCCATCGTCCTGCTCGATGAGGTCGGTAAATTGTTCGAGGGGATTGTCGCCTCCCGGCTGGGTAGCATTTTGCGGGGGGTAGGGCCGGATCTGTCGGACGCCCAGTTCGGTTTCCGTCGAGGGCGTTCGACGATCGACGCGCTGGCCCTACTCAAGGGCCAGGTGAGGGAAGCGGTGGAGGCGGGGGACGGAGTGCTGGCGGTGTCATTCGACATTGCCAACGCCTTCAACTCCGTCCCCCACTCGACGATATTGGAGGCGCTCCGGTATCACGGAGTGCCCCAATACCTGCGGAACCTCCTGGCCAGCTACCTGGGGGACCGGGTGGTCGTCTTGGCCGACAAGACGGCAACGATTCGGCGGTACAGCGCAGAGTCCGGTGTTCCGCAGGGGTCCGTGTTGGGGCCCCCCCTGTGGAACATCGGATTCGACTGGCTCCTGCGGGGAGCCCTCCTCCAGGGCACGAGTGTCATCTGCTACGCGGATGACACTCTCCTCACTGCCCGGGGGAGGAACTTCGGGGAGGCGGCCTGTCTGGCCTCGGCTGGCGGATCCTTGGTTGCGGAGAGGATCCGCCGCCTCGGATTGAGGGTGGCGCTGCAAAAGACCGAGGCCGTGTTCTTTCGCGGGCCTCGGCAGCGCTGCCCTCCCGACGCACACATCGTCGTGGAGGGCGTCCGGATAGGGGTCCAGCCCCAGATGAAGTATCTGGGCCTGGTGCTGGACGACAGGTGGCGCTTCGGCCCGCATTTCAGCGGGCTGTCGACGCGCCTGTTGAAGGCCGCGGACGCCCTCTCGTGGCTCCTCCCGAACCTGGGGGGGCCCAAGGCGAAATGCCGGCGCCTCTATGCCGGCATTTTAAGGAGTATGGCCCTATACGGGGCACCCATCTGGGCGGATTCCCTCCATAGGAGGGAAAATGCAACCGCCATCCGCAAGCCCCAAAGGGCTATTGCACTGCGGGTGGCGAGGGCCTACCGCTCGGTGGGCTTTTCGGCGGCGTGCGCTCTGGCCGGCACCCCTCCTTGGGAGTTGGAGGCGTGGGTGCTCGCCAGAGTGTACGAGTGGACGGCGCGCCGGAAGGCGCTCGGGGAGTGCCCCGTCCCCGAGGAGCGGGAGGCCGTGCGGCGGGAGGCGAGGGACGCAATCGTCCTCCACTGGACAGAGGACCTCGCCACCGCCGCCTTTGGCCGCCGGACCTTGGACGCGCTCGGTCCGGTCCTGCGGAGCTGGCTCGAGCGGTCCCACGGTTTCCTCTCGTTCCGTCTGGTTCAGGTGTTGTCCGGGCATGGCTGTTTCGGAAGGCACCTGCACCGGATCGGGAGGGAGGAAACCCCGGCGTGCCACGACTGCGGCGCCCCGGAGGACACGGCGCAGCACACCCTCGAGGTGTGCCCGGCTTGGTCGGGGCTGCGCCGTGGCCTGACCGCGGTGGTTGGCCGGGACCTCTCGCTTCCCAGCGTGATCAACGCCATGCTGGGGAGCGAGGAGGCCTGGGCAGCGGTTGCCTCCTTTTGCGAGGACGTAATCTCGCAAAAGGAGGAGGCGGAGCGCGCGCGGGAGGACGACCCTCTCGCTGCGCCGCTCCGCAGACGAAGAAGAGGTCGGAGAAGGCGCGCAGGTGCTCTCCCTCCTCTCGGTGGTGATGGGCGGGTGACAGGCGCGGGGGTGCCTTCGCCCGCATTGCAGCCGTCACCACCTTCGTCGGTCACTCCCGGGCCCGTCCCCCTCCCCACGGGGAGGTGGTGAAGGGTCCGATAGGCAGGGCATTCGTCGGCGGGGACTGGACGTAAAGGCTGTGCCGGTTTCCCAGTCCTCGCCACTAGGACGAAGCGGGAGTGCCGCTGGGTTGTTTTAGTGGGTATACCGGGTCAGACCGGGGAGTCCCACATAACCCCCCCATCCCCCGATGGGGGGGCATGCGTAATGCATTTTTTCCCAGCGCAAACAAAAAAAAAAAAAAAAAAAAAAAAAAAAAGGTTAGGTTGGGGTGGGGGACCCCCTCACAGTGCTTGCGTCCACGTCGCGTCCCCTGGAAACAGCCCAGTACTGACCACCGTAACGGAGTGGCAGTCTGGGTTGGCCAAAGTGCACTGTGCTTTCGTAGCCATCTTGCCTTGCGACTACGAACCTGCTATGTCCAAACCTTCGCGGGACGCCTGCGGGCGGTTTTTGAAAAAAGGCCCTTCTCAGGGCCAACCCAAAGGCCCTTCTCAGGGCCAACCCAAAGGCCCTTCTCAGGGCCAACCAAAAGGCCCTTCTCAGGGCCACTCCGACGCTTCGGCGTCAGAGGCTAGCCGCGCGCCGTCTGCGGCTAGCTTCTTCGGAGGAGCGGAGTCGTCTGACGACTCGATGGTTACTGTGTCGGACACGGCCGACTCTGGGTCGCGAAAGCGAGTACACCGGAGCGGTGGGTCCGAGGGCTCCTCGACCTCGAGGTCGAGGTTGCCGAAGGCAAAAAAGCCGACGGTGGCCGCGGAGTCCCATGTCGTTGGGCTCGCGGACGCCCAACGCCAGTTGGAGCTGGCTCAGCGGGGTCGGCTGCAGCAAGAGCTGGAGGAACGGGTTGCGGCCAGAGAGAAACGGGCGCTCGCCGCCCGGGCCAAGTCCGGGTACGGGGCGTCCCGCGTTCTTTACGCGGACTTTTCACTGGCCGAGCTCGAGAGGATGGCGGAGGAGGACGAGGAGGAGATCTTGGAGGTCGCCGCTAAGTCCTCAAACCTAAAGGGGACCTTGCAGAAGGCCCTGAAGTGCAGGGCCGCGAGCATGCGTGGCGTCGTCGCGGAGCTGGTGCAACGCAAGGCCACCGACGAGACGCGGCAACTGCAGGCGAAGGTGGATCGCCTGCAGTCGGAGGTCAGCCAGCTTCATCAGAAGCTGGCCGAAGCCACGGCCCGGCCACAACAGGCCAGGACGAGCCCTGCGGCAGAGGGCCCCGCCTCCTCCAACCTTGAGGATATCATCCGCAAGGTTGTGATGGAGGAGAGGGCCTTCACGAGAGCCTGCTTTGCAGGAATAGAGGACCGGCTCCTGCCGGAGAAACGCCTCCGACCGCCGCTTGCGGCGGATAAGAGGCAGAGCGAGCCGGGGCCGTCCTTGTCCCCGCCCGAGCCCCAGTCGGAGGATGCCCTTCTCCCTTCGACAACCCCGTCCAACGAGTGGACGGAAGTGGTCCGCAAGGGGAAGGGCAAAAAGTCGGCGACGGCCGCCCCTGCCGTCCCCGCCGCCACCGCCGCCACCGCCGCCGCCGCCCCTAGCCAACAGCAGACTGGCAAGGGAAAGCGGAAGAGGAAGCGAAAGGGGAAAGGGAAAGGGAGGGGAAAGGGGCAGCTAGTCCCCCCAAAAACCGCGGCCGTCGTAGTGACGCTCACCGCGGAGGCTGCGGAGCGAGGAGAGACGTACGCGTCCATTTTGGTGCGGGCGCGTACAACTGCCGATCCTACCCAACTAGGGATCGGCAGCGTGTCTTGCCGGCGGACCCAAACCGGGGCTCGTATCTTCGAGTTCCCGGGGGCAGAGGGGAGTGCCCACGCGGACCTCTTTGCAGCCAAGCTGCAGGAGGTCATCGCCGACTCGGCCAAGGTGGCCCGACCGGTAAAGTCCGCAGCCATAGAGGTGACCGACCTCGACGACTCCGTCACCAAGGAGGAGGTGGCGGTGGCGGTCGCGAGGATAGGCGGCTGCGACGTCGCGGCGGTCCAAAGCCGGGACATAAGGCCCGGCCGTGGCGGCATGGGCACAATTCGCCTCGAGTGCCCGGTCGCCGCTGCTAAAGCCGTCCTTGCCAAGGGACGGCTCACAGTCGGCTACAGCTCGGCTGCAGTCCGGACACTCGAGGACCAGCCTCTGCGGTGCTTCCGGTGCTTGGGCATCGGGCACACCCGGTCCCTGTGTCCGTCCACCGTGGACAGGACGGACACTTGCTACCGCTGCGGCAAGGAGGGCCACAAAGCCGGTGCCTGCAAGGCCGCCACGCCGCACTGCGCGGTGTGTGCCACCAGTGGCCGCCCGGCGGGACATATTATGAGGGGGAGGAACTGCAATCCTCCCCCTAAGCGGGGCAAAGCACAGGCGCCGAACGGGCCTGCTGCGGCCGCTGGCTGCACCGTCGTTCCTGCGGCGGCTGCGGAGGGGGGTGCGATGTCCGAGTGATGGATAGGGTCGAGCATCGCATCCTTCAGGCGAACACCAACCACTGCAGGGCAGCCCAGGATCTGCTGACGCAGACCATGGCTGAGTGGTTGGTGGACTTGGCGGTGGTCGCCGAGCCTTACTCGGTCCCTGGCCGTTGGCTGGGCGACCGGGACGGACTGGTGGCGTTGGTGTCGCGGCCTTCCACGGACTCCCCTCCCCTCTCGCTCTTAGAGAGGGGACCGGGATACGTGGCCGCCGCGTGGGGAGACATGGCCCTGGTGGGGGTCTATTTCTCCCCAAACCGCTCTCTCTCGGACTTTGAGGATTTCCTAGAGATCCTCACCTCTGTCGTAGGGAGGGCGGCGCCACGCCAGGTCGTGGTGTTGGGCGACCTGAACGCCAAGTCGGCGGCCTGGGGTAACCCGGCTGCGGGTTGCAATGTCCGGGGACGCGCCGTCGAGTTCTGGGCAACCTCGTGCGGTGTGTCCCTCCTAAACAGGGGGGAGGTCCACACGTGCGTGCGGCGGCAGGGTGGGTCGGTGGTGGACGTCTCGTTTGCCACCCCCGCGCTTGCCGCCCGCGTCGTCGACTGGCGGGTGGAGATGGTGGAGACCTTGTCGGACCACCGTTATGTGCGGTTCGACATCTCCACCCAGCAGCGGGGAGGGGGGATGGCCCGCGCTGGGCAATCTCCCTTCCCGCGGTGGGCACTCACCCGCCTGGACCGGGAGGCAGCCAAGGAGGCGGCCTTTCTCCAGGACTGGCTGTCGCCCCCTGTCGAGGAGGTCCTGGACGTAGACGCCGCAGCGGTCCAGCTCGGGGGGTCCCTGACCGAGGTGTGCAACTCCAGCATGCCTCGGTCTCGCCGCCCGCCCCCAGGTCGTGCCGTCTATTGGTGGACGGAGGAGCTGGCGGAGCTCAGGGCCACCTGCGTGGCGGCCAGAAGGGCCTACGCGCGGAGCCGACGGCGCAGCGCCCAAAACCGAAACCGGGCAGAGGAGGACCGCCTATACGCCTCGTACCGAGAGGCGACGACGGTCCTCAAGTCTGCGATGGGCGCTGCTAAAGACTCGGCGTGGGCCGAGACGCTGGAGGGTCTCGACAGGGATCCCTATGGGAGACCATACAAGGCGGCGCGGAACCAGCTGCGCCCCTATGGTCCCCCACTGACGGAGACCCTCGAGCCGTCGTTGCTGGATGGGGTGGTCCGGTCCCTGTTTCCGCGCAGGACCCACTTCACCCCACCAACGATGGATCCCCCGCGGGGGGCGGCTCCGCCGGATGAGGAGGAGGTCCCCCCGGTGACGGTGGTGGAGTTTCGCGCGGGGGTTCTCAACCTCCGCGCGAAGAAGACGGCCCCCGGGCCAGACGGCGTCCCTGCACGGGTGCTGGCGATCGCCGCCCCCGAAATGGAGGACAGGATTCGGGACCTCTTCAGCGCGTGTTTTGCGGCTGGGAGGTTCCCGAAACTGTGGAAGGAGGGGCGGCTATGCCTGCTCCGAAAGGGGGGACGCCCGGTGGACTCCCCCTCGGCATACCGGCCCATCGTCCTGCTCGATGAGGTCGGTAAATTGTTCGAGGGGATTGTCGCCTCCCGGCTGGGTAGCCATTTGCGGGGGGTGGGGCCGGATCTGTCGGACGCCCAGTTCGGTTTCCGTCGAGGGCGTTCGACGATCGACGCGCTGGCCCTACTCAAGGGCCAGGTGAGGGAAGCGGTGGAGGCGGGGGACGGAGTGCTGGCGGTGTCATTCGACATTGCCAACGCCTTCAACTCCGTCCCCCACTCGACGATATTGGAGGCGCTCCGGTATCACGGAGTGCCCCAATACCTGCGGAACCTCCTGGCCAGCTACCTGGGGGACCGGGAGGTCGTCTTCGCGGACAAGACGGCCACGATACGGCGGTACGGCGCAGAGGCCGGTGTTCCGCAGGGGTCCGTGTTGGGGCCCCCCCTGTGGAACATCGGGTTTGACTGGCTTCTGCGGGGAGCCCTCCTCCAGGGCACGAGTGTCATCTGCTACGCGGATGACACTCTCCTCACTGCCCGGGGGAGGAACTTCGGGGAGGCGGCCTGCCTGGCCTCGGCTGGCGGATCCTTGGTTGCAGAGAGGATCCGCCGCCTCGGATTGAGGGTGGCGCTGCAAAAGACCGAGGCCGTGTTCTTTCGCGGGCCTCGGCAGCGCTGCCCTCCCGACGCCCACATCGTCGTAGAGGGTGTCCGGATAGGGGTCCAGTCCCAGATGAAGTATCTGGGCCTGGTGCTGGACGACAGGTGGCGTTTCGGCCCGCATTTCAGCGGGCTGTCGACGCGCCTGTTGAAGGCCGCGGACGCCCTCTCGTGGCTCCTCCCGAACCTGGGGGGGCCCAAGGCGAAATGCCGGCGCCTCTATGCCGGCATTCTCAAGAGTATGGCCCTATACGGGGCACCCATCTGGGCGGATTCCCTCCATAGGAGGGAAAATGCAACCGCCATCCGCAAGCCCCAAAGGGCTATTGCACTGCGGGTGGCGAGGGCCTACCGCTCGGTGGGCTTTTCGGCGGCGTGCGCTCTGGCCGGCACCCCTCCTTGGGAGTTGGAGGCGTGGGTGCTCGCCAGAGTGTACGAATGGACGGCGCGCCGGAAGGCGCTCGGGGAGTGCCCCGTCCCCGAGGAGCGGGAGGCCGTGCGGCGGGAGGCGAGGGACGCAATCGTCCTCCACTGGACAGAGGACCTCGCCACCGCCGCCTTTGGCCGCCGGACCTTGGACGCGCTCGGTCCGGTCCTGCGGAGCTGGCTCGAGCGGTCCCACGGTTTCCTCTCGTTCCGTCTGGTTCAGGTGCTGTCCGGGCATGGCTGTTTCGGAAGGCACCTGCACCGGATCGGGAGGGAGGAAACCCCGGCGTGCCACGACTGCGGCGCCCCGGAGGACACGGCGCAGCACACCCTCGAGGTGTGCCCGGCTTGGTCGGGGCTGCGCCGTGGCCTGACCGCGGTGGTTGGCCAGGACCTCTCGCTTCCCAGCGTGATCAACGCCATGCTGGGGAGCGAGGAGGCCTGGGCTGCGGTTGCCTCCTTTTGCGAGGACGTTATCTCGCAAAAGGAGGAGGCGGAGCGCGCGCGGGAGGACGACCCTCTCGCTGCGCCGCTCCGCAGACGAAGAAGGGGTCGGAGAAGGCGCGCAGGTGCTCTCCCTCCTCTTGGTGGTGATGGGCGGGTGACAGGCGCGGGGGTGCCTTCGCCCGCATTGCAGCCGTCACCACCTTCGTCGGTCACTCCCGGGCCCGTCCCCCTCCCCACGGGGAGGTGGTGAAGGGTCCGATAGGCAGGGCATTCGTCGGCGGGGACTGGACGTAAAGGCTGTGCCGGTTTCCCAGTCCTCGCCACTAGGACGAAGCGGGAGTGCCGCTGGGTTATTTTAGTGGGTATACCGGGTCAGACCGGGGAG
Organism: Acronicta aceris; assembly: GCA_910591435.1. Taxonomy (NCBI): domain Eukaryota; kingdom Metazoa; phylum Arthropoda; class Insecta; order Lepidoptera; family Noctuidae; genus Acronicta; species Acronicta aceris. The sequence continues at coordinate 8,630,177 of OU342784.1, forward strand.
TCCCACATAACCCCCCCATCCCCCGATGGGGGGGCATGCGTAACGCATTTTTTCCCAGCGCAAAAAAAAAAAAAAAAAAAAAAGGTTAGGTTGGGGTGCTAGGCCAGACAACCTCCTCGTGTGCTCCCGGCTGCTGGTCCCGCTTGGATACGTCCGGGGGGAACAGCAGTCGTTCGTTATGGAGCCGGTGCACCCTGGGCACGAGTAATAACTTTCTCCAGTTGGGGACTCTTATTGCTCGTGGCTGATAGTCTGGCGTGGGAGGGGCCATTCATTGGCCATGGGGGGCGTTGCTCCAAGTGTTCCTCTGTGTTTCAGCAGAGGCCACATTGGAGGAGCAAGGGCGGGCTCAGCGCGTACTCACCCTACCACTGGGCAGGCAGCGGGAGTTTTCTCTCCTGCCACCGTCGCTAAATCGGAGGGTACTCTTACATTTGCTGGGTGTCGTGGTCATGTCTCGCGGCTCAGCGTAAGGTACCTTCCGTCGGTCTTGGCTTGGTCGCCCGGACTGCGGGGAAGAAAACCTCGAGAACAAATTACCCTGAATCTCAAGCGGCGGCGCACCGCGAGGAGATGTGTGGCTGGCGGGGCTCTTCGGAGTAACCAGTCACTAGTGCGACCCCCTCCAGGGTACTTGCGGACCCCCTGGTTGGGTTACACTCTACGCTTACCCGGGTACAGGGGGCACTGCCCGGGTGGACTTTTATTTCCCCCACACTCGTGGGAATTCTATGGATAAATGTAACAAAAAACAAACCCAAAAACAAACCGATGATGTGGAGATGGATGCAGTGTCCGATGCCGGATCTGCGTCGAGCGACGTTCTGGTGGTGGAGCACAGTAATCCTGCGCTCAGCCAGACCAGATTTTGGAGGGACGGGCGCAAACGTCTGCGCTCGAGTGATGTCAGCGGCTCGGCCTCTGATTCGGGTGACGAGTCAGTACCGGCTGCTAAAGTGGGTACAGTCAGAAGGGGGAGAGGTCGTCCTCCCACTACTGGCGAGTATGTAGGCTTGGCCAAGGCTAAGGCGGAGCTAATAGCCTATAGGCGGGAGGAGCTTCACCTTCGTGCCGAGGAGGAGGTGCTGGATCTGGTCGAGCAGGCCAAGTCAAAGCGTGTAACGCGGGAAGTCGACTCTGACCCAGGCTCCGCTGTAGAGGGCCTTACCTCAGCGGCGCTATTTGAGCAGGTGGCTGCTGGTCTGAAGGTTGTCCAGCATGTCGCTACAAAGTCGGGCAACCTAAAAGGCACCTTCACAAGAAGCCTAAAGGATGCAATGACACTGATTGAGGGCGCAGCAACCGGATTGCGCCATCTGTCGGCATCCGAGGAAAACAGTCGCCTGCAGGAAGAACTTAGCAAACTGCAGGCTGACAACGCACGCCTGCAAGCCGAGAACGACAAATCTCGGTTAGAGCAGGAACAGATGCGTCGGGAATTGGAGCAGCTTAAATCGGACGTGGCATTGATTCGCCAACCTGCCTCCTCAGTGCAGCCGGCTGAGTCGGACCTGATAAGCCAGCTCCGGACAGAAGTAGCAAGACTAACCTCGAGATTCGGCGTAATTGAGGGACGGATTCTGCGCCCACCTCTCGCTGGAGACAGAAATATAAGAGATGACACAGTGGCGTCACCCTCTTACGCGACAAAGGCTGCAACGCCACGTGGTTCGGCGAAACCCAATAAAGGCGGTAAAATCAGTCAGACCTCCTCAGCTCGAGCTCCGCCGAACTCAGTCTCCTCGGCTGATGCTCCGACGTCGGCTCAGACTTCGCTGTCCCAAGCCGCCGAGGGGTCCTCAACTCAGGCTGCTCCAGCTCGGGCGGCCCAACAGAAGTCCAAGAAGGGGTCGATACCGGCCAATGCCACCCCTGATGCTTCACGAAGCCAAGCAGCCACTTCGCAGAGCCAAACGGCTGCAGGTTCCAGTAAAGGGGAATGGCAGACGGTGACGAAGAAAAAGCAGAAGCAGAGGGCACCTAAGAAATCAGGCCAGAAGAAGCCAAAACTGCGGGCGCCACGCTCAACAGCAGTTGTCATCGCGCTGCAGCCAGGTGCGGAGGAACGTGGAGTCACCTATGCATCTGTCTTGGCGGAGGCCAAACAAAAGATAGATCTCGCCGACATCGGGATAACCTCCCCCCTAAAATTCAGAAGAGCAGTCACTGGGGCTCGGATATTGCAAATTCCCGGTGCTACTAGCGACGACAAAGCCGACTCTCTAGCGAGCAAATTAAGGGAGTGCCTTAAAGAAGAGGACATAAGGGTCTCCAGACCCACCAAATGCGCGGAGTTGCGAGTCTCGGGTTTGGATGACTCTGTAACTTCGACAGAAGTAGGCGTGGTCGTAGCACGGGTCGGCGGATGCGCCGAAGAAGATATAAAGGTCGGAGAAATACGGATTGGTCCCTCCGGCCTCGGTACGGCTTGGCTCAAGTGCCCTGTGACAGTGGCGAAGAAAATCGCAGACGCTGGTCACTTGCTGGTGGGGTGGGTCTCCGCAAAGGTGACACTGCTCGAACCCAGACCGATGCAGTGTTACCGCTGTTTGGAAGGCGGGCATGTTCAACACACATGCTCGTCGGAGATAGACCGCAGTGACCTGTGCTACCGCTGCAGCCAGCCGGGACACAAAGCTGGACAATGCACCGCCCGGCCGCACTGCTCGCTGTGTGCAGCCTCAAACAAACCTGCGGAGCATAGAGTGGGTGCCAAGTCCTGCTCAGCTCGTGCGAGCAAGAAAAGAAACGGGGTCAGGGCTTCTCAGACCCCCTCGATTCAGCCATCGGCCACTCAGGCCATGGACGCGATGGACACTGACCAAGCGCCACAATAATAATGGCAACCAGATTCCTTCAGGGCAATCTCAACCACTGCGCCAGGGCTCAGGACCTACTACTCCAGAGCATGGCGGAGTGGTTGATACACGTGGCTGTCGTAGCGGAGCCATACTTTGTACCCTCCAGGGACAACTGGGCGGGTGACCCAGCGGGCTCGGTAGCCATCACGTGCCAGCCTTCCTTGGGAGCTACAATGAGGGTTGTGGACAGGCGTCCGGGCTGCATTGCTGCCGTCGTTGAGGGTGTCCTAGTCGTTGGGGTTTATTTTTCGCCCAACAGGGTACTCGCGGAATTCGAAACGTTTCTCGGCGAAGTGGGAGCCCTGATTGGGCGGAACCATACCCACCCTGTCCTCCTTCTCGGGGACCTCAACGCTAAATCTTCGGCCTGGGGTTGCCCCATCATTGACGCACGCGGCGACATGTTGGAGGAGTGGGTGGTCGCGACAGGCTTGGAGATCCTCAACTGCGGGAACGTGCTCACGTGCGTTCGGCAAAATGGCGGCTCGATCGTGGACGTCTCTTTAGCGAGTCCATCGGTGGCGCGTCGCGTTCAGGGGTGGAGAGTGATGGAAGGCGTGGAGACATTGTCAGACCACAGATACATCCGCTTGGAGCTTTCCGCGCCTTCAGCGGCCCTAAACAATGGCCGCCCAAGTCGGAACACCCCTGCGACTCCAAGGTGGGTCATAAACCGACTCGATAGAGATGTCATGATCGAAGCCGCGATAGTGCAGGCTTGGTTTTCAGCTCCTGAGGAGCCAGCAGACGTAGACGCCGAGGCGGCCTGGTTCCGGCACGCAATGACAGAAATTTGTGATGCGGCTATGCCACGGGCCAGGTGCGGACCCCAGAAGCGGCAAGTGTACTGGTGGTCTCAGGAGCTGGCGAACCTCCGCACGGAGTGCGTTGCAGCCCGACGCCTGTACACAAGGCATCGCCGACGGCGCCGTCGCGATCCGACAGTTGACACCCAGCTGTACGAGTCCTACAGAGGAGCCAAGGAAGCTCTGCAGCTGGCCATCAGCCGGGCGAAGGAGCTCGGCCATGAGCAGTTCCTAGATCTGTTAAACAGTGACCCCTGGGGACGCCCCTACAAGCTCGCAAGGGCCAAACTCCGTCCATGGGCGCCCCCGCTGACGGAGACGATGGACCCAGCTTTTGTCGAAGGTGTTGTGTCCACTCTGTTTCCGAACCGAAGGGAGCACGTCCCGCCGTCAATGACATCACATGCGGAGATACATGACGAACCGGAGGCACCGGAGGTTTCGGAGGCAGAGCTCGGTGCAGCAGTGACGAGAATGCGCGCCAAGAACACGGCACCGGGTCCAGACGGCATTCCCGGCCGAGCCTGGTCCCTGGCTCTAAAGGTCCTGGCGCCCAGACTGCGGGACCACTTCACGGAGTGCTTCAAACAGGGCCGCTTCCCAGAGCAGTGGAAGACGGGCAGGCTTGTCCTCCTCAAAAAGGAGGGGCGCCCCGCAGAATCACCCTCTGCGTATCGCCCGATCGTACTGCTGGACGAGGCGAGCAAGCTCTTGGAGCGTGTCATTGCCTCTCGCCTCATCAAGCACATGGCCAGAGTGGGCCCCGATCTGTCCGACAACCAGTTTGGGTTCCGGGCGGGCAGGTCGACCGTCGATGCAATCCTGCGAGTCAAAGCCCTCTCGGAGGAGGTAGTGGCGGACGGTGGAGTGTTGCTCGCAGTGTCGTTAGACATCGCCAATGCGTTCAACACTCTACCGTGGAGCTGTATCGTGGAGGCGCTCCAATACCACCACATGCCGCTCTACCTTCGTCGGACAGTCGAGGACTACCTCAGCGACCGCTCGGTCACATACATGGGACGTAACGGCGTGTGCACTCGGGGAATGACGTGCGGTGTTCCACAGGGTTCCGTCCTCGGACCGCTCCTGTGGAACATCGGCTACGACTGGGTTCTGCGTGGGGCCACTCTCCCGGGCGTCAGCGTGTTGTGCTACGCTGACGACACACTCGTGTTAGCCCGAGGGAGCTCGTACAGGGCGGCGGCCCGACTTGCCACTGCAGGGGCGGCACAGGTTGTCGCGCGTATCCGCCTACTGGGGCTGGAAGTGGCGTTGAACAAGACGGAAGCTCTGTGTTTCCATGGGCCCCGGAAATCACCCCCTCCGGGATCCCACATTGTCATCGGTGGGACCCGCATTGATATCCAACCGTGCATGAGGTATCTGGGGCTCGTGCTGGACAGCAGGTGGAACTTCAACGTCCACTTCCAGCGCCTAGCACCCCGGTTGATGGCTGCGGCCGGCGCTCTAGGGCGGCTGCTGCCGAATCTCGGCGGCCCAAAACCCAGCTGCAGGCGGCTGTACCTGGGGGTCATCCGCTCCATGGCCCTCTACGGGGCCCCTGTCTGGGTCGCCGAGTTGACGAGTCGCGGCGCCGCTATGTTGCGACGGCCGCAGCGTGCGATTTCCATCCGAGTGATCCGGGGGTATCGCACGATTTCGGCAGAGGCGGCATGCGTGTTGGCGGGGTCCCTCCCTTGGGACCTAGACGCCCGGATCCTTGCGTCACTCTATACATGGCGCAAGGAAGCGCGGGATCGAGGTGAGATTGTGGACCCGAGGGAGGTGGACCAATGCAGGGCACATCTGCGGCGAGCGGCGGTAGCTGAATGGGCGGAGCGGCTGGAACGGCCAGGAGCCGGTATTCGGACGGTGGAGGCCCTCCGTCCCATTTTGAAAGAGTGGGTGGACAGGCGTCACGGCGTACTGACCTTCCGGCTGACGCAGGTGCTGTCGGGGCACGGCTGCTTCGGCAAGTACCTGTGCCGAATCGCCGGAAGAGAGCCGGACGCCCGTTGCCACCACTGTGGAGGCCTCGAGGACACGGCGCAGCACACGCTCGCCGAGTGCACTGCATGGGCAGAGCAGCGCCGTGTCCTTAACGCTGAGTTAGGAGGAGACCTCTCGCTCCCGGTCGTCGTCTCAAGTATGGTCGGGAGCGAGAGCGCGTGGCAAGCGGTGGCCTCCTTCTGCGAGGAGGTCATCGCCGCGAAGGAGGCCGCGGAGAGGGAGAGGGAGACTGCCTCCATCCTGCCAATCCGCGCCCGTCGAACAGGGCGCAGGAACAGGGCAGATAACGCCCTGTTCCAACCACCGTAAAACGGCCACGGGCGGCGGACTTGGGGAAGTCCGACCGCCCATCACACAAGGCCCGAGATGGCGGCGCGGTAGGTGTTGCCGCGCCCCACTCAAGTGGATTGGCAGGTGGGGGATCACAGCAGTCCCCCTCAATTGCGCTGAAGACTGCAAAGGCGGTCTGCCACTGCTGGGGTCGCGGAGGAATGTTTCTCGCTCCCGTAACCCCAGCAAAAAGTGGTGAGGCGAAACACCCGTGTGGTTTTAGTCGGTAGGTCACCCCTTCTGGGTGGAGTCCGACACGCCCCGTCGCCTTCCCCAGGCGGCGGAAGTCCATGAGGATTTCCACACGCAAAAAAAAAAAAAAAAAAAAAAAAAAGGTTAGGTTAGGTTAGGTTAGGTTAGGTTAGGTTAGGTTAGGTTAGGTTCCCAAGGCGAAATGCCGGCGCCTCTATGCCGGCATTCTCAAGAGTATGGCCCTATACGGGGCACCCATCTGGGCGGATTCCCTCCATAGGAGGGAAAATGCAACCGCCATCCGCAAGCCCCAAAGGGCTATTGCTCTGCGGGTGGCGAGGGCCTACCGCTCGGTGGGTTTTTCGGCGGCGTGCGCTCTGGCCGGCACCCCTCCTTGGGAGTTGGAGGCGTGGGTGCTCGCCAGAGTGTACGAGTGGACGGCGCGCCGGAAGGCGCTCGGGGAGTGCCCCGTCCCCGAGGAGCGGGAGGCCGTGCGGCGGGAGGCGAGGGACGCAATCGTCCTCCACTGGACAGAGGACCTCGCCACCGCCGCCTTTGGCCGCCGGACCTTGGACGCGCTCGGTCCGGTCCTGCGGAGCTGGCTCGAGCGGGCCCACGGGTTTCTCTCTTTCCGTCTGGTGCAGGTGTTGTCCGGCCATGGCTGTTTCGGAAAGCACCTGCACCGGATCGGGAGGGAGGAAACGCCGGCGTGCCACGAGTGCGGGGCCCCGGAGGACACGGCGCAGCACACCCTCGAGGTGTGCCCGGCTTGGTCCGAGCTGCGCCGTGGCCTGACCGCGGTGGTCGGCCAGGACCTCTCGCTTCCCAGCGTGATCAACGCCATGCTGGGGAGCGAGGAGGCCTGGGCTGCGGTTGCCTCCTTTTGCGAGGACGTAATCTCGCAAAAGGAGGAGGCGGAGCGCGCGCGGGAGGACGACCCTCTCGCTGCGCCGCTCCGCAGACGAAGAAGGGGTCGGAGAAGGGGCGCAGGTCCTCTCCCTCCTCTTGGTGGTGATGGGCGGGTGACAGGCGCGGGGGTGCCTTCGCCCGCATTGCAGCCGTCACCACCTTCGTCGGTCACTCCCGGGCCCGTCCCCCTCCCCACGGGGAGGTGGTGAAGGGTCCGATAGGCAGGGCATTCGTCGGCGGGGACTGGACGTAAAGGCTGTGCCGGTTTCCCAGTCCCCGCCACTAGGACGAAGCGGGAGTGCCGCTGGGTTGTTTTAGTGGGTATACCGGGTCAGACCGGGGAGTCCCACATAACCCCCCCATCCCCCGATGGGAGGGCATGCGTAATGCATTTTTTCCCAGCGCAAACAAAAAAAAAAAAAAAAGGTTAGGTTAGGTTAGGTTAGGTTAGGTTAGGTTAGGTTAGGTTAGGTTAGGTTAGGTTTTGGGGCCCCCCCTGTGGAACATCGGGTTCGACTGGCTCCTGCGGGGAGCCCTCCTCCAGGGCACGAGTGTCATCTGCTACGCGGATGACACTCTCCTCACTGCCCGGGGGAGGAATTTCGGGGAGGCGGCCTGTCTGGCCTCGGCTGGCGGATCCTTGGTTGCGGAGAGGATCCGCCGCCTCGGATTGAGGGTGGCGCTGCAAAAGACCGAGGCCGTGTTCTTCCGCGGGCCTCGGCAGCGCTGCCCTCCCGACGCACACATCGTCGTAGAGGGCGTCTGGATAGGGGTCCAGCCCCAGATGAAGTATCTGGGCCTGGTGCTGGACGACAGGTGGCGCTTCGGCCCGCATTTCAGCGGGCTGTCGACGCGCCTGTTGAAGGCCGCGGACGCCCTCTCGTGGCTCCTCCCGAACCTGGGGGGCCCCAAGGCGAAATGCCGGCGCCTCTATGCCGGCATTCTCAGGAGCATGGCCCTGTACGGGGCCCCCATCTGGGCGGACTGCCTCCACCGAAGGGAAAATGCAACCGCCATCCGCAAGCCCCAAAGGGCTATTGCACTGCGGGTGGCGAGGGCCTACCGCTCGGTGGGCTTTTCGGCGGCGTGCGCTCTGGCCGGCACCCCTCCTTGGGAGTTGGAGGCGTGGGTGCTCGCCAGAGTGTACGAGTGGACGGCGCGCCGGAAGGCGCTCGGGGAGTGCCCCGTCCCCGAGGAGCGGGAGGCCGTGCGGCGGGAGGCGAGGGACGCAATCGTCCTCCACTGGACGGAGGACCTCGCCACCGCCGCCTTTGGCCGCCGGACGTTGGACGCGCTCGGTCCGGCACTGCGGAGCTGGCTCGAGCGGTCCCACGGTTTCCTCTCTTTCCGTCTGGTGCAGGTGTTGTCCGGCCATGGCTGTTTCGGAAAGCACCTGCACCGGATCGGGAGGGAGGAAGCGCCGGCGTGCCACGATTGCGGGGCCCCGGAGGACACGGCGCAGCACACCCTGGAGGTGTGCCCGGCCTGGTCCGAGCTGCGCCGCGGCCTCACCGCTGTGGTTGGCCAGGACCTCTCGCTTCCCGGCGTGATCAACGCCATGCTGGGGAGCGAGGAGGCCTGGGCAGCGGTTGCCTCCTTTTGCGAGGATGTGATCTCGCAAAAGGAGGAGGCGGAGCGCGCGCGGGAGGACGACCCTCTCGCTGCGCCGCTCCGCAGACGAAGAAGGGGTCGGAGAGGGCGCGTAGGTCCTCTCCCTCCTCTTGGTGGTGATGGGCGGGCGACAGGCGCGGGGGTGCCTTCGCCCGCATTGCAGCCGTCACCACCTTCGTCGGTCACTCCCGGGCCCTTGCCCCTCCCCACGGGGAGGGCGTGAGGGGCCCGCTATGAAGGGAAATCGTCGGCGGGGACTGGACGTAAAGGCTGTGCCGGTTTCCCAGTCCCCGCCACTAGGACGAAGCGGGAGTGCCGCTGGGTTGTTTTAGTGGGTATACCGGGTCAGACCGGGGAGTCCCACATAACCCCCCCATCCCCCGATGGGGGGGCATGCGTAATGCATTTTTTCCCAGCGCAAACAAAAAAAAAAAAAAAAAAAAGGTTAGGTTAGGTTGGGGTGCTGGGCCAGACAACCTCCTCGTGTGCTCCCGGCTGCTAGTCCCGCTTGGATACGTCCGGGGGGAACAGCAGTCGTTCGTTATGGAGCCGGTGCACCCTGGGCACGAGTAATAACTTTCCTCAGTTGGGGAATCTTATTGCTCGTGGCTGATAGTCTGGCGTGGGAGGGGCCATTCATTGGCCATGGGGGGCGTTGCTCCAAGTGTTCCTCTGTGTTCCAGCAGAGGCCACATTGGAGGAGCAAGGGCGGGCTCAGCGCGTACTCACCCTACCACTGAGCAGGCAGCGGGAGTTCTGTCTCTCCTGCCACCGTCGTTAAATCGGAGGGTACTCTTACATTTGCTGGGTGTCGTGGTCATGTCTCGCGGCTCAGCGTAAGGTACCTTCCGTCGGTCTTGGCTTGGTCGCCCGGACTGCGGGGAAGAAAACCTCGAGAACAAATTACCCTGAATCTCAAGCGGCGGCGCACCGCGAGGAGATGTGTGGCTGGCGGGGCTCTTCGGAGTAACCAGTCACTAGTGCGACCCCCTCCAGGGTACTTGCGGACCCCCTGGTTGGGTTACACTCTACGCTTACCCGGGTACAGGGGGCACTGCCCGGGTGGACTTTTATTTCCCCCACACTCGTGGGAATTCTATGGATAAATGTAACAAAAAACAAACCCAAAAACAAACCGATGATGTGGAGATGGATGCAGTGTCCGATGCCGGATCTGCGTCGAGCGACGTTCTGGTGGTGGAGCACAGTAATCCTGCGCTCAGCCAGACCAGATTTTGGAGGGACGGGCGCAAACGTCTGCGCTCGAGTGATGTCAGCGGCTCGGCCTCTGATTCGGGTGACGAGTCAGTGCCGGCTACTAAAGTGGGTACAGTCAGAAGGGGGAGAGGTCGTCCTCCCACTACTGGCGAGTATGTAGGCTTGGCCAAGGCTAAGGCGGAGCTAATAGCTTACAGGCGGGAGGAACTTCACCTTCGTGCCGAGGAGGAGGTGCTGGATCTGGTCGAGCAGGCCAAGTCAAAGCGTGTAACGCGGGAAGTCGACTCTGACCCAGGCTCCGCTGTAGAGGGCCTTACCTCAGCGGCGTTATTTGAGCAGGTGGCTGCTGGTCTGAAGGTTGTCCAGCATGTCGCTACAAAGTCGGGCAACCTAAAAGGCACCTTCACAAGAAGCCTAAAGGATGCAATGACACTGATTGAGGGCGCAGCAACCGGATTGCGCCATCTGTCGGCATCTGAGGAGAACAGTCGCCTGCAGGAAGAACTTAACAAACTGCAGGCTGACAACGCACGCCTTCAAGCTGAGAACGACAGATCTCGGTTAGAGCAGGAACAGATGCGTCGGGAATTGGAGCAGCTTAAATCGGACGTGGCATTGATTCGCCAACCTGCCTCCTCAGTGCAGCCGGCTCAGTCGGACCTGATAAGCCAGCTCCTGACAGAAGTAGCAAGTCTAACCTCGAGATTTGGCGTAATTGAGGGAAGGATTCTGCGCCCACCTCTCGCTGGAGACAGAAATATAAGAGATGACACAGTGGCATCCTCTTACGCGACAAAGGCTGCAACGCCACGTGGTTCGGCGAAACCCAATAAAGGCGCTAAAATCAGTCAGACCTCCTCAGCTCGAGCTCCGCCGAACTCAGACTCCTCGGCTGATGCTCCGACGTCGGCTCAGACTTCGCTGTCCCAAGCCACCGAGGGGTCCTCAACTCAGGCTGCTCCAGCTCGGGCGGCCCAACAGAAGTCCAAGAAGGGATCGATACCGGCCAATGCCACCCCTGATGCCTCACGAAGCCAAGCAGCCACTGCGCAGAGCCAAACGGCTGCAGGTTCCAATAAAGGGGAATGGCAGACGGTGACGAAGAAAAAGCAGAAGCAGAGGGCACCTAAGAAATCAGGCCAGAAAAAGCCAAAACTGCGGGCGCCACGCTCAACAGCAGTTGTCATCGCGCTGCAACCAGGTGCGGAGGAACGTGGAGTCACCTATGCATCTGTCTTGGCGGAGGCCAAACAAAAGATAGATCTCGCCGACATCGGGATAACCTCCCCCCTAAAATTCAGAAGAGCAGTCACTGGGGCTCGGATATTGCAAATTCCCGGTGCTACTAGCGACGACAAAGCCGACTCTCTAGCGAGCAAATTAAGGGAGTGCCTCAAAGAAGAGGACATAAGGGTCTCCAGACCCACCAAATGCGCGGAGTTGCGAGTCTCGGGTTTGGATGACTCTGTAACTTCGACAGAAGTAGGCGTGGTCGTAGCACGGGTCGGTGGATGCGCCGAAGAAGACATAAAGGTCGGAGAAATACGGATCGGTCCCTCCGGCCTCGGTACGGCTTGGCTCAAGTGCCCTGTGACAGTGGCGAAGAAAATCGCAGACGCTGGTCACTTGCTGGTGGGGTGGGTCTCCGCAAAGGTGACACTGCTCGAACCCAGACCGATGCAGTGTTACCGCTGTTTGGAAGGCGGGCATGTTCAACACACATGCTCATCGGAGATAGACCGCAGTGACCTGTGCTACCGCTGCAGCCAGCCGGGACACAAAGCTGGACAATGCACCGCCCGGCCGCACTGCTCGCTGTGTGCAGCCTCAAACAAACCGGCGGAGCATAGAGTGGGTGCCAAGTCCTGCTCAGCTCGTGCGAGCAAGAAAAGAAACGGGGTCAGGGCTTCTCAGACCCCCTCGATTCAGCCATCGGCCACTCAGGTCATGGACGCGATGGATACTGACCAAGCGCCACAATAATAATGGCAACCAAATTCCTTCAGGGCAATCTCAACCACTGCGCCAGGGCTCAGGACCTACTACTCCAGAGCATGGCGGAGTGGTTGATACACGTGGCTGTCGTAGCGGAGCCATACTCTGTACCCTCCAGGGACAACTGGGCGGGTGACCCAGCGGGCTCGGTAGCCATCACGTGCCAGCCTTCCTTGGGAGCTACAATGAGGGTTGTGGACAGGCGTCCGGGCTGCATTGCTGCCGTCGTTGAGGGTGTCCTAGTCGTTGGGGTTTATTTTTCGCCCAATAGGGCACTCGCGGAATTCGAAACGTTTCTCGGCGAAGTGGGAGCCCTGATTGGGCGGAACCACACCCACCCTGTCCTCCTTCTCGGGGACCTCAACGCTAAATCTTCGGCCTGGGGTTGCCCTATCACTGACGCACGTGGCGACATGTTGGAGGAGTGGGTGGTCGCGACAGGCTTGGAGATCCTCAACTGCGGGACGGTGCACACATGCGTTCGGCAAAATGGCGGCTCGATCGTGGACGTCTCTTTAGCGAGTCCATCGGTGGCGCGTCGCGTTCAGGGGTGGAGAGTGATGGAAGGCGTGGAGACATTGTCAGACCACAGATACATCCGCTTGGAGCTTTCCGCGCCTTCAGCGGCCCTAAACAATGGCCGCCCAAGTCGGAACACCCCTGCGACTCCAAGGTGGGTCATAAACCGACTCGACAGAGACGTCATGATCGAAGCCGCGATAGTGCAGGCCTGGTTCTCAGCTCCTGAGGATCCAGTGGACGTAGACGCCGAGGCGGCCTGGTTCCGGCACGCAATGACAGAAATTTGTGATGCGGCTATGCCACGGGCCAGGTGCGGACCCCAGAAGCGGCAAGTGTACTGGTGGTCTCAGGAGCTGGCGAACCTCCGCACGGAGTGCGTTGCAGCCCGACGCCTGTACACAAGGCATCGCCGACGGCGCCGTCGCGATTCGACAGCTGACGCCCAGCTGTACGAGTCCTACAGAGGAGCCAAGGAAGCTCTGCAGCTGGCCATCAGCCGGGCGAAGGAGCTCGGCCATGAGCAGTTCCTAGAACTGTTAAACAGTGACCCCTGGGGACGCCCCTACAAGCTTGCTAGGGCAAAACTCCGTCCATGGGCGCCCCCGCTGACGGAGACGATGGACCCAGCTTTTGTCGAAGGTGTTGTGTCCACTCTGTTTCCGAACCGAAGGGAGCACGTCCCGCCCTCAATGACATCACATGCGGAGACACAAGACGAACCGGAGGCACCGGAGGTTTTGGAGGCAGAGCTCGGTGCAGCAGTGATGCGAATGCGCGCCAAGAACACGGCACCGGGTCCAGACGGCATTCCCGGCCGAGCCTGGTCCCTGGCTCTAAAGGTCCTGGCGCCCAGACTGCGGGACCACTTCACGGAGTGCTTCAGACAGGGCCGCTTCCCAGAGCAGTGGAAGACGGGCAGACTTGTCCTCCTCAAAAAAGAGGGGCGCCCCGCAGAATCACCCTCTGCGTATCGGCCGATCGTACTGCTGGACGAGGCGAGCAAGCTCTTGGAGCGTGTCATTGCCTCTCGCCTCATCAAGCACATGGCCAGAGTGGGCCCTGATCTGTCCGACAACCAGTTTGGGTTCCGGGCGGGCAGGTCGACCGTCGACGCAATCCTGCGAGTCAAAGCCCTCTCGGAGGAGGTAGTGGCGGACGGCGGAGTGTTGCTCGCAGTGTCGTTGGACATCGCCAATGCGTTCAACACTCTACCGTGGAGCTGTATCGTGGAGGCGCTCCAATACCACCACATGCCGGTCTACCTTCGTCGGACAGTCGAGGACTACCTCAGCGACCGCTCGGTCACGTACATGGGACGTAACGGCGTGTGCACTCGGGGAATGACGTGCGGTGTTCCACAGGGTTCCGTCCTCGGACCGCTCCTGTGGAACATCGGCTACGACTGGGTTCTGCGTGGGGCCACTCTCCCGGGCGTCAGCGTGTTGTGCTACGCTGACGACACACTCGTGTTAGCCCGAGGGAGCTCGTACAGGGCGGCTGCTCGACTTGCCACTGCAGGGGCGGCACAGGTTGTCGCGCGTATCCGCCTACTGGGGCTGGAAGTGGCGTTGAACAAGACGGAAGCTCTGTGTTTCCATGGGCCCCGGAAATCACCCCCTCCGGGATCCCACATTGTCATCGGTGGGACCCGCATTGACATCCAACCATGCATGAGGTATCTGGGGCTCGTGCTGGACAGCAGGTGGAACTTCAACGTCCACTTCCAGCGCCTAGCACCCCGGTTGATGGCTGCGGCCGGCGCTCTAGGGCGGCTGCTGCCGAATCTCGGCGGCCCAAAACCCAGCTGCAGGCGGCTGTACCTGGGGGTCATCCGCTCCATGGCCCTCTACGGGGCCCCTGTCTGGGTCGCCGAGTTGACGAGTCGCGGCGCCGCTATGTTGCGCCGGCCGCAGCGTGCGATTTCCATCCGAGTGATCCGGGGGTATCGCACGATTTCGGCAGAGGCGGCATGCGTGTTGGCGGGGTCCCTCCCTTGGGACCTAGACGCCCGGATCCTTGCGTCACTCTATACATGGCGCAAGGAAGCGCGGGATCGAGGTGAGATTGTGGACCCGAGGGAGGTGGACCAATGCAGGGCACATCTGCGGCGAGCGGCGGTAGCTGAATGGGCGGAGCGGCTGGAACGGCCAGGAGCCGGTATTCGGACGGTGGAGGCCCTCCGTCCCATTTTGAAAGAGTGGGTGGACAGGCGTCACGGCGTACTGACCTTCCGGCTGACGCAGGTGCTGTCGGGGCACGGCTGCTTCGGCAAGTACCTGTGCCGAATCGCCGGAAGAGAGCCGGACGCCCGTTGCCACCACTGTGGAGGCCTCGAGGACACGGCGCAGCACACGCTCGCCGAGTGCACTGCATGGGCAGAGCAGCGCCGTGTCCTTAACGGTGAGTTAGGAGGAGACCTCTCGCTCCCGGTCGTCGTCTCAAGTATGGTCGGGAGCGAGAGCGCGTGGCAAGCGGTGGCCTCCTTCTGCGAGGAGGTCATCGCCGCGAAGGAGGCCGCGGAGAGGGAGAGGGAGACTGCCTCCATCCTGCCAATCCGCGCCCGTCGAACAGGGCGCAGGAACAGGGCAGATAACGCCCTGTTCCAACCACCGTAAAACGGCCACGGGCGGCGGACTTGGGGAAGTCCGACCGCCCATCACACAAGGCCCGAGATGGCGGCGCGGTAGGTGTTGCCGCGCCCCACTCAAGTGGATTGGCAGGTGGGGGATCACAGCAGTCCCCCTCAATTGCGCTGAAGACTGCAAAGGCGGTCTACCACTGCTGGGGTCGCGGAGGAATGTTTCTCGCTCCCGTAACCCCAGCAAAAAGTGGTGAGGCGAAACACCCGTGTGGTTTTAGTCGGTAGGTCACCCCTCTGGGTGGAGTCCGACACGCCCCGTCGCCTTCCCCAGGCGGCGGAAGTCCATGAGGATTTCCACACGCAAAAAAAAAAAAAAAAAAAAAAAAAGGTTAGGTTAGGTTAGGTTTTTTTTTTTTTTTTTTTTTTTTTTTTTTTTTTCATATATACCCGTTATTACAGGGCGTCTTAGTTTCCTCTGACATATGTCAGAGACTTTGTTTTCTTTTGTATTAATTTTTACAGGATATAGGTATTTGCTTTTTAACTTAAGATTTATTTATATAGAGATAGTTATATATTATTATTATATTATTAATTTATATATATTATATTATATATATATATATATATATATATTTTTTTTTTTTTTTTTTTTTTTTTTTTTTTTTTTTTTTTTTTTTTTTTTTTCTCTTAACTTTTGTTGCGGTTAATTACTTTATTACATATATATTTACAATATTCAATTAGAATATATCGTTGCTTTCCCTCCATTATTTCACTTAGGTTATTCGCTGTGATCTTAGTATCTAATACCTGTTCGAGGGAAAAGCGTTGGACCTCGAAGACCGGACATTCCAAGAGGATGTGAGGGACGGTTTCCATTTTTTCTGGCTCGCAGATGCACGATGGGTTCTCTTTGCACTTGAATCGGTTCAAGTACTCAGAGAACCCACCGTGCCCTGTTAACACCTGTGTTATTATATTGTCCAGTTCAATTTTTCTTACTATACTGTACGCTACCACTGCATCAGGGAAAAAGATCTTTGTGATACCCGCAGTTTCACTGCATCTGTATCGTTGATTCCATTCGTCAAGCGACTGCATTCGGATGTTTCGCTTGACAAATGAAATCGGACACAGATCGTAGTCGGGTTTTCGTTTTGAGTTTAAAGCAGCCTCTTTCGCAAGCTCGTCAGCTCGTTCGTTGCCCTCCAATCCCACATGGGCTTTTATCCAAAACAATTTTATCGTTTTGTTTTGGTGGTATGCTTTTGTCAGATTCTTTCTTGTTTCCACTGCTAGGGGGTGGAGGGCACGTTCGTTTGTTACGGTCTGAAGAGCTGCCATGGAATCACTGTAAACTCCACAAGTGGTGGCCCGGTGTTTTAAAAATTCATTGGTCGCTCTGCATATCGCCAGGAGTTCCGCCTGGTACACCGTACAGTAAGACGGCAAAGTAAGTTTGAGGGCTTTAGTTTCGGTCGCACTTTGCCACATGGATAGCGCTGCACCGACCCTTCCCTCAATCTTACTGCCGTCGGTGTATATTTGTAACTCAAAGTCACTGTTTGCGTCTACTTGTTCCTGGTGTGCCAGACTTTTGAATCCCAGGTTAACATATTCCGCGGGGTGTGGAGACTCTAGCGCCGACACCATCTCCTCCACCTCTCTGCCAGCTAGCGTTGGCTGGGGCACCCCCCTCTTGGCTTCGTATAATGAGGCAGCCTCTCGTACGCGAAGATCGAGAGGGAGTATCCCAGCCAACACCAGCGCTGCATTCAAGGAGACGGTGCGATAGGATCGGCATATTTTTTGTGCGAAACCTCTTTGTACCGTGTTGAGTGGCTTTTGTATCGATATTTTGGAGGCTGCTGGTGCCCAAGCGCTGGCTGCGTACAGTATAATCGGTTCTATAACCGCATCATATATTGATTTTATGATCTCCGGGTTCAACCCCCATGATATTTTGGCCGCTCGGGACAGTTGCTTATAAATATTCGTTGCTTTCCGACAGGTGTTAGATACGTGGCTAAGGAAGGTTAATTTTTTGTCAATGGTGAGCCCTAGTAGCTTTATTTCGTCTACCATTTTTATTTGCACATCACCCATGTGTAGACGCGGGACATCGTATTTGAGTTTGTTGGTGAGAATCATTGCGTTTGTTTTATGCGGCGCAAACTTAAGTTTGTTTTTGATGCCCCACTCCTGCACACAGGCGAGAGTGGCATTTGCTCGTCGTTCTATTTCGGTAGCACTATTGCCATCAAAAATAAGGATGACATCGTCGGCGTATGCTTGGACGTAGTCGCCTCTATTCTCTAGTTCTTTCAGTAGTGTGTCCAAGAGAAGGTTCCACAATACTGGTCCTCCAATCGATCCTTGGACACAGCCTTTGGTCGTGGATTTTGTTGTTACCTCGCCTGCGTATCTTAACTCTACTTTCCTGTCTTCCAGGTAACTATCTATTATTTTTCGGATGTTTGTTGGGCATTTTTCCTCAGCCAGTCGGATCTTTATGGCGGGCCACCACGCGTTGTCAAAGGCCCCCTCAATGTCTAACGACACAGCTGCTACAAGTTTTTTCTGCGCTAGTTTTCCGCGTATGTGTTGCATCAAGACATAGAGGGAGTCCTCTGCCCCGCGTTGGGGCATGAATCCATACTGGCGAGTACTGAGCCTTGGAAGGATATGCCACTTTATACGTTCCACAATCATCTTTTCCAGGACCTTTCCCATCACTGACAAAAGTCCTATAGGTCTGTAGGATTTTGCATGGCTATAGTCATCTTTACCCGGCTTACGTAACACTACCACTGTTGCCTCTTTCCAGGTTATTGGGAAGTGACTTAGTTCCAAGCATTTGTTTGCCAGTGATAGGAAAAGCTCAGGATTGTGGAATATCGTTTGCCCGCATATATCCGCCGTGAAACCGTCAGATCCGGGAGCCTTTTTTGGGTTGAAGCTGTTTATGGTATGCTTTAGTTCTTTTAGAGTGAAAGGTGGGTCATTGTCATTTTGTTCATCTATGTTATCGGCAATGTTTCTTATCCGCTGATGTTCTGCATTGTCATCCTCTTTTTTGTCATCAGGGTAGAATGTTTCAATGAGCCAGTTTGCTGACTCTTTCGAGTCTAGCATAACGTCATGTTTGACTAGGGGCAGGTCTTCATGCCTCTTTGCTGTTCGTCCTATGACCCTGTATATTCCTTCCCACATTCCTTCCTTGTCCTGTTTTTTGCAAAAGTTTTTCCAGCTCTTTATTTGTGCTTTTTTAGCTTCATTTTCATATTGCTCTTTCGCTTGCAGGTACTCCTCGATGACCTTAGTTCTTCGGACTGGTGCAGCACATCGGATGCGGCGCTTTTTGGTTGTCATTTCCTTCTTCATTTCTTCCAGATTCTTGGACCACCAAGGCAAGGTAAGTTTTTGTGTTCCGTTTAGTTTAGGTATTGTTTTTTCACAGGTGTTTTGTATTATTTTTATATAGGTATGTACATATTTTTCTAAGTCTTCTTTACTGTTAATTTGGTCTATTGTAGTCACGTGGCTCGTGTATGACTTATTACCTCTGATCGTGTCAAATGTAGGTGTTTCTCCCACGTTGAGTATTTGGAGGTCCATTTCCTCGAGCACACCGGACATTTCCTCTCCTCTATGGTCTATATTTTGGCTACCCCACCATGTGTTTTTTGCATTTGTGTCTCCTCCCAGAATGAGCTTACAAGATGAATATTTTTGTCTAATTTTCTTTAGGTGTTCTAAGTATGGTGTTATCGGTTGATCTGGTTCGAAGTAAAATGAGACTGTTATTATTTCCCAGGTTTTTGTTCGGAGTTTGACTACTGCTATATTATTGGTGGTAAGTTCTGAGCATATTAAGGCGTCCATGTCATGGTCGAATACAGCTATTGCCGCCTTGATGGTTCCATCTCCTTGATTGGTGTTTTGGTAGATTCGCACTCCTCGGTAGTTTTTGAGGTTTTTAGTTTTGCCTACGTATGGTTCCTGGAGTAGTGCGAAAGCTACTTTTCTGTTGTTGGCTTCCATCATCAATTCATCTGTTGCCAGCGCTTTTCTTTGGAGATTTGCTTGGGCTACACGGTATGCAACTCTTATTGTTGTTTTGCTTTGGCCGGTATTGTTTGCATCCACTTTAGCAATACGCAGGTTAGGTTAGGTTAGGTTAGGTTAGGTTAGGTTAGGTTAGGTTAGGTTAGGTTAGGTTGGGGTGCGTGCAGAAGACCTCCCCGTGCGCTCAGCGGCTGCTGGTCCCCTGCGGATACGTCCGGGGGGAAGAGCAGTCGATGGGCCTGGTGCACCCTGGGTCACGGACAATAATCTCTTCGCGGGGGGTAGGGTAGAGGAGTATTATTGTCCGGAGCTAACTTCTGCAGGTGGGGTCGCTCCTGCCCCGTCGACGCCAGCCGATTAGGCGTGGACGCGACCACACCCGCTTAGGTGCAGGCGCATCTAAGCGGGGTTCGTTTGTGTCCTCATTCATTGAGGAGCAAACTTTTCGGCGGGTCCGCTGAGTCGGGTTGGCCGGACAGCGGACGGAGGCATGCTTCAATGCCGCCGTCGGGGGGCTTGGCTTAACCGCCCGGCCCCAGAGGAAGGACACCTCTAAGATAAAAAATCCACCCAATCCTAAGTTTCGGGAGCGCGGCGAGGGGATGAATGGCCGTTGGGGGTACGGTCGTTAGCGCTCCCACCTGCTGGTACCTGCCGCCCCCAGCAGTATATAGGCTTACCCGGGTACTTAAGCCTCTGCCCGGGGTTGACCTGTTTTGCTTTATACTCGTGGGACCAAAAATGGAGAACCTTTTAAATAAAAACCAAACAAAAAATGACGTAGTGGGAGAAAAAGTACCTCTGGTACTTATTGAACAAATGGGCGTGGTGTCGGATTCCGACGGCGCGTCCAGCCTTATGAGTGTGGCGAGCGCGGTGAGCGTGAATTCCAAACGCTTACGCAAACGCCCGAGAGAGGGTGCAGACTCAGGGTCGGACTCGGCCCTGAGCGACACAGCGGTGCCGGCCCCCAAGGTCGGTGCCAAAAAAGGAGGTAGAGGTAGGCCCGCAACAACCGGCAAATATGTCGGTATCGGCCTATCCAGGCGTGAGGCTGCGGCCGCATTGAAGGCCGCAGCAGCCGCCGAAAAGCTGGAGGAGGACGAGCGGCAGATTGCGGCTCTGACAAAAAGGGTGACGGAAGGGAGAGTCACTCGCCTGTCGGAGTCGTCGTCTGCCGTCTCTGATATAGAAGTCGAGGCAGAGCAGCTACCTGCCTCCGACTTAAACCAAAGAATGGCCGACGCGGTTGCAGCTATAAAAAGGGTGAGCAAGGTCTCGAAGGGCCTTAGCGGCTGCAGCCAAAAAGCACTCAAAGAGGCCACGGCCTCCATCCTGGAAAGTGCTCAGGTGCTTATGACCCGCACCACTACAGAAGAGACGGCGCTGCTGCGGGCCCAGAACATAAAACTCGCAGCGCAAATGGCGGAGCTCCGTAAGGAGCACGAGGAGCTCAAGGCGGAGATGGCGAACTTCCGTCGCGAGCACCTCAGGCGGGAGGTGGACCTTCCGCACGTAACGCCGCAACCGCAACCGCAGTTGCCGTCACAGTCGGGACAACAGTCGTCACAGGAGACGGAGTTGATTCGCCTGATCCGTCAGGAGATGGCGGGTTTCAACGCGCGCTTCTCGGTGCTTGAGGGGAGGATTCTACGTCCCCCCCTAGCTGCAGACCAACGCAGCACACCGGCGCCGACATATGCGGCCCAAGCCGCAGCGCCGCGTGCCGCCCAACCGGCACAAGCGGCTGCTGCCACAAAAAAGGGGACTGTTTCCACTGCCGCCTCGCAAAAGGAAACTGCGGGGCCCACACCAAATAGGCAGTTAAAAGAAGGGGCAAAGCTGGCCAAAGAGGCAGGTGCTACGGCTGCTCCGCCTGCACAAGCTGCAAGGCCAGCAACGCGCGATCCCGCCACTAGACCTGAGGCGGAGTGGACGGTCGCGGGCGCCGCCAAAAAATCAAAAAAGGCGCGCCAGCGGGCCAATAAGAAGGCCCGGAAGGAACAAGCGGCGGCCAAGCGCCAGACTGCGAAGCTCAGCGCCCCCCGCTCTACAGCAGTGGTTCTCACCCTGCAGCCAGGGGCGGAGGAGCGGGGCCTCACATATGCCGGGATCCTGGCAAAGGCGAAAGCCGAGATCTCGCTGAGTGATCTCGGCATAACGGGCCTCCGGTGCAAAACAACTGCTACCGGAGGTCGCCTACTCGAGATATCGGGAACTACTAGTGGTCCCAAAGCAGACGCCCTCGCCGATAGACTCAGGGCGTCTCTAGGCCCGGATGATGTGAGAGTGTCCAGGCCAACCAAGTGCGCAGATCTGCGCATTTCGGGCCTGGACGATTCTGTCACTCAGGAAGAGGTCGCCGCTGCCATATCCAAGGCCGGAGGGTGCCCGCCGGATCAAGTCAAGACGGGCACGATACGCCGCGATGTCTCCGGTCTCGGGACAACTCTTGTCAGCTGTCCCGTAGCGGCGGCCAATAAGATTAAAGATAAGCGGCTTCTAGTCGGATGGGTCTCGGCGCAGGTCGTGCTCCTAGCGCCCAAGCCCTATCGGTGCTACCGCTGTTTAGAAGAAGGACATGCGGGGGCACGGTGCACCGTTGGGGTAGATCGCAGCCAATTGTGCTTCCGCTGCGGTCAGCCCGGTCACAAGGCTGGCACTTGTACTGCCACGCCGCACTGCGTCATCTGTGCGGCATCTGGCAAGCCAGCCGACCATCAGACCGGGTCAAAGGCCTGCGCCAGGCCCAAGAAGAAGAATAATGCCAGGAGACAGCCGGCTCATCCACCGGCTAGTACCACGGACATGACAAAGAAGGCAACCAGCTCCTCGCAGCCGGTTCACCCGCCGGTTGCGGCAGAACATCCGCCGAGGGCTGGGGAGGAGACAACGGCCATGGACACACAATAATGGCCCTACGCCGTCTCCTCCAAGCCAACATAAACCACTGCGCCAGGGCTCAGGATCTTTTGCTCCAGAGCATGGCGCAGTGGTCGATCGATGTGGCAGTTGTCGCCGAGCCGTATTTTGTGCCACCCAGGGATGACTGGGTGTGCAACACGAACCGCTCGGTGGCACTGATTATGAGGTCTGCCGCCGACACCCTTCCCTTCGAGGCCGTCACCCGAGGGCGGGGCTATGTCGCGGCAATTTGGGGGAATATTATGGTCGTGGGGGTGTACTTCGCCCCCAGCCTTTCTCTCGCCGACGTGGAGGATATCGTCTGGGAGTTGGGCACGGTCGTCAGTCGTAGCCGTCCTCGTCCCGTGATCGTCCTGGGCGACTTCAATGCCAAATCTACGGCTTGGGGTTCCCCGGCTACGGATGCGCGGGGCGAGTTAGTGGAGGAGTGGGCGGTCGAGCAGGGCCTGCTTCTCCTGAACCGGGGTTCCGTGCAGACGTGCGTGCGGCAGTGGGGTGGGTCTATAGTGGACCTGTCGTTCGCTAGCCCCGCTCTCGCGCGCACTGTCCAGGACTGGCACGTCCTGGAGGAGGTGGAGACGCTGTCCGATCATCGATATATTCGGTTCAGCGTCTCCGCCCAGACCTCGGTTGGACCGGTCCAAGCGGCCCCGGTGGGCGTTGGAGACGGCCCGCGTTGGGCACTGAAGCGGCTGGACGAGGAGGCTCTCGAGGAGGCCTCTATCGTCAAGGCCTGGCTGGACTCTCCAGGCAGGCCAATCAACATCGACGAGGAGGCGGAGTGGTTCCGGGAGAGCATGTCGCACATCTGCGACGCTGGCATGCCCCGAGTCCGGCCGTTACCATCCAGGCGCCAAGTGTACTGGTGGTCGCAGTCGATTGCGCAGCTGCGCATCGCTTGTGTGCAGGTGCGACGCCAGTACGCAAGGTGCCGAAGAAGACGCCGTCGCCCCTTTACAGCGGCGGCCGAACAGGAAGAGGCGGAACTGTACAACCGCTATAGAGAGGCGAAGAGCGCCCTCCAGCTGGCCATTGTCCGGGCAAAGGCCCAGGCCAACGAAGAGATGCTGGAGACTCTGGACCGAGACCCGTGGGGACGCCCCTACCTTATGGTACGGGGCAAGTTGCGCCAATGGGCTCCCCCATTGTCCCGGAGTCTCCAGCCACAGCTGCTGGAGGAGGTGGTGTGTGCGTTGTTTCCATCGAGACCGGAGCACACACCACCGGCTATGGTTCCGCCTCGCAATGTGCCCGACGCGGAAGACGACATTGACGACGACGTGCCCGAAGTGACCCGGGAACAGTTGAGAGTGGCGGTGGCTCGCATCAGGAACACCGCCCCAGGGCCCGACGGCATTCCAGGCCGTGCATGGGTCCTGGCCATGAGGGCTCTCGGGCCCCGACTAGCGGGACTCTTAAGCGCATGTTTGGAGCGGGGCCAGTTTCCAAGCCGGTGGAAGACCGGAAAGCTGGTCCTGCTCAAGAAGGAGGGGCGCCCCGCAGACTCGCCATCTGCGTACAGGCCAATCGTGTTGCTGGACGAGGTGTGTAAGATCTTTGAGCGGATCATCGCCAGTCGCCTAGTCCAGCACATGACCAGGGTGGGGCCGGATCTGGCGGACAACCAATTTGGTTTCCGTCAGGGGCGCTCCACGGTGGATGCGATCATGCGCGTGAGGGTCCTTGCGGAGGAGGCAGTCGCCCGGGGTGAGGTGGTCTTGGCGGTGTCGCTCGACATCGCCAACGCTTTCAACACCTTGCCCTGGAGTACCATCCGAGAGGCACTCCGGTACCACGGGGTGCCGCACTACCTCCAACGTATTATCGGGGCCTATTTGTCGGAAAGATCGGTGGTGTACCCGGGTCGAGAAGGATGGGGTCGGCGAGAGACGTCGTGCGGCGTTCCACAGGGTTCGGTGTTGGGGCCGCTCCTGTGGAACGTCGGGTACGACTGGGCTCTGCGCGGTGCGCTTCTCCACGGCGTCGGCGTCATTTGTTACGCCGACGACACGCTAGTCACAGCGCGTGGGAAGTCATACCGGCAGGCGGCCATACGCGCGACTGCTGGTGTCGCGCACGTCGTGGGTAGGATTCGGCGGCTGGGCTTAGAGGTGGCATTGCACAAGTCGGAGGCCCTGTGTTTTCATGGGCCGAGGATGAAGCCGCCTCCGGGGTCCAGCATCATAGTAGGAGGGGTTTCCATCGCTGTTGAGTCGACGATGAAGTACCTTGGACTCGTCCTCGACAGTCGGTGGAACTTCGGGCCGCACTTTACACGGCTCGCCCCCCGGTTGTTGGGCGCCGCTTCTGCGCTCTCGCGCTTGCTGCCCAACCTGGGAGGCCCCAACTCCTCCTGCCGGAGGCTCTACATGGGGGTCGTACGGTCGATGGCGCTATACGCCGCGCCAGTGTGGGCGGACGCCCTGACGGCCCGCAACGTCGCCGCGCTGCGAAGGCCGCAGCGCGCGATGGCCGTCAGGATCGTAAGGGGATACCGTACGATCTCCTTTGAGGCAGCGAGCCTCCTAGCCGGATCCCCGCCCTGGGACCTCGACGCAAAGCTCCTCGCGTCGCTCTATTGGTGGCGTGCGGAGGCGGTCGAGCGGGGCGAGCGCCTTGCGCCTCGACAGGTTGAGGCACGCAGGGCAGAGCTCCGCCGGGTCCTAGTGGCGGAGTGGCAGACGCGCTTAGCGCAACCCACGGCGGGGCATGCCGCTGTAGCGGCTGTAAGGCCCGTTTTAGAGGAGTGGCTCAAGAGGAGCCACGGCGCCCTCAGCTTCCGGCTGACGCAGGTGCTTACCGGACACGGGTGTTTCGGGAGGTACCTGTGTCGCATAGGCCGGGAGCCGACGTCCCAGTGCCACCATTGTGGTGATTGCCGCGACGATACGGCGCTGCACACGTTGGCGGAGTGCCCAGCTTGGGCTGAGCAGCGCCGTGACTTGGTCGCGGCCGTAGGTGCTGCGGGAAACCTCTCGCTTCCGGCTGTTGTGTCTACCATGGTCGGGAGCGAGTCAGGGTGGAGTACCGTCGCCACCTTTTGTGAGGCCGTCATGCTCGCAAAGGAGGCGGCGGAAAGGGAGAGAGAGGCTGCCTCGTCTCTCCCCTCCCGCAGCAGACGCACTGGGCGTCGTAGGGTGGCCGACTTCCGGCCACCGTAGGGCGCGGCCTGCGGACGACAGACTAGGGGCGTCTTGTCGTCCGACCAGCAGCAGGCCTCGAGGCGGCGGCGTCGTGTTCCGCGCGCGCCTCATAGTGGAGTCCTGCGGCCGGGGTGACGGCTGCAGTGGGTGACGGGGCCCGCCTGACCATCTGGCGGGCCAATACCCGTCGGGGGGTAGTGACGAATGCTTCGGCGATACCCTCCCCCCGACACACGGGTACAAGAGGAACACGGGTTGGTTTTTAGTCAGTAAGAGTCTGACAGTCCCCTTCGCCCTTCCCCCAGGGCGGAGGGACTCCATGAGGATTTTCCAACCCGTCACCAAAAAAAAAAAAAAAAAAAAAAAAAAGGTTAGGTTAGGTTAGGTTAGGTTAGGTTAGGTTAGGTTAGGTTAGGTTAGGTTAGGTTAGGTTAGGTTAGGTTAGGTTAGGTTAGGTTAGGTTAGGTTAGGTTAGGTTAGGTTAGGTTAGGTTAGGTTAGGTTAGGTTAGGTTAGGTTAGGTTAGGTTAGGTTAGGTTAGGTTAGGTTAGGTTAGGTTAGGTTAGGTTAGGTTAGGTTAGGTTAGGTTAGGTTAGGTTAGGTTAGGTTAGGTTAGGTTAGGTTAGGTTAGGTTAGGTTAGGTTAGGTTAGGTTAGGTTAGGTTAGGTTAGGTTAGGTTAGGTTAGGTTAGGTTAGGTTAGGTTTTTTTTTTTTTTTTTTTTTTTTTTTTTTTTTTTTTTTTTTTTTTTTTTTTTTTTTTTTTTTTTTAACTGCAGGAGGGGGAAATCCTCATGGACGCCCAAGCTACCTCGGATGAGCCAGCTTGGGCAGTGCCGGACTCTTACCGGCTAAAACCCTAACTCCTGCAGTGGAGCATCAGCCCCCGCGATGGATACGGGCGACTGCGTCCGTGTGAGTCATGTGTTGTAAATATGTGTATAGTTCTGATGATGTAAATGTGTGTTATGTGTTATTGAATTTTTTGAGACTGTTTATGATTGTATTTCCTAGATGTATGAATGTGCTAAGGGTATGTTCGTTTTTAACTACTGTCGGAATATGGTATGGATTAATTTGATAATTGTTGCAGGTGGTTTCGTGGATGTATCTCGTGTTGGTGAATTTTGGGCAGGTTTTCAGAAGATGTTCTATTGTTTGGGAAGTGGTATTGTCGCAAGGGCATAAATCGTCCTGGACAATCTTGAAACGGTGTAAGTACTGTTTATTATAACCATGCCCGGTGAGAATTTGCGTTAGTTGAAAGTCTGGTTTGATGTATTTTCTTAGTTCCTTGATGGTCTCTGTGTCTGGCAACCATTTCTTTAGATGTTCACCCGTTGTGGATGTTGTGTATATGTGATTACTTTCGGTGTCTGTTTCTTTCTTTCTATGGTATTTATAGTGGCTTATGGGGAATTCATGGAAGTCTGGAGTCTTGTGGAGGGTGGCCGCTTTCTTCGCTTCTCTATCTGCCTCTTCATTTCCTTCCTGTCCTTCGTGCGCTTTTATCCAGACGAAAATGATGCTTCCAGTTTGTGTGATGGTGTTAATATTTATGTGTATGTTATTGACTATTTGGTTTGTGCTATTTCTGTTTTCTATCTCCTTGAGGGCGGACATGGAATCTGTAAAAATTATGCTGTTAGTGAGTTTATTTTGGGCGCAATGGGTGCATGCTTTATCAATTGCTATGCATTCCGCTTGAAAGACGGAGCAGCTGTTGTGCAGTTTTATTCGGTGAGTGATTTTTTGTCCATTTGGGTGGTGTATCACGGCAGCGGCTCCCACCTGGTCATCATGTTTACTGCCATCTGTGAATATTTTAACGTATTCTGACGCATTGAGTAGCTGGTCAAGTTTTTCCTGTGTTATGGATGTTATCACTTCAGGGATGGTGCGATCTTTAGGGTGTGGTAGTTGGGCCGGGTGAATGGGTCTATCGAGGGTGATGTCGCTGGGTAAGTATTTAGATATTCCGGATCGTTTTGTGTTTTGTATGTCTGATGTCTCTTTAACTTTCAGGTCGAGAGGGGTGAAGTCTGCCAGTGCTATTGCTGCTGTTGTAGGGATGGTGCGGAAACCTCTGATTGTTTTGACTGCAAATCCTCTTTGCAGTTTCCTTAAGGCATGCTGAACTCGTTTGTATTTGAGGGCTGGGCTCCATATTTCTGCTGCGTATGTAATTATAGGTTCTATGACGTGTTTATAAATTATTTCTATGTTTTCGGACTGTACTCCCCAAGTGGGACGTACAAATCTGCATAACTTTTGATGGATGGTGTGGGCTTTAGCAATAGCATATTCGCTGTGACTGATGAATTTAAAATGTTGATCTATGATTATGCCTAAAAGTTTTATGTGGTTGTCGAAAGTCAATTTGGTGTTTTCTATGTATATAGTGGCAGATTTAGCTTTCGGGGTGCACGTTATAGTCTGTGTTTTATCAGGTCCGAAACATAGTTTATTTTGCTTTCCCCAATTTGTGATGATCTTAAGGGCTTTCGTTGCAGTCTCTCCGAGTTCTAATGACGATCGCGCCGTGACAATCAACAGCACGTCGTCAGCGTATGCTTGTATGTGGCATTCTTCTGGGAGTGGGGTATCTAGGAGTTCGTCCATTATGATGTTCCAGAAGACCGGGCCGAGGACCGATCCCTGGACACATCCACGTGTTAGGGTCTTGGTGACGGTGGCATCGGAGAAGTTCAAGGTGGCACGTCTGTTAGTGAGGTAATTTGTGATTATTCTGTATAGGTTGGCGGGGCACTTTATATAGTGTAAACGGTTCAAAAGAGCGGGCCACCAAGCGTGATCGAACGCCCCCTTTATGTCTAGCGACACTGCGACCGTGAGCTTCTTTTGCTGTTTGGCCAGCTTTAGTCTGGTGATGACTTCGTGAAGGGCGTCGTTGGTGGTGGTTTGTTGTTTGAATCCATATTGTCTTTTGTTGGATGTTTCGGTGATATTCATGTGGTATGTGAGACGCTTGGCTATTAACTTCTCGAAGACTTTGCCGAAGACGTTTATTAATCCTATTGGGCGGTAAGATTTAAGGGCATTGTAATCTAGCTTGTTGGGTTTGGGTATGGTTTTGACGAATGCCGTTTTCCAGGGGGTGGGGAAATGGGATAATCGGGTGCAGGAGTTAATGAGGTTGGTGAACAGAGAAGAATAGGTGATGATGAATTGGTGGCAGATGTCAGCGGTGAGGTGGTCGTCTCCGGGAGCTTTATTAGGGTTCATCTCTTTGATGGCTTCTATTATTTCTATTTCTGTGAATTCGGCGTCGTTGTTTGTGTTGGGTATGGTTTCGGCTCGAGATCTGACTGTCTTTTGGTAGTCGTCGTCAGCGGTGTCCTCTGGGAAGAACACGCTGAGGAGGGCCTGCGCGGACTCCATGCTCGAATTGGTGTATTGGCCGTTTTCCTTACGTAAGGTAGACGGTGGCTTAGGTTGGGGTGTGTTTTTGAGGAGGCGGTTGGTGAGAGACCAAACGTCTTCCTTGCCCTGTCTAGAACAGAAGTTCCTGAAGTTTTCAGTGGAGGCTTTACGTATGGCAGCAGAGTATTCTTCGCGAGCGTCTAGTTGCTCTTTTAGGACGTTAGTCAAGTCTTTTTTACCCTTTTTGAGGTCTCGAACGCGATGGTGTAGGTTTATAACTTTTAATTTTAGGGATTGCAGGTCATCGTTCCACCAGGGGATTCGGTACTTGAACCCCTTCTTGATTAATTTTTTGTCGCATGCGACTCCGATTGCTTTGGTCACCTGGATAATATAGTCGTCAATTTGGTTAGCAGGTTAGGTTAGGTTAGGTTAGGTTAGGTTAGGTTAGGTTAGGTTAGGTTAGGTTAGGTTAGGTTAGGTTAGGTTAGGTTAGGTTAGGTTAGGTTAGGTTAGGTTAGGTTAGGTTAGGTTAGGTTAGGTTAGGTTAGGTTAGGTTAGGTTAGGTTAGGTTAGGTTAGGTTAGGTTAGGTTAGGTTAGGTTAGGTTAGGTTAGGTTAGGTTAGGTTAGGTTAGGTTTTTTTTTTTTTTTTTTTAATATTTCAGTTGATTTGGTATATCGTTGCTTTTGGTAATTTAGGCGGACATGCGATTTGATACAAGTCCGCCGTATTCATGTTTTGTTTCTCAAATGTTATGTGCCATTGAATCGCTTCAGTTCGCTAAATATTAGTTCTGTGAGTTTGGTAAATGATTTTGTGGTTGATTTCCTTTTTATTATTTCAGTAATTTGGAATGGATTTATGTTGAAGTTATTGCACACTATTTGATGTGTGTGTCTAATCGATTCAAATCGGGGGCAGTCTTTAATTATATGCTCCGTAGTTTGGGGTGTACTGTCGTCGCAGGGGCATGAATCGTTGTCTACGATTTTAAACCTTTTCAGGTAGGACTTATTGTATCCATGCCCAGTGAGTGCCTGCGTTAGGTGGAAGCTCGGCTTAGTAAACTCCCAGAGTTTACGTATGTCCTTGAGGCTGGGCAACATCATCTTTGTGTGCGCACCCTGCTCGGAGCTCCGGTACCTCGCCTGCCATATGTCCAGATTGCATTCCCGCATCTTGCACTTGACAGCTGACGCCGGGAATGAACTATACACTGGCGACTTATGCATCAGAGCTCCGAGCTTGGCAGCAGCGTCTGCGGCCTCGTTGCCCATGATTCCGCAATGTGCTCTGACCCATCTAAACTTAATCGTTCCAGTATGTCGGTGTTCGTGTATGATTTTGTGGATATTAGTTATTAGTGGATGTGTGTTGCTTCTATTTTTGATTGCGCTGATTGAGGATTGTGAGTCTGAGGATATTATTGTGCTACTGTACTTTCTAGAATGGGCCCATCTACATGCTTCACGGATGGCCAGCAACTCGGCCTGGAATACTGTGCAGGTGTTGTGCAGTTTAAACTTTTTGGTCGTCAGGGTAGTGCCTCTCTGGTCATAGACCACAAAAGCCGCCCCAACCGTCCCGTCCTCCTGCTTGCTGCCATCCGTGAAGATGCGCTTTGTTGCAGGGTCTGGTCGTTCGTTGCTATCCACATTTTGCTGACCTTGTGGGTGTTTATTAATTGTGACTCTTTCTGCTGGATGTAGGAGTTCCCCTATTGGCGTAGGTCGCTCTAGCACAATATCCTCTGGGAGAAAGTGGGTGGTGCCTGTGAGACGCGTCAGCTCGATTTGGTGTATCTCTTTTATTTTAAGATCGAGTGGCATAAATTGCGCCAGCGCCAGAGCTGCATTGGTAGACACCGTCCGGAAGGCTCGGATAGCCTTCAGTGCGAATGCCCGTTGCGAGCTGGCCAGTATCTTTTGTGCGCTCTTTTTCTCTGCCACCTGACCCCATATCCCAGCAGCGTAGGTGATTATCGGTACTATAACATGATGGTAGATTGTTTGGACGTTTTCCGTGTGTACACCCCACGTCGGCCTAGTGTACACGCTCAGTTTGGCAAAGATCTTGGCCGCCTTGCTCAGCACGTACCGTAGGTGACTATTGAAAAGTAGCTGCTCGTCGATTATGACACCCAATAATTTAATTTCTTGGATGAACACCAAATCCGTGCCGTCCATGTTGATTCGAGCGGTCTTGGCCCTGGGCGTAAAAGCTATGGCCTGCGTCTTGGCGGGGCCGAAGGATAGTTTTACTTGTTTGCCCCATGCACTGATTTCCTCGAGCGTTTTATTGGTGATCGATTCTAATTCACCAGGCTCATTCGCAGTGACGATCAGCAGAACGTCATCCGCGAAGGCCTGTATGTGGCAACCCGTTGGCAATTGCATGCTGAGCAGTTCGTCCAAAATCAGATTCCATAGGACTGGGCCGCATGCAGATCCCTGAATGCAGCCTTTAGTGAGAGTTTTGTGTGCCCGGGCTCCAGCATGGTCCAGAGTGACTTTCCTATCTTGCACATAATTTTTTATTAGTCCAAAGATGTTTTTTGGTGTCTTTAGTTGTGTTAGACGATGGAACAGGGCAGGCCACCAGGCATTATCAAAGGCCGCCCTGATGTCCAGTGAGACAGCTATCGCCAGTTTCTTGTCCTGTTTGGCTTGTCGTATGTAATTTAGAGCAGTATGGATGGCCAAAGTTGTATTTCTTTGCTCCCGAAAGCCAAATTGGTTGGGGTTTAATCTGTTTCCCACTTCAGCGTGATGGGTGACCCGTTTAATGAATAATTTTTCTAGTAGTTTGCCAAATACTGGGATCAGACCTATGGGACGGAAGGATTTTAAATCAGTTTGATCGTCTTTACCCGGTTTGGGAATAATCTTTACATATGCTTCTTTCCATTTACGGGGGAAGTATTGCAGTGAGAGGCATCTATTCATAATATCTGTAAGAAGTTTTGGGTAGAGTCTAGCAAACTGGAGGCAGATATCAGACGTGAGATTGTCGAGGCCTGGTGCTTTGTTGGGACTCATGTATTTCAGTTGCTCGAGTACTTCTTCTTCTGTGAAAGGTTGGTCGTCGGCAGTGTCTAAAATGGGGTTGATGTACTGATTTCGGAGCTCGAGTTGTCGTGGTAATTGGTCTGGGGTATCGTCGGGATAAAAGTGATTAAGGAGCGCTGTAGCTGTTTCTTTGCCGTTAGTGGTGAAGTTGTCCCCTGCTTTAAGGGTGATAGGGGGTCTCCTTGGTGCAGTCTCCTTGAGTAGCCTATTTGTTAGCGACCAAACGTTTTCTTTATTTTGCAATTCGCAGAATTTCCGAAAGTTCGAAGTCGACTCAGCCTTTAGTTCGACGGCATATTGTGTCTTTTTATTCTGTTGCTCTTCGAGTAGGGTCTCCAAAGGCTGGCCTCTTCTCTTTGCTGTATGTATTTGTCTATGGAGGCTAATCACCCCCCTCTTGAGCTCCTCGAGCCTGTCGGTCCACCATGGTGGTCGATGCTTGGGAGCACCGGTCTTCGAAGGCATGGACTCTTTGCAGGCGGAATGGATGATAAGTGTAATTTTTTCAATGAATGCTTCTAACTGCTGGGAACTGAGAATGGATATGTTTTCTTCTAGGATTTCAGAATTAGTTATTTGCAGGAGCAAACTGTCTTTGAATGCTGCCCAATTGGCTTTTTTCGATTTGTATATGAAAGTGGAGGTGTTGACGGGTGTACTCGTGGGAGAACTATGAGTAGAAATTTTGAAGTCTATTGCGTTATGTTGCGACGTCGTACAGCATTCCAGATTAACTTGCCAATCCATGACTTGGTGGTATATTGACCCTGAAGCCAACGTGAGGTCAATAATGGATGATCGAGCGCGTCCATGTGTTATGGTTTCAAATGTAGGAGTAGAGCCTGTGTTACAGGTGTATAGGTCATTGGCGTGGGCTAGTTCGAGAATTTCGTTCCCTCGTTGGTTTGCCCTTGCGCTGCCCCATACAGGGTGCCAGCCATTGAAATCGCCTCCCAGAACAACTCGGCGCGTAGTGGTCGCCTTCAGAAAGAAGTCGATAGCCTCGATGGTGCAGGCGGTATCGTCATTGGGTTCGACGTATGCTGATGCGAGATAGAGTTTCTGGGAGTCGACCTCAACCCGGATTACGCTCAAGTTAGGGGTGGACCATTGGGACATTCCAAGTGCTCTCACTCTGCCGGTCTTGACCATGATACATGCCTTGACGTTTTGCCCTTTCGAATTTTGGAAAATGTCGATGCCTGATATTGATTTAACTTCATTTTTGGCCCCAATGTAGGGTTCGGATATTAATGCTATGTCATATTGCCCATTGATAAAATATCTGGTGAATTCTGTTAAGCTGTTTTTAGAGCGGTCTATGTTACACTGTAAAATATGAATTTTATGTAGATCCATAATCGATTCTGTAGTTGATGCGCTGTTTCATGTTTTTGGAGACTGGGCAATTATTTGAGTAGGAGGTGTGTTTGGTGTCATGGTTAGTTTTAAATTTGAGATTTTGGCTGGAGCAATTTATGCATTTCGGAGCGCCTTTCTTTTCCTTCAGAGGGCAATCTTTTTCTTTGTGACTTGATTCGGCGCAATAGGCGCAGGGTTCCTCTGTCGAGGTACATTTGTTTTTAAGGTGCCCAAATTGGAAGCACCGCATACATTGGGTGAATGGTGAGAAATTTTCGCAGTGGACTCGCAGATAGTCAATTGCTACTCTTCCCATTTCCATCATTTTGCGCCAAATTTCAGGATTTGCTGTGAGGATAGCGTTGTAGTACAGATTTGGGTTTCGGTTATTGCGTTTAAATGCAACTTTGAGGTCATCATCCTGCTTGATAAGAGTCGCCAGTTCGTCGTTTTGTCCCTTTATGATAGGTATGAGTTCCTCCACAGGGGTATCGTTCGAGATGCCCTTGAGGATCAGCATGGGGCGTAGTTTTCGGGCTGGTTCCGCACTCACAAGGGAGGATTCACTAAGAACCCCCAGCGTCTCATCCCTTTGTTTGTTGTTTTCGAACTCCACTCGGAGCTTGTTATTCGATACCCCTTGAATACGCACGGGTGTATAGGAGGTCTTTCTAAAGTTGATGCTCTTTTTGAATGCCTCAATCACCTGTTGGCGTGACTGAGCCCCGTCTTTGGCGGCGACAATGATGGCTGGCTTACTGGTAGCAAGCTCTTGTGGCTTATGGGGAGCGCTCTTATGGGCAGGTACGGATATGGGTGTCGCTACCTGGGCATATGTTTTTGGTATTTGTTTGTTAATTTGGGCGAGGTGCCTGGTCAGTTCTTCGCGTACACAGGTGATTATCTCCTCCTTAAGGTCCTGGGTAGGTAAAGAGGGAGGTGGGGTTGTGTCGATACAGGGTTCTTTTGTGGAGGCTTCCTCCGCCTCCTTTACCAGCTGATAAAGGCGCTCAATGGCGTGGGTGACCTCAGTTTTGATGTCAGTTCTGAGGTTCCTCGAGTTCCCTAAATGTAGCTTGGCCTTTGCAAGGCATGCTTTGGCCTCAGATAATCTGTTGACGTAAGTTGCCTTCGGTGGGGGAGATGGTGGTAATGAAAGTGGCGGCGATGGTGCCTTTTTACCCGGCGGATTAGGACTGGCAGATGGTTCCTTGGTCGGGGTGCGCATCATAATGTTTTTATATTCAAGTTGTAAGAGTCTGCAGGGGTAAAGCGAATGAATTCAGGTATGCTAGGGAGTAGAGATTAAGTTATTTAGTTATAAATATCAAAGTAGATTCGAAATATGTGATGAAAAAATTTTTTGATTTTTGTAGGTATACTGAAGTTTACTTGGCCAAGCGCAACCGGGTGGGTGGGCGGGCAATTTTTTAAAATTTTCCTGCAGAAAATGCCCACTTGTGGGGTACCAGCGGATGCGGGACGCCGAGGGCTATAAAACTGTATATAAATCGGGGGTAGGCAGGGAAGGAAATTTTGAAGTTATCGTCGAAAAAGTGTGATTTTTTGCACAATTTTGATATAAAATGTTAATTATTTTTATTGTTTTCAGGTCACGACCACCGGGACGGGCGCCGGGGGCGGTTCCAGACTGTAAAGAAACTATCCAGATGAAAATTTAATGAAAATATTGCAAACTGAAAATTAATGATTTTAATGTTCGGTCGATCTATATGAGAAAATTCAAAATGTATGAAAATGAAAAATTTTGGTCTCCAGGGACGCGGGAGTGTGCCCGAGGGACAGATGTAGCAGAATTATGAAGATAAAGGCTGAAAACCGTATCGAAATGTGACTTTTACTTTAGAAATTGTCCGCGTCGAACAAATAAATAGAGGGCCTAAGGTAACCTCGGTGTCTAGGTATAAACTTGTTTTTGGCGATTTTTAAAATTTTCCTGCAGAAAATGCCCACTTGTGGGGTACCAGCGGATGCGGGACGCCGAGGGCTATAAAACTGTATATAAATCGGGGGTAGGCAGGGAAGGAAATTTTGAAGTTATCGTCGAAAAAGTGTGATTTTTTGCACAATTTTGATATAAAATGTTAATTATTTTTATTGTTTTCAGGTCACGACCACCGGGACGGGCGCCGGGGGCGGTTCCAGACTGTAAAGAAACTATCCAGATGAAAATTTAATGAAAATATTGCAAACTGAAAATTAATGATTTTAATGTTCGGTCGATCTATATGAGAAAATTCAAAATGTATGAAAATGAAAAATTTTGGTCTCCAGGGACGCGGGAGTGTGCCCGAGGGACAGATGTAGCAGAATTATGAAGATAAAGGCTGAAAACCGTATCGAAATGTGACTTTTACTTTAGAAATTGTCCGCGGTTAGGTTAGGTTAGGTTAGGTTAGGTTAGGTTAGGTTAGGTTAGGTTAGGTTAGGTTAGGTTAGGTTAGGTTAGGTTAGGTTAGGTTAGGTTAGGTTAGGTTAGGTTAGGTTAGGTTAGGTTAGGTTAGGTTAGGTTAGGTTAGGTTAGGTTAGGTTAGGTTAGGTTAGGTTAGGTTAGGTTAGGTTAGGTTAGGTTAGGTTAGGTTAGGTTAGGTTAGGTTAGGTTAGGTTAGGTTAGGTTAGGTTAGGTTAGGTTAGGTTAGGTTAGGTTAGGTTAGGTTAGGTTAGGTTAGGTTAGGTTAGGTTAGGTTAGGTTAGGTTAGGTTAGGTTAGGTTAGGTTAGGTTAGGTTAGGTTAGGTTAGGTTAGGTTAGGTTAGGTTAGGTTAGGTTAGGTTAGGTTAGGTTAGGTTAGGTTAGGTTAGGTTAGGTTAGGTTAGGTTAGGTTAGGTTAGGTTAGGTTAGGTTAGGTTAGGTTAGGTTAGGTTAGGTTAGGTTAGGTTAGGTTAGGTTAGGTTAGGTTAGGTTAGGTTAGGTTAGGTTAGGTTAGGTTAGGTTAGGTTAGGTTAGGTTAGGTTAGGTTAGGTTAGGTTAGGTTAGGTTAGGTTAGGTTAGGTTAGGTTAGGTTAGGTTAGGTTAGGTTAGGTTAGGTTAGGTTAGGTTAGGTTAGGTTAGGTTAGGTTAGGTTAGGTTAGGTTAGGTTAGGTTAGGTTAGGTTAGGTTAGGTTAGGTTAGGTTAGGTTAGGTTAGGTTAGGTTAGGTTAGGTTAGGTTAGGTTAGGTTAGGTTAGGTTAGGTTAGGTTAGGTTAGGTTAGGTTAGGTTAGGTTAGGTTAGGTTAGGTTAGGTTAGGTTAGGTTAGGTTAGGTTAGGTTAGGTTAGGTTAGGTTAGGTTAGGTTAGGTTAGGTTAGGTTAGGTTAGGTTAGGTTAGGTTAGGTTAGGTTAGGTTAGGTTAGGTTAGGTTAGGTTAGGTTAGGTTAGGTTAGGTTAGGTTAGGTTAGGTTAGGTTAGGTTAGGTTAGGTTAGGTTAGGTTAGGTTAGGTTAGGTTAGGTTAGGTTAGGTTAGGTTAGGTTAGGTTAGGTTAGGTTAGGTTAGGTTAGGTTAGGTTAGGTTAGGTTAGGTTAGGTTAGGTTAGGTTAGGTTAGGTTAGGTTAGGTTAGGTTAGGTTAGGTTAGGTTAGGTTAGGTTAGGTTAGGTTAGGTTAGGTTAGGTTAGGTTAGGTTAGGTTAGGTTAGGTTAGGTTAGGTTAGGTTAGGTTAGGTTAGGTTAGGTTAGGTTAGGTTAGGTTAGGTTAGGTTAGGTTAGGTTAGGTTAGGTTAGGTTAGGTTAGGTTAGGTTAGGTTAGGTTAGGTTAGGTTAGGTTAGGTTAGGTTAGGTTAGGTTAGGTTAGGTTAGGTTAGGTTAGGTTAGGTTAGGTTAGGTTAGGTTAGGTTAGGTTAGGTTAGGTTAGGTTAGGTTAGGTTAGGTTAGGTTAGGTTAGGTTAGGTTAGGTTAGGTTAGGTTAGGTTAGGTTAGGTTAGGTTAGGTTAGGTTAGGTTAGGTTAGGTTAGGTTAGGTTTTTTTTTTTTTTTTTTTTTTTTTTTTTTTTTTTTTTTTTTTTTTTTTTTTTTTTTTTTTTTTTTTTTTTTTTTCTGCTTTTCCCCGATCATGAGAACACCGGGACCTTATTTATCTATACAACTCTTACATTCAAGTTCTCGCATGTATTCCTCTCGCACTTTCAAGCCGCATACTTGGTCTTTCTTGCATCCATCCACATTTATTCTTTGCCGGGTGGGACTCCCGCTACTCTCTGCTTATATATATTTATTCTTTTTTATTTTATATTTTGGGAAAATAAAGTTTCTTACGCTTTTATTTTAATTTCTGTTCTGTTTCAATGATATTTATGTTTACATAGTATTAGGTAACTTTACAATTTCTACATTCTGGTTCTTATTCGTGTTTACAGCCCGAGGTTTATATATTTATTGAGTTACAATATTTTCTTTTACTTATTGTACTTATCATTATATTTCTTACATTCTAATATTTCTTATTTCTATTCTTACATCTTACATCAGTATATGCTTTACTTATCATCTTATTTCTAATATTCTTACATTTGCTATTCCTTAGCTCTATTCCTATATCTATATTGGTGCAACAGTAAGTACTTTTATTTATTAATTGTTATATTTCCTGTTCCCAATTTCACAGGTCCTAACAATTGTACATTTAGCAGGATTTATGTGTATTCTGTCATGTCGTGTCTGGTTTGTACTTTCCTTCTTTGTTTTTATACACGCTTTGCCTAGCCAATAATATATATATACTAGTTTATACATATTTATTGTCTATTTCTTTGCCAGTTTTCATTTCATGCTTCGTTTTTTCCTTTGTTTTGAGTTTCTGTATGTGGTTCGTCTGAGTGTTCCTGTGCTGATATAATCGTGTATATTCAATATACATTCTGTATATCATTTTGTGTTCGTGTTGTAATGTATTTCATGTTAGTGTGTGCCGTGTTTATGTTTCTATGTGTTTTATGGCTGTGTGTACATGTTGTGTAATTTCCTGCATGTGGATTAAGCATAGGCTGTGTTTGCACGAGCCAAGTAATCCCACTTTTTCCGTACCGGGCAGTCAGCACTAAACGCATTGTGGTCGGTTTTCCGCAACCCAGAGTGTGAGCAGTTGCAGCACTGCGGTTCACTTCCTGTGGTAAAGTCTGCGCACTTATCGCGCAAGTGAGGTCCTCCACAGTGGCTACATCTGTCCACACTCTCGGTGCAAAATTTCCGACCATGTCCGAACGCGAGGCACTTCGTGCATTGGATGAGCGGAGACTGGTCCTCGACTCTGACTCTTTGAAGGTCCAGATAGAGGGCTCCAGCCTCCGTCATCCTCTGCCATACGTTAGGCTTCACCTGAAGGATGATGTGCGCTGTCTTGGGATTTCTTGTGCGTTTTTTGAATTTTATTGTCATTTCCATGTCCTCTTCAGGTAGCCCCACGAAAATGTCCTTGTTTTGGGCATAGAGCGCCTTAATTATGTCATCGTCTTCGCTATCCACGAAAACATCTTTCAGGACAACGAGAGGGTTTTTATTTTTCATAGGCGCTACTATCAGTCCGTCCCCGCGACTCTCTATTATATTCTGGACTTTCTTCATTTCTTCTTCAGTGTCGCAACCCAGTATAATTGTTTGGTTCTTGGCCTTACGAACCTTGTTAATTTTGAGGCCAGTGCCCCTGGCATCGACCGCCTTTTTCACCCTGGCAAGCACCTCGTCAGCAGTCTCCAGACTACCTTCGAAGGTGACTGCCATCGAGTGAAGTGCCGGGCGGTGGACGGGTTTGGCTGCCGCGACACTGGCGTATGACTTAAGGACTGGGGGTAGGTTTGTTTCGCATGCCAGTCCTTTTGCGACCTCCATGAGTTCATGTTTGGCTGCTACGACATCACCGGCAATACCACCGACCAGATCTTTGAGGAGGGCGTGCGTTCGACTCTCGACCTCTTCGGTCGTTTGGTCTATGGCAGCCCTGGTCTCATCGATCCTGTCGATGATCTTATCGATCATGTCGGAGCCTCGGGCGTCGTTGCCATCGTGTAGTCCCACAATGTCCGTTTCCATACTTCGCTCCATCTTGTTTAGTCGCTCGGTCAGTGTTGCTTCCACCTCTTCCAGTTTCTTAAGGATGACGTCTTGCCCATCGGACGACGAGGTTTTTGTTGGTGTCCTTGTTTTTGGAGCGTCCGCCTCGAGACTTTGGATACGCCTACTGAGCTCGAAGATTGCTCGTATGCCCTTGTCTGACTGCACCTCCAGGAAATGTTTAATGTCTCTCCTCATCTGAGGGTACTCATGGACTTTCGAGGGTATATCCTCGAAGGTCTTCATTATCTCCTGGAGGAGCTGATCACTCGGTAATGCAGCGTAGTTCTGTTGCTGCTTTTTGTAGAGGTCCATATTATCGAGTGATCTCCTTTTGGCTTCTGGTCTTTTGATAAAAGTCTTAGCAGCGTCCTGCGCTGCTGCGGTTTTGGTGGCAGGGCTTGGAGTGGTGGGCTTTTTGGCAGCGCCAGAGGTCGTGGGTGTGCGGTACATGTTGATTTTGTGAGTGTGTATGAGTGCGGTGTGTAGTGTGAATTATTGTGGGTAGATCGGGGAAATTGTCCCTTTGTAATATGTTTGCCAGACCCTGTAAAGGGGGGTCTGTGTCAAATATGAAATAAAACCTAATCTATCTTATATATATATATTCTAAAAATTTAGGTGGAGTCTAGCTCTACCAAGTTATTTTTACCTTTTCAAAGATAAAGGGGCTTAATCTACGGCTTGTGAGCCTTCAGGAGCCGATATCGATCAAAAAGCAAAAGTCAAAATTTTTCGACTCTACCTAGAGTCAATCTAAGTTGACGAAGCGACAGACCTCCCCGAGCCCTTTCGTTTGAAC